>CM053594.1:106809413-106881745 GCA_028646575.1 Pseudocheirus occidentalis
TCCTTTTACTAGATGTTTTGGAACCTGGCAATAAAATTTCTCAGAGTTTTCTTTTGGGGATCTTTTTGAAGAGGTGATTGGTGAATTCTTTCAAGTTCTATTTTGCTGTGTGATTCCAAAACATCAGGGCAATTTTCTTTGAGGATTTCTTGAAGGATGCTTTCCAAGTTCTTTTTCTGGTCATGGGTTTCAGGCAGACCAATAATTTTCAAATTTTCTCTCCTGGATCTATTTTCCAGGTCAGTGGGTTTTTCAAGGAGATATTTCACACTGCTTTATATTTTTTCATTTCTTTGTAACTGTTTAATAGTATCTTGGTTTCTCATAAAGTCATTAGCTTCTACTTGTGTTGAGCAGCTTGGATGCGGATCATGGTCTTGGGTGCTGGTCCTCGGGTGCGCTTTCAGCAAGTCAAAGCTGGGGGGTGCTGCAACACCCCCTAATAGCTCCAGCAGCTGGGAAAACCCCAGCGATTTGGAACAGAGATTTTCCCCCTGCTTGGGGAAAATATGGTCATTCAATGCGGTGAAGGACTTTCAAGCATTCTTGCTAAAAAAAAAACAAAAGTGATCAGAAAATTTGACAATCAAATACAAAATACATTAGAAGGTAAACATGGGAAAGAAATCATAAGGAATTATCAAACTTGAACTATTTACAGGGCAATGTGGAAAAACGATAATAGTAACTTATGAAACTTTTCTTAGTATGAAGATAGGGGAAAGGAAAACAAATGTACATATAAGTATACTCACACATATGTCTAAATAGGAGGCTATATATGTGTATGAATATATATCTGAGCATGTGTGTATAGGTGTACATAGAAGGTATAGGATGAATTGAATAGGAAGGGATGATAGTTTAAAAGGTGAAATTCTGAGGTGGGAGAGGACTAGAATGAGAGGAAACAGGGAGAGACAAAATGGGGTTAATCATCCCATATAGAAGAGCCAAGGGATAACTGCTACAACTTTACTTACAATTACTTTCGTTGAATTTGGCTTAGGGAAGACATGGAATCAACGCTAAAATGGGCATAATGCCACACAGGAGAGTAGGGGGCATGGGGATTAGAGGGGTATGATGGAGGGGAGGGCAGGTTCTGGGGGAGGGATGTTGGAAGCACACACTTCAGGAAAGGGGCAGGGACAGGGTAGAGAACAGAACAAGGAGGGGAGGGGTAGGTAGGAGGGACATATGATCACTATCACAATATGTCCACTATGAAGATGTCCTGTGTAATCACACATCCACAACTTGTATTGAGTTGCTTGTCCTTCCAGTGGGGGTGGGTGACAAGGGAGGAATCGAAAGAGTGTAGAATTTAAAGCTCTGTAATACCTGCAACTAGAAATTAAGATATATAGGGCTGGGGTAGGAAGATCCTCTCTGTCCTACCAGAAAGTAAGAGAGCAGATCAAGGGAGGGGCTTTACAGTGGGACTGCTGTTTTGTGGTTGGGGTAGGGGAAAGACAGGGAGAAAATTTGTAATTCAAAAATCTCATGAAAATGAATGATGTAAACAAGAAAACAAATTAAAAAATTAATAAAAAAATGTGTTACTTGAAAAAAAGAATTAGAATAAATGGGAGTAACTATGAGAAAGACAAACATAAAACAAAACAAAACAAAAATACTCTGTTTTCATTTGCATTCAGACTCCATATTTCTTTTTCTGGATGGCAATTTACATCATGAGTCTTGGAATTGTTTTAGGTCTTTGTATTGCTAAGAAGAGCCAAGTCTATCAAAGTCAGTCATCATACATTTTGGCTGCTACTGTGTACAATGTTCTCTTGATTACTCAGCATTAGTTTATGTCAGTGTTTCCAGTTTTTTCTGAAGTCCTCCTGTTCATCACTTGTTATAGCACAATAGTAATCCATTACATTCATATACTACAATTTGTTCAGTTATTCCCCAATTGATGGGTATCCCCTAAATTTCCAGTTTTTGGCCACCACAAAAAACTGATATATATATATATATATATATATATATATATATATATACACACATATATATGTGTGTGTGTATAATTATAAATTACATATATTTATATATATTATTATAATTGTATATAATAAGTTATATATAACATATATAAGTATATATAATATAGCATGAATATATACATATCATATATATATATATTTGCACATGTGGGTCCTTTTCCAGTTTTTCTAATCTCTTTAGGATACAGTCCTGGAAGCAGTATTTTTGGGTCAAAGGATATTCACATTTTTATACCCCTATGGGCATACTTTTAAATTGCTCTATTTCCTGATGATTTCTAGAAATATTCTGTCTGGGATCTTTTTTTTTCCACCATGGTTCTCAGGTAGACCAATAATTCTTAAATTTATCTCTCCTGGATCTATTTTCCAGGTTAGTTGTTTTTCCAATTAGGTAGTTTACATTTTCTTCTATTTTTCATTTGTTTTGATTTTATTTGACTTATTCCTGATGTCTCACAGAGTCATTAGCTTCCACATGCCCAATCCTAATTTATGATAAGTTGTTTTTTACAG
This sequence comes from Pseudocheirus occidentalis, assembly GCA_028646575.1. Taxonomy (NCBI): domain Eukaryota; kingdom Metazoa; phylum Chordata; class Mammalia; order Diprotodontia; family Pseudocheiridae; genus Pseudocheirus; species Pseudocheirus occidentalis. Next base: position 106,811,948 of record CM053594.1, read on the forward strand.
TTAGCTTTTGTACATCCTTTTCCATTTGGCTAATTTATTTTTTAAGGAGTTACATTCTTCAAGGCACTTTTTATTTCCATTTTGTCAATTGTGTTTTTAAAGGAATCATTTAATTTTTCTTCTACCTCTCTTATTTGGCTTTCAAAATCCTTCTTGAGCTCTTCAAAGAGTGATTTTTGGGTTGAGATCATTTAATATTCCCCTTTGTTGTTTTGGATGCAGGTATGTTGTCCTTGCCTGAATTTGTGTTTTGATCTTCCCTGTCACCAAGATATTTCTCTATGGTCATTGCTTTTCTTAGATTCTTCTTGCTCATGTTGTTTATCCTTTTTCTGCCTTTTAAATTTGATCTCTGCCTTTGGTTCTGGAGGGCACTGTCTCAGATTTCTTGTGCTGGGAGCTAGAGGCCTGGTTGCTGCTTTAATATGCTGGGGCCTCAGGTCCTGGCAGCAAGATGTAGTAATCTCATAGTTTACCTGGTGCTGAGTTGGTGTTGGTGGTGGTACTTGCCTGATCCTCCACACTGGGGATCAGGATCTCCCACTGGTTCTCTGAGGTGGGTCTTGCTGCTAGCTTGCTGGGATGCCTCCTATCCTGTACCGGTCCCCTTCAGCTATAGCAAGAGGAACCTTGCCTGTTAATCCCCCTAGCCTCCTGAGGTTAAAGACTGCTGTATCTCATCTTTCTACTGGCTCTACTATTCCAGGAATTTTGCTAGGGTAATATTATCAGAGTTTTTCAAAGTCCATAAGGGAGGGTGAGAGTGACTTACTGCTTACTCTGCCATCTTGGCTCCCAGAAGTTTAAATCAATTTAAAATACTTTTGCCTAGCATTCCTGGTCCTCATCAGTATGGTACAACTCTACCTTTTAAAATTTATTTCATACTTTTATATGTTATGCATTGTATAATATAGTCAAAGTGGACAGTACTTTGTCTCCTGAAATCTCACTGAATTTTCATTAATTCTTTGATCTCTGCCTTTGGATCTTTACCAATAATGATGGCCTCAGAGAATATGCAAGGTGACAGATGGGTCCCCAAAGCAAACTAAGAAGTGAGAAAAAGGAGAGGCAAGAAAGGTAGGGAGGTGGAGAGAAACAGATGGAGAAGCATACTTTTCAGTTCCAACATTTTAGAATTCTACAATATTTAGAAATGAAAATGCCCCATACCGATTGGTCATATACTCTAGGTCCATGAAATGATCACATTTATAATGGATCACTGAATGTTTTGCCCATTTGCTCTGATTTTCTCATCATTCATTAAAAAGAAAATGAAACCACATAAACTAACATGTCTTCATGGATCCTGAAGATATCTCTTTTTTCTTAGAGGCTGGAGGAGGGATAGTTTGTCCAATTTGGATCCTTTTTCTTTTCAGCTACTTTGATAATTATGGGAGGAATGGGCAAAATGCATCCAGGGCAGATGTAGGTGGACTATCAGTTCTTTGTGTGATAGATCAAAGATCATACATTTAGACCCAAAGGGGACACCTGAGGTTATCTTTATTTTATAGATGGGGAAAAGAAGTTCCAAGAGGTTACATGATTTGTGCCAAATCATACCAATAACAAATAGTAGAATTGGGTCCTTTTATCCCTAAGTATCACTTCTTACCCCAGGACTATGGTCTGGTGTCTTCTATTTGTGTATTTCTCCAAACAGATGAAATTTGATTGCTTTATTAGCATGATATCCTGATTGCGCCAAAAAAAAGGTATGTACATTCTGTGTGTGTGTTGAATATGCATATGGGTAATTTTTTCTTTTAGATTCACAAATACTATAAAATATGCATAATAAGAAATTAAATTAAAGCGAGAATGGTTCATAGTTTTTAAACATTTTCTCCATTTTCTTTTGGATTTAATCATGTCAAATGTATGAATAGCAATGTACAGCATTCTTTTATGAAAATTAAATGTAAAAATACACATGTTAAGTTACTTTTAATAACCAAAAAACTATGGCTTCAGAGTCATTTGGCTATTTTCATTCTGATAAGAATGTCAAGCTTTAAGTCCTAGTAGTCATTTAGACTCGAGCAAATTCTCATTAGAATACTCAGATGGGGTCAAGTTATTTATGGAAGGCAGAAACTTAAGACATTTGGTTCTGATGATGAATAATCAACACATCTTCTTGCAGCTCTTAAAGACTGATCTTTACCAATAATGATGGCCTCAGAGAATATGCAAGGTGACAGATGTATCCCCAAAGCAAACTAAGAAGTAAGAAAAAGGAGAGGCAAGAGAGGTAGGGAGGTGGAGAGAAAAAGATGGAGAAGAGAAAAGAAAGAGGAAGAGGGGGAGGGAACAAAAATGGGGAGATGTAGAGGGAAGCATGGAGAGAAAGAAAAGAAGCAGATTGTATTCTAGTATAATAAATTTAGTAGAGAAAGAGTCCTGCAAGTAGAGTTGAAAGATCTAGGTCTTCCATTTAATATATAACAAAATAACTTTGGTTTTCTGAATTAGAAAATAGAGAGGATCATGACTATACTAGTTACTTCAGAGGCACAAATCACATAATTGAGGCAAAGAGCTTTTTAAACTAGAAAGTGTTATCTAAATATGAATAATTATTTTGACATGAAAGAAATGTGAAGAGAAGGAGATGGAGAAGTAAGGGAAGTGATGCTATAAGGAGTCAATAAGGGAGAGTAAAAAGAGATGGAGGGAAAAGGTCGTGAAGGAGTGACATTGAGTTACTGTGCAGGGTACCATATTCTCTGTTAAATATGATATTAAAAACAAATTGTTCATTTACCTCAATGAACAAGCAAAATGCAGCTGTCCAGTGTGTAGTTTACAGTTAGAAATTCTCAAATTTTCAAATTCATCATTTTAAAAATTTTACTCTAACCTACTCTCATGCAGGCCCTCATTGCTTCATTCCTGATCTATATTGCATGGCCTGCTGCTGGGTCTACCAGCCTCAAGTCTCCCCTACTCAAATGCATCCACCATTCAGTCACTAAAGTGACTTTCCTAAGCACAAATCCAACCATGTAGTTCCCATATTCCATAAACTCAAATGACTCCTTAGCACCTCCAAAATCAACAATAAAATGTGCTGTTTCACATTCAAACCCTTCATAACCTAGCCCTCTCTCACCTTTCAAGTCTTCTTGCACCTTATTTCCCACCAGCTTACTCTTAGATACAGTGACAGTTTTCCTGGCTCTTCCGTGAACAATATGCATATTTTGACTCCAGGAATTCTTATCTGGTTATCTGACATGCCTAGAATGGTCTCTCTTTATCAACACCAAACATTGACTCACCTAACTTCTTTTAACTCCCACCTAAAGTCCCATTTTATTATGAAACCATTTTCCAATCTCTCTTAGTTCCCATGACTTCCTTTGTCTAATTATTTCTATTTATCATATATATATATATATATATATATATATATATATATATATATATATATATATAACTTGCTTTGTATTTTACTCTTGTCTCTGCATTAGATTGTAATCTCCTTGAGGCCAGGGACTATCTTTTGCCTCTTTTTATATATAATCAAGGCTTAACCCAATTCCTGGCACATAGTAAGGGCTCAATAAATGTTTATTAGTTGGTGGGTTGATTTATTCTGATTAGTAGAATCTTACTTTTTGGAGATATTCTCCTGATGCTATGGGGCTGCATACTTGTTAAATACCTTTTAGATTTAAGATGAAGGAAAGAAAACATTCTGTTATTATGTATTTTATATTTTGTTTTCTTTATTTTCCAATGAGATGACTGAGTTAGTAGAATTGTGCTGTCTTTTTGTTTCATTCAACAGATGTTAATTTCCAAATTATTTCTTTGTTGGAGTTTGATTACTGCATTTATTATTTTTTAAAGCCACAAATGATGGTCAAGTTGTATTCTGGCCAATGAAATAGTTGGCTTCATGTTGATAGAGATTGCTATAATTCCATCTCCCCCTTCAGACATTCCTAAGGATTGACACCTGGTCCTACTCAGGAAAATGTACCTTCGTGTATAATTCCTGTCATGGTTGTGAACCTCCAATCTAATTTCCTACTGTGACTTCTACCTATCACATATAATCAGTTAGGAAGACAAATTGATTTTGAATTCCCTAAATAAGTTCAGTGTGCTATCTATGAATGAAGTTGTGAATTTTTTCCCCCTTCCACACGTCACCTCCAATTACACGGATTCTAGAATTTGAATTTAACTGGTAGTTTTCTTGATGAGACTGAGCAAGGTAAGCTACTACATTGTAACTCATCCATCAGGCCTCTCTTATTCACTAGGAATCTTGTTATTATGACTTTGTCAATCAGCTGAAATCTGTTAGAATCACGTGACCATGATGAGGTGTTTCCATCTGCATTTTTCTACATTCATTTTCCTGACCAGGAATACACTTAAAAGGAGGGGGGAGATGCCATTTTACCAGGACCTTTACTGATTGTAATATATATGTAGCAGATTAGCTGTGATATGTCTATAGATTTACAGCCATCACCCAGTAAATAACAGCAAAGTTCATTTAGGTAGCATCTTTCATCCAAGAGGTCTCACATCTTATGTGTTCCTCATAGCTCCCAAGAAAAGAATTGTGAGTCTTTTCTGTTTAAAGAAACAGCATGTTCTAAGTAGTCAGACTACTGGCCTGAGAAATAATGGCTTGGCTTCCATTTCCACCTCAGATATTTTCTAACCACAATAACCCTATAAATTCAGTTGGTAGGTAAGGAAGATACCCCACAAGAAGAGGTTATATGCTACAATAAAATCTCAGGATTTTAGGGCTTACCCTGGTGTTGGGCTACACTTATAACTGTAAGTTCTGAGGTCCCATAAGTGTCCTCATAATTTAAGCAAATCAGCCAAGATGATGTGATGACTTCTTTAAAAAATTAGATTTTTATTAATAGCCCTTGTTTTTGCCTCCTGTATACCCCTCCAGAGAGTTATCTCTTAACAAATATTAAAGAAAAAAATCAGCAAAACTGTTAAGTACATCTAAAAAATTCTGACCTTATAGGCCAGGGATGGGGAACCTGCAGCCTCGAGGCCACATGTGTCCCCTAGGTCCTCAAGTGAGGCCCTTTGGCTGAATCCAATTTTTGTTGTGTGAACTTTGATTTAGTCAAAGGGCTATGCTTGAGGATCTAGAGGGCCACATGTGGCCTCAAGGCTGCAGGTTCCCCACCACATTCAATATAAATGGACCCTCTACCTTTGAAAAGGTGTGAGAGAAATTGTTTTGTCATAAATATTAAGGTCAAGCTTATCCTTTATAATCAAAAACTATATTTTTAAATTATTTTATACTTTGGTTGTTCTTTCTCTTTGCATCACAGTAATGTTTGTGTCTGTGTGTCTGTGTGTAATGTTTATGCATTCTATTTATTTTGCTTTCCATCAATTCATGTCTTTCCATACTTTTCTGTATTTACCATGTTCATCATTTCTTACAACACAATAATATTCTACTACATTCCTTTAACATGACTTATTTAACCATTCCCTAAATGACAGACATCTATCCTGTCCAGTCTTTTGCTACCTCAATGAAGTCTTGATGGAAACTTCTTTATTTTTCTTTAATATGGTACCTTTCTTTGGGGCAATAATTTCATTGGGTTTTATGCTTGAGAATATAATCTTTGAGTCAAATATTATGATATTTTGGTTACATTACTCCCTTAAATTCTCTCATAAGTTTCCTCATCTGCAAAATGCAGATTAATAATAGCAACTACCTCACAGGGTTGTGGTAAAGATTGAGTAAGAAGACATGTGTAAAGCCTTGAAAGCCCTATATAAATGTTGGTTATTATTGTTGTTGTTATCAATATTATTGTTATTTTCTTACTGTTGCTATCCCAAATTCCTTTCCAGAATGGTTGTACTAGTTTACAACTGCACCAACAGTGCCTTAATGTGTCAGCCTTTCCATACTCTTTCTAACATTGACAAATCTCATTCTTTTCATCATTGCCAATTTGTTAGGTATAACATACTACATCAGGGTTATTTTGATTTGCATTTTTCTTATTGCTAATTTGGCATATTTTTTGTATGCTTCTTATTAAATTTTGATTCTTCTTTTCAGAACTGAAGGATTTCTGACATTACGTATTTCAGTTAGTTGTCCATATTTCCTGGATAATGAACTATTGTAAAAATATTTGATATGGAGATTTCTCCCAGTTGACTGTTTTCATCTTTATCCTAAACAAATTAATTTTGTTTGTGCAAAAGTTTTTTTAATTTATTGTAATCAAAATTATCTATTTTTTGTCGTCTCTGTTTCTTATTTGAGAGAAGACTTATCTTTTATTCATAACTGTGAAAGTTATATAATCTTTTTCTCTTTTAATATTTTAAAATATTTATTTTTGATATTTATTCAGATTATGTACTCATTTTGAATTTACTGTGGAATATTAGTGTAAATGTTGGTCTGATTTCTGCCATTCTGCTTTCTGGTGTTTCTAGAAGTACTTATCAAATTGGAAGACTTTTCCTAAATAATTTGTGCTTTCTGGTTTATCAAAACAAGCTATCATCTGTCAGTTGACAAGCATTTGTTAAGCACCTACTGTATGCCAGGCATTATTGGGTTGCATTATTCCTGATTCTACCTTTTCTAGTCTGTTCCATTTGATCTACTTCTCTTTTTTTTAAACAAAGCTAAATCATTTTGAAGACTTCTGCTTTGTAATACGATTTTTGAAATGTATTATTCCCTTTTCATTTTTACCTTTTTTGTATAATTTCTCTTGATATTTTAGATCTTTTAATCTCTCAATAAATTTCATTACCATGTTATCCAGCTTTGTAACATATCCCTTTGATAATCTGATTTGTGTAGCATTAAATATATAATGGTAGTATTATCATTTTATTACATGGGCCTAATTCAGTCACAAGCATTCCATATTACTCCAGCTATTTAAGTTATGCTTTATTTCTTTAAGGAGAATTTTATAATTGGATTTATACAAATAGCAAGTGTACTTTGTTATATTGACTCTTAAATATTTTATGCATTTTTAGTTATTTTGAATGGGGTACCATTTAATCTTAATCATGAAGTGTTTATTATTGGAAAAAGCAAAATAAAAAAAAATAATCATAATGTGACAGCCACTTTCTCCCACCAATGCACACAATGTCTCTTGGGGAGGACATTGGGAACCAATTTTTATAAACCTAGCAGAAATACATGAATAGGGAAATCCATGTGCCCTGGCAACTCACAGATCTGTTCTATATACCCAACAGTTGCCTTAGAGAATAGTCTGTATTGCTCTTAAATGCTGACACTTTTCTTTAGGATCTCTTTGCTCTTCTGGGCAGTCACTTCTATGCTGGCTGTTACTTTCAGTCCACTGAAGCAGATTGAAGATCTTTTAATGAGAGAAGAAATCCTAAGTCTTGAGTCTGAAGAACAGTTCTAGCACTTTCCCTTAGCTGGCTCAAAGGCAGTATTAATTCCCTCAGAAAAACAAAGGAAAAAAAATAGTTCCTCATGTCTGAAATCTGCCAAGCTATTCAAATCAGCTTACTGGAATTTGAGGAGTTTCTCCCTCTCAAGGTGCAAGTAGTACTAAAGAGCAGGGTAGCCTAGATTTTACTTTTCCCCTTCCAGCTCTTTAAATTGGCAAAATATTCTTTCTTTGGGCAGCTAGAGGGTGCAGTGGATAGAATGTGGGCCTGGAATCAGGAAAACTCATCTTCTTGAGTTCAGTTTAAGAACCCACTTACTTGGGCTGGGTGACCCTGGGCAAGTCACTTAATCCCATTTGCCTCAGTTTCCTCATTTGTAAAATGAACTGGAGAAGGAAATGGCCAATGACTTAGTATCTTTGCAAAGAAGATCCCAAATAGGGTCACAAAATCATGACAGAACCACAATAACCTTCTTTCCTCTAATCAGCATCCTCAGACAACAGAGATTTTCTCCAATTAGAGAAGGCCCCAACATCAGTGCCAGGTTCTTGTGCTCATCTGGTTGTGGCTAGGCTCAGATCTCTTTTCTGTTGTAAACTGCTCAGTTTCTACTATCTTAACTCTGATTTCTCTTCCTTTCCTTCTTGCATTTGACTTCTGCCTCTAATTGCTACTGTCTCCTGTCTCAAAGCGAATCTGGTCACCATTACACTAGGGTGAAAAAATTTTTTTAATTGTATTTCTATTAAATTCACAACAGAGGAAGTGTCTGATTTTCCCAGAGTTACCCCCCAAATTCTAGTCATCAGAGTTTCTCAGTTCTTGCCTCAAAATCCACACAACAGTCATGGCAATGAGTTGCTGGCAGATGAGGAGTGGGGAGAGGGGAATATACCTTGGATATCTTTGCCTTCAGTTAGTCCTTTTTATCTGAGACTTCCTTCTCTCTGTTTCTCTCACTCCTTTCCTCTAAGAGGTAGATTTTTCTCAAAACCTCTCAGACCACTTTTGGGTCCAAATACTGAGGGGCTTTAGTTTCTCATATAAATTTTCTTTTGCCATCCCCACTGCCATCAATAAATACACATTTCCACATAAGAAAGGTTACCCAATATGCAAACCAGAACAGTTTAAGGTCAGGCCATAAGATTGCTTTTGATACTTCCTACTTCTAACCTTGGACAAGTCACTTTCTTCATCTGTAAAATGAAGGGGGAGATTCGAGATGACCACTAAGATTTCTTCCAGCTTTAATCCTTGCTTTTATGAGTTAATCATGGGTTCTTAAACTGATTTTTATGGATATCATTTGAAAAAATATTTTTATGATTTTATTTTCATTTCATGCATTTAAAAACAATATTTTGAAGGAAAAAAAAGGTCCATAGGCTTCACCAGATCATCAAAACAAACAACTCAAGCATCTTAGTTATAATGGGATAGACTAGAATCATAATTCCAAAGGCTTGGGAATCTTCTGGCTTTTATAGGCTGCCTGTAGCAAGCCTCAGAGGATAAAAGAAACTCATGTTCTCATCATGTCAATCAGCAGCAGCTGCTCACTTTCTTTTCTCAAAGTTAATGAACTGCAGTCTCCCTCATTGTGAGAACATCAGAAGATTAAATAGTCTCTGAATATTCAGTATCCATCCATATTATTCCTATGGCTATCTTCACCAGCTTGCCTCATTCAACCTCTTACCTGATTGATTGGTTTAAACCATGTTGGCAACTGGATTACCTCCCATATGATTACTATTGATCTTACCAGATCCTGCCTTGATAAAACATAATTCTGCCCTGTTTTGTTTCCTTGTTGATGCGACTCCTATCCCAGGAAGTTGCCAGATTGCAGACCTTAGAATTGGAATAGTAATGGAGCAAGCTTCATTTATTTCAACTCCTGTAATTTAGTGATGAGGAGTCTGCTACACCAGAGGCATTACAAGACTTACCCAATTTCATGGAGTTACTAAGTGACAGGGTGGAGGTTTGAAGCCAGGTCCTCATTCTAAATCCAGCACTGGTTCCATCAAACCATATTGGTCACCCCTCCTCATCTTCCCCCCCCCCCGCAAAAAAGTATAAAAGAGCTACTGAGAAAGGAATGGATATAACAAAGTCTCTTTCTGAGAAAAAGTATACAATTATTTCACAGAATACTTTACATATTCCAATATTAGGCTTCTATCTGTAGCATTAAAAAGGTATACTGGTGTGGTGAGGTTTCAATCTGCTCTTTCACTCCTAGGAATGTTTGTATTTCAGTTATGAATAAAATAATACTAGTTTTCTTTCAACTGGAAAAGTTGAACAAACAAATTAATGTATTTTTGTTGATTTTTAAAAATTTCATTTTTTCCCTTTTGAATGTAACAAGAACCAAATAAAAAGAACATAGTATAATGGGGGTGAGGGAAAGGGGAGAGGCTCGATTGTACAGGAAGCTTTGGATCTGTCTTATGTATAGTTTCCTTTTCTAAGTCTATAACTACATCAACACATACATTTCAAAGCTGTTGTGCTTGTTCAGAATTCCTTTAGGCCTAGCTTCTGTTCTTTTCTGTGCATTAAAAACAAGAACAAACAGACAATCCCCCCCCTCCCCCAGCAAATATGGAACAGTAAAGCCACTTTGGACAAGTAATCTAACCTTTGAATGTAAAAACATTTGGTGGAGCCTACCAAAAGATGGAAGAAATGCCACCTATCTCCAATGTCTATCACAATACCTATAAATGAAAAGTTTCAGGGCAAAATTGGGGCAGTAAAGATCCCATTCAGAAGTCAGTGAGGTGGTAAACAGGTTGTAGAACCCAGTAGTCAGAGGAATGAGAGATAGAGGTTTGACAAGAGAGACAGTATTTTACAATGCCTTTTAACTCCATTCATTTGGCTTTAGTCTTGTTTTGATGAAAATTGGCCTTCTAGCAGGTGCAAAACAAAATTCCAAACATAAAGCATGAGACAGCTGAGCAGAGGAGGGCAGAGGGAGGCAACAGCAGGTTTTGACTCCACAGAGCTAACTGATATAGGATAGCATTGGAAAGAGTATTGATTTTAGAGTCAAAGCTTCTGAGCTTAAATCCTGGCTCTGCTCCTCACTCATGGTGTGACCTTAGCCAAGTCAATTAACCTTTCTGATTCCTAGTTCTCTCATCTACAAAAAAATGGGGTGGGGGAAAGGATAGAGAAGGTCTCTACTAGCACTATTTATTATTCTATGACAGACACTTTGTCCCAAAGGGTATTCTACATCGGCAAATCTTGACCACAATAGGTTACTTATACAATTTATCACTATTATAATTATTTCATTTTGAACACACACTTTTATTTATGTGTGCGGAATGCCCTGGTGCAAAAATTCTTTCCCTGAAAGCACATCTGTTAATTCTTTGTAATATTAATTCTAATGTTAATTCTAACATTATTCTTAGTTTCCTGAGTCACTGAGAACTTTAAGTGACTTGCTCATAGATAGTATAAGAAACAGATAGTATTTGTTCATGTCAAAACTTGAACTTGTCTGCTCAACTAATAATTTCTTTATATATTACAACAGGCTGTTTCCCATAGTAATAAATAATGTGAGATCATCCATATAATCTCAGAGTTAAGAGGGACTTCAGAGGCTGCCTATTCCAAACCATACCTAAAAACAAAGCTGTTCTACATCAGTGGTCCTCTGACCCTTATTTGAAGATATCCTTTGAGAGAAACCCACTCCATGTGTAGGTAGCCCATTCTACTTTTGGATAACTCTGATTATTAGGAAGGCTTTTTTTCTTGCATGTAGCTGAAATTGTACTCTTTGCTACATCCACCCATTTTCCTAGCACTGCCAGAATGAGTCTGATCCCTCTTTCACAAAAGAAGTCCCTCAAATACTCAAAGGCAGAGAGTATGTCTCCATGAGCTCTTCTCCTTTCCATGTCTCTTCTTCTATCTAGTCTGAGCATTTCCAACTCTTCCAACTTATCATTATTGTCAAAGCCCTTAATCACCTTCTCTGGGTGCTAATCACTTCCTTCCTAACCTATGGAACTATATTCCAGATGTGGTTGGAACAGAGAAACTCCAATAGAACTATTTTGTAGACCTGTTTACTACATCCCTTCAAAAATGAAGATGATCATCTGACCATTCTGGAGAGCAATTTGGAACTATGTTCAAAAGGCTATAAAACTGTGTATACCCTTTGATTCAGCAATACCATTACTACCTCTGTAACCCATAGAGATCATACAAAAGGGTAAAGGACTACATGTACAAAAATATTAATAGCAGCAGTTTTTGTAGTGGCAAACAGTATTAGAAATTGAGAAGATGCCCATCAACTGAGGAATGGCTGAACAAGTTGCGGTATATGAATGTAATGGAATACTTCTGTGCTATAAGAAATGAGGAGCAGGCGGACTTCAGAAAAACCTGGAAAGACTTAGATGAACTGATGAAGTGAGCAGAACCAGAGAAAGAACTATGGAGTCTGAGTGCAGATCAAAGCATGAGTTTTTCACTTTTTTTTTCTCTTATGGCTTTTCTGTTTTGTTCTGATTCTTTTTTTACAACATGACTCATGCGGAAATATAATTAATATGATGGTACATGTATAGATTATATGAGATTGCTTGCTATCTTGTGGAGGGGAAGGGGAGAGAGGGAGGGAAAAAATTCAGAACTCAAAATCCTATGAAAACGTATGTTGAAAACAAAAATGAAGATCATCTGACATCAGATAAGACATTTACTTTCTAAAATTAAGAAATACCTTCAATATTTCTGTTTGGTTTTAATGCTCATAATTTAAAAAAATCTGAGGGTTAATTACTTTGTTAATTCTAGCCTTTTCTGGGGGGAGGGCATCTTTAGTAGGACACATTCATAGAACTCCTACTTTATACAATATAGTAGGTAGAGTGCTAAAGGTGGAACTGGGTGAAAAATGCTTCAAATCCCACTTCTAACGCCACTCAACATATGACCCTAGGTAAGTCCCTTAAGCTCTGAACCTCAGTGGTCTCTTTTGAAAACTGAGGATAATGATATCTGTAGTGTCTTTTGATTTTGTTGTTGTGAAGATCTTATTCAATAATGCTTGTAAAGCAGTTTGCAAACCTTAAATGTATGTGTTATATATTCTTCACTTGTTACTGTGACTTTGATGCCTCATCTTAAGAAAAGAGTTATCAATCAATCGAAAAAACATGTGTTAAGTTCTTACTATGTAGACAGGTGTTGTGTAGTGGAACTACTGAGTTCAAGTCTTGTCTGTGATACATATTGACTGAGTAACCTTAGTCAACACCCTAGGCAATTCCGTAGTGATACAAATTAAGGGCCAGCTTGCATTGATAGAGAGAGTTTGCTCACTTAAGAACCTCTTAGACCACTGAAATAATAGATTTATTCCCTATCACTCATTTCATTCCAAGCACTATGCTAAGTACAAAGGATATTTTAAAAAGTGAAAACATATACAAATAGATACATAGGGAATACATTAGACTGTGGGTTTAGAGGGGAGGCTCTATCTGTTGGGGATATTCAAATAAGACTACTAAAAGAGAAGATTTTTTAAATTGAGTTTTGAAAGAAACCAGGGATTCTAAGAGGCAGAGGTGGGAAAAGACATTTCTGGCATGGGAGATATCTACTGTAATGGCATAGAGAAAGATCTACTGTCATGTGTGAGGAATAGTAAGAGGCCTATATGGACAGACCATGAAACATATCTAAGGGAATAAAGTGGAAGAACCATGGAGATATAGGAAGAGGGTAGATGGTTAAAGTTTTAAATGCCAAAACATAGCAGTTTGTATTTGATCCTAGAAATGGTAGGGAGTCTTTGGAGTTTATGGAGTAGAGAAAATAAAAATTATAAAGCTATCGCCTAGAGAGGAAAGAATATTGGAAAAATCAAGATTGGTAAATGCTTCAGATAGGTCAAAAAGAGTTGAGAAAAAGATGTTAGATTTAGCAATTAAGAAATCACTGATGACTTTAGAGAAAGTGGTTTCAATTGACTCATGAAGTGGGAAATCAGAATGAAGAGTGCTGAGAGGAGAGTTGAAAGAAGAGGAAATGATTACACCAACTATATAGGGTTTTTGTTTAGGTTTCATTATCCTGACTCGTAACATTTCCATTGTCTGTCTTCCAGGCCTGAAATGTGCCCCCTTTTTAACTCTACTTCATGACTTTCTGGGTTTCCTTAAAGTTTCAGGTCAAATTCTAATTACTTTTCTTCTTTCAAATAGTATTTTTTCCAGTTACAATAAAGATAGTTTGCAACATTCATTTTTAGTAAATAGTACTTTCTTTTTTCCAATTACATGTAAAGATAATTTTCAACATTCATAAGACTCTGATTCCAATTTTTTTCTCTATTCCTCTCTCCCATGCCCCCTCCTCAAGATGACAAGCAGTGTGATATACATTATACATTGCATTCATGTAACATTTCCACACTAGTTACCTTGTGAAAGAAGAATCAGAACAAAAGGAAAAAGAGACACACACACACAATATGAAAATAGTGTTCTTTAATTTGCATTCAAATTCCACAGTTCTTTCTCTGGATGGGGATAGCATTTTCCACCATGGAATTTTTGGAATTGTCTTGGATCATTACATTGCCAATAAAAGTTAAGTCTGTCTTAGTTGGTCATTACACAATGTAGCTGTTACTGTGTACAATGTTCTCCTGGTTCTGTTCACTTCACTTGGCATCAATTCATGTAAGTCTTTACCGATTTTCCTGAAATCCACCTGCCCATCATTACTTATAGCAAAATACTATTTCATGGGGCGGCTAGGTGGCGCAGTGAATAGAGCACCAGCCCCGGAGTCAGGAGTACCTGAGTTCAAATCCGGCCTCAGATGCTTAACACAAAAACTAGCCGTGTGACCTTGGGCAAGTCACTTAACCCCAACTGCCCTCCAAAAAGCAAAAAAAAAAATACTATTCCATTACATTCTTATACCATAATTTGTTCAGCCACTCCCCAATTGATAGGCATCCCTTCAATTACTAATACTTTCTACCATAAAAAGAGTTGCTATAAATATTTTTGTGTATATGATCCTTCTCCCTTTTTTATGATCTCTTTGGAATACTAGGAGTGATATTACTGGGTCAAAGAGTATGCACGCTTTGAATACCCTTTGTACATAGTTCCAAATTGCTCTCCAGAAAGACTGGATCAGTTCACATTTCCACCAACAAGGAAGTATTGTCCCAATTTCCCCAAATCTTCCCCAACATTTATCATTATCCTTTTCTATCATGTTAGCCAGTCTGATATGTATGAGGTGGTACTTGGGAGTTGCTTTAATTTGCATTTCTCTAATCAGTAATGATTTGGAGCATTTTCAATAAGAATATAGATGGTTTTTGCCATTTCCTTCTCCAGCTCATTTTTTCAGATGAGAAAACTGAGGTAAACAGGGTAAAGTGACTTGCCCAGGGTCATGTAGCTAGTAAGTGTCTGAGGCCGGATTTGAACTCAGGAAGATGAGTTTTTCTGACTCCTGGCCCAACATTCTATCCATTGTGAGGCAAGCTGAGACCTATTAAAGACCTTAGTTTGAAAAGGCCAAGGACCCCCACTTCATCCTGAGTCATCTCCAGTTGTCTTGATCCATATCTGGCCATTGCATCCAGATAGCTAAGGAGGAGGAAGTGAGGCTGGTGGTTTTGCACAATGCTACCTCACTCAAATCCAATTAACTTGCATATTATGGTATCACCTCTCTGATGCCATGGTCCTCTTCAAGCATAAGGACAAATAGCCGCAAGCAAATAGTTTTAATTTCTTCATCTGAATACTGCCTTTTCATATAGCTATCCTTTGACCATTTCTCAATTGGGGAATGATTTGTATTCTGATAAATTTGGCCCAGTTCTCTATATATTTGAAAACTGAGTCCTTTGTCAGAAACGTTTGCTGTAAAAAATTGTTTCCCATATTTTATAATTTTGGGGAGTTTGATTTCTATGGCACTGAATAAGTAAGTTAATTTTGGTATAATTGTCATGTTTATATTAGCTCAGCCTACCCATGAGCAATTGATACTTTTCCAATTATTTAAATCTGACTTTCTTTATATGAACAGTGTTTTGCATTTGTGTTCATATACTTCCTGGGTTCATCTTGACAAGTAGATTCCAAATTTTGTATTGTCTACAATTATTTTAAATGGAATTTCTCTTTCTATCTCTTGCTGCTGAGCTTTATTGGTAACATACAGAAATGCTGATGATTTATGTGTGTTTATTTTATATCCTATGACTCTGATAAAGTTGTTAATTATTTAAAGTAATTTTAGTTGATTCTTTATATATATATAGCTTTATAGCTTTGTTTCCTCATTGCTTATTCTAATTCCTTCAAATTATTTTTCTTCTCTTATTGCTAAAACTAACTTTTCTAATACAATAGTGAATAGCAGTGGTGATAGTGGTCATCTTTGTCTCACCTCTGATCTTATTGGAAAGATTTCTAGCTTATCCCTTTTATAGATAATGCTTGCTGATGGTTTTACATAGATACTACTAATCATTTTAAAGAAAGCTCCATTTATTCCTGTGCTCTCTAATGGCTTTAATATGAGTGGATGTTGTATTTTGTCAAAAGCTTTTTCTGTATCTGATGAGATAAATAATATGATTTCTGTTGGTTTTGTTTTTTATATGGTCAATATTACTAATATTGAACTAGTGCTGCTTCCTTCATATAAAACCTGCCTGATCATAGTGAATTAACCTGGTGATAAATTGCTGTAATCTCTTTACTAATATTTTGTTTATAATTCTTGCATCAATATTCACTGGGCAATTGGCCTATAATTTTCTTTTATCTGTTTTGGATCTTCCTAGTATTGCCATCAGTACCATGTTTGTGTCATAAAAGGAATTTGGCAGGATCCTGCCTATTTCTCCAAATAGTTAATATTATTTTAGAATTCATTCGTAAATCCATCTAGCCCTGGAGACTTTTTCCTTAGGGAATTCATTGATGGCCTGTTCAATTTCTTTTTCTCAAATTGGATTATTTAAGTATTTCCTCTTCTATTAATCTGGACAGTTTATATTTTTGTAAATACTCTTTCATTTCTTTTATACTGTCATATTTGTTGGCAAAATAGCTCCTAATTATTGTCTTAACTCCCTCTTCATTGGTGGTATATTCGCCCTTTTCATTTTTGATACTAATAATTTGGTTTTTCTTGTTTTATTGCTGTTGTTTTTCATCAAATCAGCTCTTAATTTTATCTGTTAAATAATTTTCTTACTTTCAATTTTATTAATCTCTCCTTTGATTTTCAGAATTTCTAATTTGGTGTTTAATTGGGGAGTTTTAATTTATTTTTTTTCAAGATTTTTTTAATTGCATGTCTAATTCATTGATCTGATCTTTTTCTATTTTACTTGAGTAAGCTTTTAGATGTATAAAATTTACCATAAGTATGGCTTCAGCTGCATAACATAAATTTTGTTGACCCATTATTATCATTCTTATTGATGAAATCATTGATCGTTTCTATGATTTGTTGTTAGATTATTACTATTAGATTATTTTGTTTCTAATTAATTTTTAGTTTATCTTACCATGGACTTTTATTACATGTAATTTTTATTGCATCATGATCTGAAAAAGGGTGCATTTAATATTTCTGGATTTTGGGGATTTGTTTTTTTTTTGCTTTGGATCATGATGCTTTTGTGCTCTAATATATGGTAAATTTTTGTGTGTAGGTGCCATGCACTGCTAAGAAAAAGGTATAATCCTTTCTACCCCCATTCAATTTTCTCCAGAGGTCTATCATATTTAACTTTTTGTAAAATTCAATTCATCTCCTTAAAATTATTTTTCTTTATTTTGTGGTTAGCTGTATCTCCTTCTGTGGGGTAAGGTTGAAGTCCCCCACTAATATAGTCTGCTGCCCATTTCTTTTTGTAACTTGCTAAACTTCTGTTCTAAAAATCTTGATGCTAAACCACTTGATGCATAATATGTTTAATATCTATATTATCTCATTGTTTATGGTACCTTCTAACAAGATATAGATTTCTTCCTTATTTCTTTTAATGAGATCTATTTTTTCTTTTGCTTTGTCTTAGACCAGAATGGCTCCCCTTGAATTTTTTTTTACTTCTGCTGAAGCATGAGATATTCTTCTCCAGCCTTTTACTTTTACTCTATGTGTGTGTCTCTCTGCTTCAAATGTGTTTCTCGTAAACAACATATTGTAGAATTCTGGTTTTTAATCCGCTCTGCAATATGCTTCCATTTTATGGATAGTTCATCCCATTCACATTCACAGTTATGATTGCTAACTGTGCATTTCCATCCATCCTATTTTCCCCTTTTTATATGCTGTTTTCTCTCTCTGTCTCCTTTTGCCCTGTCCCTCCTCATTGATGTTTTTCTTCTAATCATCTCCTCTGCCCCATACATCCTCCTTTCTATCAGTTTCCCCCACCCTTTCTTTTCACCTTTCCCTCCTACTTCCCTATGGGGTAAGATAGATTTCTTTACTCAACTTAGTATGTGTTATTTCCTCTTTGAGCCAAATTCTATGGGAGTAAGGTTCAAACAATGTTCACCCACTCCCTTCTTTCCCTCTACTGTAATATGTCTTTCATGTCTCTTCATGTGGTATAATTTACCCTGTTCTGCAATTCTTTTCATCACATCAAAATCAGCTCATTTCCTACACCCTGTAAGTATACTCCATCTAACTGCCCTAATAGAGATAAAGTTCTTACGAGTTACAAGTATCATCTTTCCATGTAGGGATGTAAATAGTCTAACTTTATGGAATTCTTTTTTACTTCACTGTTATCTTTTTATGCTTCTTGTGAGTCTTCTATTTGAAGATCAGATTTTCTGTTCTGCTCAGTCTTTTCATCAGGAAAGCTTGAAAGTCCATCATTTCATTGAATGCAAAACTTTTCCCCTGAAATATTATGCTCAATTTCAATAGGTAGTTGGTTCTTCGTTGTAATAGAAGTCCTTTTGCCTTCTAGAATGTCATTTTCCAAGTTCTTTGATCCTTTAATGTAGAAGTTGCTAAGTGATTTATAATCCTGACTGTGACACCTTGATATTTGAATTGTTTCTTTCTTGCTGCTTGCGGTATTTTCTCCTTGACCTGAAAACTCCGTGGAGTTTTCATTTTGGGATCTCCTTCAAGAGATGATTGGTGGATCCTTTCAATGACTATTTTACCCTCTGGTTCTAAGATATCTGACCAGTTTTCCTTGATAATTTCTTAAAAGATGCTGTCCAGGCTCTTTTTTTATCATGACTTTGAGCTAGACCAATAATTCTTAAATTATCTTTCCTGGATCTATTTTCCAGGTCAGCTGTTTTTCCAGTGACATATCTTACATTTTCTTCTATTTTTTCATTTTTTATTTTGATTGACTAATTTTTAATGTCTCATAGAGTCATTAGTTTCCATTTTCCCAATCCTAATTTTCTTCAGTTAGCTTTTAAACCTCTGTTTCCATTTGAGCAATTCTACTTTTAAAGGAGTTGCTTTCTTCAGTGGATTTTCCCCCCATTTGGCCAATTCTTTTTTTTTAAGGAGTTGTTTCCTTTAGTCAATTTTTGTGTTTTCTTTTTCAGATTGTTGACTCTTTTTTCATAACTCTCTCATTTATTTTTCCAATTTTTTTTCTACCTTTCTTACTTGATTTTTAAAACCCTTTTTGAACTCTTTCAAGAAGACTTCTGGGTTCAAGACCAATTCATATTCTTCTCTGAGACTTCACATGTGGGCATTTTACATCATTGCCCTCTTCTGATTTCTGTTTTGATCTTCCCTGTCACCACCATCTTAGCTTTCTTCAGTCAAGGATCTTTTTTGGTTTTTTCTCATTTAAAAAATTAGAGCTCTACTCCTTGTGTGAAAGGAAAACTATCCCAAGCTCATTGCACTGTGGGCTAGGGGTCTGGTCACTTGCTTCCTGCCCCAGAACCTCTCCAGCTGGCAGCTTGCCCACTGCTTTAGGATGACCAAACCTAGTTATGCCTGTTGTGCCTGGGTATAGTTCTTCCCTGTTCAGCCCCTTCCTATTATATCAGCAACAGGAGATCATGCTTTCTATTTCTTTAACCATGGATTAAGTTTAAAGTAGGTGCTTTGTACCTCTTAGCTTAGTGATACAAATGAATCTTCAAATTTTGTTACTATTACAGAGAGAGGCCAGAGTCAAGATGGCAGAGAGAAGTCAAGAAGTTGCCTGAGCTCTCCTCAGTTTCACTCAGAAACAACATTAAATCAAGCCTCTAAAAGAATGCTGGAGCAAAAGAGTCCACAAAAAGATGAAAACAATTTTCCAGCCCCAAGATAACTTAGGACTGCAGAAAAGATTTCTTTCAGTTGGGTAGGAGAGGAGTGGAGCCCAGGGTAGGCAGTATCCAGGCAAACCAGTTTGAGGCTCTTAGCTCAATAATACAGCCCCTTTAGTTGGCAGAGAAGGCTAGCTTTGAGGCCCCCAATCTTAATACAGAAGGCAAATCGCCAACAGAAAAGGGTTGAACAGAGAGGAGCTATACCATATTAAAGGAAGAGCATAAGCTGGATTGTCAGAATTTTCTGGGGTAAGCATGGTGGAGCCAGGGCAGCTGCTGTTGGACTGAAGACTGAACTGAGAATTGAGAATAACTGAGAAGAGGAATGAGAATTGAGAACTGAGACAGATTTTCTTGACTCAAGCCACATGGAGGCTGGATAAAGTGATTTTGATTTTGAGAACAGAGCTTAGGGTGCTGAAGACTTCCAGGGGTCAGCTGGAGCTGCAGAACACTGAGGAAGCATGATTTTGGTGCTGGTATTTTGTAGAAATGTTGCTGTGACTCTGTTAATGTGTATGATTGTTCTTGTGGCTTTGTTAAGCCTTGTCTTCCCAGGAACAGAGACTGTGAAGGATTTGAGATGGATTGGACACTGTGAGCTTTAGTGTGGAGAAGAAACTGCATGGAGAGCTGGACAAGGAACTGGAAACTGTCTGCCTTTGAACCCCGGTAAGAGTTTGGTGGATTCAGGTAGGAGCTACCTGCCTGGAGTAAATATGAAAATACCTCTTGGTGGATACTGAGTAGTGACTGATGAAATTGTAACTTACTTGTGACTGAGGGGTGGATGACCTATTTTCTACTTCCTCTTAAGAGAGTACTGAGCAGTGACTGATGACTGAGTAGTAGCTGATTTGCAACTTACTGTATCCCATGGGTGGAGGACTTTGACTTTTTGTACTTTATGTTCCTTAAGGAGGTAAGCCTCCTTAAGGATGATTGAATGATTGAGTTACTAAATGATTTTACTTTGGTCAAAACTATGTGACCACTTCGGTGAAAACTATGTGGCCATTTTAGTGATAAGTTTGTGGAGCTGTGACATGGTAAATGCTGTATTTTGATTTTCTGTGATAATTTGTAACATTGTGAATGCTGTACCTTGATTTTCTGTGAATGTTTGGCTCTGATTTGTTATTGAATAAATAGAGAGTTTGCTATACTGTGTAATCAGAGCCATGAAACCTATTCACAGCAGCAGTCTTCTGGAAAGCTGTTCATGCTTGGCTTGATATCTGCTCAACTTCTTATTTCTGTAAGAAGACTTTCTTAGACCTTGCTCCTCCATCCTTCTACCTAAGACTTTCCTCTGACATTGCCTTCAATTCATTATATATAAATATATATGAGCATATGAAAGTGTTTCTCTCCCTTTCCCTCTCTCTCTCTCTCTCTGTCTCTGTCTCTGTCTCTCTCTTTCTCTTTCTCTCTTACTCTCTCTCTTTCTTTCTCTGTCAATACACTATTGTTTCACCCAAAACTATTAAATCTTTAGCTTTTTAAGGGCAGTCACTTTCTTTGCCTTTCTTTGGATCACTAGCACTTGTCCCAGTATATACACAGTTAAGCACTTAATAAAATCTTGATAAATACTTTTTAATTTGATTTAACCAGTTGCTGCCACAATATGATGGTAGCTTGAATGTTGACATTTGGAAATAATTGATGGCACATAATTTACATGAGCTATTCCTTTTGATTTTTCCTTTGGAGATAAGACACTGAAAAAATAATCAGAACTGAGAGACTTGGAGAACCTAAGAGCTACAGGAACAATGGACTGGAAGTCTACATCTGTGGTGCCCTTCCAAGCAATCACATGGCCCCCAAAGGGGAGGGAACTACATTAATTCAGAGGCAGCAGTAGCCAGAAGTAATAGCAGAGTTTTGCAGAATCTTAGGTCAAGAAGAGAACAAACTGTAGGAAGTGAAGCCAGGAGCTGTTAAATATTGGTAATTAAACACCTAGGAAACAGATTTTCCTTGACAAGAAAACAATCCTGGGACCAAGCCTCCTGTTCTTCAACAATGTTAATTTTCTGGACCAAGCAAGAAATCAATAAGTCAAGAAACATTTTTTGAGCACCTACTATGCTCCAAGAACCCTGGTAAGTGTGGGGAATACAAAGAGAGGCAAAAGACAGTCCCTAACCTCAAGAAATTTAAAATCAAATGAGGACACAACATGCCAATGAATATGTACAAAGCAAACTATACACAGGATAAATAGGAGATAATAAACAGTGAAGGCTTCCAATAAAAGGAATTGGAGTGGAGGCAGCAGCAAAACACAGAGCTACAGAGTGGAGGAACAAACATAAACCTTGCCTTCCACAGCTACTGTGAGTTACCTGATCTGTGGAGGTCTAGGGGAATGAGTTTACTCTTTAGAGAATCCATCTATTTTTCCTCAGCAGAGAATTGTCCTAGCAATAAAGTGGTGGTGCTGCAGGCTTAGAGAGTTGGGACAGGGGAAAGTCCACAGGAGTGGGAATATCTACCTACCTACCTATCTACCTGCCTATCTATCTATCTATCGATCGATTGATCGATCTATCGATCTATCTAATCTTTCATGCATATATACATATGCATTAATATGTGGGTATACATAATATAGCCTTTTCATGGACTGGGGTACAAGTATTTTCTGGTCTACTTGACCTGAATTCCTTGATGTTTCTGACACAAGACGCTTCTGACTGCAGGCATTTTTGCTGGCTATCCCCGTGCCTGTGAATGTAAAGAGGATTTTCTTCTTTTTAGTTCATTTGCTCAGGATCCATGGCCATGGCAATGTCTTGTTTCCAGGTGTTAGATAATAATCCCCAGAATAGCTCCAAGGATTCTAGATAGTAATTCCTAGAATCATAGTGATAGGCAGTCCTACTGAGGCTGCACTGTGAGAAAAGCAGGGGTGGTGGTGGTGGTGGTGGCGGAATAACGGATATTTACTACGCTTGCACAGAATGACAATATTGCTAAAGCTAACCTGTGACCTTAATGTTGGCAAGATGCCTCCTTTGTCTGTTGTCCTATAAAGCAAGTAAGCACTGGTCAGTGAGGGTGGGGGGGGACCCACGGAGAACCCACAGGGGAATCTGTGTGTGCCTTGACCAGCCCCTATCAAGGCTTCAGGGGATTTAGAGGAGTACACAAGCTATGCCTGTCTCTGTTGACCACACTGAGACAGAGGGGTAGTTGTCCCCTGTTCTTGCTGGACTCTTCAAGAAGGGTGATTAGGAAATGCTGTAGGAACAGGTTCTGTCATCATCAGCAACCTTTCTGAGAAGTTTAGACTAGAATAAAGCTGATTATTAACTCTTCCGGAGGTGTCTGCCTGTCTGACCAGGTCAAGAGTGAACCTGTTAGAGGCTGGAGTCTGAAACCTCTAGTGCCTCCTGTGTATTATCTGTGAAACAACCTGGAACTCTTTCCTTCATATCTACCTCTTGGTTTCCCTAGCTTTTTTCAAGTGTCAGCAAAAATTCCACCTTTCACAAGAAGCCTTTCCTAATCCCCTTTCATGCTAGTGCTTTCTTTCTAAGAGTATCCCCAATTTATCTTCTATATAACTTATTTGAACATATTATATACAAGGTACAGTGCTAAGCACTTTACAAGTATTTATCTCATTTGATTCTCAGAACAACAATTATTATTCCCATTTTACAGATAAGAAACCTGAGACAGACAGAGGTTAAGTGACTTAGCCAGGGTCGTGCAGATAGCAAGTATCTGAGATCACATTTGAATTAAAATCTTTCCAAGTCCAAGTCCAACATTGTATCCATCATGTTACCTAACTGTCCAAGTATTTTGACTCTAGAAAACTTGACTGTTTCAAGTACTGTCACCTGTGTTGTTTCATTCTGCACCACAGTCACTGCATAGGGAAAGAAGGCATTTGCCTTAATAGTTTCAAAGAAAAGTATTCATTGCCTTTTTGCTTAATCTTGAGTCGGATTTTGAGACCCATGATTGTTATGTTGAGTCAGGAAAGTCTCCCACTAGGAGGAGGTGCTAAACTATCTGCATCACAGATGTGATGTGTAGGATGTGTCAGAATCATTTCTACTCCAGTTTCCCTTTAAAATTACATTTTTGCTTTATATCATTTTGTTGTTAGAGTTGTTGTCATTTTAAGCAGACCTGTGATTTATTTGACATAGGGATTTCCCATTAAGCAGACTCCCTCCAACTGAAATAGTAGTGCATAGAGTCTCTTAACCTCTGCTTGCTTCAATTTCTTTATCCGTAGAATGGGGATAATAATAGCACCTACTTCTCAGGATTATTGTGAAAATAAAATGAAATAATATTTATAATATGCTTTACAAAATTTATAAAGGCTTGTATAAATGCACACTGCTACTACTATAATTTATGGTGTAAGAAAATTCTTCAGGGCACTCAGAAGTGACTTAAAAAAGGTTCACTCAGGCAATATATATCATAGATAAGATTCAAACTCAGGTCTTTCTAACTCTGAAGTTAGCCCCTTCTCCACTTCACTGTGCTGCCTCTAGTTCAGAAGCAGTTGAATTAAATTGTTCAAGCTTGGCTTTTGAGACTTGATTACTTTTTTTTCTTTATAATTTAACGTCCAATGTCCTGTCATGGGCACAGTGTGTGCAGAAGGCACTTTTGTAATGAAGAGAATCTTTCTCCTTAACTAGATCTCATCTCTGCTTCCTGAATTTCCCAACTTCCTTCTAGCCCCAACGAAAAGCCCACCTTTTATAGGAAATTTTCCTTGACCTCGTATTTATAGCTCCTTCTTTTTAATTTATTATTTCCAATTATCTTCTTGCATATACCTTATTTGTACATAGCTGATTGCATGTTTTTTCCCATGAGCAAATTGAGAGCAGGAATAGTCTTTTATTTTCCTTGTATATACAGTGCTTAGTAGAGTGCTTGGTACATAGTAGGTGCTTTGTTTTATTTAGTTGTGACCAACCTTTTGTGACCCCTACTTAGGGATTTTGTGGCAAAGATACTGGAGTAATAGGCCATTTTCTTCTCCAGTGGATCTGTTTTGTCAGGCAATCAGAGGTAAAGTAATTTGCCCAGTGTCATACAGTTAGGAAGAGTCTGAACCTGCATTTGAACTCATGTCTTCCTAACTCCAGGCCCAGTGTTCTGTCCACTGAACCACCAGCTACCTCTTCAGTAGGTGTGTAATAAATGTTTATTGACTTGAATGACTAGATCATAAGCTCTTAGAGGCCATGAACCATGTTTCAAACTTCTTTGCTTCCCCAACATCTAACATGACAACCTACTTCTTCCAAGCTCTCAATAAATGTCCTTTTGATGTTTATAATGGTGAATTAGTCACAACATTTCTCTCAATCTGTCTTGTAAAAAACTATCTGTACCCATTTACAGATATTTGGACAAATGAGATTCAAATCTTACAAAACTGGCTACATTAAACAATTTATTTAACTTGGCAGAAAGTATTACTCTAAGATCAATGACAGGTCATCCTAAGTTCAGACAAATGTCATCAGAAAGTTGCCCATAGGATGGTAACTTTTTTTGCTGCAACCAACTCCTAAGTCATTTAGGAGCTGCAATTCATATTGTTTAAAGTAGTGGTCAAATAGTTGAAGTTTTAAATACTTAAAGTATGTCTTTAAATAAACTATGTCCTCCATTGAATTTCAATTTATTTATGCAGTAGCCTGATTTAGGATCAGAGCACGACAGATGCAATAGGCAACTGAGACAAAAATTCAACCCCCATGAATCCTATCATCTCTACTTTCTCTGATGAGTGTCATTCAGCCCCCACAAAACTCTCTCCAGTGAAGGGGAAC
The DNA here is from genome assembly GCA_028646575.1 of Pseudocheirus occidentalis. NCBI lineage: Eukaryota > Metazoa > Chordata > Mammalia > Diprotodontia > Pseudocheiridae > Pseudocheirus > Pseudocheirus occidentalis. The sequence goes on from CM053594.1 coordinate 106,837,590, forward strand.
CCACAATCTTCCAATGCAGTTCACGTCATGTTTGTATGACTTGTTATGAAGTTTTTTCCTAATCTCAAGAGTAAGTCTGAACCATTATAATTTCCACCAATTGATCTTAGTTTTAACCTCTGAAACCAAGAAAAGCAGATCTAATGTGGGTGGCAGCCCTTGAAATTCTTAAGGAAATTATCATGCTGTCTGTCCTCTCACCAGATCTTTTCTTTAGTACCTTTCCCCTCAGAACTGGGGTAAATACTACTTGTCCTATTGCTCATTTTCCTTGTTCTAATCATAGTTGTGTGACTGTGATGGAAACCCCCATGGCTTCTGATATTTTATTCATTGCCACTCACTGATATCACAAAGGGCTTTATGACTGATAATGATTCCTTGTTAGGAGCTGCTCAATATAAATATTAGACCTTTTGGACAAAATATTTTCAGAAATGTAACACTCTGGAGCCAGCGCATGGGGGCTTGAGTTCCATGAGGAAGAATTCAGTAGTCAATGGGGAGCCACTGGTAGCTTTTGAGCAGAGGAATGACATCATCAAAACAGTGTATTAGTATTTTTGCTTGTTTTTGAGGGGGTGGGTAGAGCAGGTATTCAAAATGTGATTGAAAAAGGGAGTGGAGGGGGAGCTAGGTGGGACAGTGAATAGAGAATGGGCCCTCGAGTCAGGAGGTCCTGAGTTCAAATTCAGCCTCAGACACTTAGCACTTACCAACCGTGTGACCTTGGGCAAGTCACTTAACCCCAATTGTCCTGCCTTCCCGCCTCCAAAATAAAAAAAAAGACAAAAAAGAAAAAGTGAGTAGATTAAAGTCTGTTAGGCCAATTTGGATTAATTAAATTAAATTAATCAATTTAAAATCTTCCAAGATATCAATTATTCCCCTTCTCACATGTTTTTCCAGCCAGACTGATTCATGTGCAGTTCCTAAAACTTGTCCCTTTGTCTTCTTTCCCTGTGCATCTGCGCATCTTGTCCACAGTCACACTACTAATAATTGTCAAAGCTTGAATTGGAACCTACATCTCTTTTGACCCTCGAAGTCCAATGCTTTTTTAAAAAGATCATGGAGCTTTCAATAAATAGAGAGATGGCTATAGATATAGACAGATAAATCTATATATGTGATTTATAGATATATAAGATAGATTATATACCTTTCATATATGTGTATATACACATATATGTGATATATGTATATATACACATATATGTGATATATGTGTATATATACATGTGTGTTTATGTGTATATACATGTGTATATTTGTGTAGATAGATAGATGACAGACAGACAGACAGATAGATAGATAGATAGACAGACAGACAGACAGACAGACAGACAGACAGATAGATAGATAGATAGATAGATAGATAGATAGATGTCTTTTACCAGTAAATGTAAAATAGGAACCTGGATTAAAGGGCAAATTTAAATTTTAGGGGGTGCAGCATTAATCTATGATGAGATAAAGAGAAGAATTGGGGAAGGAGCACTACTTCACATTCCTTTTATCTGGTAGGGAAGTTTCCAGCTCCTAAAAGAGGTCAGTGACTGGGATGAACAGTCTTCTACTTAAGAATCAACAACAAGCATTGAGCTACCCATTTGCCACCCATTGTGAACTACGCTTTAGGAAGTTCAATTTGATAGCTGAGTGGAGAATAGATTGGAGTGGAGAAGACTTGATGAGGCAGGAAGATTATCCAGAAGTTATTGCAATAGAGTAGGTATGAAGTAATGAGGATCTTCACTAGTGTCAGAGTAGAGAGGGTGGAATATATGGAAGGTGATCTGAAGGTAGTAACAACAAGAGTTGGAAACTGAATATGAGAGGTAAGAATGAGGAGTCAAAGATGACATGCAAATGATGAGCCCTTTTGATTGGGAGGAAGAGTAGTAGCTTCCACATTAATAGGAAGCTTAAGAAAATGGGAGGACTTGCAGGGAAATAAAAAGAGTTTAATTCTGAACATGTGAACTTCAAAATATCTATAAACTATCCATTTTGAGATGTCCAATAAATAGTTGAAGACATAAGACTAGAAGTCTAAAGATAGATTAGAAATGGACAAATGGATCTGGGAAAAACTTTTATAGAGATGATAATTGAATCTACGGGGTTGATGAGATCATTAAGAAAAATCAAACCTAGGGTAAAGAAAAGAGGGTCAAATGACAGATCCTTGGGGGACATCCATAGTTAGTGGACAAAGGAGTAGTCACACAGGTATGAGGAGAACCAGAAAAGGGAAGTGTTATGAAAACCTCTAGAACAGAAAGGATCTAGGAGAAGGAGGGGATCGACTTCCATCATTTCTAAGAAAAATATCTCTAACAACTATATTCTAGAAAGACTTCAGTTTATTCCTGTCCCAAAACCCACTTCAAGGAGCAAAGGGTAGATTAACAGCAACCACTCCAGTTATCCTAAAAAATCTGTGTGATTTGAGGCATGCGTCTAACTTCTTTGGAACTCAGCTTCCTCATCCATAAAATGGGCAAGATTAGGTAGCATCTGTGATACCTTCCAGCTCAAAAATCTGTAGTCTTATTACTTTATAATGTCTTACTAAATAAGGTTTACCTTTATGTACATTCTTAGTTCATAGCTCCCTGCCTCAAATTCACTCCCATCCACTTGTTCATGCTTAAAATTGCTTCAATAGGGAGAACAGTCTTTCATTCCTATACAAACACATAAACACACATGTGTATATAAGCATATATGTATGCATATTCATATTTTTCTTAAATGTTAAATTTTTTAAAGGAATAGAAACTATACCTGATCTAATTGGTATGAGGAAGGCCCAAGTGAAAAAACTTATTATATCAAAGCAAGTTGCCTAGAGCACTGAAAAATTAAGTGAATTGCCCAGGGTCACAGTATGTATCAGAGGCAGGAATTAAAATCAGGTCTTCTTGGTTTTATCCAGTATACCTGTGTATTCAAGCTCAACTAGAAACAAGACTTGCCAACCCATACATACAGACCCCTATCAAAACCACATATTAACATTAGCTATGTCCTATTGTATTTTCATTTATTTTGTTAAATATGGCCCAGTTTTAATCTGCAAGAGTGTGACACCTCTGCATTACTCCTACTTGCTTCTGAATATTATAAATGAAAGACTGAATACTGATAGATCATTAAAATAGAATTTCTTGACTAGGACCACACAGCAAGTGTCTGAGGTCAGATTTAGACTCAGGAAGATGAGTGTCTCTGACTTCAGGGCTATCATTCTATCTACTGTGCCACCTAGATGCCCCTCAAAATGTAACCAGATTTCATGAAAATATAGGTCAGTGGCACAATATATAACTTCTCTAAATATGTATCAAGATGTGGTCTCAAAGTGTGATGCAAAATCTCCTTTACAGTCACTGAATTCCACCCTAGAGCAGTAATTCAAATAAACTTTCATGAGCAAAAATTGGGTACAAGTATCGACCTTGGGCTGGTTTCAATAAAATGCTTAACATTTTAAAAAATGAAGCAAGTCTTTCTTTCCTCCCCACTCCATCCCTATCATCAATATGGATACTTTGCTTCTTCAAGCAGGAGAAAATAGGGAATACTTTTTTTCTTTCTCTTTTTCTTTCTTTTGTTTGATCAAATAGCTATTCATTATGAAGTTTTCAGGTTCTCTAAGGATCTATAGGGGTGACAACAATTTGCAAGTCATGTTAGATGGAGTTATGAAATTGGAAAAAAAATAGAATTCTCCACTTTCTCAATGTCTCCCATTCTTGCAAAGTGAAACAGGCAAACCAGTCAGGCACATGGATGGTAGCCTATTTTTTTTATACTATATAATGTATTAGCCATTATTGAAGGTAATTCTGAGACATACAATTGAAGACCATGATTTCCTTTTATTCCAAGTTTCTAATTTTATTAGGATTTTATTATGAATGTTTTGATAGTACTAACATATTTTACAGCATACCTCGTTGTTCTTAAGAGATAAGCAAATTTACTGTGACACTGTATTAGCAGGGACCGTGTCCTTGTCAAGGAACAGGAAGATGGGGTAGCACATTCACAGGGACTGTAGCCACTGTCTCTGACCTGAAAACAGATATATTGAATTTAGTTTGTTGGACATAAGTTAATTATCAAGTTTCATCATATAAATTGTCTTCCAAGAGAAAAGGCAGCATGATGGCTCATTACCGGAGTACTCCTCACACAAGTTCATTGGAGCCCTGCTCTCCGATGCCAGGAGCCACAGTCTCAGATGGAGGCTTTAATTCATGGTGATCCTGCAATGCAGTTCATTTCAAGATCTCTATTGTGGAGTGGCTGAACATGCATTCTTCTACCTAATAGGAATGGCTCTGTTCTAAAGGAGGTTAAACATAATGAACCCAAGTGGCCTGCTTTATTTTTGATCTATGAATTTTCTCCAAGGTGCAGATGGTATAAAAGAGCCTATTTTTTAAAGAAAGAAATATCAAATATACAGTTTTGTTTGTCAAAAATATTTGCTTTGAATAAGTAAACTGAGGTACTATAGTTGATGACAAAAATGTAGAGGCACCAAAGATCCCAGATCAATTTCTAACAAAAGGGATACTATCACCAGTATAACTTTGTAATCAAGTTACTCTGGGAGTATTTCTGTATTGAAAATGGATTTATATGTAAAAGCTTCAAGGCTTTTTTTTTTCTCAAAGCCCTGCTAGAAATTTGCAGGTGACGAGAGAAACCTTCATTCTGATAAAAGAATAGGCCAACCTACTGATTGGAGAAAATTACATGAAGTTTTTTTAATCAAAGTCTCTGTGGTCTGCCGTCTGATTTTCTAGGCCAGATGTCAAATGTTTTTCACTGATGCCAATGTTGAAGTAATCACTAAGCCAATTCCAAGAATGAGTAAGTGAGATAGTAATAACATTTCATGTCAGGGTTACATAGACTTTTTCCCCCCTCCCAGACAAGAACAAAGTAACAGGACCTCTCTGATTCAATATAATTAAATAAACTATTGCTTTGAATTTTTTGATAGAGTTTGTGTGTGTGTGTGTGTGATCAGACTAAATGTGGATCTATCTCTATTCCTGTGTATGTTTGGAGAAAGAAATGTCTTGAAATATGGGTGGGCATGTATGTAGAAAGAAGCCTTCAGCTAAAAGGCAAAAAAAAAAAAAAGAAAAAAATACATTTAGTAAGTTTTCATATTTTTAAACATTTACATTTAATTTAAAATATAATTACATTTTTAGTATTTAATCTATTTTATGCAATTTATCTTCACTGCTACAGTATTAGCCAGGCATTTTGAAAATGCTGTAACTCACCAGAAAAAAAAAGGACCTTCTGTTGGTCAAAATGGCAGATAGATGAGTCGCTGGCTTGACTCACATTGAGCTTTATGAGTCAGCAAGTTATCTGGGCGGGCCTGAGGAATTGGACCAAAATAACATTTTGCTCTTTGATTTAGAATTTAATTGAAGCTGCATGTAAATATATAGTATTGTGCTTCTGCAATTTCCATCCCACTCACCAACATACTTTTCCTTTATCTGAAAATAGCCATATTATAGAAGTAGCAGGTTTATTTAGGAAAGTGACAAATAGCTCCTGTGCCCTTCCAATCTGGCTAAAGGCTGTCTGTGCAGGGTCGAGGCAGTTGGTAAGCTGGGGACGTGTTACAGTCTTACAAATAACGTTTCTGTATTTGATTCAACAAACATTTCTACCAGCATCTCCTATTTTTTAGGCATTGTTCCTTACTCTAGAGATACAGAGACAAAAATCCAAAAGTCCTTGCCCTGAAGGTGTTGACATTCTACTTGTAGAATACCACAAAGATAAATAAATAAATTGCAAGATATATTGAAAGTATTTTCCAGGAAGAGGAGGCACTAACAATTGACTGGAGATCTGGAAAGATATGTAGAAACTTGAACCTAAACCCTAGAAGCTAGGGATTCTAGAAGACAGTAGTAAGGAGGAAGTACATTCCAGGCATGATCACCTTAATGGGGAACTTGCAACCTTGAGGTCACGTGTAACCCTCTAGGTCCTCAAGTGCAAACTTTTGACTTGTCCTCTAAATCCTCAAGTATGGCCTTTGATTTGTTCTGTGATTCTGTCATTGGGCTGCACTTGAGGACCCAGAAGACCATACATGACCTCAAGGTCACAAGTTCCCTACCCCTGATAAGAAGAGGCATGGAGACATGAAAGGGAATGTCATATGCAACAGGCCCATTCAGCTGAAACAGAGATTTCATGAAGGGACAGCAATATGGCACATTTAGTCTGAAAAAGCCTAAGTGCCACATGCTTTCCTTCCTAGTGTTCCCCAACTAACTCTCTTGTTTACTGTATCACAAGTCTAAGAAAATATATCTATACTGGGTACAGTAGGTGTGGTCAGAGATGATCCACAAATGTTCCTTTAAAAACAAATCACCCCCCCCAAAAACCCCAATAAAAATAACCTTGGTCTTTTAGACTGAATTGATCTTCTAGGCTATCTCCCAGATTTCCATAAGCTTCACGGTTCTGATCTCCTTAGGATTCAGAGGCATCCTTTAATGGCATAAGTGATTACTACAACACTATTTCAAACAAGTCTTTTAATAATAAACATCTTTCCTTGCACACTTTGTTTAGGGAATGTTTGTTGAGTCACTACTAATCACATCTTAAGAAACTGAGAGAAGAACTTTATGCAAACAAATACCCTCAAATGATAGATCAGACTAACCTCTGTGATATGTTGTACAAGGTGCCATATTAATGTTCCAATTTGTTCAACTTGAGGTTTGATTTTGAATGAAGTCACTTTCATTTTGATCTGATTATCGTAAATATGATCCAGGCAAACTTAAAATTTATTTTTGTTATCTGTGTTTATTCATGTGATACATAGACTTCTGATTTCCATCAGTATGTGATAGCCTCAGTGTGCAAACTCCCTCCACCATGACTGGTCTTTGATTTTTTATCTTAGAGAATGGAACATTTAAATATTTTGTCCATGGTCCCACAGTGAGTAAAGCATCAGAGGCGAGGCTTGAGTCTAGGCCTTTCTACCTGAGAGGCTAAGCCAGTATCTGTATGCTCAGTATTTGGTGATGGGAGTCTAGACCTATGATTTCATCAGTATAATTCAGATAAGGAATACAGCAGGTATGCTCAGGGATTTCTCATAAAGGTTTCTATAAAATCATTAAGTAGCTTATCCACAGTCACATAGCTAGTGTCACATGCAAGAACTTGAATTCAAGTCTTTCTGAATTCAAGGCCAGCCCCTTACCCACTACTCCATGATCCTTCCAACTGCTATCACCATCATCATTATCTCACAATTGTATGGTATTGTCAAGTTTCTTTGAATAACAATCATTATTTTTCTCAATTTTGGAAAATGATGATGAAGCATGAAAACCCAAATCCAAATTGCTATTATGTAAAAAAAAAACCAATTAATAGGAACCTTTTATCTTAAAAAGACAGCTCTGAGATTTACTTTACAATATCTTGATTAAGGAAACATTTTTTAAAGACATGAAACATCTATTATTGTCTTTCTTTTCATCAATCCTCCTAGGCACTATCATGCCCAGAAAGGAACAATCCCTAACTCATTTTCAAGAAAGCCAGAAACCAGAAAATAGTTGCTTATATCTTCAAATTCTACACATATTTATTTGTAAACCCTAGTACCCTATCTAAATGTGGCCTATTTAAATGATTAGTATTTAGTCTCCAAAAAATACAATTTGAATGAATGAATGGTAATGTATGCAAACTCAATCTATCATAAGTTCATTTTAGAAGATATCTGAATCATTATAAAATTAAATGAAGGATAGAAAAGGGTAATGCAGTCCATAAGCCATCTATAGCACTGCTAACAGTGTATTTGAAACCATTATCACCACTACATTGCCAGATACTTTTTCAACTTAAAAATAAAATCTATAGACTATGTTGAATGATCTCTCTCTTGCAAGACCATCATCCTACCTCATTGAAACATTGCGATAAGATATTCAGTGGGTATGAATACTCTTTACTTTTCATTGGGCTTTTAAAAAAAAGCTCATGTAACTATATTCATATTTTATACTGAAGTGGGTTCCATTTCTAATTCCCATGACCAATGATGGATGAAACTCAAAAGGTATGAATTGGTAGCCAATAATTCAGATGCTTATAAGTTCTGAAATAAAAGATTGAGAACTCTTATAATACCAGATCACAATATTGCAGATTATGCCTAGCTCCAAGAGTGGTCTTTTTTTTTTAACTCTGTGATATTAGCCTACCCTAGTATTTTGTTAGTTCTAATTCTGATCAAATAAAAGGACTTAAGCAGAAAATCATAAATTAAATAGATAATTTTTAGCCTGACTTTTCAGGAAGGTTAAGAATGAGTATCACATAAGTATCAATTTATTATTCTAAAGAAGCTTAGATAATTCAGACAATATGATTCAGTTTCTCCTTCTCACACACAATTTTCATACTTATTTTCAGAAGAATAAATATGAGCGATCCTGACTATATTACAGCTAAAAGAACATCTTTAACTCTGTGTCTCTTTAGTAATTTAACAGCTTGGACCTTTTTCAACAAAGTTTGTCTAGAAAAGTAATGGGATTTTGCTCTAAATATAATTGATATGGAATTGGTTTTAGAACTTCTAGGTTTTTATGTGTTTTAGAATAAGTGAAGTCCCTGTGAAAGTTTTAATTCACCGAAAAACAAACAAACAAACAAACAAGTACAAAACAGAATTTCAGGGAAAAAGTCTCATGAAAATTGGAAGAAGAGTTCACTTTCACTTATGAGGTGACCTATTTTTAAAAAAGATTTTAGTGAGCAGGCAGGTTGCATAAGAGCCTTGATTTGGGATGGAATTTCAGTGATAGAGGAGAGATAATAGGAAGCCATTCTGGATATGAGACCCACATGCACAAAGGTAAGGCAGCATAAGATTTGATGATAAAGATGGTGGTGGTGATGATGATGATGATGATGGTGATGATGATGATAGATGATGATGATTATAAAGCATCAACTATGTACTGGGCACTGTGTTAAATGCCTTACAGATTTGATCCTCAAAACCACCCTGTAAAATGGGTGCTATTATTGTGTTCATTTTACAGAAGAGGAAACAAAAGCAAAGAGGTGTTAAGTGTCTTGCCCAGGGTAGTAGAATTGAATTTGGCTGAAACATACACAATATGCTAAGGACAATAGTGTAAGATCAGTATGAACAGGTAGGTTGGAAGGCTGTGAATGCCGGGATAAAAATGTTATATTTTATTCAATTAGCAATAGGGAACCATTAATTTTCTTTTGTTTTCAACAGAGAAATTATAATTAAAGAGTGGTATGTTAAGATTATTAGCTAAGCAGTGATATATGTGGAAAGATTATGCTAGAATCAGAAAGATTTTAAGAAATTTAAATGTAGGAAGGGGATAAAATCTTTTAATTCTTAGGTTAGGGGAATTCAAATTTTGAAATGTTTTTCTAAAGTATGAATATTATTTTCATTGAAGAAAAATTAATGAAGAATTTAGAATCTTCTAATCTTAAGACTAGAAATAATTTCAGATTTAGTTCAACCTCTTTATTTTTCAGATATGAAAACAGAGCTCTAAGAATACATCTAAAATAAATTTTCAACACCTGCATCATTATTCCTTTTATAATAGGAGGGAAGAAAACTGAAGAAACCAGAGAAATGGTGGTAGAGATACACTGTAAAACTAATGAAGTAGAACTGATGACAAAGATTAAGTGAAAATAATACAAAATACTGGTGAAAGCTGAAGCGATTAAATTTATACTTAAAATCATATGTCCTTTTATATTAAGCTAAATACACTAATCAAACAGAACATTTATGATTTAAAAGACAAAACAAAACAAAACACTAAATGCTTTTATGCCAATGTACCTAAACTAGATCCCCTTTAACCTAGAATAAATTAAACATTTTTCAGGCACACATCACATATGATTTATTTAAAATATTAAATTCAGATATTTAAATAATTTCAGCAGACAATATAAAAAACTACATTTATAATTGTCTTTTTCTGTGTTTTATACAGGCTTATAAATTGATAGTAATAATTACAGCATGAGAAATCCTAAATGCTTAGAAATATCAACTCCCAACAAACATCCGTAAAAAAAGAGAAGAAAATTCTTTGTGCCACTCGCCTCACCTGTTCTAAATGTTCCAACTGCAGTGCATCGATTATCATGGACTGAATTTCAGCTTTGGAGTAAAATGATTTACTCAGAGTCTCAAAAGGATCTTTAGAGATCATATAATCCTACTTCCTCTCTGTTCATATGAAGAACCAGAGACCCAGGGAAGTGAAGCAATTAACCCAAGGTCATACAAGTAAGTGTCAAGGTCAGAATTTGAAAACTGGTTCCTTGACAACCAAACAGAGCACTTGGTCTACCTTACCATACTCTTTCTGTGATCTGTCCACACTGATTTAAAGAGCTATCCTTGTCTACTAAGAGTTTAGAATTTAAGTCAAAATATGTTGACAGAGACCAACACATACATGAAAGAATGAAAATGAAAATAACTCATAGATATGGAATCATTTAAGGTTTACAAAATGTTGACAGTAGATTTCAAACATAGTGTCTATGCATGTAGAAGAAAATGAACTCTTTATAGAATGTGCTTGCCAGATTTAAGTTCATTTTAGGAATAGTAAGGAACTACAGATAATTTTTGGAGGAAAGAGCAAGAGTAGCAGCCATCCAGGTCAGAGGAAATTATTGCCTTTTTTCTGATAAACATGGGATGACTTTGTGGAAAAAAGAGATTTCAGGAGCCATCTGGATAATGAGGAGCTACAAGGCCGGTGCTCATTTTCATAAATGGCAGAGGTTGGATGTTCTCTGTTACAGATAGAGCAATTTTTCTATTTTATTTTGGGTATACTATTCTTCTTGTTCTTGAACTAATTGTGTTTAATATTATTCTGTAAAGTCATTTTAACATTTTCCCAGAAAATTTTCAGTGCTGATTTTCCAGTTTTGGTAATTCATGAGAAACTTAATACTAACCCTTTATATAATAAATCAAGACTCCATTGTCTAATAAAAAACACCCACCTTTATTTTTTTTCTTTTTACAATGAACTGTAGTACTATGTGAAATGATTTATTTTATCTTTGTTTCATTCTTTAAATTATATGTTTAATCCTTTATAATTGTAGACCTTTTACCTTAGGTTGGCTTAAAAACAAGCAAGCAAACAAAACTGGCATCCCTCATCACTTTGCATGATAATTTCAATCCATTTGTGTTTTTATTTGCTTATTTCCAAGACTGATTTGGAATCTAGTGACTAAAATCTTTTTTGAAAGAGTTTGGGTATGGATACTGCTTGCTACAGAAAAAAGGCCGTGCTCAGAATTCATGGCATTGAATGGATAACTCAATCAAATTGACAGGGAGATGAGTTTGTGGCAAAAAACAAGAAGAGGACTTGTGCTATTCTCTCTCCCTCAAAGACTGAGAAGCCATTCAATGAACTAAATCCTCTAGTATTTTCTCACAGAATTGCACAGGATGAGAATCTAGGCCATCTCCCGGGAGTGTATTGATTTTTATTTTAGGGACTACTGCATAACTTACCAAACCGATAAGAAAAATCATTAGGGAGTGATACAGAGTGCCCTTTGAGTTCACTGGGGAAAGTTTCATAGATGGTAGATCAGATTTTATGCTTCTTTGCTATTATACTACTCGGATGTGTATTTCTGGGTCTTCCATCAGAATAGATCTGTGATACTTATTTTAGCTCCCATGTTGCTAGCCTTGGTGTGATAGATAGTTAGATCTAGAAGTTAATTTTGAGGCATTTTAGACAACACTCCATTCATCCGCATGACTCTTGCTTCCCTTGTGCCTCCCTCAACCCTTTTCCAAGACCCATATTTCCTAGTCTTCTCCAAATGAAATCTGTCAAATTTCTCTAATCTTGTGTCAAAGGTTCATTTCCCATCTGGATGGTGATTTTTAATCAAAGTGCCAATATTTCATTAGATCATGAATTTTGAACTGAAAAAAACCTTTGAGATAAATGAATGTAACTCTCTCATTTTATACATGAGGAAACTAAAGCCCAGAAAAGTTATGTGACTTACTCAAGGCCACACATCTACTGAGTCTCTGAGGCAAGCTTTCAAGCTAACAAATCATCCTGACTTTGGGTCCAATATAGTAACCACTATGAGCTCTGATCATCAAAATAAGCATGACATTAGTATAAGAGAGGTTTTCTTTTTATTTTTTTACAAATAATACTTAATTTTCTTTTATTAAAATCATTATTAAAAACACTTCCTGTTACCTTCAAGTTACGTTAAGTACAAAGAAGAATTTATTTAAAACATGCAATATGTATGACTTTCAAAATGGAGTTATAATAAGGCTATATTGTGCTGTGTGTATATTAAAAATCATTCGTGTTTTTGCTATTGGCATATATCTTCATGTAAAGTATGGAAATAATTGTGGTATCCCACAATTCTCACATTATATTTAATATCTCTAAATTATACCAGGTTTATTAAGCATGAGTGGTCTCAATGATCTAATAGATAGAGAATAGTAATAAAATATCATAGCATACTGTTCCAGTCAATAATAAAGACAAATTTTCACCAAATTATTGTTAAATTTAGAAGCAACACAATGCGTCAAATGGAAGTACCACTCTGAGTCAGGAAGAATTGGGTTTAAGTCTTGCCAGTAGTGCATATTAACCAGACCGTAGTCTAAGATCACAAACAGGATGCAGATGAATTTCAGATCAGATATGGTAGCTGTGGGCTCATTTCACTATAACAGTGAAATCACAATGCCATTCCCTCCTCCTTCTCCCCCCCTCGTAAATTACTCTTATTACTTCATACATATTGCTTGATTATTTGTATTTATGTCCTGAGTTCTTCAACAGGGTATGGAATATTGTAAGGATTATATAAATGTTTATCGTTCAATTGTTCTTATACTAGATTAGTTATGGTGGTATCTTCCAAAATAACCTAAAAACTTGCGTTGGGAATTGCTAGACTGTTTCTCAGTGATATGAAGCTTAGTCTAAACTAATGCTAATCATTTTCTCCTAAAACAGAGGTGATAGACTCAAGATATAGAATGAGAAAAGCATTTCTGTACAAGGTCGATGCCAAAATTCGTTTGCTGGATTATACGTATTTTGTTATTTTTTTTTCATTTTTTTTGGAAGAGAAAGTAGGAGAGAAAATAGTTGCTTGTTGATTGAAAAATTAATAAATAAATAAAATGTTAAAAATAAACTAATATATATAATTATTATTATTAACTACATGCAACTGAGAATTAAGACATACATTTTTAAAAATTAAAAAAAAACAAACAAATACTAATCAGAAGATAACTGTATGTTAGTCTTACTATAAGACAGAACATAGAACATTGAGAAAAGAGAACTGTTACCGTTGATGAAAGAAATTGTGGTAGTCCATAAGAATACTGCCATTTCCCCTGGTACTATACTTGTTCTGTAATAATATTATGCTCTTCTTTATCTGTCTAAACATAGAGGTAATACAAGATCACATTCATATAGCAGCATACATTTTTGTTGTATATACCAGTGGTTTCATGGATTTAGGTAACTCCCAGGTGAAGAATCAGCCACTATTGATATTCTGCAACTTAATCTTAGACAGGTCCTGGGATGTTGAGAAATGAAGTGGATTTGCCCAGGATTTGTCAGCAGCAGGACTTGAACCCAGCTCTCCTTGATTTTAGTCCTACCTCTGTTCTAAATTAGATTGTCATCTTTTATGTATTCCTCTTATACCTTATTTCACTGGATCCTCACAACACCGTATAAGATAGCTACTACTGGGATTATCCCTGTTTTGCTGATTTGGAAGCTGTAGCTGCAGAAGGTTAAATGACGTGACTGTGATTAGAAAACTAAGTGCCATAGGCAGAATTTGTACCAAGCTCCCTCCAGGCTCCACTCCACTACAGTGTCTCATATAAACACACACATGCATACAAAAGGCCATGTTGCTGATTTTAACATAGAATACTCTTTAAAAAAATGTTACATTTCCCTTCCATCTCAGTTTTATTTTTAGATAGCTTCATGTTCTGAGACAACACTTTAAAAATACAAGACCAAGTTGTGTCTCTGAGCTCAGATAGGCTGTATTCACATACAATACATGAAAAGAAACCCAATGTTTCTTATACTGCTTATTGATTGTTTTATAAATTTAGCCTAAACTCATTGGTATTACAATTAATAATATAAATGAACTGAGTTAATGAAAATGGCCTGAGATAATATTTAGGAAAAGGACAGAGGGGGATAAGCAGGGCCCCAGACAATTGCTGATAACTTTCTGTAAACCAAGCATAGAGATGGGAATGGCTCTGGTCCAAAATCATCACAACAGAGACCACACAGATGGGGAGATAAAAGTGCCCCTTGTGAGCCCCCTGACAATGCACACCATTTTATTCGGAATCTCAAGGATTCACAGGTAAGCCACCTGCAGGCTGATGACATCACAGAAAGAAAGGCCAACGGCTGATTGCTTGATGGGTGCTCTTTATTATCATATATCAGGTGTCACCTGTGATTTCATGTCTCAAGTAATAAGACAGAATCCATCTGTCATCTCACAGGGAATCTCAGTGAATCTTCTGTTCTTTGGAAACAGGCTATACTGAGGCAGCAGTCTTAAGCTGACTCAGTTCCTGAAAAGGAGGTTTGAAAGAAAATATTTTTAAGGAAAATAAATGGATATAATATTTAAAACATTAGCAAAGGCAATTTCTTTTGTGAAGTCCTGGAATGCAGAATTTCAGCTATGACAAGACATGAATGATGGGGATACACACATATGGGTGTGTAATTATTTATGTATGGGAATTTCACTACTGTGCTATTCTGGGTTTCCCCTGCATAGGACTATTTACAAATGAAATTGTGCTAGTACAATGTACTGTGGGTAATAAGCCCTTGTGGATGAGGAGAGAAGGAACCAAGTTTTATTAAGCACCTACAGTGTACCAAGCACTGTGCTAAGTGTTTTGCAAGTATTATCTCATTTCACGAAATGAGATAATATTTATAATTTTAAATGGAAGCCTCTAGCATTTTGAATTTATGAGAAATACATGTAAGGACATCATGAAATTCTGATATTATCTTTCAAATACAAAAGCAAAATAAAACCAAAAAGATCTACTCAAAACAAACAACACCGAACAATAAAACGACCTTTGGGACAAAAACAAAACAGGCATAATGCCAATAAAATCTGTGTCTCCCAAAGAAAGAATCCTGTAGAGAAATATGGAAAACTATTCTGAAATCCTGAAACCTTCCCTCATGGGTGATGTCATCTTAGGCAGTCTATGCATGCATCAAATTTCTGTTGCACTAGAATAAAGTATGAACAAAGTAGAGTGCTGTGGAATAAGGCTAGAAAGGTTGGTATGGTGTAAGATTTGGGACCACACTCAAGGCAAAATAGATGACTTGGAATTTATCTCAATAAATCAAGAAACATTAAATTTGTTCCAGGAACTCTGGGAATCTTTGGAAAAGCAAAGACAAAGATGAAGCAAACCCTGCCCCCAATAAAATAATGAATGAAAAGTATTTATTAAGCACTTGTTACATTGTACTGATGGTACAAATAGAAGAACAAGATAATTCCTGTTCTCAGAGAGTTCACATTCTAAAGAGATAAATGATGTTACGTTAATAGGTGTAATTCAAATGGAAAGACCCCCTGGTCTTTAAGGTAGAAAGACCATAAAATTATTTATGAGTACTTTAATTAGTTTAATTAATTTAGTCTACTGACAAAACCATATCTGTCAACGTTTTGTATTGTGCACTTTCTTCTCCAGGTTTTCAGGATCCATGGTTGCTGATAAAGCAAGGTCTATAACCCTGACTGAGGTGGTTGTATGGTCATATTTCCACAAGGCCTGTTTTCCTGGATTGAGATAATTTGGAAGTAGGACCTGCTGTTTGGGTTTAGACACTTGCTTGTCCTTGGCATTTAAAGGCAGTCAAGTGGCTCAAGGGATAGAGCATTTGTCCTGGAGTCAGGAATATCTGAGTTCAAATCCAGACTCAGAAAGAACTTACAAATTCTGCGACTCTAGACAAGTCATTTTCTTGTCTACCTCAGTTTCCTTAACTAAATAATGGAGATAATAACAGTTCCTATTTCCCAGGATTGTTGTGAGGAAATGAGATAATGTTTGCAAAGGGTTTTGCAAGCCCTAAGTGTTAGATACCAATAATAATAACAATGACTTCTACCACAGCAGTTCCAATATATCACCCATCTGCATAAGAAATTAAATGGGAGTTTGGGAGGAGTTTTGCTGAAGCCACACACAACATGTGGAGGCTAGCAGATGATACAGAAAAAGTTTAGAAACTCAGAAATGCAAAAAAAATGTATAGTATTAAATAATATCAATATATTTTATCTTTTAATACCATAATACTTTAGACTTCTCTGGCACTGAGAGGGTCAAAATTTTTATGCAGATTTTCCAGTTTATGGAAGTGTAATGGTAACAGAATTTAAAGATTCCCCTGTATTGGCTTTGTTTTTGGGTTGAGTGTTAAAACCCAGAGTTTGTAAATCTCACTTGTGCGATGGACTTGTTGATATGAAAAGAGAGGGCTGAACTGGGAGGAGCTGGTGCTGTGGATTTAATTAGAGAGATGCACAAGCAGAGAGGAGGCCCAAGCAAAGGAGGCCAGAAGCACTTTTGGGGAGCAGTATCATGGAGGCAGAGAGAGAGAGAGAAGGAGGAAGATTGCCAGGGGCCAGAGTTTCTGAGAGAGAGACTGCTGAGGGCCAGTTGGAGCTGCCCAGGACTTTTGAGAACTGCAACCTGGATTGCTGAGAACTGAGGAGGCATGTCTGTGATGCTGATATTTTGTCTGTCTGTTTTGAAGTTGTTTTGCCAGGTTCGTCTACTGATGAAGGACAGTGCTGTTGTTGCAGAGGTCCTGGAAACTTGCTGTTGGTTCAGAACCCCTGAAGAAGGATTTTCTTGTTGTATGTTTACAGAAATCCTGGAGGAGGGTCTTGTGGATGTTTTCAGGGGTTCTGGGACTGTTCTGCAGGCAGAGAGTGGATTGATGAGGACATTGGCAATGTATCTTGTGGCTTTGTTAAGCTTCATCTCCCCAGGAACAGAGATTGCTGAGAACTTGCCTTCTGTTAAGATGAAGAAAGGACCTCTCCTTGGGTATTCAATGCCGTGATGATATTTTAACCTTGTTGTAGCTTAAGGGTAGATGGCTTTTTGTGTTCTCCACAGACCCTTCTGAGATAAGTGCTTGGCATTAATGAATGGTCTTGTGATTCAATTGTGATACAGGGTGGGGAAACTTTTGACTTTTTGTGCTCTGTGACTGACCAAATGAATCTATTTTGCTTATGATTGGAAACTAATCTCCATTTGAGAAGAGAGCCTTTGTTGACAGACTAAAGGAATGGACTACCCAGCAGTTGGGGCACTTGGGCCTTGGTACTTTGCAATTGACTTGAGGATTTACTAAATGGAGTAAAAATTTAATAAATGGAGTTATGCTATATTTTGATCTTCTGTGAATGTTTTGCCTTAATCTGTCACTGAATAAATGGGGTTTGCTATACTCATAATAAGAACCTGGAAGTTGCTTTTGCTTGGCATTAAAGGAGGTACCCCTACAATGTGAAAGGGAGAACTGTATTGTTATTATGCTAATGTTAATGGGTTACTGCAGTAGTGCTGAGGTGTAGATTGTTCTCTACAAGGGTTGTCCCCAATTGGTAGATACAGAGGTCAGGCAGGAAGTACAGCTCATAGTCTGGGTGTCATTGCTACTCCCAAGATTCTTAGTAACAAGGTTCTGAGATATCTCCTTCAGCGTCTGAGGGGAGTGATGACAGTGGTTTGACTCACCTGGCACATGACACCCTATTTCTCCCTTAGGACTTCTTGCTGATCCAACTACACTGGTTTACTTGCCACATAAGTTGCAGTTGGTAGGCAATTTATAGTGGTGGGGATGCTATGCCCTTTCTCCACAAGGTTTTCATCCTTCTTCCCACCCCCAACTTTATAATAAATTTAGATTTCAGGATAAATGTAAGGCTGGCTGCTTTGGGGTACAAGGGTCTGCGCTAACTCTATTTGGGTCTGAGGGGATCTGGTGGGGGTTTGACTTGTGTGACGCATGATGATCATATCACTCCCCCAGCACACCTTGCTTCTCCTAGTTGACCAGTCTAGCAATGGAATTCTATAGAAAATTTTTGGTGGGCAGGGAATGTTAAAACCTTGTGGAGTTTACAATATAGAGAGAAGAGAAAACTCACACATATATGGGCATATGTAAAATATATTCAAATTAGATGCAAAATAATTTGATGGCTAAGGTGCTAGTAGCCCTGGAAATCAGGACTTTGGATAGAAGATGGTACTTGACCTGAGCAGCCTTGAAGGAAATTAGAGATTCTAAAAGTTGGAGAGGAGGAAGGAGACAAAAGGGAGCCTCTATAATATGACCAGATAGATGACTAAGAAAAATTAATCCAGCAGGAGTGTGTTGAACTAGAAGTAGCATGAAGTGGAGGGAGGGAACAGTAGTTTGAATTAGAAGAGAGTCTACCTGTACCTAGTGTCCAAGTCAGTTTTGGAAAAGTAAAGAAATCACTGTGCAAATAGATGTGTTTGGGTAGAAAGGAAGAAGTTACCCATTTTAAACACTCTTAGCAAAATCCAGGGAGATTAACTTTAGTATACAATGGAAGGGAAGAATGTTAGTGCTAACATCTGAAGGGAAACACATGAGTCTGTATTTAGCAAGCAAAAGCCAAGTGTTGGAATGCAACAACAAGACTGACCTAGACAAAACCAATCCCAGTCATGCCCTGGAGTCCTCCCTGCTGCTGGATAAGCTAAGGCATTTATTATCCAATCAGGCTATGGTATAATGGGTGCAAATTCATTTTTAATAATAGCACCTGCATAAGGAGTAACACTTGTCTGGCTTTTAGGGACTCTTATAGAGTTGACATTACAATTGATGCACCATTACAATAAATTGATTTTATAAGACACATTAACTCTCTTTTACAGTCAATTACCAGGAAGGGTTTCCAGACCCTGCTTTTTACCCTGTTTACATTTGAACTTCTTTTTGACTAGATATGAATATAATTTGAGCTTACTAGAGGACTTAGGACAGAGGCAAAAGAGCAACTGAGTGCAATAGAAAAGTCAAAAGGACAATGCTCCATGCTCAATGAGGTTCTGGATTTTAAGAGGATTCCTAGGTGAAGAGGGGAAAAAATGTAGAATTTGAAGATTGGAACCAGTGAGTACATGAATTTGTCTGAACAAAGCAACAGATACTTAGAATGAAGCTACTAGCAGGGACAGAAGGATGACTAACTTTGTTATGTTTGGGTTTACATTTTTTTCTGCTGATTACTATCACATGCATATGTATACCTACGTAATATATTTTTTTCAAATAAGCATACCAGACTGCATACGTGCAAATAATTGCTATCCTTCAAAGTAGTTGACTTGGTGTTTTTCTTGGTTACAAGGAAGCGTTAGTTGGGTTGAGGGATGGGGAAGGATGGAAATGACTATGAATTTAAATTTTAAAATATGAATGCAATTTATTGTATCTTTTTAATAGTGAGATAGTATGGTGTAGTAGATAGTGCACTGGCCTTCAGAGTCATGAATACTTCCGGTTCAAGTCCCAGTGTGTGATCCACTTAATCTCTCAGTGACCTAGGCAATTTTCTATGACCACAAATTGAAGATGAGATCGTGATCTACATTGGTAAAGGGGTAAAGGGAGTTTGCTCACCAATTGCTCTCTGTACCAGTGAAATCACAAGTATAAGGCCCCTATCATCACCCCTTCACACACATAAAAAAGCATTATGCTTGTTTTTGGAGGGAGGCTAAGAATATATTAGACTGATAAGGCCTTTGTTAAAATAAAACAAAACAAAACTATTTTAAGAGTCCTTTTAAAATTGCCTTCACAGCCTGAGACACACTCTTTTAAATGTTTAAATTGATATTACATTTTCATCCAAGTGAATGCATGACATTCTGACCTTGACCTCATAAAATACTTAGCTTATTTCAAAGAAAATAATCAGGTACCACCAAATTCAATTTATCTGGATTCTATCCCTCCCTCCAACTAGTACAGCATATATCCTGAAACTACTTGTTTCTTCTTTGTATTCACTTATTTATTCACATGTGGCAACTGAACAAAAGAATATAAACTCCTTGAGGATAGGGGATTTTTTTTTTTTGCACTCACAGTGGCTTATAGTGTTTTGCATTTGTCAGGCTCTTCATGTTTGTTGAACTGAATTATTGGAAAGAATAATAATAATAATTGACATTTTATATCTCCTTTTTGTTTTGTTTTTTTTTTCTTGAAGACTACTAGTCTTAATTACAGATCGCTCTGGTCCCAGACCAAGTCCTGCTTGGTCGCTGTTTGGGCTCTGATTGGCTCAGAATGAATGTAAATAGCAATTGTTTCTGTCTTGGTCAGAAATTCTGAGGGTGTTTCCCTCCTAGATCTATTTTTTTAAGAGACCATTTTCTGCCTCATTTCTTCTGCCTTAACCACTGAATGGGCATTACCATCAGTCAAGCTGAGGCCTGTTATAGACCATAGCTTGAAAAGGCCAACATCCCCTCTGCATCCTGGGCTATCTCTGATTTTCTTGATCCACGTCTAGCCACTGTACTCAGGTTGTTCTGGAGGAGAAAGTGAGGCTGGTGACTTTTCACAACCCTACCTCACTTAATTCCAATTTACTTGCCTGTCATGGCATCACCTCCCTGATGTCATGGCTTTCTTTGAGAATGAAGGACAAAAAAGCAGCAGCAATAGCTTTTTAAGAGTTGCCAAGAACTTTCCATACAACAGCTCTGTAAGGCAGGTCTTCAGTGTATGTTTTATTACTCCTGTTTTACAGAAGCTCTGAAAAATTAAGTTACTTTCCCAGAATTACTATAATTAATTAGAATAATTATCTCATGTTATTATAATACTTCTTCTGAAGACAGTGTTAAAAGAGGAGTCTCAAAAAATTTTGACCAATGGGGAAATCATTAGAATTAATATGGAACCTCTTACCAAGGTTACTTTGTAAGGAAAACATTAATTTGGATATATAATTCATAGTGTTTGTTCAGAAAACAATTTTTAATGATACACACTGGCATACACATACACACATATCACATATATACTTGAACACACATATGTATACATACATATGTGTATATGAATAAATAAATACATATATGTGTATATGTGTGTATACCTATACATATACACACCATGTGTTTAGTATAGACAAACTAAGGATACTACTACATGTACTTAAACACATATCCATGTGGTTAATATACATTGATAATTTCAAGGATTCAGAAATGAAAGAGACCTTATAGGTCAACACAATTGCTACTGACCTCCTCCCAAAAGCAAGCTTGAATATACATACAGAATATATGTTCTTTATAGATGTGAATATTGTTTTCTTCCTTGAGGGCTCTGCAGGTTTCACATTTGTCTTTGTAGTTCCAGCACTTAATCACATAATACCTGGCACATAATAGACATGGAAAGAATGTTTATTGATTTAATAGTCAAACCCTCTCATTTTAAAAATATTTTAAAATGAGATATAGACAGCTAAAGTTATTTAACCATAGCAGTAAATGAAATAGTCAAGATTCAAACCCAGGTCTTCTGACTTTAAATTTGGTATTCTTTAACATTGCCCTGAAAAGGGTGGGAAAAAAATGTCTATATCATTAGTAGGCATTTGTGGGAATTTTGATTGTTGGAGTGTGTTGTTGTTGTTGTTGTTGTTGTTGTTGTTGTTGTTTTAAGGAGATCTTTGCCTACCTTTTTAAAAAAATATTTTCGCAACTGTTACAAGAAATGCAAGATAACCATCACATTAAATGCTGCCTCAACAAGGAAGTTACATTAGTTAATTTTTTCATCCTATAAAATTGCCTGGTTTAATATTTTAGGAAGGATAAAAATATTTATATATATCCCAAATTAATTAATTTTCTCATTTAGTATAAAAATTGAACTGAAACTTTAAAAAATTCAGCCATTCACTATTTTTAGAGGACATTAATAATGGCCTATAGCTTTTCCCTAAGTAATACCATTTTATAACAATGGGAGAGAATTTCCCCCCAAACACAATGTCTTAAGAGAAAGAATTTGACTTGAGATGCTTATACCATTTTTCAAGTACAATCTTTTTCTTTTTTAACATTAAATAGGAGCATAGAGAGGCTAGCTAATTTGCCTTAGGAAAGTAACTTAAATTTTTCTAGTCTATGATGTGCCAAATACCATTAAAATCTACTCCTACCCCTATCTCTAGGTTTTCCTTTCCTTCTTCCTCTCACCCCCATATTCCTCAGAGATCTATTCCATTAAAAAGGATTTCAAGGGGCAGCTAGGTAGCACAGAGAATAGAGCACTAATCTGGAAGACCTGAGTTCAAATATGACCTCAGATATTTGACACTTACTAGCTGTGTGACCTTAGGCAAATCCCAATTGCCTTGCCTTCCTCCCTCAAAGAAGAAAAAAAATGCAAAAATATTTCAGGACCTGAAAACATTAATATATTTAGTCAACTTACAGAGAAGAAAGAATTATTTAAACCAGTACTGGGTATAGATCCTACTTGTGATTGCCTGCCTAAAAAGTGGCAGTGAGGAGCTGAGGGATAGAAAACAGATCTAAGAAATGCCACAATTTTGCCACCACTTGTGTGTAACTCTGACAAGATTTCCAATTTTTTTCTAATTTTTCATTTTATAAAATGGAAATTTTTGAAATATTCAATACAGCATATTTATTAAACACATATTTTGTGCAAGTCACACTAAACAATGAATAGAATGTTAAAGAATCTCTGAAGCAATACAAAAACTTTAAGCTAAAATAGTTTTTGTTTTTTAGTCCATATGTACCATCTTTTTCTGATTTATTCCCTCATACCCTTTAGAAGAATAATATTTTTACAACAAAATTATAACACTCTTAGTACTTTCTTGCATTAAAATAGCAGCCTCTGTTGTCAGAAGATAATTATTTAAAGGGAACATGCTTTGTTTCCAGGGCAGACAAAAAAAAATGGATTTAAGGAGAATCCAGATCAAAGACAGAGCTAGGAGAGAGCTCCTAGGGCATCTAATCTAGGTCTGATTTTGTAGTTAATGGAACTGACGCCACGAGAAGAGAAACGACTTGTTCACTATCACATAGGTGATAACTAGCAAAGCTGGGATTCAACCCCCCCTGCTCTGGCTTCCAATTCATGGTAACACATTGTCTCCTACACTTACAGTGAGTCAGGAGAGAAGGGGAAGTAGTCAGTGGGCACTCATGTTCCCCTGCCAATGTCCACTTTCCTTAACTTTTTTGTGTTCTGAGGATCACTTTCAGCCTTATAAAACACGAATTCAATTTAATTTAGCAAGCGTTTATCAAACTTCCAACCCATTCTAGACACTGTATTAGGCCTCATATGAATAAAGACAAAAATAATATATTCTTGGTCTTCAAGGACTTTACAGTCTATCAGGGAGAAAAAATAGAGACAGAGATAGAGATAGATATGTATGTATGTTTTTATAGATGCACACAAACACCGTGACAATAAGTACAAATTAAATGTCAAGTAACCCCAAGGGAGCATTCACAACCTGGAGGAATGAGGGGAAAAAAAACCAACTCATTATTGGAGATAGTACCCGATCTGAGCCTTGAAGGGAACTAGGAAACCCAAAAGTCAGAGACATCAAAGGATAGCATTTAAGGCATAGAGATCAGCTCTTACAAAGGTATAGAGGCAGGAGATTGATTGTCATGCATAGAGAACAAGTTCTTCAGTTTGACTGGAACACAGCGTCAGAGAGAAGTAATGCGAACTCAGTCTGGAAAGAAAGTTTGGAGCACAATTGAGAAGTGCTTTCGAAGCCACACACACAGACACACACACACACACACAATTGTATCATATCTTAGAGGCAATGGGGAGTCAGTAAACAGGGTACCTGCACGTCTTTGGTTCAGTGTAGACAATGGACTAAAGAGACAGTCTAGTTTCAGGGAGTCCAACTTAAGGTCTATAGCAATAGTTCACATAAGAGGTGATGAGATCTTGGACAAGGTTCACTGCACTGTGAATGGAGAGAAAGGGATGGATGCGGGAGACATAGATTCTAGAATCTACAGGACTTTTGACACAGGGAGAGGAGATGAGAGAATGAAAAGTTAAGGATGATTCCAAGGTTGTACACGTTGGTGAATGGAAGAATGGTGGGGCTCTTGAAAGAAACAGGTTAGGAGGAGACATGAATTGAAGGAAAAAGAAAATGAGATGTTAGGGATATACTGAGTTTGAGATATCTATGTATTTATTTTTAGGACCTGACCTCAAAGCAGTGATAAATGGCTGGAGATATAGATTTGGGCATCATTTAAATAGAGGGTAAGCCCCTTGAGATCAGAGGCTGTTTTAATTTTCTTTTTGTGCCCTCCGTGCCTAGTACAGTGCCTGGCAAGAAGTAAATAAATGCTTTCTGATTAGTTGACTAATAGGAACAATTTGACCATTGAGAGAGAAAGCAGGTAGAAAATAGGAGCCAGGACAGACTCCTCAGTTAGGGGATGGACATGGTTAATGATCCTATAGATAAGACAGAAATGTTGTGTTAAGACAAATAGGAAGATAATCAGGAGAAAGCAATGTCTTGAAAATGCAGGGGAGATGGAGACAGGACATGATCTACCATGCTAAATGTTGCAGAAGACACACAAAGCATAAAAACTAAAAAGGCCATTGGATTTATCAATTAAGAGATTGTTGGTGACCTGTCCTCTCATAAAAGAGGGGTTTTTGGTTTTTTGTGTTTGTTTTGTTCTGTTTTTGGTGAAGAACAAAACAAAACAATGTATTTTTGAAAAGTTAAAAGTGTTATATATAGTAAATTAGTATATGATTTTAAAATTCAGCATATTTTCTGAGTGTTAACTGCCTTGTAAGAGTCTTCAAAGCCCTAAAGAAGTGTCATATTCAAACACAGTAGTTAGAGGCATGGGCATAGCGGGATGGGCAAGGCATAGTGGCAAAAGGGATCCTCAGAAGCAACTTCCAACCAGTTTGCATTCAGGGTTCTTTCCAACTCATAGCATCATCAGACTTAAAGCTGGCCATGCCTTTAGAGAAGATGAGCAAACTAAAAACAAATAATAAAGCTCTGATTTGCACACATGTCTTCTGACTCCAAATCTAGTTCTCAGGTTTTCTGTTATAATAGCTGCCCCATTCTCGTTACCTTTGCAACTAACGTCTCTTGCTCCCTGGTACCCCTGCAAAGCCCCTCCCTGTAACCTCTGCAATGCTGAGATATCTCTGCCAGGTGACCTTGGATCAGGAATATGTGAGAGTTCTATTAGATACAAAATTTGGGGAGTTGTCTTTCAAATTAATGACATTTTTATGTGCTCAAAACTAAATTTTGAGGAAAAGAAAGTACTTTTCTCCCTGGTTATCAGAATAATAATTTTTAATGAATCAAAAACTCGATTAATCTCTTCATGGTTTTGTGCAGTTTTGCTCAAGATAGCTTTAACATGCAGCTTGCTTTTGAATCAAGTAAAATGGAAGTGTTTCTGGTGCCTGTTTTATTTAAAAGTGAGATATCAGGGGTGGCTAGGTGGTGCAGTGAATAGAGCACCGGCCCTGGAGTCAGGAGTACCTGAGTTCAAATCCGGCCTCAGACACAACACGAAAAACTAGCCGTGTGACCTTGGGCAAGTTGCTTAACCCCAACCTGTCCTCCAAAAAGTGAAAAAAAAGTGAGATATCATTAATTTGTCATAGTAGTATATAATATTTCTTTAGTATAAAGAACTACTTAAAATTATTAACTTCTTGTCCCTTGCCCAATTGGTTGGTTGTGGGCAGGTTGTGACTCAAATGTGTCCTTTTTGCATTCAAAGTAATTTACATGAAGTCAAA
The DNA here is from genome assembly GCA_028646575.1 of Pseudocheirus occidentalis. Classification (NCBI taxonomy): domain Eukaryota; kingdom Metazoa; phylum Chordata; class Mammalia; order Diprotodontia; family Pseudocheiridae; genus Pseudocheirus; species Pseudocheirus occidentalis. Next base: position 106,863,776 of record CM053594.1, read on the forward strand.
CAATTTGCTAATAAGGGAAATTTGTTATCTTCAAAAATCAAATATATCTGCTTCAATTATAACTAACTGAAGACTAATTTCCCTGATTTTTTTTACCTTTGCCAGTCTTAAAAGTTACTAGATCAAAAATAATAATACTACCAAAAACAAGTTATCTGAATTCAACATAATTATACTTGATGTCAGTTCTAGGCATATCTTTCAAGAAGCAGTTCAACAAAAATGTGTATGACCTTGTATTCATCAACAAAGCTACATTTTGGGGACACAAACTAGACTTTTGTAACCAGAGCTTTTGGGAACTTTAATTCATGGAAATACAGGAACACAAATAGACATAAGACCATGTAAATCTTTTAACAAATTATGAATGCCCTGCAAGAAATAAGCGGGGGGGGGGGGAGGGTGTCTTCTGTATTCCCATTTCCCTCAACCAAAAAAAAAAACCCAAACTTCTAAATAGGTAAAAAAAATCATAAAAAGAACATTCACCTTGATACTGACAAGGATTACAAACATACAATTTGCTACATCTTGGATGCCTTGTAAAATGGAAGCTCCATGAGGGCAGTGAATGGGACATTTTGTTTATTTATTTCAGGTCTTTTACTTTTGCTTTGTTTTATTGCTTTATACCCTAGGACCTAGCACAGCACCTCACACATTTGGGTGGTGGGCAGAACCTATGATTTCACTAGAGAGAGGAAATCTGATGAAATCACAGGTTCATGCCAAAGACTAAAGACCAAATATTATAGAATTCTTAGTGAGGAATTTTCCTTTTTGATTGTCTTTGTTTAGATTGGATTGGATTGGAATGGATTAAATTGGATTGAATGTCCTTTACTCTCTTGGTACTTTTTGAAACAGGGAATGTGCTTTCAACATGTCTCTTTGATGTGAATATCAAAAGTCCTAATCAAAAGTAGAAAACTTTTGTCCAGGAGACTTTAAAACTTTCTAGCATGGCTAGACTGTGTTCTCATTAGGCAAAGAGAGGAAACTTTTAAACCCTTAACTTCTTCCTAGAAACATTATAAGTGTTTTTATGCATTGAAGTACAAGTATAAAGTGTAAGTGTTGATACTGGGGAAAAAAGTGATGAATTTAACTTTGGAATCTGGCTTTTCAAATGGATGACTTTGGTCTTCATTCTAGAGTTATGTGCATTGTTGATGTTAAATAAATTCACAGGGACAAAAGCAATAAAGAATGTCTATCATAATCGTCACTTTTTTATCTTGTGGTAAAAAATAATTGATGTATCTTTTATTTCACCTGTGATTTACACATTATTTTAAGTTTCTGAAGGGGAATTTTATTACAAAATATTCTGCATTTTAAATACTATTTAATTATAGTTTGGTTCCTCAGGGATTATATCACCACGTGATTTAATTTGGTATATACCCTAAGGGGGAGCATATTTCAATTATGGAATATTTCCTCCAGAAACAATAATGGTTCAATGATTTATTGCAGTAACCTATTATAAGATGCTTTCTACAACAGAAATCTGAAATGCAAGTGGGTTTTAGCCATAGAGCATGGGCAGCACTAAGCTGCATGTGAGCTGAGCCCATGGGCCTTAGCGTACACACACCAAATCATATTTATACACTTTCATCCTTTGCATAATACTTCAATTATTATATCTTGGGAAAAAAGAACTTGGAGAGCTGAGAGCTAGGAAACGTTTACATTATTATCTCTTCAAAAAGTTCATTTTGGGACAAGTATCATTTGGATAGGGATTAACTTAATCAGAGATTTTGAATCTCCTTTACTTTAATTTTTAATCTCTTTTAAAAAAAAAAGTCTGAATCTTAAAAAGGCCTAAACCTGAAGTCACAAAGCACTGCTTCAAAAAAGGAAGGAAAAAAAAGGAAGAAAAAGGAAAAGTTTTTAAAGCAACCACCAGCTGTAAGAGAGATAGTACAGGCAGCAGATTTGTGACAGAGTGGAGCATGAAACCCATCAGCTGATGAGTGAAAATCCCTGGTTTCTAATTAATCGAGGTACACAGGCCAAGGGATGAAGAGGATCAGGGAAATGAAATCAGGAAAAAGATACCATCAGTCATTTCTGCGGCCCATTGTCATACTTCAGAATCTGCTGTAATGAATCACTCAGGCATTCCACAGATACATTCAAATGGTGAAGAAAATTCATTGTCCGGTGAAGAGTGTTTGATAAAAATCTTTCTTTCCCCCCCTCTTTGTCAGAAGCCTATGATCAGAAAAGGAAATCCAGACAGCACAACAGGTGTGCTTTTTGCAAGCCTGGGGAAATCTGCAAATGAACCCAAGTACTAAAGAATTTTTTTTTGCTTTAAATTTTGTTCCCAAAATGTGTGTGTGTGTGTGTGTGTGTGTGTGTGTGTTTGTGTAGTGGGGTGGGGAGGACAGGGAGGCAAAATAATCTTGTCATAGAAAGCAGCTGTAAAAAGTGGAAGATTAGAGGGAGAAGAGGCATTTGTTCTTGCAGTTGCTAACCCCATAATATCTTCTTAAATGGGATGAATGGGAAGTAATAAGTAATATTGGGGGAAATGCTGATTCAATGTAGAGAGAAGAGAGAAACAGAGAGAGGGAGCAGAAAAGGGGGAGAGAGAGAGAGAGAGAGAGAGAGAGAGAGAGAGAGAGAGAGAGAGAGAGAGAGAGAGATTTCCTTTGAAGAACAATTTATCTAATGTAAAGTAGAATTATACTGTACATCCCATCCTTGATCCGAAAAGAAAAGCCATCAGCCTCACAGACAGGTAGTCTCATGCCCAGGGTTTCTGGTGTTTCCTGAAGAAAAGGCTGCCTTTAATGTCAGTGAGACTAACCCATGATGAATGCACATTTCAGCCTGAAGGTTTTGTTCAAAGATTCCCTAATTCAGGCCTGAATTCCTCCTGGGTTATAGATCGCCTTTGTGGTCCATGTGTGAGATTGTGTGTGTGTGTGTGTGTGTGTGTATGTTTCCTAAATGGAAAAAAAAAACATTTTTAATGACTGTTAAGATCCAGCAGCTGCCTGTTTCAACTCTGCAACAACTTTTCGACCCCAAACAATTCCTCTAGGCATAACTGTATGTCATTAGGTGAAATCAAGCGATAATTGTTTTCAAATAATCAGGTACTGTACAGAGACATATAAGAATGGCTGATTCATTTTAAATTTAATTACCATAATATAGGGTTTCGCTGTCTATAATATCAATCACTAAGACATTTTATAGTTGATAATATTAAAATTGCAACAATAATGAGAATTCTACTTCATGATGAAAATAATTTTAATCGTGAGTAAGATTACAAATCCATTTACAGTTATGGTAATAGAGAATTCTATTATCTACCCTCTCTTGTGAAAGATGTTAAGACATGTTTTGAGGAGGTGTGGGAGATTATAAAAGTATTCTGCCTCGCTAAAGTTTTCAGTGGTGTGACAGAAAGGTATAAGAAACCACCTGAAAGGTTCAAATTTGGAGCCAGGCAAGGTGCTAGGATTGCTTGGATGACTCAGTCACTATAGAACTGGCTACAAATTAATCAACCAAAAAGCATTTATTAATTGACTACTCTGTACCGATCCATTTACTTTTCACCCTTCTGGTTCATATAGGGACCACCCTGGCTATGGGAGCTGAATTTGTTGATGTGTTATATTTTGTTTACAAACTCAAACAAAAAGTAGTCCTGAGACAAGGAAGAAGTCAACAAATCCATAACCAAAAACCAACTGAAAACTTTGGATAGGAGACAAGCACAAGGCTCTGGTCAGGCTCTAGGAGATTTTTTTTTCTTAAAATTTTAATTGATTTTTTTGCATTTTTTTTCAATATGTGTCCTGGAGGTTTTAGTTTCTGACAATGTTAATCTAAAACTTATTAAAAGTGTTAAATTGTAGTCATTTGCTTTGTTGGCAGAAAATTTTCTGAACAACTAAAACTTTGGGTGCTAAATAATTGCTAATAAGGTTCAACTCCAGAGACACCACCCTTTCTATTAATAGAAATTACAGGATATCATAGAATTTTTTCTGATAATCTTTCTAAGAGGCACAAATATATACTACATGTTCATTTTGTGAATATTAGTATTATTGTTATTGATAAGAACAATAGTAACATTTGCACAGTACTTTAAGATTTTCACATCACTGGACATGTGTTATACTATTTTCAATAAGGTATCGTTTAACCCAGGGAATCCAAAAGGTTTGCCAAATATGAGCTACTGACGAGTGGTCAATATGTTGAGCACATTTAAAGGAGCTGAGAAATGGAGAGGCAGAATGACTTGTCTGAGGTCACACACAGTGAGGCAGGATAGGAGTCCAGTGGGAAATGATGTCCAGATTGTGCCATTGCCTAAATCTCCTGGTTGGATGGAGCTATGATCCCCTATCTCTCCTACATTGTGTTCTGGCTACTAGAATTGCTTTCTCTTTATGCACTGTGTCATGTATTGATACAGGAACACATACACAGACTATTTTCTGTGGTCTTCTATTTACATATTTTTTCAGGTAAAAATTCCTCAAGTATGAATACACCCTACAAAATATTACTTCATCACAGGGGGAAAATCATATTTTTTTCTCCTAGGCATTCTTTTTCTTTTCTTTTTGCCCCAGCTTCCTCTTTCCACTACCCATATTTTCTTTCCAGAGAAAATTTTTCCCTAGTTTGCTTTTCATCTCTTTTCTAAAACGGTGATTTTTCCATATTAATATAGCTAATATCACAAAAGATTCTACCCTAATACTAGTGTACATGCATTATCTATAGTCTTTATAAAACTTCATATGCCCAGGTGTTTGCTAATTTAATGTGATGTAATATTATAAAATATAAGCATGCTTCACTATATAAGTACCCACCTATACATAGATATGTACATATGAAATAGAAACAATTAATAAAGAAAATCTATCAATGACCATCAGCATTATTTAGAGCATTCTTACTAACGTGCACACTGCGCCCCACACTGGTTCTCTGACTTGGTAGAACTCTATGAATAAATTACATTTCCAGAGACTGCCAGCTTTATAATTTCAGCATACTATACTTTGGAGCATTTTTTTTCTGTCCAATGTTGCATAATTTTTTGTCTTTCTTGGGTTTCATTTTCACCTTTCTAACTCTATTGCTGACTGGCAAATTTAACAGGAAAGAAAAAAAAAATACTTGCATGCCCAAGGCCTCCCATGTCTTATACTGAGATTTGGTAACATTATTTAGTTGGTGATTAAAGCAGGCAAACCTGCTTTGACTGAATTCAGCTCAGGAAGTGTCATCAGTTCATGTAGGTGTTTGCATCCTAATTTGCAGAAATGGAAAATAGCACCTCTAACACACATAAAAATAGAACATCCAATTTGATTATTTAAAACAATAAACAAACTTTTACTATAGTCTACTTCGTTCCTTTGGAGACAGAATTTAAGAATTCACATTTAAGGAACTTATTTTAATATTACCAAGAAAAGTCAGAATTTTTTTTTGGCAGATCAAACTTTGAAGTTGAGTTGAGGTTTTTTGAATTTTTTAAAATAGAAAAGAGAGGGGAAAATTTCAACAAATAGAATGCTTTTGTGTGTGTGTGTGGGGGGGGGGTTAAGGATGCCGATCTATCCAGACATCAAAGATTTGTGATTTTGCCAACATGAGAATAACCATGGCAAAACCCATTGTCAATTGAAAGGACTCTGAAAAGTTTCATCAAGATGACATTGATGAAATAGCTCACAGGTGATCATCAACAGAGCCCTGCTCCTTCTAATGTTTATCATATATGTGTTTGCCTGAATCTTGATAAGATAGAGGTTTGGGACTTAAGGGCATTGAGATTGGATGTCTCCTTAGATGTCCATCTGATTTGGACTGTGTTCAGAAGAGAAGGGCCTTGTAGAGGCCAAAAGAGAAAAGGAGGGCAAAAGGAAGGGAGGGTAGAAATGGACAGCTCGTGTTCCCAGCTCTAATATCCCACTGCAATTATTTTGTGGACATCCACTCCTTGCCTGCACAGGAGATAGGGCTATAAGTGTATGTTATTTTTTAATTACAAGGGGGTAGAAAAAATCCTGATGATGGGCTGGAAGGTGCCATTGCATTGTTATTTTTTTCTCTCCCTTCGTTTGCTGATTATGTGAGCTGGGCTCCTTTGCTAGCCGATGATAAGCAGAATTTCCATGTTCTCTGCATAATTAATCCATCTCTGCCTCTCTTCATGCCAACTCGCCCGTTATCGCCGGCACATGCCTGAATTGCAAAAGAATCCGCTCTTCAATTGGAACTTATTGATATTCTAAGAAAAAAAAGAGAGGGGGGGGGGGAAAAACCGAAAATCCTTAAGTTTAAGCCGCAGATTTTTAAATGGATTAATTTCGCTGCAATCGCAGCCATCTAAGGCGGGAAGGCAGGCAGAGCAAATTGAAAGCATCTCCATGTTTGCAGAATTGGGTCCAGAACGCTGAAATGTACTGGCACTGCTCTCTTTTAAAGTCAGAAAATTACCATTCATTTACATCACATGAAATACTTTTTTATGCTAGAAATATTCAAGAGACGTTCTTTAAATGCCTGCTAATGCTTGATAACATTTCTAACTTTCAACATTTTGCTAGACTTTGATATGACATGATAGGAATGCCTGCCAGTAAAGAATATTATATGTACTAGTCATCTCTCCTTATCACATATTAGATTCTATCATCTTTTTCTTAACCATCCCAAAGTAGTCTTTAAACAAGGTACTCCGTGTCATTGGCACTGATTTTATATATTGATGAAGGCCTTAGCTAGTTATGCGATTTTAGATGTTAACTACACTTGAGATTTTCTTTTCCTTCAAATGCCAAGAGATTTTAAAAATAATAATGATGATTTTTAAAATTAATTATTGTTTCCCCCAGCTTCTTCTGTGTTCCAATCAACCCTGATTTCTGGAGCCTGTTTGATTTTTTTTTTCTTAAACATTTGTCAACTTGAAGTTCTTTCCATTTTAACTCATAGTTAGTTTTGTTATTTTTGTGAAACCTCATTTTGATTAGAAAAAAATCAAGCTGCTTGGTCAAGTTCATAGAAAGTGTTATTTCAAAAGAAGACACAGAAAAGATGGCATCTCATTTTATATTTGACAGAACAAATAATGCCCCTCCATACCCATTTTCATTTTTGATTCTTGGAAAGATCTCCATCTTTATTTCCTGAGCCCTGGAGTATGCAGCATCATTTAGCAGGACCGACAGGTTTCTTGTTGCTCCAGTTCAGTACTCGCAGGGTTTTCTGTGTCCAGATGCTTCTCTCAAAATCCAAAATTTATTCTGGTTTATAAGACAAGGAGGTTGTTTCCTGTGACATAGGATTAAAAGTTGCTTCTCCTGTCAAGAAAAGCAAATGGGAATTTTACTGTTCTAAAATATGTGTCATGATTAAATGGATTTAGGCCACTGTAAATGCAGAAAGAGAAATGGGTCAAGGAGGGGGATGTCATGTGTATGTGGGGGAAGTAACTTAGTTGGCAGTACTTCTCACAGTGATAAAATGAAAGAGTGAACAGTGATATTCTTTGGAGACATCTGCTGCAGTTACAAAACTGATCATCACAACCGACAGGCCATCACGACATAAAATACTGGCATTAAAGACCAAAAATCCGTACAGCTTAAGAGGAATTCAAATATTGACATTCTATTCTGTCTTTACAGGCAACAAACATTCCTGAAATGTAAGAATGACTCAGGAAGTATGAGAGGAATTTAGGAAGAAAGCACATCTTAGAGGAATTGTAGCATAATCACCTAGTGTAAAGAACACTGTTACACACAAATATAGTTAAATGATATTGAAAATATACTTTGCTTTATGAAATATGTTTTATACATATCTTATGTAATTCTTAGGCAACTTTCATACTTGCAGAAAGGGAAAAAACACGCTTGTTGTATGTTGGGGTGATTTTGTATAGTCAGCTAAACATTATAAAGCAATTTTTTAAAAAATGAAATGAAAAATGACCCTTCTTAAAATAGATGTAGCAAAAACATTTCAACCATAAATAACAATTTCCCTGACCTTGTATTCTCAACTCTTTCATTTAAGGGTTTGAATTAAAAAGCCCTCTAGAATTGTAGATACCTAGAAAAAAGGGGGAAAAAAAGAAAACCTATTATGGATAATCTATTTTGAAGACATGAAAATAGAAGTTGAGTTGTTTTAAAACTCAAATATAACCTGTCCTCTTAATGCAGTTTGTAGTCTATATCTCTAAATAACTTAGTTATCAATATTGCAATGAATACATTTAAATGCTATTTATTTTTATAAATTTATGTATTGTTTTCCTGTACTATCTTAATCCAATAAGTTCAACTGGGGTAAATAATTGCAAGTGGTAAATTTATTTATTTGAATACAGTTTCCTTTTATAGGAGTCATTTTATGATATTAAAGATGAATATTTAAATCAATTGAGGGTACCATATTCCTTATTGCCATATATTCAGTTCAGAAAAAGAATGTGAATGACTTAGCCATGTAAAATGTCAGGTGAGAGGCTAAACCAAAGACAGTAATTCACTATGAAATACTGATTTTGAATACAGTATGAACTAGGTATTTCACAGAAACACCAAGACACCGTGACATGGATTCATAAGTGATGAACTGACTGGCAAGAGAAACAATTTAGCTTTATTTTTTTCTTCAAAATTTAGGGATGCATTGAAAAGTGAGGAAGGCAGTTGTAGCAGGTTCTATGGTTGTCAAAAATCACTAAACAGTTTTTGACACTAGGACTGTGAGTGACAGTCCCTTATTTGTATTGTATTATGATGGATGAATCCTTCATCAGTTTTCCTTTCCCTACTCTCTTCAGTGTCACTGGGAGGAATTGGTCTGTTTTGTCTATAAGTGGACTTTTTACTGGTCAGAGTCTACCAGCTTCTAAAGTCTGAGTCTCTTTTCATGTCATTAATATCCACGTAAATCAATTGGATTTCCTTTCAGAAAGCAAAGTTTCTCTCTCTCTCTCTCTCTCTCTCTCTCTCTCTCTCTCTCTCTCTCTCTCTCTCTGTTTCTTTCTCTCTGTTTCTCTGTCTATATACATATATATGCAGAGGTGTATATATATACACACACACACACACAAACATATATACATACATGCATATATGTTCTGTATCTATATCTATATATTTATATATTTATTTATTCAGAACATAATGTTTTCAAGGAAGACCCAGATTCTCTTCCTACCTCTCCCACTAATTTGCTATATTTCATTTTTCATTTTTCATAACTGTAAAATGAAAGGAATGGGGTAGATGAACTATAAGGTATACAGTAGTTTAAATGTAGTCTCATTCTCTTCTGTATTATCCACCTTGATTCATTCCTCAAGCTGTTTACACTGAAAAAACTCAAAGCTTATAGCCTTTTCATACATTCTTGATTGGGCTCAGCTAGGTTTTTTGATAATAGTCAAGGTCTCATTTCAGGACAACTACAAAAAAGATCCTTTGAGCTTCCAATACCCTCACTCTGTGTACCACAAAGTTACCAATCACACTTTCTTTTCTCCTCATCCTTCACAAGTGATTACGCAGCATCACTGAAACTGGGATGAACCAACCAATCTGCCACTATCTAATGGATGACTCCTGTGTGTATTTGGGATGAAACTGTTGTTTTGCGGATTGTCCAAGTTTCTTGCAACATATTCTTTTCCTAACAAGAGTTGCTAATTCCAGTATAATTAAATCAATTAATTCATTAGCATATAGCTTTCCTCTTGCAGTGAATCTGGATCCAATTTAGTTATAGATAACTAAATGGGCTTTCCAAATTGGTGGATATAATCAATAAACACCTTACCCATATTCCTTTGAAAAAAGAAAGCATTTTATTTCCCTAAATGTTATACAAATTGGGGTTCAAAGCAACAGATGAATTTAAAATTTTAATGAAGGACAAAAATGTTAGCAAAATGTGTAAAAGGGAAAGGGCTTTCTAAAAGTCATGTAGTATATTCCATAGTAGGCAGGAATGTAAAATAATCATTTATACTTTCCTTTAAAAATTTCCACAGAAGCTATCCTATTGTTTCTTCTTATAGGTTAACTCATTATTTTCCAACTCATTAAAACTGGGCATTTTTCTTATAATGATCCAGTTGCCAGCTAAAGTCTATCTTTTATTGTCCCGTGATCAGCAGAAATAGAATGGAGGGAATGAAAGAGAGAATAATGTACAGTGAAGATGAATAAATAGATTGGGGCCAGGCTGTGTATGGCTTTAAAAGCTAAACAGAGGGGAGGATTCTGGGAAGATGGTGGGAGTACGTCATAAAATTCTAAGCTCTCAAGATTTTCCCCCACAAAATAGCAAAAATAGCACCTTACGGTGAACAAAGTGTGGGTAGAGATAAAAAAAAAAAGGGGGAATAACTGGGTGTCCTCGGACAATTTGAAAAGATGTGATGAAAAATCCCAGGATGAGGTTTGGTCCCTATGAAGAGTAAATACCTCCAGGCTAGGTTCCATTTTAATAACAAGTAGCAAGTCCTGGGGTTAGTTGGTTTAAGAGACTTGCTGCAGCCCCTCCACTGGAACTGTTTCCCCCAGGATAGTGAGGGCAGTTCAGAGTCTAAGCCTGGGAAGATCAAGGGACCCTCTGCTGACAAGGAATGCCACACCCATCTGTGCTGTGAAGAGCCATGGGGCTGAGAAGGAACAAGCACATGCCTGGTGAGTGCAGAAGGAGTGGGGCAGGAAACCCCTGGTTGTGGGTACTTATAGGAAGCTGGAGATTTGGCTTTAGTTCCAGGCTAGTGGTGAGAACTGAAGATCTGGGGCAAGAGGCACCATTTCCCATACCCCAGGGCTAGAAGTTACTACAATAATCAAGTTATTACCACAGAAAATGCACAGGCAAAGGAGAAAGAATCCAGCCATAAAAAGCTATTATGGGAATAGAGATGACCAGGGTTCAACTTCAGAGGAGGATATTGAAGTAAAGAAACTCTCAAAGAGTAAAAGAAAATGGACATCTTGCCCAAAAATAATTCATAGAAGATCTTTAAAAAAGACTTTAAAAATCAAAGACAGACAGAGGAAAAGCTAAAAAAAAAAGAAAAGAAAAGAAAAGAAAGAAAAAAATGGTGCAAGGAAAACAAGAAGGGTATAAAAGGAAAGTCATCCAATAGAATAGGAGACCTGGTATCTTAAGGAAGAAAATGAAACCTTGAAAATTAGAACTGGGCAAAGTGAAGTGAGTAAAATTATAAGAAATCAAGAAAAGATTAAACAAAACAGGAATAATAAAAAAATTGAAAAGAAAGCAAAACATCTTTTAAGAAAAACAACTGATTTGGAGAATAGATTAAAAAGAGAAAATATAAAAATAATTGAACTAACTGAAAGTTACAATCAAAAGAGAATCTTGATACTATAATACAAGAAATAATTAAAGAAAATTGTCCTGAAGCATTAGAACAAGGGGGGGGGAGTACAAATAGAAAAAAAATCCATCAATAACCACTTGAAAGAGGTCCTATGAGGAAAACTCATAGGATTATCATAGTCAAACTCCAAAACCCCCAGCTCAAGAAAACATACTAAAAGCATCAAGATTAAAACAATTCAAATATCATGGCACCCCAATTAGAATTACACAAGATCCAACAGCAGAGACATTAAAAGACTGCAGGTCTTGGAATACAACATATCAAAGAGCAAAAGAACTAGGACTCAGGCCAAATATATCATTATGTGCAAAGTTAAGTATTACCCTGAATGAAAAAAAAAGAACATTTGATTAACTCTCAGTTCTTCAAGACTTGCTAAAAAACACCCTAAACATAATAGAAGATTCAACATACAAGAACTAAGAGAAATATAAGTCACATAACAAACACTTAAAATCAGGGATCCGTAAGGACAGACTCTACTTTTTATATAGCTTCCTGTAGAAGTGGGGATTTGAGCTAACACTTGAAGGAAGCTGGGGAAACTAAGAGGTGGAGGTGAGAAAGGAGAGCTTTCTAGGCATGGGGGGGATAGACAATGAAAAAGCATGGTCAGGAGATGGGCTGTCATGTTTGAGAACAGCAAGAATAATAGTGTAACTAGGCTGTAGACTACATTGTAGAGAGTAAAGTATAAGAATAATGGAACAATAGGTAAGGAACAACTTTAAAAGTCAGTGTCATTTGATCTGGAGGTAATAGGGAGTCACTGGAATTAACTGATTAGGGATTTGACCTGAACAGCCTGAACTTTTAGCGAGATCACTTTGGAAGTTGATTGACAAATATACTGGAGAAACTGGGCATCTAAGTGGATAGAGCACTGGACCTGAAGTCTGGAAGACTCATCTTTCTAAGTTCAAATCTACCCTCAGACATTTACTAGCTGTGTGACTCTGCGTAAATCACTTACCCCTGTTTGTCTCAGCTTCTTCATCTGTAAAAATGAGCTGGAGAAGAAAATGGCAAACCACTCCATTATCTCTGCCAAGAAAAGCCCTAATGGGATCATGAAGGCTTGGATGTGACTGAAGGGACTACAAACAACGACAACAACGATAGTGTGGAAACACTAGAAGCAAAGAACAAATAAATGAATAAAAAGGCATTTATTAAGCTCTCACCCTGTGTAAAGCACAAAGCACACAAATATAAAAGGGAAGTCAGTCTGACCTCAAGGAGAATGTACTCTAATAGGGGTAGACAACACATGTGGAGGAATGCTGAACAGGAAGGGGAGTTTTGTTTTATAAAGTTATTAGGAATAAGCTCTTGGGGTGGTGAGTAGAACCTCAGAAGAGATCAACAGAATCTTTCCAGGAGCAAGGACAGAAGTGATTTGTTTATGATTCTAGGACTTGTAAGTAGATGGGGCAACACTCCTTCCTCAAGGAGTGGAGATGTGAAGAGTAGCTGGTTATCTGTGTAGAAGGCCCTGCTGAAACATCACAGCAATCTTGTTGTTTACTCACAGGAACAAAAGGAAATAACCTCATGACATCACTTCTTTTGGGCATGTGAGGAAGCATCCTACCAAGAGTAAAAAACAGCATGAGAGAAGTCCCTTTATCCCTTCCAATTTTTCTCTTCTTACCTTGAAATCTCTGTATCTTTCTCTTTCTCCCTTTCTCTTAGCTTAGTTTTAAAACAATATTTTTAATTTATGCAATAAAACAAGAAATTCCAAAACATAGTATAATAAAAAGATGATTGTATGTGAAATGGCAAATCTATTATGTACAACTTGCTGTTCTTTTAAAATATATAATAAAGTATCATATAAATTCCTTTTTCCTCTTTTTGCTCTCTTCCCACCCTAGATATGGCTACCAATAGATACAAACATATACATATATGTTTGTATGTGTCTCTATATATGTAAAATTATTCTCTACCTACATCTATTTATCAGTTCTTTCTCTGGATGCAAATACTATTTTCTTTCATGTGTCCTTTGCAGTTAATTTCTGTATTTATAATAGTCAAAATGACTTATGTGTTCAAAGTTGTTCTTAAAACAGTATTGCTGAGGAGAGCGAGGCCTGTGTGGGAGCCGAGGCCTGTGTGGGAGCAGAGGCCTGGGGGAGTGGAGAGGGGCCCGTCGGCCCGGCCCTAACCCCCACTGCCACCGCTGCCATGGCCCAGCAGCAGATGACCAGCTCGCAGAAGGCGCTGATGCTGGAGCTCAAGTCCCTGCAGGAGGAGCCAGTGGAGGGCTTCCAGATCACGCTGGTGGAGGAGTCCGACCTCTACAACTGGGAGGTGGCCCTCTTCGGGCCCCCCAACACGCTCTACGAGGGCGGCTACTTCAAGGCTCATATTAAATTTCCTATTGACCATCTATATTCACCACCTACCTTCAGATTCCTTACCAAAATGTGGCACCCTAACATTTATGAGAATGGAGATGTTTGCATTTCTATTCTTCATCCTCCTGTAGATGACCCACAGAGTGGAGAACTGCCTTCCGAGAGGTGGAACCCTACTCAGAATGTCAGGACTATCTTGTTGAGTGTAATCTCACTGCTTAATGAGCCCAACACTTTCTCTCCAGCCAACATGGATGCTTCAGTTATGTTCAGGAAATGGCGGGACAGTAAAGGAAAAGATAAAGAATATGCTGAAATCATAAGGAAACAAGTTTTGGCTACTAAGGCCAAAGCAGAAAAAGACGGAGTGAAGGTACCCACTACGCTGGCCGAATATTGCATCAAAACTAAAGTGCCTTCCGACAACAGCTCGGATTTGCTCTATGAAGACTTGAAGAACGACGATGACATCGATGATGAAGACGAGGAGGAGGAAGATGCCGACTGTTATAATGATGATGATTCTGGCAACGAGGAGTCGTGACCCGCCTCTGTGCCCCCTGCACTACCCTGTCTGGCCACCTCATGCCCAAGGGAGCGGTGACGAGAACCTTACGCGGAGGGGGGGGGGGGCGGGAAACACGCGTCCGCTGCTGCCTTCTGTGGTGTGGGTCTGTGGGCTCCTTCCTATGGGCTCACGCTGGAGAGGAAGCCGCCCCCACAGAATGGCTGAGTTCTTGAGTTCTTTACCCTTCCATCGCTGTGTTATGATTCCTTTTTTAAAACAAAACCCCAAACTCCCTTCTCACTTCATCTCCATAGAGTGTGCACAGAGAAACACGTTTGGTCTGTGTTTAGATTCTTGAAGAATTAAATACAGTCTCATCAAAAAACAAAAACAAAAACAAAAACAGTATTGCTGTTTCTGCATAGAGTGTTGTCTTGTTTCTGATCATTTTGCTCTTCATTTTTCATTCAGGTCCATCCATGTTTTTTCTAAGATCATTGAGTTCATCATTTCTTATAGCACAATAATATTGCATCGCAATCATACCAAAACTTGTTCAGCTGTTCCCGAACTGGCGACCATCCCTGCAATTTCTATTTCTTTGCCACCACAAAGAGAACTGCTAAAACTATATAGAATATATAGGTTCTTTTCTTTTTCCCCTAATCACCTAGCAGTAGCAATACTGGTCAAAGGGTATAGGAAGTTTAAGAACTCTTTGGGCAAAATGTTATATTTCTCTCCAAAATTACTGGATCAGTTCACAATTAGGTTTTAATAAAAATTCTGAACTTAAATATCTGGAAAACAGTAGATATTTTCTAGCCTCTACAGATCTAATCCCTCATGGACAACATGCCTCCAAAATCTCCTAACTTAGATTACAGAAAACTGAAACATGTTAAGAGTCTGAAAATTCACTACAACTCATCCACTTTTGATATAGAATTAACTATCAACATGGAGAAGAGTAGGCATTACCTATGCTGTAATAGAAACCAGTTAAATTTGCCTCTATCCTGGTCTCTCCTTCATCTTCTTTGTTCTTTTCATCTGCCTCTATTCTGCTGTGGTGATATTATAAGGTATGACCTTCAGTGAGAAGAGAAAATCATCCAATCAATGAATCAAAACATATTTGTTAATGCCTACTTTTAGCTAGGTTTTGCGCATGAGCTAGAATAAGGAAGATAACATGCTTCCATCTTCAAAGTGCATATATTTTATTGGACAAGACAACAAATACATATATAAGTCAAACAGGACTGATTAATGAGCTCAGTTGTATGAGCATGTACTGTCCTCAGGTGATACAATCCTCATGTGGACTTTGGAGTATCTACAGACATTCTCTAAATGTCTCCGCTCTGTTAATGACATGATGAAGAGATGGACTGTTGAATGCCTGGAGAGCAGGAACTGAAGTGCATTTTAAAAATCATTAATGAACAAAAGTAAAGTTGAGATTCTCTTACTGCTGTTTGACTGAGAGAGACAATGAAGTAAGGACAGAGGCCTTGAGATCTCTTTAACTGGAACTTACTTGTGTCATCTACTCTACCTCTTTATATTTGTTCTGCCTTATTTTTAAGTAGGACAGCAAGGTGGGTCAGTGGCTAGAGAGCTGATCCTGGAATCAGGAAGACCTCTTTTTCTGAGTTCAAATCTAGCCACAAACATCAGCTGTGTGATCCTAGGCAAATTAACCCTCTTTCCCTCATTTTCCTTATCTCTAAAATGACCTGAAGGAAATGACAAATCACTCCAATATCTTTGCCAATAAAACCCTAAATTAGGTCACAAAGAGTCAGATGTGACTGAATAACACAAACAAGTTTTTAAGTAAAGTATTGGAGATAGCTATGACCTTGTGAAATTTAAGAGGTCAGAATGATGATCCAGTAGAGGTCCAGGATTTTGAGTTCATGCTAGATTTTTCTGTCATTTAGCCCATAAGATTCTAGAGTCTAAGGAATGCCCTGATTGACCCAGCCAAGTATAGCTGAGACAAATATTCATCTAGCAACTTTGTTGTATTTGGAAGTGAATGTAGTGGGACCAATTCCGTATAGACAATGTTTGAAGTTTGAGCTCACTCTTTCCATTGACTGATGGTGCAGTGGAAGTATGGCCTCAAATATTGGAAGAAAATCTCTGTAACTTATGTTCTTCCTGTACTTTCACTATAAATATCCCTTTGCAAAAGCTAGTCAATATCAACTGATGAAATTAAAATATGTTACTGGTCATTTAGTGGTTAACAGTGGAAATAACACGCCAGAATGGAAGTATAAACCAATAGCATTAAAAAAAATGAAAGCCTCCTTGTGACTCAGAAGTACTCCTAGAGGGGCGGCTAGGTGGCACAGTGCATAGAGCACTGGCCCTGGAGTCAGGAGTACCTGAGTTCAAATCCGGCCTCAGACACTTAACAAAAAAACTAGCCATGTGACCTTGGGCAAGTCACTTAACCCCAACTGCCCTCCAAAAACCAAAAAAAAAAAAAAAGAAGTACTCCTAGAGCCTTGAGGGCTGACATAACCATCCTTGTTCTGAGCTGCTCATCCACCTTTGGTGTCCACCTTTCACCCAACTCTCACCTGGGTCTCCAAGAAACTATAGCATAGCCATTGCCCACACACCCCACTAAATGGTCTCTGCAGATGGCCTAGCCCAGATGGAACATAACCAGAAGGACTCAAATCTATCAGTGAGTTAGAGGGATGTCTAGCCCAACCATGGGCAAATTTCCCCTTGTGGAATGGGTGGATAAGAACAGTTTGTTCCAACAGCCATGAAGGTAGCTGAAACAGGTGCTATGAAGTACTTAGAATTTGGTTAGGTGTCAAAGATGTCAAAGTCATACAGTATATCCAACACCATTGCCAGTCATCTTGACTTTTGTTCTGATACTGGACTTTGAGGACTCTGGAAGAGAGATCAAAGCTCTTCTGCCTTCCTTAAATCCTATTCACAGAAGAGTCAAGACATCACCCAATGGTTTAATTGGTCCTCTTCAAAAGGAAGGATGAAAAACAACATAGAAAACAAATAAAAGTCAACTTTTTTGGAGGGAAACACTAGCACCTTGGGGTAAGTGAAAGCTTCATGTAAAAGAGAAGTGTCAGACTCAAAAAGAAAAGGAGTCCACGAAACATTATACAAGTATTCCTGTTGGTGCATATTGACATTAAAAAGCTATATATTTACATCATGTTCTTTTGTATTTCTTTTTATCTTGATAAATATTTCCTATTTACATTTTAATCTGGTTCAAGCCGTAGTCAACAATACTATAGCAGTGTCTTGAAGGCTACTTGTTTGACTCCTTTGGTATTGAAAATAAGCTCACCAAAAAACTGGAAATTAAGGAAATGCCCATTAACTGCGGCATGGCTAAACAAGTTGTGCTATATGAATGTAATAGAATACTATTGTGCTATAAAAAATGAGGAGCAGATAGACTTCATATTTACCTAGAGAGGCTTATACAAACTGATGCTAAGTGAGAAGAGCAGAACCAGGAAAAATTTCTACACAATGACAGAAACAACGTATGTGTGACGACCAACTTTGATAAAGTGGACTCTTCTCAGCAATGCAAGATTATAAGACAACTCTAAAAGGCTCAG
>CM053594.1:106890859-106921493 GCA_028646575.1 Pseudocheirus occidentalis
ATCAATGTTCTGGGCTGGGGGGTAGGGGCAAAAAGGGGAGAAAATCTGTAACTCAAAACCTTGTGGAAATGAATGATGTAACCAAGAAAATAAATTAAAATTGGAAAAAAATGGAAAAGAAACAAAAGAAATAATAACAATACATACTATAATAATTCCATTCAGAAGTTTAACAAAATAACTAGATGTAAAATAATTGCCACAAGGAGATAAAAAAAAATCCAAAAAGCACCTTAGTCATCAAGTATCTGATTTACTTGACAAATAGAAATATGACCAGTAGAATAAAAAAAAAACCCTGGTAAGTGTATAAACTCTTCTGTAAAATTGTATGAAAAATGATAGTGTGTGATTATGAGCAGTACCATCTCATAAATTTCAAGAAGTAATGCAGGGCAAAATCAGTTTAAAGAAGTTTGGAATATATTCAATAAAGTGAAGTCATCCTAAGGGCATTCAAAGATAAAGAAAGACTGTTAACAAAAGAAATATAGAAAAGATTTACAAAAACAATTTTAACAACTTATTTTCTCCATCAAATATAGAGGATTCATCTATGCATTTGGAATTTCGTGCATTATGATGAAATTTTATGCATTATTCTGAGACAGGGTCCATAGGATTTGGCAGACTGCCAAACAAGTCTATAATGCCTCCCCCCAAAATGGCTAAGAGCCCCCACTGCAGAATGCATTGAACAGTACTATGCCAAACTAGACATTGCAAAGCAGTGAGCTAGGTCCAGAGAAATGGATGGCTTCTGACAAAAAATAAAGCTCTCTTAATGATCCTAAGCTTCCCATGAAAACAAACACTTCTTTAAAAAAATTCTACTATTTTATCAGTATTGTTACAAATCAGGGAGATATGGAACACCACAAGAGGTGTTGTGGAAGTCAAATGAGATAACATTAAAATGTAAGATCCTTGAGGTCAGGGACTTTCTTTTTGCTTATATTTAAATCACCAGTGTGTACTACAGTGCCTGCCAAGTGATTAATAAATCTCTCTCTCTCTCTCTTTCTGTCTTTCTCTCTCTCTCTGTCTCTGTGTCTCTCTCTGTCTTTCTCTCTCTCTCTGCCTGTCTCTATATCTCTCTGTCTCTGTCCCTCCATATCTGTCCATCCATCCATCTGTCTATCATAATATTAGCTATAATTATAGTGATCAGAACATGCAAAGACAAGTGAGGAAGTCTATAATTTGGGAATTTACAAAGGGAGTTCTTAGGACTGACTTAAATGGCACAGTTTGCTGGTTAGGAGAGAGAGCCCTTTACTCCTAGAATAAAAGAAAATAAACAAAAAAGGAATGAAAGTTAACAACATGTATGAGAACAACACTATTATTGGAATAAGACTCCTAGGAGAAATTAGCAGAATATTCCCTTTCCCTGGACATGTGCCTGGGTAAAAATGAGAATCAAAGAGCTCTGGGATGATCCTTTCCACTCTTCTCTTGGCAACAAAATGTCTCCTTGAGAACAGAAGGAAAGGTAGAACTAACCTTACCTTATAGTCAAATAAGCCTTCTACAGGTACCTGGGGAAAAGTTTTTCACATGGGGAAAGCACAATCTGCTTCACAAAGAGGAGGCAAGAAAATCACCCTCATTAGGAAAGGCAGCTGGTGTTTTGTGTGTGTAAACAGAGGCATAGAAATGCAATCACTTCACCCCTTCCACCTCAAATGAATATGTACACAATAGGTGCTTACTACTTACTTCCACTTGTGCATCCACATATGTAATTTCATCATAAATATGAGTAGCACCTAATGGTCTCATGATAATTAAGAGATATATTCATTTCCATTCTGTGTATTTAATTTATTTTCAGCTAAGTCATAAATAATTGTAGAGTATAAGCACAAAGCTTTCAACTGAAAGCCTTAGTTAAGGAGATTTTCATTTTTGTAGAACCCCTCTACTATTTAGCCCTCTTCTTCCTGAGTTAAAAATATTTTCATACTGTACTGTGTTCAAAAGATTATTCAATGTAAAATTTGAACAGATGGTCTTAAAAGTCTCTTGAGATGTTTTCTATCCAGCTGAATGTGAATATATACATCGTATTATGGTTTCATTGGCTTTGGAGTATTTTATAATACATACATACATATATTTATATCAAATCTATATACTTTCCAATGTATACATAATATATTTTACATATATAATATATACACATAAATAATACATGCATATATACATATATGTGTGCATACATATATGTATACATATATAATATATTTTATATACATAGATTTTCTATTTACTTCAATACCTTAAGCATCTACGATTTCAACTGCATAGGTACTCCCTCCATCAAGTGAGATCAAAATTTTTCCAGGCCTGTGTAACTTTGCAGAAATCATTTCATTGCTCTGCATCTCAGGTTACTTACCTGGAAAATGAGGGGATAGGACTAGATGGTTTCTAAGAACCCTTTCAGCCATAAATCTATGATTCCATCATTGCTTAATAGACCATCTCTATGAGCTGGGGTCTCAACCTCACTGGGGTCTCCCCCTCCCCCACAATTATCAATTGGTAGCCAGCCCTTTACTATATATGCCTATTTACTTGCTGGTCCTTGGTTGAAAGTCACATAGTCCACCACCAGGCCTATATATAACACCTTTCAGCCCTGGAAATAGGGCCTGCAACAACCTATATCCCACCCACATAATATTTGACATGTAAAAGTAACTTCTATGCCATAAAGAAGCATTAACGTGTAACTTATCTACAGATATTTACATGTTATACACACATCACACATGCACACACGTGTATACATAGCATTCCAAAAGCCTTTGGGACATTTTAAGCTTTTAAAGCTTAACAAATCTGCAAATACAAGTACTTAGCATAGCGCTTGGCGCATAGTAGGAACTTTAGCAAATGTTTGTTTATTCACTGCTTCAACACAAACCTATACAGAGATTGGGAACTATTAAGACAAATCATTTCCATGTTTTAGTTTCCCAGAGTGTTTAAGTTCCCACTTAATAATCCCTTTCACTAGGAAAAAATATTCTTGAGTTTTATGTCTTTTTTGTGTTTGTTTCTTTTTACCAAATCTATGATTTCCTCAACATAGGGAGCTACCAGTGAGAGCTGTGCCTGCTAATTCAGATCAGTATGTCTTCTCCTACTTGATAGTCTTAGGGAGTTACATAGTTAAGTGACTTATCCAGGATCACCAGTCAGTGTTTTTCAGAAGCAAGAGCTGAACCCAGATCTCCCTGAATGTTAATCAAGTCTCTATTACCCAAACTGCCCTTTTAAAAAAAGGCTAAAACCCTATTTCTTGTGTGCTAAAAATATTCTTTTTTTCCTAGCTACAATTATATATCTCTTATTAAATTTGTAGGAAGCATCAGGTTAAATTTAGGGATTGACCAACCTGGGGTTTACTCATCCATAACTTTACCCTGACAAGACATTACCCTGACAGAGTTTTGTCACCTAACAATGAAGTTTAATGTAAAAGGCCACAAAAAAGCAAACAAAAACTCAACAACCAAATAACTTCCTCCAGCTTTCCTTAGTTTTATCAGCTTGTTAGGCTTGGGTCTGATTTGGCTCTATTCTGTGAAAACTCATCAACACCCAGAGAAATGTGGTTTGCAAATTAAAATAGTAATATCAGTGATTTCCCCTGAGAGGGCCTTGCTTCTAGCAAGCCAGAGGCAGTATCACTGAGCAACAACTATGGAGATCTCTCAGTGGTGCTGCTGCTGCTACCGCTGCTGTGTTTATGGGAGCACTAACACTGGCAGGCAGGAAACTGTCATCTGTAAACGCTAATACAAACTAATGCAAAACCATGATAATAATGATTTCCTCTTAAAGAAATGGAATTACTATTATTACCACTGGAATATTTGCCAAAGGCAAGAAACACAAACAACAACTCAAAAAAATAAAATGAAAACCTTCCCTGATCCCTACACTGTCTGCTTGCTTCATTAAGCGATTCTACAGACCTCTGCTAAATAAAGCCTCTCTCTGGACTGAATCTTAACCATCCTTGCTCCCATCAAAGAGGACATATTGGCTGAGTAATGACTGCAGAATCAGATCCCAAGTACACAAGTCTAGTGTTGCTTTTTTTTCTTGTTGTGTCTTTTATTTTCCCCTTCTTGATCACATACCTGAACCTCAGGCAATAGGAATCCTGGAAGATTTAGGTGCCCATACCTTCACAATGACTCAGTTGTCTCTTTTCAGACTCAAGACAAGGGCAAGGAATCTTGGGAGAAGCCATAAGAAGATGTTGGTGTGGACTTGCTCGTAAACAGAAGAATGCAATAGCACGTGAACATCTTAAAGATCAGTTGGCCCTGTTTTTTTCTCAGTTTTGATTATGCATTTACATGCCTAGTGCCTCCTCCATTATGTCAAGAAAACCTAGAAGGCACAAGCAGATTGATTGTCTTTTTTAACATCCTACTCTGCACCACAGATACCAGCATTTGCATATACTCCCTTTAAAACAGAAAAATTACAGAGAAAAACAGTGCTCCTGAGGGGTAATATATTAAGGAACTGTAGCTCAAGAATCCACTGGACATATCTCTCAGGGTCCTCCGCACCCTGTCACTGTGCATCCTATAAACATTTTCCCTTATGACTTCATTTTGTTCTGGATGTGTGTTCATATGTGAGTTGTTCTTTATTTTGTCCTGTTTTCCAAATTGTTGTCTCGGCTGAGTTTCTCCTCTTCCCTCCAGCCCAGATCAATCTGTTCATTTCCAAAAGCCAGCAGCATCCCCAGTGTGCTGGGAGACAGGGTCTGCAGAGCTGAAGAGGCATATATTTTATTCAGCTATAAAATATGGGTAGGGGCATTGGGGAAGAGGGAGCTATGAAAAATGGTCAACATCTAATGGTGGCTAGAGATTTGGAACTGCGTTCAAGTCCCTTCTCAGAATGTCAGTCAACAGTGTGACCCTGAGCAAGGTATTTACAGGATCTGTGCTCATTTTCCCCAATTTTGAACTGAGAGATTTTGATTCTATGACTTCTAAGGTTCCTTCCAGCTCTAAATATATGCTTAAATTATTAATATTTAAGTTCTATCATGTACTATTCAATTAAAGAATAATTGACCTTTTATTTTGTGGCATAATAAAATCAAACCAACCTAACGTGTCCATTTTGTGATATTTCAAGCATATCAAATATTCATCAAAATGTTTTTTTTCTTTAAATGTGATGCTAAAAAGAACATATCTGCAGTAAAAACAAGAAGATTATCATTTTATGTTGCAATGCTAAAAATTTATTGCAGAGAACCATATTCCAATTCTGTAATGTAAGACAATAGGGAAAAAGGCTTTGATCTGCTAACATTTGCTATGCAGGTGTTTTGCACTCATTTCAAACACTGATTTAACTGTGATCTCAGCAGTGTAGGAAGCTCCAGACATGCAGATTGCATCGTTCCTGTTCTCCCCAGCAGGAAATAGGTAAGAAACATATCTTCCATAAAGTAATGTAAACAGATAAATAATGTTTGAATTTAGATTTGCTCTTCCTTGGGACTTTGTCATGTGACTTTGGGTCACTGGCATTGATTTTTGAGGTCAAGATAGAAATATCTTGCTGTCAATGTGCTAATTAAACGACTGATTTCCTATAGGATAGTTACATGCTTAATATATTTTATATATAATATATATACACATATGTTGTACTAATACCTTAAATTTATTTAGTGATTTAGCTTTTATTTTTATTTTTTTTTCTTTTTGGAGTGCAATTGGGGGTTAAATGACTTGCCCAAGGTGACATGGCTAGTTTTTGTGTTACGTGTCTGAGGTTGGATTTGAACTCAGGTCTTTCTGACTCCAGGACTGGTGCTCTATTCACTGCACCACCTAGCTGCTCCTTGATTTAGCTTTTAGAAAGAGATGTACTTACATTGTAAGTACTATTGTGATCTCCATTTTGGTTTTGGTGTTCAGTTGTTTTTCGGTTGTATCCTACTTTTTACAACTCCATTTGGGATTTTCTTGGCAAAAATATGGGAATGGTTTGCATTTCCTTCTATAGCTCATTGTACAAGTAAGGAAACTGAGACAAAGAGGATAATTAACTTGCCCAAGGTCACACAGCTATTAACTGTCTGAGGCCAAATTTGAACTCAGTGAGATAAGTCTTCCTGAATCTAAGCATAGTACTTTATCTACTGTACTGCCTCACTGTCCTTTATCTCTGTTTTACAGATGGGAAAAACTGAAGGAGGTTCCCTAACTTGCCCAGGGTCATAAACTATTAGAAGGATTTGAATATTGTTTTTCCTGATTCCAAGTTTCACATTCCATATTCTATAGCAATCTGTCTCTCTATATAAAATGTATATACTATAAAGGACACATTTAACTGGGAAAATATGTGGGTCCAGAGTATGATGAGAAGTCGGAGAATAGATGGACATTGACAATTTTAAACTGTTAGCCATAAAATATTTAAAGGACCAGAAAAGTCCCTTGGCTAGGATCTCTGTATCTTGCATGGGATAAGAAACTAGGAAATGGTGGCTTTCTACATCTATGAAGGACATGCCTACACAAACCAGATCAGAGATTTATTTATGGATTAATATTCTAGAATAGAAAATCCTATAAGAACAAGAACTGTCTGATTTTGTTTTTGCCTTCCCTCCATCAAATAACATATTACTTCAAACAAACTACTTGCTTAACAGAGGTTTCTTGAGTAAAAGAAAGGAAGAATTAATTACTCATAGACAGCAAGAGCTATTAGGGATCTTAGAACTCATCTAATCTAACTTCTTTATAGTATAGATAAGGATAATCAGGCCCAGTGAAGTTAAGTATTCCACCATGCCTGAAATACTCATCCTCCTCATCTTCACCTCTAAAGATGAAACCCTTTAAACCTGTCTCCAAGCCTCAAGGTTCAGCTTAAGTGTCACCTCTTACACAAGGTCCTTCTGTATCAGCCTCCAGTTTTTAGTGTTCTTTCTTCTCTACCAAAATTAAGCTGTATTTACCCTGTATAAATTGTATTTTTCTGCATATATACTATTTCTCTCCTAGTAGAATATTTTCAGCATTTTTAAGGCTTGGGCTCTTTTCATTTTGGTCTTTGTATTCCCAGGGATTGTTTCTCATATTTATCACAGTGTCTGTCACTTAGTAGGTGCTATATAAATGCTTATTGAGTAGAATTGAATTTTCTGTTAGTGGGAGGTTTGATGGAAACTAGGTCTGTGATTTCACTGACAGAGAAATTTCAGAAATAACACTTACTCTGATATGGCAGATTGGCAACCATTCTGCAATTTACAGCCTTAGAGAATTGCTTGGGACATTGAATCCCAGGGTCAAACAACCAGGTTGAGTCAGTGACAACATTTGAACGTAAGTCTTCCTGCTTGCTAAACTTGCTCTCTATCCACATTAATGGCCACAAATACTTCAAGATATTTTAAATATATTTCATATAGATTAAGTCAAATCCAGAAACTTCAGCATCATTGACTCTTCAGAGATTCTAAGGTTGAAAAGGCCCTTGCCGGCCATCTAGTCCAATACATTCATGAATAAGTATCCCCTCTACTACATCACTGACTAGTGTCCATTACCACTAACAAGGGGTAGCTAGGTGACACATTGGATATATAGCAGTGGAGTTAGAAAGACCTGAGTTCAAATTTGACCTCAGATGCCTAATAGCTGTGTGACCCTGGATTTATATGTATAGATTATATATGTACTTATATGTATATGATAACAGTTATTTGATGGGGTCTTAGTGTTGCTTCTTTCTTTTTAAATTATTATATGACTTTGTCATGTGACTTTGGGTCACTGGCATTGATTTTTGAGGTCAAGATAGAAATATTCTGAATATGACCAGTAACAGAGAGGAGAATTGCATGTCACTACACTGCTCAAAAAAGAAAAAAATCAGTAGCCTATTTTGGTGGCTCCCTAGGCTATTTAGTAAAGCTTAAATTCTTTGTCCTCTGTTAAAATACATCACCTTGCCTTTCCAATCAAAATTTATCAACCCCTTCCATTTACTCTTTGTTCTAGACAAATTGGAAAAATTTCTGCCTCCTGAGAACAAAATATGCTCTCACATCACTGTGCTTTTGCTCATAATATTTCCTTTGTTTGGAATGTCCTTTCCATCCTAGATGGAATCTACTATTTCCATAGAAGATGGACTTCTGGACTTGGCCCTGGATTGGTTCTAACAGCTTTCGAGCTCACTTATACCCTATGATCCTTTGTTTCATCATCTGTAAAACAGAGATACTGATATCCATAGTTCCTAGCTGACAGAAGGGCGCTAATTAGTTAATGTATGTAAATTGTTTTAAAATATTATGGGATGTGAATTAGAGTGTCAAATATCAGAACAGAAGGGAGGTTAATAGATGGAGAAGAAGCATCTCTACAATATTCTCAACAAATAGTCATTCAAGCTACATAGTATAGAAATACCAGCTATTATTGCTAGCAAATACTTCCTCAAAGCCTTTCCTGTTTACTGGAATAACAACTTTCTCATTCCACCATCACATAGTTCTTTGCTTTGTGGTTAATCAACTTATATACCACTGTGTGTTAAGAGTGCTCAGTGCATATCCTCATCCCCCACTAGATTATCAGCTCCAAGGAAACAGGTAATAGGTTTATGTCACATTTAAGATTTTTATATCTCATAGAAAATCCTCTGTTTTGCTTTTAAAGCCCTTTATAAATTTACTCCTTTCTACTGCTTCAATCTTCTTACACCTTATTCACCTTCACATCCTCTGCTATCCAGTGGCCTCTTTGCTTTTTCTGGAACCCGACACTCAACACTCCATCTCTCTCCTATTTTCTACCTCCAGGCTTCAAGTATCAGTTAAAGTTTCACTTTGCAAGGAGACTTTCCTTGTCCTTTTCAATTAATCTGTGTCTTCTGTCCCCCAATTCATTCTGTCCACATTTTCCTTGTATGTTGTTGTTTTCATTTTGTCTCCCTCATTAGACTTTGAATTTCTTGGGGATAGGGACCTTTATTTGCCTTTCTTTGTATCTCCAGGACTTAGCAGAGTGCCTAGCTTAATAAATGCTAGTTGCCTTGCTCGCTTTCACAAATAACAATTTTCTGCACACAGTAGTCTCCTAAGAATTTGTTTTTATTAATTGTTACATTCTGTTTGAACTCCCATTCTGTTTGAACTCTGTTTGAATGACACCTTCATTTTTGACATTCTAGTTTGTGCTGTATGTATAAGCAATCAATAGAAAAACAAGGAAATAGGATATACTTTGGAAAAAAAAACCTTAACTAGGAACTAGGGCAGAACAGAAAAGACAGTTATGGAGTGCTCAGCATCTTGAGATGACAACGTTTATATGCTATTGGTTACATATAGTAGCTCTTTAAAAGATTTTAGAGAGAAGCCAAGATGTACATATATAGATTTAAAATAAATAGGATAAAAAGTAATGTAGCATAGTACTTTAGATTCAGCTGTGTGCTGGAGCCAGCTAATTCCAACCAACTTGAGAGCCGATATTTAAATTTTCAGTGTAGGCATTTATACCTCAGAAATCAATAAACTCTAAAATCAGGACTTGGTTCTTTGTTCTGTTGATTGTCTCTACTTAAGAAAAATGGTGGACAAAACTTTAATAATGTGGATTATGTTTAAATGTCCTTAAATGTCCTACTGTCCTTTCTTTTTTCCTTTGGAAAGCTAGTTCCTAAATATTTACTGGTACAGCTCTTGACAGAGTCAAAATGACCTTGAGGTCCCACTTTACATGTTAGCCATTTCTCAATTGGGTGAGTCACTAAAGTCACTTAACTTTTTGGTGCCCCCAGGGAATTCTCCAAGATAATATTTAAAGATGCATTGCTAATCTGAATGGAGGAAGAATCTTCAGTAAGAATTGTCTACAATGATGAAATCATAGAACCACATGTATTTATATACACATGCATACAGTAGGATACTGTTGAAAATAGAAAAGACAGGAGACCATTGTGTTTGCCATTTGACCAAATATTCAGAATGCGTACTTTTGGTTATTTATTTATTTTGAGAAAGATTGTTCATTTTGTCTAGATATGAGTTTTTTTTAAACTTCTTTTGTATCATGGACTCCTCTGGCAGTCTGGTAAAGTCTATGGCTCTTCTCAGAATGATGTTCTTAAAGACATAAAATGCATAGGATTATAAAGGAAGTCAACTACATTGAAATACAATTATCAAGATATTTTTAAAAGCTCACAACTCCATGCACACTAAGAGGCTCTGATCTAGATATAATTTAAAAGAATAACTTAAATTTCTCTAAGTTAACTTTAATTTTCAAAATGTGACCTGACAGAGCACTTGACTCCGAATCTCCCATAACTGACATTTAAATATTAAACATTCCTCTTAAGTTTATAGTCTTTTTCATTTATTGAACTTTTTTGGACCCAAAGCTAATCACGTGAGGTCTCTGAGTTATTGACCTTCATGGTCTCTGTCCTTCCCTGAAACATACATCACTATCTTTGTAAAACGCTCCTACATCAAAAAACAATAATAAAAGGCTCCTACATGCTGATGCACAATACCCTCTCCAAAACAACAGACAAGAGATGATGAAACAGATTGTTAAATTAAACTCCATTTCTAGTGTCAGATAGCAGAAGATAAAAAACAATGACCACTTGGGTAGGGAGGGTTAGGAGGGGTGCAAACATATAGGAAAAATTGACTCCCTTTCTATTTAGCAATTACTTAGTATGTTCTAATACAAAAGTTCTAGTTAGGAACAAACAAATATAAATCAATTTTTCAGTATATTTTCTTCTCAAGAAATCTTTTTCTGATGTAACATTTCATTTTTACCTTAATATTATTTCCTGAGATCCTACAGAAATTAAAATCCAGGGTTATAAGTGAGATATCAATTAACATAAGAATCAATTTAATGGTAATTTAAATAGCTAACTATTATAATTTTTGCATAATGAAGTGGCCTCTGGGCTTGAAGTCCTAATCATGTCTAATTAATTTAAAGGATGTTACTTTTTATTATCATTGAAATTTCTGACAGGTGATAAAACATTTAGGGTCCCTGTCACAAACTTTTTACATCAGCTTTACTTCAAGTTGACAAGTTGTAGATTATTGCTTTTAAAAATGTCTATTTAGGGGGTGAGATTGCAAACTACACACTCAAACGTGGAACATGGCACTACTTCCTTACACATTAAGAACAAAATAAAATGATTCACTAAAACATAACATCATAAATTGACATTTTATTTTTAAACCCTTAATAGCTCTCACCTTCTTAAGGGAATGATCAATTTCATTTTCAGAAAATCATGTTTATAACCTTTTGAATTTATATAGCACTTGTCAGAAATATGAATGTTTTTGCATCATTAATAGAAAGTGATCCTTTGCAGCCCCGTATAACAAATAGCTCCACTACAATCAGATTAGTAAAAAGGTGTGTTGATTCTTAAAACATGAAAGAAAAAAAGTATCAAGAAAGGAGATCACTATAGGGTCAGAAAAATTATTTATCAAAGAGTTTGGTGATGATAGAACATCTTCCTGAAAACAAATTGAGGCCAAAGTATTCGGAGTAGTATGGAGGTATCTGAAGGTGTATGGGAACAGTCTGTTTAATTGGTGAAGTGACAAGGGGTCTCCTCAAACAGCATCTGAATTATGGAGAGCCAAGTCTAGAAGACCCCTTTGTCAACAGTCAATGCCTTTAAGGAGCACGGGGGAAGCAATAGGCTTCAGAAGAAAAAAGCTTCAGAAGTCACTTTGAAAGACTTTATCTATGTTAATGCTGCCAAAAAGCTAGATGACCTAAGGTATCTGGGAAGAGGAAATTCTGTGCAAGATAACTTGTTCCCAGAGTTCCCAGGACTTCTGAAGCTTTCTGCTCTTTAGTGATCTCTATGCTTTTATTCTATAGCAACCACAATTTTGATCTGAAGGAAAAATTTCATTAAGTCTTAGGATCAGTAATCTGAGATTTGGAGGTAACCTTGTCTGTTTGTTTCTCTGATTACTTTAACCAGTATGTTCAAGTATTATCCCCTTCTCCATTTTACTTCTCTTCATCAGAGCCAAAATTAGTCAAGTGTGGAGTTGAAGTGGAGATGGAAGTGCTTCCTGGGACATGATCAAGGTATAAAGTTGCTGAAGGGACAAGACTACAGCAGCTGTGTGGTTAGGGAAATACATTCTGGGATAGTGGTGGAGGTGCCTTCAAAAATTTTCACTAAAACAAGAGTTCTGCTTACATGGCCAAAACGAAGGAATTTTGGCTTTGTCATCCTGTCTCTTCAGAAATAGTAACTCTTTATATAGCTAATCTATTTGTCATCTTTACATAGATTTCTAAACTTGTTCGTATAGTCCATGCAAAGAGTTCTTGGTTCTGAGACACTATATAAAAACTCAAAAGCATCACTCCCCATTCCTTGACCTATGAAGATATATCTGTTTTTGAGATCTCAGAATCAATATTATTCATATAAAATTGTACAAATAGAAGGGACTTTGGAGATTATCTGGTCTAATCTTTTTTCTATTCTATGTAGGGAGAAGAAACTAGGAGTTAAATCATTACTCCAAGGTCCACAACTAATAGGAAGTTGAGAAGAGAATTAAGTCATCTTGATTCTAGCATTTCCTTTTTTTAAGCATTTACTAAAGGCTTACTATGTGCCAGGTACTGTACTAAATGTTTTACAAATAGTATTCCATTTAATCTTTATACTACAACAACCCTGAGAGATAAGCGCTATTATTATCCTCATTTGATATTTGAGGACACTGAGGCGAGGAAAGGCGGAGTGACTTGCCTGTGATCATAGAGCTGGTAAGTGTCTGAAGCAGGACGTATCCTTGTGTCTTCCTAACTCCAGGCCTAGCATTCTATCCACTGCAGTGTTCGGGCTCAATGACTTCAAACGCTGTTGATGTCTTATATATAGAACAGTACATATGTGTTCTTTTTAAAAATCTGTAGCAATTATAGTGGGAAGGATAATCGAAATAATGGAAGCCTTCTTTTTGACTAGCATGGTGTTTCTCTGTTCTTTTGGTTAGCCTGTCTTTATTGGAAGAAAAATATAGAAATATAGATAGCTTGTGTGGGTCTTGGATTAATTATGCTGTTGACGAAGGACTGGCTACAGTACCTGTGCCTGTACTCAGGAATGACAAGCCTACTACACTAGGGTAAGCATATTTGCAAAATGGAAAAAGAGAAGAAATTGCCACACTCTAAGGATTTTTCAGGACACCCATCAAAAGTACTAAAAAATAAGATAATCCCTCCAAAAAAATGGGATGCCTGATCTCCTTAGCTCTGCAGCAGCTTATTCAAGGGTGCAGTTTTAGGAATTGAATAAATAGATGCCCATATTAAGCACAAGTTTGAATTCAGGCCTTGGCCTAAAGGGCCTTGCAATCTATAGAAAATCACATACAAAGATGGACACACATAACACAGGAAGGAGCTTATAAAGTCTTAAGAATTCCTAAAATAAAGCTTTTTTTTCTCTCCCCACTGTATTCAATATTCTTGGCTCATAAATAGAAAGGTGAGAAGGAAGAAAGTTGCAGTCCCAATACAATTCAAATATTTTTATCATTTACTCCCTGCTACCTGTATCTGTATTATGGTCAAGGGAGGTACTGGGTTCTCTAAACAGGTTGTACGATCACATATTGTATAGAGATGTCATGGCTTAGCTAAGGGGTAGTGTGGGACAATTTTCAAGGACCCTTACAGCCTTAAATCTATGAAGACTATCCTGGCTTCCAAAGACAGGATAATTTAATGAATTATTAATTATGTATTAAAATAATAGATGATGTTGGAGGTAGGGAGTCCTAGAAGAAAGTTGCTGCATTAGTCAGCCATCAGTGAGCAACACATTCCTCTTGCAGAGATTATTGGTGGAATATGGATTGACTGGGACCTGGGCTATATTTTCATGGAACTAGATAAACAACTAACCTAAATGAGGGAACTGCTACCCTCCCATCAGGTAACGTAACATTGATCACAAGATCACAAGCAGGCAAAGAAGTACTGTGGGGTAGGTGCATATAATGATTTGTTTCTGTATTGAAGTCAACTGGAAGGATTGCCGATCTCTTTGTCTTATAAAAAATGTCTCAAAGCTCTGTTTGCATCTACTCCTTTAACAATGGTTGAAGCTTCAGGTATGGAGGCTGAGAAAGCTGCATCAAGGAAGGGGAGCCAAGCTGAGCCCTGAAGAATGATCAGCATGACAGGAATGAAAATAGCTTGTCTTCAGTCAGTCAATCAACAAGCATTTATTAAGTGATTGCATGTGCCAAGCACTGTGCTAAGTCATACAAAGACTGGATACAAAGGATATAAAAATTGGATACAAAGAAAGGAAAAAAGATATACTATGGACCCTGGCCTCAGGGAGCTCACATTCTAATACAGGAAGTAGCATATGCAGGAAAACATTGTATATATGTGATACAGAACAAATGGAAGGTGATCTCAGAGGGAAGGGTCTTGGGAGGAGGGACAGCTAGGAGAGGAACTGGTAGATGGAGAGCAAATCAATCAACAAGTTTTTATTAGACACTTTCTACATGCCAAGCATTGTGCCATGTGATAGAAGCTTTATTATAGAGCTGCGCTGGCCTTCAATGAAAGATTTTGTAAGTTCACATAGTTTGGTTAATTTCTTTTGTTAAGTGGTTTTCCAAAAGATGAAATGCCAGCTTTGATTTGCACACTATTCTATGCCTCAGACATAGAATCATAAAAGTTAGTGCTGAAATAGACATTAGATATGATTGTGTGCAACTTCATTTTGTGGAAGAGAAAATAATACTTTCATGATTTAAAGATATGTGTATATATTTATGTACATATATGCAAATATATTTCTTGGAACTACAGAAGGAGGAGTTACCTACCATCCATTCATTACATAGGGGTAAAATTTGTAAAATGGAGTCAGGAGTATATCCACATTCATTCATGAGACAAGAAAGAGGAATCTTTGTCATATGAATTTGTAACTTTACCTGACCTACCACTATTAAAAAAAAAACAGCTTTCCAAAATCACTAGATAAGAAAATGCACTTCACTTTTACCCAAAATAGCAATACCTCTCCTTACTTTATCTATGGCTACTTATATCACTGAGCATCTGCCATTCACAAAAGCAAAATTCCTCCATAAAGACAAATTTCCCTCTACCATAGCCCGGCTGTTCCAAAAATAAAAAGCAAAAACCACGACTAACTAGAAAACCAAAAAGAAACAAAGAATTCGATCCTTGTTTGTAACAAGAGATACATGTGCCCTGGACTGGGAAGGTGATAGTACCACTGTCTTCTGACATAGTGAATAAATAAATCAGTCAATAAACATTTGTTAAGTACCTACTATGGACCAGGCACTGTGCTAAGAGCTGTGGATACAAAGAGAGACAAAAGCCAATCTCTGACCTCTAGAAGCAGGAAAGGAGAGGGTGCCCAGTGAGAGGACATTACAGTGAAGTCCAGGAGTACAGTAGAATGGAGAGTGGGGGAAAAGGGTGACCTGGCCTCCCTCCTTAAATAGAGGTACTGGGAAGAAAGATGTCTACTGTCCAGCCAGAAGGAGGGAAGGGCTCCAGGGGCAAAGGTTCCTAGGGGGCCTGATGGAGAAGTTCAGTAGTGCAGCTGTCAAAAAATGAAGACTACTACTTTTAGTGTAGATGCCATAGTTTAGGAAACATACTGTATTCAATGTGCTTTACAAGCAGGCTCCAACCTACCTTTCTTAACCTTAGTGCATTTTCCTGTATTCTCCAGACACTACAGCCTGATTAGACTCTCATTCTTCCTATTTTTTTCACATTCCACATTTTCCTTCCATCCCTTCCTTCCATGACCTTGCATTAGCTGTCCCCCAAGCTTGGAGCACATGCCTTTCCCACCTCTGTCTCTTAGAATCTCTAATTCCTTTCAAGACCCAGCTCAAGAATCACCTTCCAACTAAGGATTTTGAGGATTTCTCCAGTTTCTAGTGTATTCCACAATCACCCTGTATTTTGCATACTCATATATGTAAATGCATTATATATGTAGATGTGTGTATGTGTGTGTGTGTGCACATACATATATGCTACCTCCCTAATTTAGCCTATTATAGTCTCTTTGGGGTAGCAACTATCTTCTTTTTTTTGTACCCTTGAGGCCTCAACATTTGAGAATCATTTGACAAAACTGGTGATATTTAGCCTGGAGAAGAATGAAATGAAGGGAGGAGGGAGTCACAGTTGTTCTACCGACTATTGATGGCAGAACAAGGAATATTGTATTAAAAATGAGGAAGCAAATTATGGCTAAATGTAAAAACAAACTTAATTACAATTAATCACAAGGAAAATGGACTACCTCTTGAAGCTGTGTTTTCTTTTCACCAGAGATTTTTGAGGAAATGTTGGTTAGCCAGCATTCAGCTAATATTGTAAAGATTCCTGTTCAAGCATGGTGACCTATACAAGATAGCCTCTAAAGTTAATTCCATCTCTGATGCTGTAAGATTCTAAGAATGGTAAGGGAAATAGGGCATCTTCAGTTCCTCTCATACCCACTATTCTTTTCTCACTAGGCCTAATATCTGATTATACAGCATTAGGAAAGACTGTTGTTTATAGCCATCTTATACATTCCACTTAATTTATAAGAACAGGCAAGGGTAGGCTCTGAAGACCATTTAATTTGGGTCAGGATAGGTCTTCACATCAAAGATCTTAGAATCAATTGGCAGGGAAATATGCTAAAAATTGATGTACTATAAATGAGTAGTTTAAGTGAGATTTGATGTATAGAAAACAAAGAATGGAAAAGTTATATTCATTTAAAAGCTATTCTTGGAAGAGAGAAGATCTTTTTTTTCTAATTTGGAATAGTGAGGGATGAAATTGGATTGTGTTCAGGAATTTAAACCCCAGGATGGAACTGAGGATGGGCAAAATGTGATTGAACTGATATGCCTGATATACTAAAAAGGATCAGTTGAAAGGAATGGGAATGTTTAGCCTGGAGAAGAGAAGACTTGGCAGGAGGCAAAATAAAACAGGATTATAGTCTTCAAATATTTGAAGTGTCATCATATGGAAGAAGGATTAGATATTTTTCTGCTTGGCCCCAAAGGTCTGAACTAGGACCAAGGAGTAGAAGTTATAGGGAGGTAGATTTGGGCTCAGCATAAGGAAAAAAAAACTTCTTAACAATTAGAGTTCTTTGGAAATGGAATAGGATGCCTCTTGAGATAGTGAGTTTTGAACCAATGAAAGTATACAAGCTAAGGCTCTTTGAGTCATTGTAGATACGATTCATGATCTGGGTAGGGTTTGGATAAGATAACCCT
This sequence comes from Pseudocheirus occidentalis, assembly GCA_028646575.1. Taxonomy (NCBI): domain Eukaryota; kingdom Metazoa; phylum Chordata; class Mammalia; order Diprotodontia; family Pseudocheiridae; genus Pseudocheirus; species Pseudocheirus occidentalis. The sequence goes on from CM053594.1 coordinate 106,908,291, forward strand.
TGAGGTCATTGGTAAGTGTATGATAACTCTCCTGGTTTCATAATGCAGGATGGAGTGAAAGATTTGTGATGCTAGAGGTGAGGAGCCATGTAAAAAGATGTAGTAGCTGACTGAAGAATACACTCAACAACAATACAGCCAACAAGAAGATGTAGGACCTCTTTTGAGACTATTTAAGGAATTATAAATTCCTTGAGAGAGCAGATTCCATTTCTTCCTTCTCCTCCTCCTCCTCCTCCTCTTTTTTCTTCTTCTTCTTCTTCTTCTTCTTCTTCTTCTTCTTCTTCTTCTTCTTCTTCTTCTTCTTCTTCTGCTTCTGCTTCTTCTGCTTCTGCTTCTGCTTCTTCTTCTTCTTCTTCCCAGAGTTAGTAAATGCCAGAGGTAAAGGACTTGATCCTGGATTCTCAGCTATAGAAACAGTGAACTTTCTTCTATACTACACTACCTTCTAAGGTGATGGTAGATACAATGTCTAGATGATACATTCTATCATCATGACTTCTCCAGCAGGCTACAGGACTTCAAGTCCCACAAAGAGCAACACAGGCAAGGATAGAATAGGGTAGTAGCTGTGAATCCAGGGTTTATAAGTTTATAAAAAGAGTTTAAAGTTTATTTAAAAAAATAACTCCTTTCAAGTGCTGATAGTAATGACTAACAATTATCAAAATAATGCTAGTTACATGGTACTTTAAGGTTTGCAAAGCACTTTATATATATATATATATATATATATATATATATATATATTATCTCATTTTATCCTCATGATAACTTTGTGAGGTGGATGTTATTATTACTCCCCTTTTTTAGATGAGGAAACTGAGGCTGAAAGAGCTTTGGTGATTTTCTTGAGGTCGCATAACTAATAAATATCTAAGATCAAACTTGAACTCAGGTCTTTCTGACTTCAGGTCTGGTTATCTACTGCACAAGCAAAGTAGTACATAGTCTCTCCAATGCAACAGCTGTAAATGCAATTTAATGGAACAGGGGAACAAGCACACATTCCTATAATGTACTTATGGTATTGAAAATTGGGTGGGTGAGGGGAGATGAGAGGGAAGGAGAGATAACTGGAGTGGAACTGAATGAAAACCATCAAGGAGAGAACTGTGTCAAAGGACCCAAGAGTAGAGACAAATTTAGCTCAAACATCGCTGAATGCCAAAGAGTTCTTTCTTGAGAGAGATTGTAGCTACAGTTACAGTTCCTTTGCTGTGAAATAATCTCAGAGGCATCTCCCACTTTCCAACCCACAATGGAACTCATAGTAAATTGGAATAATCTGGCAACTTCTCCTAATAACAAAAGTCATTGGGAGCGAATCCAGGGATTCAGAATGGAGCATTTTTCTAACTTAAATACATAATTTCTGTTATTTGGACCATTTCTAATTATAGTCCATGTAATTTTATTCATTCATTCATTCACTCATTCGTCTATTTATTTATTTATTTATTCAGCTCTCTGTCTATCTATCTATCTGTCCCTGTCTATCTATCTATCTATCTATCAATTTATTTTACCAAATCTAGTGAAGACTTTGATATGTTTTAACTATAATACTTGTTTGTTTTTTATTGCATTCTTGGGGCAGAAACAATTACACTGAAAATATCATATTCTGAAGAGTTATTTTAAATCATGGTTTCATTCATCAAACATTTATCAAAAGTCTGCTATCTGCAAGGTTTTGAGTAAGATAACATGCAAAGTATAAATAATAAATAATAATAAGATCTTCATGATTTGGGTTGGGATTTTACAGAGACCTCTGAGATTCCTTCTAACTGTACATGATTCTAAGACAAAATGCCTGGTTTCTTGCAGTTTATCATCTAATAATTGAGATAAAGCATGTGTTTATAGACATATGGAAAATTAGTAATACCTTTTTTCTTGTCTTTTGTTTTTACATTTTTGCTACAGTCACTTATTATTTCCTTTTCTACTTTCTTCTTTAATTGAATAATAAAAAATAAACTTGTAACAAATAAATAGAATACAACAAAAATAATCTCTACAGTGGACACATCCAAAATATATCTTGTCCTTCATTTTAAATCCATCATCTCTCTGATAGGAAGAACATAGATGGCATGCTTCATTGTCAGTTCTCTGGAATCATTGCATCAAAGAGCAGTAATTTCTGCAGCATAGTGAGCTCCCTTTTACAAGATGAATGTCAGCCTGTAAATGACTTAAATGAAATTCTAGATAGAAAAAGATCTAAGGATGTAAAGAAAGCATAGAGAGGTTAAGTGATTTGCCCAGAGTCACACAGGTACTCTCAGAAGCAGGATTTGAACCCTGATCTTTCTGATTCCAAGCTCTTATTATGATATGTGAGTCTAATGGAATTGATTTGTACATGCATACAGTGATGTCTAACTATGGAATACATGCACTAGAGTTTTAATTTTTTTTGGTATGTCACTCTCTCCTGGTTTTCCTCCTATCTATCTGAAAACTTCTCATTCACCTTGGCAGGATCTTTATCCAGATCACATACTAAATATGGGCATTCCATGGGTCTCTGTCCTGGGACTCATCTCTTCTCTATATATATTATTTTACTCGGTGATCCCTTCAGCTATCAGGGATTAAATTATTGTTTCTCTGCTTTCAGTTCTCAAATTTATTTATCCAGTCCTAACCTCTCTGCTGACCTCCACTGTTCCATCTCTAACTGCCTGTGAGACATCTCAAGCTATATGATATATGTGTGTATATGGAGATATATGTGTGTTTATACAAATACATACATATATGTGAATATATAGATATAGATAGATATTGATAGACAGACAGATAGAAGGTATCTTAAACTCAAGATATCCAAAATTAAACTTTCCCCCAAAATTTTCTCTTCTTCCAAACTTCACTGTTGCTGCTGAGGACAGTACTATACCCCCCAGGCTTTAAATCTAGGTGTCATCCTCAACTTCTCCCTTTATCTCAACACTCATATGTCAAAGCATGTTGATTTAATCTTTATAACATCTCTCTCTCTCTCTCTCTCTCTCTCTCTCTCTCTCTCTCTCTCTCTCTCTCTCTCTCTCTCTCTCTTTCTCTGACAGTGATACCATCCTGGTATAGGCTCTCCTCAACTTGCATATGGATTAGGGCAATAGTCAGTTGATTGTTTTCCCTGCTAAAGTCTCTCCCTACTTCAATTCATCTTCCACTCACTTGCAATGGAATAAGCATTTATATATCACCCATTAAGTTCCTGGCACTGTGCTAAGAATTTTATAAATAGTGCCTCATTTCATCCTCACAGCAACCCTTTGAGGCATTGTTCTGTCATTTTAGTTGTGTCTCACTCTTCATGACCCTATTTGTGGTTTTCTTGGCAGAGATACTGGAGTTGTTTGCTGTTTCCTTCTTCAGCTCATTTTACCAATGAGGAAACTGAGGCAAACAGCGTTAAGTGACCTGTCCAGGCTAACATAACTAGGAAGTGTCTAAGGACAGATTTGAACTCTGGTAATCCTGACTTCAGGCCCAAGACTCCAGCTATTGCACCAGCTAGCTGCCTTAAAGTGATATCAAAGTGATTTTTTTTTTATCACTTTTTGTCTCCCTGCCTCATAGCTATCAAAGTGATTTTTTTGAAGAGCAAGTCTATGACAGTACCTGTTCAAAAGAATTTCAGTGATTCCTTATCACCTCCAGAATCAAGGATAAAACACTCTGTTTGATGTACAGTCTTTCATAACCTTCCCTATCCCACACACTTTTCTAGTCTTCACATACTCTTTGGCCTAGTGACTATGGCCTCCGTACTTTTCATAGCAAAAGAGGCTCCATCTCCCAGCTCTGGACATTTTCACTGGCTATCCATGATGTATAGAATGTTCCCCCTCTTTTTTTCTGTCTCCTGGTTTCCCTGACTTTTTGCAAATCTCAATTAATATCCCATCTTCTTATAGCCACATCCCAATGAATGACTTCCAGTGTCTTCTATCTGTTAATTGTTTCCTATTTAATCTACATATAGCTTATTTAAACCATAACATGTACACTGAGTATTGTCTTTCCTCATTGAATGTGAGCTCCTTAAAGGCAGAGATTATCTTTTGCCTTTTCTTGTATCCCTAGTGCTTATCACAGTACTTGGCACACAGTAGGTGCTCAATAAATTCAGGTCGACTGACAAAATAGCCACTTGACTACTTGAACTTGTCAGGCAAGGAATAATAGTAGGATTTTGCTAGAGTGAGTTCTAACCTGCTTGCTAGGTGATTGTTAAATTTTTAGTGTGACCATTTATACCTCAAAAATCATTGATTGCTACAAATGAGGGGTTGATTTATTGTTCTGTTCTAGACTTAAGAAAAATTGGATAATACAAATTAAAACATAAAAGTGCGGGTACATCCTATTTTTTTTTGCATTTTTCTTGTAAAGAGCCTGCTTGTTGAACATTAACCTGTACTGCTCTTCTTAGCAGAAATGCAGCAAAATACTCAGGAAATGTAAGTCATCACCAGACTGTAGTCCTGGTAACTGTAGAAAAATAATTAACATGAACAATAATGACAATGATGATGATGATGATGATGATAATAATAATAATAATAATAATAATAATAATAATAATAATAATAATGACAACTAGGTGGTGCAGTGGATAGAGTACTAGGCCTGGAGTCAGGAAGACTGAATTCAAATCTGACCTCAAACACTTCCTAGCTCTGTGACCCTGGGCAAGTCACTTAACTTTGTTTGCCTTAGTTTCCTCATCTATAAAATGAGTTGGAGAAGCAAACAGCAAAGCACTCCAGTATCTTTGCCAAGAAACCCTAAATGGGGTCAACAAAGAGTTGGATGTGACTAAAAATGACTGAATGACAACAATAACACATTGATGTTTATGTAGTGCTTTAAGTTTTGCAAAGTATGTTACATCCTATTTAAGGCACATGACATCCCTGAATAGAGTTCATTCTCTCCTGTTGAGGAGGCTAGTGTTTTTTAGTTATTTGCAAGGCTATAAAATGTTTATTAAAGTAGGGAAAAGGTTAAAAAATTAGAAACTGTGGGAAAGTATGTACAAACTACCCAGACAAGGGAATCAAGCAAATGAATGCCCATCCTCCTCTCCTGCAATCCTGTTTATTTAGACATCATAATAGTACTTATAAAAGAAGACAGAGTTCTTCTAGATTGAAGAAAGGTAGCACAGAGGAATGACATGACTTGGCCTAAATGCAGTTAAATAATACAAGGAGACAGAATGCAAATGAAAATATTTTTTTTCTTGTGCCTGTAGAAAGATATGCTGCTAATTGTGTTCACTTATTATCATAGAAATGACATGTTTTCAGCTTTAGTTATGTGCTGCCACAGTTAATAATTGAAACACAAACACATGAAACGCTAATTTAGTGGCAGACTTTGTAATTACAAAAGTATAGTAAGGGTTTGTTTTGTAAACATATGTGAAACTCCTTTGTACATGCTTTAATTAGCATAAACAACAAAATACAAGAAAAGCTTAAAGAAGAAATTCCAACACATTTCTCCTACGGCGATGGTTAAAAAGCAGGAATACAAGGGTCTTCTAAACAATAGGTGTAAAAACTTTTACTTAGGCAAAAATTAGAATTATTAATAGAGATTTTACTAAAGAGCTTTGATTGAAGGTGGAACAACTACTTTTTAAGGCTGTTTTATACAGGGTTTTTGTTTTGGTAAGATTAGAGAATCTGACCTCAGAGGTCCCTTCTAATTTTTAGATAACATTACAAGACAGGGCCAAGATCCCAAAGGAGTTTAACTTTGAGCTAACTTTAATAAGATATCATTTATTTGGCATAAGTGCAGATTCTACCCTTGGGTTCAAAAATATCAAGTATATTAGTCATTTCTCATACTTGAGAACTAAAGACATCACAGCGTTGGGGTGAAGGCACAGTATGTTCAATTGTGGCTGGTGATTTCAGTGTAAGTTCAGAAAGCTCTACCACAGATGAGGCACAAGTGGTCCATTCCAACATTTGGGATGGAAGTATCTCTAGATTTGTGTGTCTCACATTTCCTTTGTGTTACTATGATTTTTCTTTGCTCATGAAAAGTAGCACCTTCTTTGATGCAGGAACTTCATGCTGTGTCAGTGTCTTCCATGTCTCACAATTGATATTAAAGTTCCTCAGTAAGACCTTGAGAGTGTCCTTCCCTCATTCATTCTGATCTCCACATGAGTGCTTACCTTGTAAGAGTTCTTTGTAAAGTAGTCTTTTAGGTAAACATACACTTGGCTTTTGGATGTGTGGCTAGCCCAATAGATATGTGCTTTCTGTAGTACAGTTTCAATGCTTGGCAGTTCCATTTGAGAGAAAACCTCAGAGCCTTTCCAAGTGATTTTCAAAATCTTCCTAAGACAATTCAAATGGAAAAGGCTTAATTGCCAGTCATGATGCTGGTAGACTGTCCATGTTTCATAAGCACATCACAATGAAGTCAGCCCAGCGACTCTGTAGATCTTCAGTTTGGTAGGCAGGTCAATAACTCTTCTCTACCATACTTTCAGAGCTTCCCAAATGCAGAGCTAGCCCCGGCAATATGTACATCAAACTCAGCACCTCTGTGGACATCTCTGCAAACATACATACAAGGTAGTGGAGGCCTGGCTAGAGAGCAGTTCATCTGAGAAAAATGTGATGATGGTTGGTAGATTGCAAACACAAAATAAGTCATTGGTGTTATATGGCAATCAAAGATGGTGAATAACACCTTAGATTGTATTGTGAGGTATAATTTCTACTATCAGACAGCTCCTAATCTTGCTACAGCTAGGTGGTATGGTGCCTGGCAGGCTGGATCTAAAGGTAGGAAGACATGAATTCAAACGTGACCTCAGGCCCTAGCTATATGCCCCAGGATAATCTTTTCTTGCTGAGTTTTCATGATATTGGTCTCCCTTGGTTTTCCATCCAACTTTTGGATCACCATCCTTGTTCTGTCTCTTGTGTATAGCTAAGTCCCAGGGTTCTTTCCTGGGTACTACTCTATACTCTTTCAATGATTTTGCTACCTCATATGAATTAAATGATCATGTTTTGCCTATAGTTCCTAAATTCACATAACTAGTCTTCTCTCTGAAATCTTTCTTTTCAACTCAAACTCTTGGAACTGGTAGATTTGATGATGGCTCAGTTCAGGTGCCATATAGTTAACAGAGAAATCTAGGTGGTACAGAGGATGGGGTACTCGACCTGGAGTCAGCATAAACTTGAGTTCAATTCTTAATTCAGACACATTAGCTATATGACCCTGCCCGAGTCATTAACCTCTGCTTCAGTTTTCTTATCTAAAAATAAGAATAAAAACTTACCTCCCATGGTTGTTATAAGAATAAAATGAGATAATATTTGCAAAATTTAAAAAGTTATATAAATTCAATCTATTATTATTTCCTATGCACAGTCTTTCCTCATTGTACCAGGTGAAAATACTCTCCATGCCTCCTGAAGTTACTTTGTATTTACTTCTTTGTGTGTATATTATTTCTCCCTAGTAGAGTATAAGGTCCTCAAGGGTAGGGACTTTTCTCATTTTTTGTCTTTGAGTGCCCAGCATAGTGGCTAGCACATAATTGATGCTTAATGGAACTGGATTGAATTGCTTTTCATACCCATCCCCACAGCTTGAGCTCATTCTAAACTTTAGCACTCCTGACAGGACTAGATCATGGCTTTGTACTCACCCTCTGCTACTTGTCCTCACTTCCATCTTTTAAACATATCTTTTAAAAATCTAAGTTGGTGAGCTCCCTGTATATACTCATTTGTCTTTTGAGACAACTTCAATTTTTCATCATAGTGGAAATTCTTTTTCTATATAACTTCAAAATTCATTCTTGAGAAGTTTCTATCCCTTTCAGGCTTAATTCTTCTGAAGTAAATAATTATAATAATCTATGGGATCCTGCCTATCATTCCTTTGCACCTTTTGAAATCTGTATTTCCCAAGATCTAGTGTATGTGTCAGACTATTTCCAACTCTCTTCTCTTTCTCATTCACAGATTTTAAGGTGGAGTGCTGATTTTCCCCAAAATTTCTCATTGTTTCCATTCCAGTAAGCAGTTCTTCCCTATTGGTGAGAAATCCAGGGTATGATTTCTCTTCCTTTAAGATTCAGGTTAAATATCATCTATTGTATGAAGACTTTCCTGATCCCTTAAATACTAGTGATGTTCTCAAACTACCTAGTATTTAACTATTTGGTTTATACAAGAATTTGTCCACTTTATATTTTTATATTTGTGCTATTACATGTAATGCTTGTCTGTCACAATAGAGTGCATTTCCTTAGGAATAGGGACTGTTTTACTCATTTTACTTGTATCACTAGAGTCTAGTGCCTGGCACACAGATACTTAACACATGCTACTTGATTGATTAACTGAATAGTTCCTCCATCTTTATAAAAGAGAAAAGCTTCACCATGCAAATCAAGAAAAGAACTACTCTGATTTTAACAGAGTGAGATTACTAGCAGAAGTCTGTCTGAAATTTATCACCACAAGTAATGCAATCTCCGAACCAAACTTGCAATCTCTTCCCTGAACTTGGCATCTAATCTCTTTATTCTAGGCATAATAAACCAAACTTCCACCTCTTGTCAGTTGACAAACTGATGGGGATTCAGTATAATGTGAGAAGAGAGAGAAAAAAGAAAGCCATCCAAAAAAAATACTCTGAAAAGATAACTGATTTTTCAGCTAATTCTTGAAGAGTTCATTATTAATATTTTAAAGAGATGAATATTAGCATGGGAATATTTGGAAACATGAAAACTACTTAAATTTTCTTTAGTTGGGCGTATGTGCAAATCTTAATGTGAAGTACACAGAAATTCCTATCTCCTAGCTCTTCGTTTCTGACAACCCTCAACAATAGGTGCACTCAGATGAAACATCAGTTAGCTTTTTCTATCATTGGGAATGTGCACAATAACCACCGTTCACACAGTTTGTGAGCAAAACCAAGGCCACAGAGCGAATCTAGTGTTGCATTTAAGAGAGCTATTTGTTGTTATTTATATGTTGATATGTGCTTTTTAATTTTTACCTTTTGACATTTAAATTTTCTTTGAAATGTTATCTTTGAAAATAGGCTCCATTTAGGAGAGAAAAACTTTCTCCCTCACATCTTAATGAACCCATCTCTCCAGGAAGTCACTTGACATCTGGAGGGGAACAAGGGTAGATTGCTCTGTATCTTGGTCAGCCCCTAGTCACAGAGGCAGAGACGAATTACTGATCATTTGTTTCTGCTATAGAAAAACAATCTTGATATTGTCCTGGAAAATTAAGCACAAAGTCTGTTTCTGTTCTTCCAAATGTGTTATTTACATCTGAGGAAGCATAAAATAGCAAATGCCTTCATCTTACCATGAATATTTTCCATATTTCAGACATAAACTAAGAAGCATTATTTTTGTTGCTGTTCTTTAAGGGGAAGGTTAAGTTTTATGCATTGGGAAACAATGTTGCAGTCTAGACTCCATAGATTCTAGGCTCTTATCCTAAAGCCCATTGTGAGAGGAAGCTAACATTCTCAGCTTGGACTAGCAGTAATTTAATCAAATGTTAATTTCTTTTCAAAAAAATCTTATAAACATAAAGCCTAGACCATGGGTAAAAAGTGTTACTCCTAGCTATAAGGAGCCAATCCCATTATCACATAAGCAGAGAAGAGCCAGGGACAGAAATAACACTCCCCTCATAGGCACCCACTAAACACTCATCACCCTTTAAATAAGACTGAAGGTTGTTATCTCATCTTTTGCCATCTAAGTCAATACTGGTCATGGAAACTCCTGGTACTACTCAAAGCTACTAAGATAAGCCATTGTGCAAAGGAAGGGTATCCACAATGAAGTCCCAAACCAGTAACATTCTTATCTGGAAAAACAAGTAACATAAAAACAATGTCATTTCACTCACAGTCTACAAGCAATTCATTTCATGGTGTCTTGAAGCATTCACCTCATTCTCTGAGATATTCAGGGTCAGTGAAAAGATAATCAATAGACAATAAACATTTATTAAGAGCCTACAGTATTCAAGACCCTATGCTAACTATTGTGGATACAAAGAAAGGTTTAAGACAGTGCCTGCCCTCAAGGAGCTAACAATTTCATTTCAGAGACAACACATGAAAAGAAGCTAAAAGGAGAAAAGGAGAAGGTTATCATCACTGGAGACTGATGTGGTCATACAGCCAGAATGGGAAATTATCTGAGGAGGTTTGAAATTGATTTCACAATGAATTTAATTTTGCAGAATGATGAATTTCTGGAGATCATGAAAGTCAGGAAAGCAACTGGTTAGGAAATTTAAAAAATTCCTTGAGTTCCCTCCTTAAATGGTGGAAGATCAGAAAGGAATTTCCTGATGTCCACCCCTCTCCTTCTCCTGCTCTAACTAGCAGGAACGAAGGAACCCAGGGCTAGGGGGAACTTAGGAAATGTGCGTGTCAGACCTGGTTTCATCTCCCAGCATAATGAATTTCTGGAGATGATGAAATTCAAGAAAGCAGAAGCAATATAGTGAAATGATCTGGCATACAATGTACACTTGGGTTTATTTGAGAACTGATGGAGCCTGCTAGGGATTTTTAGGTTATAAAGAGTACAAAGGGGTGGCTAGGTGGTGCAGTGAATAGAGCACCGGCCCTGGAGTCAGGAGGATCTGAGTTCAAATTCAGCCTCAGACACTTAACAGAAAAACTAGCCGTGTGACCTTGGGCAAGTCACTTAACCCCAACTGCCCTCCAAAAAGCAAAAAAAAAAAAAAAAGAATACAAAGTCTGGGAGGATACTACAAAGATGACAGAATCACAGACTGTTGAAAGGAATCTCATGTGCCACCTAGTCCAGTTCATACATGAAAGGAATCTCCAGAATAACAAAACAATAACTAACATTTATTTAGTGCTTTAAGGTTTGCAAAGGGCTTCACAGCTACTGTCTTATGTGATTGTCACAGTTGCTCCATGAGGTAAGTGCTGTTGTTACACTGTTGTACATATGAAGAAACTAATAGTAGAAGAGATTAAGTTATCTTTCCAGGATTACTCAACTGGTGTCTAAATTACAAATCTTATAAAACAGGATTGAATTCAAGTTCAGTACTCCATCCACTATGCAACATATCCACTTCATCATATCCAATAAGGGTTTATTTAGACTGTGCTTGAAGACCTTCAGGAGGAAGGAACCCTCTCCCTCTCCCTCTCAAAATATAAATATATATATATATATATATATATATATATGTATACATAACTCAGGGCTAGTCATTTAACTCTGTCTGCTTCAGTGTCTTCATGTATAGGAGGGAAATAATACCTACACTTACCTCCCAGGCATGTTGTAAAGATCAAATAAGATACTGTTCATAAAATACTTTGTAAATGTTAAAGGATTATATAAAATTTTAGATTTTATATTATTAAATATTGTTAAATGTTTTCTTATACGGAGTTAAATCTCTCTTTCTATAGCTTTCCTCCATGGTTTCTACTTATGGCCTCTGAAGTAAATGAATAATAATTTTTTAAATTTAAATATTTTTTTAAAAATACAGAAATATCTCAAAAAAAAGAAAGCTACCAGTTGCTACTTCTGAAATGACAGTTCAAAATGCAAGGAGGTGATTCAAAGAGGTGTTTTTGTTAAGTTCAACCAAACCATCCCTTTCTTTTCCATGAAGAAAACAACAGAGACAGAACACACTCACAGCACCCTCTACTGCCTACCAACAACAATGCCAACTTTTTTATGGAGCAAGATTTCTCACTTTCCTGAAGCGACAAGCCTTCATATTAAAAATAATTCATAGGACCTTGAGGAAACATCAAAGTTATCTATCTACGTACATACAAATATATATATATACATATATATGTATATATGAATCCATATTTATTTCTAATACTAGGATTTGTAGAGAGGTTTCCCAAAGATTCTGTGTGATAAGCAGAGCTTTGATGAACTGGCGATCACATTTATACTCCTTCTGATAACGTAGACTGCAACCTAACAAGACCCTCTCATACTGTTCAACTCTTGTCTCCATTGTCCAATAAATAGTTCAGAGAGGATTCACTGATTATGTTGGAGACCTCATAGTCCTCTAAACATTCCATAGACACCAGCATAAAACTGTGTCTCATCCTTTTCCTTCTTATGTGAATTCTTAGTTGATAGAATGTTGAAACCTAATGGTACCCACCATGGACTTCTCCATTTCCCATAGAGACTCTCAATTGTAATTCTTTGAAGATCAAGATATTCTATGACTTATGCCTCAAAAACACAACTGACCCAAAAAGATCAAAGATGGAGGGAAAGCACCTTTATGTATGAAAATATTTATATTAGTTCTTTCTGTGGAGGAAAAGAACAGGAAATTAAGGGAGTGTTTATCAATTGGGATATAACTGAAGAAATGATGGCATAAGAATGTAATAGGATAGTAATATACTGTGAGAAATGATAAAAGGGAGAATTTCAAAGAAATCTGGGGAAATGTATAATGTATAGCAAAATGAGCTAAATGAAAATAGTTTATGCAATAATGACATTGAAAATACTTAAGAGGGGGGGCAGAGCCAAGATGGCGGCATAGAGGTAGCAGGGCTCCGCAGTTCCCATGCAGCCACCCTAAATACCAATAAAATATGACCCTGAGCAGGTTCTAGGGCTCTCAAACTCACAAAAATACAGAGAACACGTCTCTTGCTGAAGGCAGCTCAGTAGGATGAGTTCATCATGGTGGGCCCAGGAGCCAAGGCCAGCCCAGCCTGAAACTGAACGCGGCCAGGCCCAGGGTGGTCAGGAAGAGCCGGGCCAAGCCACAGCCAGTCTACAAGAGAGAAGATCTACAACACCCCCAGTAAACTCCACATCTACCAAGGCATGAAAAATAAGGATTAGAGAAAGGCAGCTTGGCAGGAGGGGCTGATCTGCTGCAGGCCTGAGCCGAGATCACCTCAGCCTGAAACCACAACCGTGGCCAGGCCCCAGGACATGGGGAGGAGCCAAGCCTCCCAAGCCACAACTTGAGTCTACCCTGAGGAGCAGATTTTTAGCACCTGGAGGAATCTTCGCAGCTATCAAGGCATGAAAAACAAGGATCCAAGCTCCAGCAGCTGGGAAAACCCCAGCGATTTGGAACAGAG
>CM053594.1:106921993-106941635 GCA_028646575.1 Pseudocheirus occidentalis
ATTCCTCCAGAACTAGAGTGGAGCAAGTGGAAGCTAATGACTTTATGAGAAACCAAGATACTATTAAACAGTTACAAAAAAATGAAAAAAATAGAAAGCAATGTGAAATATCTCCTTAAAAAACCACTGACCTGGAAAATAGATCCAAGAGAGACAATTTGAAAATTATTTGTCTACCTGAAACCCATGACCAGAAAAAGAACTTGGAAAGCATCCTTCAAGAAATCCTCAAAGAAAATTGTTTTAGAATCAGAGGGCAAAATAGAACTTGAAAGAATTCACTAATCACCTCTTCAAAAAGATCCCCAAAAGAAAACACCGAGAAATTTTATTGCCAGGTTCCAGAAAACCCAGTCAAAGGAGAAAATATTACAGTCTATCAAGAGAAAACCATTTGAATACTGTGGAAGCACTATTAGGATAACCCAGGATCTGGCAGCTTCTACACTGAGGGATTGAAGGGCCTGGAATTTGACATTTCCGAGACTAAGGGAGCTGGGATTTAAACCAAGAATCAACTACCCAGCAAAATTGAGCATATTATTCCAGGCGAAAATATAGTAATTTAATGAGGTGGAGGACTTTCAAGCATTCTTGCTGAAAATACCAGAATTGAACAGAAAATTTGACAATCAAACACAAGAAGCATGAGAAGGTAAACATGGGAAAGAAATCATAAGGAACTTATCAAATTTGAATTATTTACATGCCAATATGGGAAAACCATAATAGTAACTTACGGAACTTTTCTTAGTATGAGGATAGGTGAAGGGAATACAAATGTATCTATATATATATACTTACACATATGTCTATATAGGAGGCTATGTATGCATATGAATACATATCTGAGCATGTGTGTATATGTGTATATAGAGGGTATAGGATCAATTGAATACAAAGGGATGATACTTTAAAAGATGAAATTCTGAGGTGGGAGAGGACTAGAATGAGGGGAGACAGGGAGAGACAAAATGGGGTTAATCATCCCATTTAGAAGAAGCAAGGGATAACTGTTACAACTTTACTTTCAATTACTCTCATTTAATGTGGCTTAGGGAAGAAATGGCATAAACTTTAAACTGGGCATCATGCCACACAGGAGAGTAGGGGGCATGGGGATGAGAGGGGGGATGATGGAGGGAAGGGCAGAGTCTGGGGGAGGGATGCTGGAAGCACACACTTCAGTAAAGGGACAGGGACAGGGTAGAGAACAGAACAAGGGGGGAGGGATAGGAAGGAGGGACATATGATCACTGTCACAATATGTCCCCTATTAAGATGTCCTGTATAATCACACATCCACAGCCTGTATTGAATTGCTTGTCCTTCCAGTGGGGTTGGGTGACTAGGGAGGAATCAAAAAAATCTAGAATTTAAAGCTCTGCAATACCTGTAACTAGGAATTATGATATACAGGGGCTGGGGTAGGGAGACCCTCTGTGCCCTTCCAGAAAGTTAGAGAGCAGATCAGGGGAGGGGCTTTACAGTGGGATTGCTGTTTTGGGGTTGGGGTAGGGGAAAGACAGGGAGAAAATTGGTAATTCAAAAATCTCATGAAAATGAATGATACAAACAAGAAAACAAATTTAAAAAATTATTAATAAAAAAAGAAAACTAAAAAAAAGAAAAAACATAAGAATTCTGATCCAGACAATAACTAACTATAATTACAGAGGACCTCTATTGAAAAGTGACACCCATTCCCTTATAGAAAGGTGATGGTTCAAAAGGCAGATAGAAACATATTTGGGAGACATGGTCAATACACAAATTGTCTTTGATTGAGAAGGCTTATGTGTTACAAGGTTTCTTTCATCTTTTTTTTAATGGTTGGAGGGAAACAAAATCAATTTTTCTTCATTGAAAAAAAATAAATGTAATCAAAAATTAAGAATTAAAAATTAAAGAAAAATATACCCAAGAATATATTTGTAAATGATAGGTATGTTTCCATAGAGGATCTTGAGGTCATTAAAAAACACTGAAAACTATTGGTCTTCCTAATTGGTTTTCCTGCCCCAAATTCTCCCCCTTCAGTCTAGGCTCTACATTATTTCCAAAGTCATTTTCTTTAAGTGCAGATATGGCCAAGTCACTCTTCCATTCAGGGCTTAGAGGTAGGATTTGAACTCTCTATTCTTCTTTGTATTATGTCACAAAAACTCTAGGGCTTCTGTATTACCCTCTAGGATAAAATATAAACTCCTATTTTCTACTTTTAAATCCTTTACAAGTTGGTCTTATCCCATATTTCTAGTTCCATTATCTATTACCACCCTTCCTGCACTCCATGACTCAGCCAAACTGGCCTTGCTGTTCCTCCCAGAACACTCCATGTCTACTCTTTCCAACGGCAGCCCACATACACCCTCTCTTTATCTCTGCCTCATACAGACTCTTTCTTCTTTTATAGTACAGCCCCAAGAACCACCTTCTGTGTGAAAATTTTCCTGATACCCTCCCAACTGCAAATACTCTCTTTCTAATTTCATTGTATTTAACCACTATTTCATTCTTTTCATATTTATTTTGTAAATTTTCAGTTGCTTTTCAGTCATGTCCAACTCTTTGTGACCCAGTTGGAGTTTTCTTGGCAAAGACATTGGAGTTTCTTTCCCCAGTTCATTTTACAGATGAGTAAACTAAGGCAAATGGGATTAAGTGACTTGGCCAAGGTCACACAGTTAGGAAATGTCTGAGACTAGATTTGAATTCAGCTTTTTCAAGCTTTTCAACACTGTTTACCTACTTGTCCTACATATGCACAGTTGCACACAGGTATGCTCACAGAATGAAGGTTGAGGAAAAGAAAAAAGGAAAGGAGAAATGAGGGGATGAAGAGAGACATAGCATTCAGTTCCTTGTACATGCATGTTGATCATTTTAAGCAGCTTGCCTTTTCTTTATTCAAAGGAATCATTTCTCTTTGTGGGTTCATGATTTGATTCTTGAGGACTTCCCTATGTCTTTGTCTCTCTTTTTCCCTCGTAAAATGTTAGTCCATTTAAACTTATCTGTGCTTTCTCTGAGTCCTTTAAAATACTGACCCCAAATCAGTGGTTCACATGAGACTATTCTCTTACTTCCTTCCCTTCTCTATTACAAACATCATGATGGAATGGTCATTTATTCCCAAATTTCCTGTCATTTCCACTTCAGTACCCAGACCTCTGTAACAGTTACCATTGAGAGATGAAATTATTAATAAAGTAAAAAATTTACAAATGCTCTGCTTTCAACAGAGAGATAGAAACCAAAGAAGATATAGAGAAAAAGAGGGGTGAAAGAAGAGGAGAGAGAGGAAAGAGGAGAAAAGAGGAAGAAGGAGAAAGAGCAGCCCAGTTTTTGATCAGTGTTCTGAATTTCTCGTTGATTTTCTAGGCTTCTCCATGTGACCCAAAGTATACTTTCATGAATTACCAATTTTTCCCCTTCCATTAATCTTGATCAAATGATTTCTGTCATGCTTCCTCCTTGGGTTTCCTCATTCTTCACATAAACAGTATTTTCTTATGTTATTTTACCAATTCTTTCATTTGAATAAAGCATTCAAATTCCAGAGAACAATATTCCAGTAATAAATTCCATTTTCTCAAGTCTCACTGATAGGTATGAGATCAAATTTGCCTCCTTGCTAGGGTTTCTAGATCAATTTGTTTATTATTGTTATTTTATGTATTGTTATATGAACATTTGAAGTCCTGGATTTTTTTTTGCTATCTTTTTTTCTTGTAAATTGTTTCCTGTCAGTTACTGGTCCTTTTTCTTCTGTTCTTCTTGTACTATATTACATGCTATTTATGATATTGAGTTATCAGATATAGGTAGACAATTTTCTTCCTCCTGTTCCTTTTTACTTCAAAGCCCTCCTTATTAAATTAGCACTATATCAGGTGAACATAATTCTACTAGCTCTCAATAGGCATACTTCAAAATCCTAAATTTTAAGCTGTGTTCTAGAAATCTAACTCTTCTTAGATACATAAGAAACTCTTTACTACTTGATCAGTTCCATTCCTTTTCTATATGAAAAGCTTCGTAATACTCATTTAATTACATGTTTAGTGACACTTCTTTTACTCCTCTATGTCATATTTTTCTGCCTTCCTATCTCATGATGCCACATGATTCTTTTTCTGGTCATCAGCATACATGTTCTTTGCTTGACCCGTGAACTCATTTTTCCACCCATTTTAAAATGAAAATTAATTCTCCCTGATTTTAGAGAAACTTCATTCTCACTGATAATCTAGAGAATGCAGATTGAAAAATACGATTTTCTCTTTATTTTTTGTGACATAATATATAGATGAAAAGAGGGTTCAAATCCTACCTCTAAAAACTTACAAATTGCTTGACCATGGGTAAGTTTCTGTTTCTTCACTTGAAAATGAAGATAATTCCAACCATTCTGGAGAGCAATTTTGGAACTATGCCCAAAGGAAAATCAGACTGCACATATCTTTTCATCTAGCAATAGCACCACTAGGTCTATATCACAAAGAAATCATAAAAAAAGGAAAAAGGACTAACATATACAAAAATATTTATAACAGCTCTTTTTGTGGTGACAAAGAATTGAAAATTGAGGGAATGCCCATCTATTGGAGGAATGTTTGAATAAGCTATGTAGTATATGAATGTAATAAAAATATTGTGCTATAAGAAATGATGGGTAGGCAGATTTCAGAAAAACTTGGAAAGACTTATATGATCTGATGCAAAGTAAACTTAACAGAACCAGGAGAACAGTGTACACAGTAACAGTAACATCATATGAAGATCAGCTATAATTGACTTCTTAGCAACACAATGACCCAAGACAATTCTAAAAGACTCATGATAGAAAATGTTATCCACATCCAGAAAAATAACTGATGGAGTCTGAATGCAAGTTCAAGATACCATTTTCACTTTCTTTATTTTTTTCATAGTTTTGTCTCTCTTTTGTTCTTTTTCTTCTTCCACAACATGACTAATATTTAAAAAATGAGGATAATTGTGTGTAATATCTATATCACAAAGTCTAGATGAGAAAACATGCAACATATCTTATAAGTAGAAGCTATTCTTATTATTCGATCCTTTTTAACTTTTTTTTCTACAGGATGGAGCCCAGTAAGCTCTTTGTACATATGTAGCCATTACTTGGTAGTGGCAGTAATATAAACATCAAATGCTTTCTGTGGGCTTCTGGGAGAAAATGCTCCTTGAAAATTCAAAGCTTGCTTAAAAAAGAGATTTTTACTCTTTTATTTTCTTTTTGGTAGCACTGTAGCTAACTTTCCTGGTCTGTTTGCCATACCTTTCTGCTAATCTGTGGGTTCAATCCCATGAGACTCAATTTAATTATGTTGGATTTTCCTATCTCATGTGCCTTTTAGTGATCAGTGACTTTCTTAGGTGGTGAAATTGATAGATTGTTAAACTGGAGTCAGATAGACCTGATTTCAAATCTAGCTTTAGACACTTACTAGCTGTGTGATTCAGGGCAAGTCACTTAAACCCTATTTGATTCAATTTCCTTAACTGTAAAATGGCAATGATAATAATAGCACCTACTTTCCATGGTTATTTTGAGGATCAAATGAGAGAATACCTTTAAAGTACTTACTACAGGGCCTGGCATATAGTAGGCTCTTAATAAATTCTAGATGACTGAGTAAATTAGTATATTGCTGTCTCCCTCTAAGACAAACAAATCTCTAATTAGAAATTATCATTTACCTTATTTTTCTTGGCCAATTGAACTCTAGATATTTCCCTGTATTTCTCTGGTCACTTTGTAGTAAGTAGAAGCATCAGGATTTAAGCTCAAGACTTTTGACTCCACAGCAAGTGATCTTTCAGGAAAATAATAATCAACCTAAAGAGGAAAGGTTGAGGTGACCTTGTAGATGAAAGCCAAGTAGGTGACCTTGAAGACTTGAAAGTCATGCCAATGAAGTACAGTATATGGAAATGTAATAGTAATGAAATTTGAAGATTCCTTTGTATTGCTAAACTAAGAGGTACTTAGCACCTAGTTTCAAATTAAGCCTCTGTTAAAGAAACAGAAAATATGATCCTCTGTTGCTGATGTAACAGAAAGAGGCTGAATAGGGAGGAGCTATACCATGTTTAAGGAAGAATTTTCTGGGGTAAGCATCATGGAGGCAGGGCAGCTGTTGCTGGACTGAAGACTGAACTGAGAATTGAGAACTGAGAGGAGAATGGAAAACTCAGACTTGTGGTGGCATAACTTTTGCTAAGATCTTTCTTCTGGGAACTTCTGTTGAAGACTTCCAAGGGCCAGCCTGGAGAAGCCAGAGGAAGCTTGACTGTGCTGTTGGTACTTTGTTTGTGACTTTGTTAAGCCTTGACTTGCCAGGACTAGAGACTGTGAAAGATCTGAGGTGGACTGAACACTATGAGATTCAATATGGAGCAGGAACTGCACAGAGAGCTGGACAAGGAATTGGGAGCTGTCTGCCTTTGAACTCAGGTGGCAGTTATTTAGATTTTGGTGGGAGCTGTGACCATGGAAGAGGAGCCATGGAAGCTGAAGCCTTCTCTGAGTCCAGATGAAAAGATTCCTCTGTTGGTACTGAGTAGTGACTGATGAAATTGTAATTTAATTGCACCCCAGTAGTGGACTACTTTGAATTTTGTACTTTGTGATTGAACTGAGAACTTAAAGACTTGGTGATTGACCAAATGAATGTACTGCCCAGGGGTAGAGTACTTTAACGTTTGTACTTTGTGTCCCTTAAAGAGGCAAACCTCCTTGAGGATGATTGAATGATTGAGTTACTAAATGAATGTACTGTGTTCAAAACTATGTGATCACTTTGGTGGAAACTATGCGGTCATTTTAGTGATAAGTTGTTGAGTTGTGACATGGTGATTTCTCTATTTTGATTTTTCTGTGATAAGTTGTAACATTGTGAATGCTGTATTTTGATTTTCTATGAATGTTTTACTCTGATTTGTTATTGAATAGAGAGCTCGCTATATTATTTAATCAGAACCTTAAAAGCTACTCACAGCAGCAGTCTTCTGGAAAGCTGCTCATGTGTGGCTTTACAGGAAAGTACTACAAGGCCAAGAAGACTTTGAGATGGGCTCTGTGATGAACTGGTCATCTCCATAGATAAGTGCAGAGAAACTTATATCCAGACCCCAGTATAATGACTTCTCTGGCCAGAGTAATGCTCAGAGACAGCCTACTTATTAGTACTAGGGTTGTGATCTGCACTTGTAAAGGGATGAACCAAACCAGCAAAATCAGAGATTCATTGAATTGTTTAAAGATAAAAAGTTTGGGGAAATTACAAGGGATTTTCTCCTCTCGTTTTATGTTGATTCTTATCTAGTTCATAGTAAATCAAGTCTAATACTTTTTCTAAATCTAAGTGACAATATTTGCATTGTGTTCTCTCTCCTCCTTTCTGCCTACTGACTTCTCTGACTTCCTTTTAGTCCCAACTAAAATTTCATCTTTTACTACAAGCCTTTCTCAACCCCTATTAATTCTAGCACCTTCACTTTGCTAATTATTTCCTATGTATCATGTACGGAGCTTGCTTTGAAAACATTTGTTTACATGTTGTCTCTCCCATCAGATTTTGGGAGATCTTGGAGAGTGGAGACTGTCTTGCCTTCTTGCATCCGCAGTACTTAATTTTTTTTTTTTGGAGGGCAGTTGGGGTTAAGTGACTTGCCCAAGGTCACACGGCTAGTTTTTTGTGTTAAGTGTCTGAGGCCGGATTTGAACTCAGGTACTCCTGACTCCAGGGCCGGTGCTCTATTCACTGAGCCACCTAGCCGCCCCTCACTGCGCCACCTAGCCGCCCCCATCCACAGTGCTTAAAACAGTGTTTGATATATAATAGATGATTAATAGATGTTTAATTATTGGTTGATTATTTGCCTTATGGTATAGGTCTTTTTGGCATCTTGCCATAAATGCATTACCAAATGCTGAAGAAGAGAGCGTAATTTGGTGGTGGAAGAGGAGAAGGAACGTGGATTGAAAGTGACATGTTGATGCCATGTTGTGAAAAAGGTCAGTAACTCCATGTAGTGATCATTAATAGACTTATCAAGACCATCGCATGGAATAGGCACTCAGAGTTCCTCAAAAAACCGCTGAAGACTCTAAGGACAAGATATTACTTGGGATTTGGGGAATGGAAAACTTCAAGGCTATGCTGGCCATGCAATTGTCCAGCATGCAAAGGATTTTTTTTTGCTTTTTTAGAAAGTTGTAAAATTCTTGAGTAGTCCCTTGGTTGTCCTATCCATCCTATGACAGCAGAAAGAGAGCAGAATGATATATCTGATACCAGGAGAAGACTCTGAATATTGGTTCTCTTTGCCTATAGCTTCCCAGGTGACAAGATGTGAGTTTAGAGAGAGGTGGAGACTCCGGCATAGTAATGGTGGGATCTTCCCATGTGGAGTATGGACTCAATTAACTGAGCCCTGGAATGCCCTTTGTCACTCTTCCATGGTACCTTCCTTTATCATCAACCCTGTGAACACTGAAAAGTACTGGAAGGCCTCCAAGTCCTGATGAGAAGTAGCAGCATCTACTGGAATAATTTAGGTTTAAGCAGAAGCTGTGGAAGTGGGTTGGAGCCAAGGGAAGGGTTGGCACTGAGAGGGTACCCTAGAAATAAGATCATTTTAGTATTTGATTGGACTGTGCTCAGTGGAGATGGAATATAAAGTAGCTAATTAGCAGTACTGTGAAAACTGTTTATGTACTCATGAAGCTTGACAATAAACATTTAAATTGATTTTAGTAGTAAAGATAAATGACTGAATTTCATTCTAATAATTCTGCAACTATTATTCTTTTATGCTTAGTGTTCCCTTTTCTGAGTGGGAATAAACCTAGTACTTACTTCATTCTTACTTGAAAACTGAGTGTCTTTACTCTCTTTCCCTTGCTTTGGGAAAATCCTAGGCTGGAGTCAAAACTAGCAGTTATATGGTACAGTGTGGAATGTTGGTTTTGGATCCCAGAAACTCTCAGTTCAAGTCCTGCCTCACCAACTGTATGATTCTAGGAAGTCCCTTAACCTCAGGTTCCTTACTTGCTAAATGAGGGGACTGAACTTGATAGCTTTTAAGATTCTTTCCAGCTCTAAATCTATAGTGCTATGATTTATAATTCTTTGGTAACATTACTGTCATTAACAAGATTCTTTGAAAAGCCAAATGGAGAGTGACAATCAAATGAATGTGAAAACTGGAGAGCCTACTTTACCTGATGAGAAGTCAATCTTCCCCTGCAGCTGACCCCTAGGAAACCATAACAACACATAAAGGAAAGGGATTGACACAGATTATTATCTCCTATGACCTCAGCCTAGAGGTATTTAGGGTAGCCAATGTGCTAGACTCTCTGAAATTACCTAAAGCTACATCCAAAATACTCTCCAAAGATCACAAAATTAAAGCTGGAAGGAGCCCTAGAGATCATAAAATTCAATTTTCTCATGTTACTCATGAAGATAAGAAGTGGCAAAAATATTGAATGAAAGACCTATGGTCAAGTAGGAAATAAGTATAAAGTTAGGATTCAAACCCACATCCCTCATCCCAAATCTAGAACTTAATTTTACCACAAGAAACACAGCTTGAAAATATCTCTGTCATAGAGAAATCTTGTTTCTTCAATGACACTTACCCCATTTCAATGATCTAATTGTAAGCACACCTATTGCTCATGTGATTCTGAGAACAACTTCTGAATGCCTCCAAAGGGGAAGAGAAGGAGCTAAGTCACAGGTGTCTGCATGGTGAAATACCATTTACTTTAGAAAACTAAAGAGAAGCTAATAAAGAGAAACATCAAATGAACATTCCTTGAGCGCTGACTGGGTGCAGAGTTAATGTAAACCCTGGAGGGAATTTAAAAGAAAACTTGAGGCACCATACCTCTTCCCAAGGACTTTGCAATCGGATAGAGAAAAAAATGAAAGGTTTTTTTTAAGGTATTTGCATCAGCATCAAATCCATTCTTATACCTCACTAACATTGACCAATTATATATCTTGGTTCTCATTGTTCAATTGTGTAGCTGTTCACTAACTTCCCTTTATGTGTCTTGGACTAGGGTGGTTCTGTTACAGATACAATGTAGTTCAGCCTTTACATTGTATAAAACAACAACAAAAACAATTTTCTTAGAGATTCAAAGTAACTGTAAGGTATGCAGGATGAGTGTTATGATCTGCATTTTATAGGTTTAAAAATAACAGCAATGTTACCTAGAGATAGTTTGATTTGTTTGAAATCTGAAGTAGCAAAACCAGTGCCAGAAGACATACATCACAAGGTTGGGAATAAGATGAGATAACATCTGTAAAGCATTTTGTGAGTCTTAAAATACATAAATACCAGATATTATTGCCATTGTTGTTGATGTTGTTGTTAATAGTAGTAGTGTTTTTGGAACAGCTCTTCCTAGATCAAGAATGAGCTGGATATGACCTAGGGAGGAAACAAGGAAGAGGCTGGAGAAGATGGCTTATTCCCAGGTGTCAAAATTTTTACCTGATATTTTTTTTCTGGTTTACTTTTATTCATTTTGTACTCTTATTTCCTCTTTTTTAATTCTACTTCTTTAAAATAATAAAAATAATTATTATTTTAAATAATGTTTTAAAAATTGTGGTTGCAGCCAGAGTAGTTCTCAAGGAAATGAAAACTGGATTTCGAAAGTGTGAATCCAAACACTACTTCATTGATGTATGTGGGATAAGACAACTAACTATACCTTTCTGAACCTCAGTTTCCATATATGTCAAAAAGGGGTTGAATTAGATGGTATGTAAGGTTTCTTCCATCTCTGAATCCTACTTTCCCCCAATCCTCTTCTCTCCCAAACTACTTGGCATTCTAATTCTATTCTATCTTAATTACCAATCCATGAAAGGTACTGTAAGGCCAAGCAGTGTTTCTCTAATGGTCAGATTTCAATAAAGGAGAGACACAAGTACTCCTGGTTATATCACTCAGACTTACTGTTAAGGGATGACTAAGAGGTCCATTTTAAATTTATTTTTATTTTTTAGAAATTGAGAATCTCTTTTAAAACTATTTTTTTAATTATTAATGTATTTGCTTTTTGGAGGGGTAAGTCAGGGCAATTGGAGTTAAGTTACTTGCCCAAGGTCACAAACTTGAATTGTATCTGAGGCCAGATTTGAACTCAGGTTCTCATGACTCCAGGGCTGGTACTCTATTTACTGTGCCACCTAGCTGCCCTGAGGTCCATTTTTTAAAAAGCAATATTGGGGAAAACAAGAAGAATGAAGAAATGTTCGTGGGACAATGATAACTAATGACAAAGCAAAGTCAGAGCTGCTATGTTTCTGTTATCTCTGCCACAGAGAATGATCTTTGGACTACAAAGGGCAGAAAATATGGCTTAATAGGGAACTGATCCTCCAAATAAAGAGAGCGGTAAGAGACAAGCTAGCTGCCCTCTAAGTTACCTAACTCCAGTGAATAGTGTCCTCTAGTACTGAAACACTTGACAAATATGATAACTGAATCACTGTCAGTGACCTCTAAGTATGGGGAGAGTGAGTTAAGGGAGGGAGGGGGAAAATAAAGAAAATGACCTGATTTTCACCACTACCCTCCAAAAAGAAGCAGAATAGAACAAAATGTAAACTATAGACTGTTGAAATTGACTTCAATTCCAGTAAAAATCTGGACTCTGATGTGAAAGACTCTGTCTAGATCTTACCAAAATTTTGTGCTATAAATATAATAAAGACATGACCAAAAGATATGTACTACACAACATTTTATTTAGGATTTGAACCTGTTTTTGATGATCACACCCCAAGAATAGTCATTACTATTCAGTTTTAACTTGGAGGGACTTCTCCTTTGAATTAACACAGGAATCAGTTTGCTCTTAAGTTGTGTCTCTTTCTCATAAATAACTTAGATAAGAACATAGATTGTGATTATCAGATTTTCATATGGGAGGAAGCTGGGAGGGATAATTGATGCAGCAGGCAACAGATTCAAAAAGTCTATATTGGCTAGAATATTGGCCATATCTAATGAGATAATATTCAATAGGTATAAATATAAATCTTACCTTTGGGTTAAAAAAATCAGCTTCACAAATAGAAGATAAAGGTATACTAGCCTAGTTGTCCAAGTTCATCTAAAAAGATCTAGGGGTTCTTAGTGAACTTCATTTTCTATATATGTCAACAGTCTGGAGTAACAGTCCAAACTTGAACTGTGTTAAGAGAGATATAACTTTCAGGAATTAGTATGTGATAGACTTGTAGAATATCATTTGTGTATAAATTGGGGATGGGGTGGGCAGGGGGAACCTCATACAATAAGTCAGAATAGAGCAAACAAGAAGAAGAAAACCTGGATGAATAATATTTCAAGAAATATATTTTCATTCCCCCAGTTATTGAGTGCCATGAAAGAGGTGTCCTGTTCTGACCATATGCTTCTGGAATATTATGTTTAGTTCTGGATACCAGATTTAAAGAAAGACATTCCTAAACTGAAAAAAATTCAAATGACTGCAACCAGGATGATGAATGGCCTTGAATCTGTGCCATAGCTAAGTTGTTTGAAGGAAGGGACCATTTTATCCTGGAGAAGAGAAGACTTGGGTGAGGTCATCAAATATATAAAACTGTAACATTACAGATGGTTTACCTTTATTTTGCTTTGGCCTCAGAGTGCAGAACTAGGAACAATGGGTGGATTTTGAGAGACTGATTTAGACATAACATCAGGAAATACTTCTGAAGAATTAAAGCAGTTCAAGAGCAGAATGGTGATCAAAGAGCCTAGAGTAATGGAGGGCTTCTTCTCACTGGAGACCTTTAAAGATTGGACTAAATGGCCTGTGAGGTCTCTTCTAACCCTGAGATTCTGTGAATCTGCTAAGTAAATATAGAGGAGTCTAATTCCTGTCTATTTTTAAGGTGGAATAAGGAATTCAGGCATCTCATCTGAAGCAGCAAGCGCCCTAGCACACCCAGGATGACCTGCTAGGACAGGTTCTTTGATCTGCTTTTAAAAGAAAGATTTATCAAACAGGGGTTAATAATTTTACTTTTAATTACATTCACTAGTTCAGGGAAAAGGTCAGCACATTGAATGAGAAAATACAAACAGAGAAATCATCACAAAGATCAGCGGACAGGGTTCCAGCTGTCTGAACATAGCAACATTGCTACATACTTTACATACATTGCAGGACTGAGGGAGCACAGACAATATCTGAGTAGTCAGGGGACTCTGAACATATGGCTACTCAAAGTCTAGACCAGGAAATCAAAAGATCATCTCATGAGTGAACCTCCAAAGCAAAATGCCAATCTTCTAGAATTTATAACAAAGACTCAGTCCTGATTGGCTCAGAGCCAGAAGGCATGAAACCTATGTGACTCAGCAGAACTGTGAATTATCAGTATTCAAAGCAGATCAGTCCTTTAGATGTTCACAATTTAGCCTGAGCCTGAGAAACTGAACTCCAAAAAGAAAATAACAAAAATCCCACCTTGTTTGTGCTTATACTACCCCCCTCCAGGATCCTGGCCTTTACAATCTAACACTTAGCCCTTACACTCTACACAGGTGAACAAAAGATTGTTAGGGCTATGGATCCTGGAACAATTGGAGACATTAATATCTTGTAAGAAATATATATCAGCTCAACATAATTCCCATAAAATAAACACATCATGAGCTTTACATTTACAAAATACTTACCACATAGAAACTCATTACTAGGAGGGGCCAGATGGCCTTAAACAAACACAAAAGTATATAAAATAACATAACTTACCCCCATACACACCCTATACATTCTTTGGGGGTCAAAATCTTTGGGAAGTGAGCAACCAGTTTCTCCTCCCTTAATACAGAACAAAAATATCACAGTTAAAGACCTCTTAGGGGTGTGTCCTTCTTGCCAAGCTGACAGGCTTTCTCCTGGTATTCTCAGGTGCAAGCATACTCTAATGAGTGAAGTCCCAATCTTAACAGTGCTCCAGGTCCAACTACAAGGTGGGGGTGGGGGTGGAGGGAGGTTGGTGCTCCTACCAGGGCTCTGAATACAATATACTTTTAAGGCTTTCACCTCTCTGGCACAGTCCCTGGTAGGAGTACTCCACTCAAGTCCTGGCTTGGGCTCTGGTCATCCCCAGCCCCTACAAGCTTGTTTTCCTCCCACAGCTGCTGCTCTGTTCTTTCTTCTCAAAAGTGCCCATGGGGTAGGGAGGGGGAAGGAGAGGTTATCTCCCAGGGCCCTGCTCTGCCACCCAGGAAACTGCTCTTGACACTGTTTTTTGCTTGGTTTTTCTCAGGTTAATGACAAAAAACAACACAATAACTGGGCCCACAATTATCCCAGTCTCACTACAGCCTAAGGTGTTTATCCAGATACTACCAACTACTCCAAATGTAGGAGCAAGCACTCTAACACACCCAGAATGACCTGCTAACACAGGTTCTTTGATCTTTTAAAGGAAGACTGCTTAAAAGGGGGATGAAATTCCTACTTTTAATAAAATTCAGTGGTTCAGGGAAAAGGTCACCAATCTGGATGTAGAGAATATAGAAGCAGAGAAAATACATGTGGAGAAAATAACACAAAGACCAACAGACAGGGCTCCAGCTGTCTTCAAATAGCAACATTGCTACAGTTTACAAACTTCACCAGATCAATGGAACACAAACATCTAAAGAGGTGAGGGGCTCTGAATATATAGCTATTCAGACTCTTGACCAGGGAAATCAAAAGATCCTTCTCGTGAGAGAACTCCCAAAGCAAAATACCACCTCAGAGTATATATACAGTTCTTTGAGCCAGAAGGCATCACAACCCTCATGACTCAGTGCCTAACTAGTATACCTATAGTATAGGTGTGAAAGCCTTCCTACAAGCGCATGTCCCCTAAGCAAGCTTCTCTTTAACAAATTCCTTCCCCAACAGACTCTATGTGATTCAGGATGTATCACAGCTGAGTACATAGGTCTATTAATTAGCCAAGAAGATCTTTCTATTTCATTAACATTACACCATCAGCTATCCATCATACCATTTAGACGCGATGATAGCAATTGTTGTTAACAATTAGGCATATGTGCAAGGGTAATGGGGGAAGTACAATTGTACTTTCCTTCTCTAGGCAAAAGTGTCTTTCTGATGTATGCCCATCCCATATGTAGTATCTTCCTGTGTCATGGATGTTATGGTGCAGTCTTCCATAATTGGGATTTCCTTAAAAATATTGAACATTTTTTTCACTATTAAACACTATCTTCAAAATCCTAGGGCAATGTTCCAAGAATTTTGATTCACCCTGAAATGATTTGGTTCTCAGAATGTTTCAATTTCTGGATTTAGCAACTCTGAGCTGTGGTGCAGAAAAATATATTTTGAAAAATCCTTGAAGCTAAGTGCTGAGAAGAGACAAGTGACCAACTAGAAACTGCAGAATATTTTACTTCATTTTACTCTTCAGCCACAGAATTCCAGTGCAGTGGGCATAGTAGCTTACATGAAAACACCTTCAACAAAGTTGATATTGGGCTTCAAATATAATAATAATTATTAATAATAGTGATGATCGAAGACAAATGAAGACAATGCTTGGATGCTAAGTATCAGGTTTTTTCAACTGCTTCCTTACTTGAGAATATGTACCCAGACTTCTGAGCTCCACATACTTTTGTGTATGTAGGTAGACCTCAGAATATACAAAGTGGACTTTAAAGACTAATAACTTTATCAGAATGAGTATACTTCCTGAAGATTCAGATAGCAGCCCTTGCCATATCACCAAACTGTCTGCTGGACATCTTAACTTAGATATCCTTAGAATCTTAAACTCAGCATGTCCAAAATGAAATCTATCGTATTTCTCCTCAAAACCATTCCTTTTTCCAAACTTCTTTCTTTCCATTGAGGACATTTCTAATCATACAGGATCACAATCTTGACCCAACATCTAAATCTACTTCCTCAATCCATTCCCTTCTATCCACTGTCTCTGTTCAGGCTAGTCTCACCTCTTATCCACATTATTGCAGTAGCTTCTTCATTGGACAATATGCCCCTCCTTTCTTTTTCTCTCCTGTCAAAGGCATCTAGCACATGTCTACCAATTGGTGATTTCTAAAGCTCAGATATGACAATGTCATCTTCCCTCTACCTCAAAACTCTGAAATGGTTCTCTACTACCTATAGGACAAAATGCAAAATTTCCATCCAGACATTTAAAACTTTCCATAGACTGACAACCACTTATATTTCCAATCTAAAACCATGATACTCCCATTCACTCACTCTCTATTCTAATCAATAAGAGCTGCTAAATATTCCTCCTGCCCAGTATGCCATTTTTAGCCTCCATGCTTCAACCCGGTGGATTTTCTAGGTCTGGAAGATTCTCCTTATTCACCTTCTTCTCTTGGGATCTCTAGTTTCCTTCACAATACAGCTGAGATGCCATATCCTACTAGAAACTTTTTTTCTGATTACCCACTCTCTCACTTGTTATGGCCCTCTCCCTTTTTAAACTAGTTTACATTATTTCATATATAAATTTCATTTATTCATCTGTGTGCACAGTTTTGTTTCAGGAGAATGTAAGCTCCTTGATGACTGGGATTTCTTTTTTTTTCATTCTTAGTGCCTAGGATCATAACTTGAACATAGTAAATACTTAATAAATGCCTAGTGAATTGAATTACAAATGATCCAAGGGGTAATTGAAAGGTACATGGTTCAGGTACAATGGCTCTACTGTGTTTCCATAGGTGACTTGTATGTGATAAGTGATCTAATAGTTATTGAGTATACACAAAACTCAAAGAAGAATGGGTTGTTCAGAAATTGGGAAAAAGTTTAAGTGTTATTCTGACAAACCTGAGTTACTCAAGGAATAAGAGAAAGGCCTCACCCACAGCTTCTCTACTAAAGATTTATAGGAAAACATAAATAAGAATTACACAGAATGGCAAAGCATGTAAGTATTACAGTCTTTTTTGGTGAAGGTGGAATATTCATTTTGATGAGTAAGAGAATGACAGAATCTCACACATTAAAGGAAGCTTAAAGACCATCAAACACATATTGTAATTCAAAAGAAATCTTTTGTACAATGTCACTGACAATAATCATCCAGTCACTACTTGATGACTTCCAATGATGGGGAACTCACTGTCTCGAGGGATCCTGAGTTTCCCACTTTTAGTTACCTCTAATTTTTATAAGGCTTCTTCTTTTGTTGAACTAAATCTATCCTTTTGCACATTCTAAACCTTGCTCCCAGTTCTATTTTTGAGTGAGTAGAACAATTCCACACTTTTGACATAATGACACTTTAATGACTTTGTGTCAGTAATGTTCTCCTCAACTCATCTTCCTTTTAGACATCCCCAATTCTCAGCATTCCTAGACACAATCCTATGGAGGTACTAGACTTTATCAATAATCTTTCTAAGATATGTGACTTCTGAACAACATGCAGTATTGATGGTGGGCTGATAAGGAAGAGTACAGAGAGACTATAATCTACTTCTCTTGTTCCTGACACTGTGCCTCTAGATGAAACCTAAATTTTTGCTAGACTATTGACTGTCATGTCATCATGCCATGCTCTTGACTTGTATTGAACTTTTCATCCAATAAAAAATATTAGACCTTTGTCATAGAAATAGTTATCTAGTTATATCTCCATCAGGTAATTTTATTAAACTGTAGTAGTAGAGGGAGAGATGGGGAATGAGGAGAGAGAGGAAAAAAAGAGAGACAGAGAAAGAAACAAAGATAGACACACAGTGAGACAGATAGACATGAGGCAACTTCTTCCTCTCCTCTTTTCCCCAGCTCTCCCCATGCTAGAGCTCAAATGCCTATAGGAAGAGCCCAAGGAGGGCTTCATACAACCTCTTCCACTAAAAAGTAGATGTATCATGGCTCCCCAACTCTGTCTAAGGAGGAGGCTACCTCAAGACTCATAGTGTATTTTCCATTTGCTATCCATATTAATCACCTCCCTTCATATTGCTACTCAAAATGTGGTGCCCCAACATGTAGGAGAATGGAGATACTCATTTTAACTGTTAATCCTGCTGCAGATACCCAAAAGAACAGAGAATTGCCTTCTGGAAGTGGAGCGCTATTAAAAATGCTAGAATTCTCTAGGTAAATATTCTCTCACTGCTTCATGAAATCATAACTTTTTCTTCAGCTAATGTGAATGCTAAATTATGTTCAAGTAAAGTAGAAGAATAAAGGAACATACAAAATATCTTCATGACATTAGAAAAAAAGGTTCTGGATACTAAGGATAAAGCCAGAAAGGATGGGGTGAAGGTCTCTACTATAATGATCGAATATTTAATAAAAATTATTCTCTTCCTATCTTTTTCTAACTTTCTAAATTTTACCACCATGCTGACCTGCTGCATCATCCTGGAATTTCCCTCAGTGCCTGAGTCTTCCTTATTACTCTGGAACATTTTCCCACCATGCTAGCCAACTTCTCCAATTTATGAGTTACTCTTGGGGCCTCCATTTTGGGGAGGGTCATTCAATGCTTGCTGGAGGGAAAACAACCTAATAAAAACTTAAAATTCTACCTAAATTGATTTACTTATCCATTACCAAAGAAGTCAGTCAGTCAATAAACACAATATAAGAAAAAGTATAAATAGAAATCACAGGGATGGAGCCAAGATGACAAAGCAAAAGTACAGACTTGCTTGAGCTCTCCCCCAGAATCCTCCAAATACCTGTAAAAATTATGCTAAACAAATTCTAGAATAGCAGAACCCACAAAAAGACAGAGAGAAACAAATTTCCAGCCCAAGACAACCTGGAAAATCAACAGGAAAGGTCTGTTGTACCTGTGTGAGAGATGGGGACAGTCCAACATGGGCCACACCAGCACAGTTGGGTCAGAGAAGACCTCAGAGGATGGAATCACTGGCAGCTGTGGTGATTTCCAGATGTCACAACCCACAAATGCCAAAAACAAGTTAGGAAGTCAATACAAAATTTCTGTCAGACTTAGGGAGATAGGAGCAAGGTCTGATCTCAGTCCCAGGGTAGCAGCCATGGTGGCAGTGGCAGTGGAGCACTTGGCCCACAGATGGGGGGGGGATACAGTGGCTGATCAAAGGGGGATTTCAGAGATTTCTTTGATGACAATAAGGCAAGATACTTTTGCTTTGCCATTTTTGAATGTGGGTTGAAATCCTTGTTAGATAATCTTGAGCCAAGAAGAAGAGTTGGCATGACTGAGCTTGAGGCAGAGGAAAGGGAATCTTCCTAACAGTTGCAAGGCAAGAGTGCTTGTGGCCACTCACTGACCAGAGCACAGACCAGGAGAAGAGTAAACACCTCTCCTTTGATCATAAACACTTGGAAGAATGGAAAATTTATACGTTCCTAGAAATATCTCTGAAAACAGTTACACAAAGCCCCTGAAGCTAGGGATAGTACACTCTCCACACTGAAAGCAGAAGCTTACCTTAAGAAAGAGCTAAAGAGTCAAGTAATTGCCTGGGAAATGAGCAAACAGTGGGAAAAATCAGACTATAGAATCTTACTTTGGCGATAAGGAAAATCAAAACA
>CM053594.1:106942135-107011793 GCA_028646575.1 Pseudocheirus occidentalis
GGGACTTCTTGCCTTGGTAAATTCCCTAGTATTTCTGTCAACTCTTCTTTTCTAGACCCCATTCCTAGTGGCCTGAGACCTCAATCTTTCTCTCTTGTTAATCTGGATTGGAAATGTGACTCTCCGTGATATAGATAGATAGATAGATAGATAGATAGATAGATAGATAGATAGATATAGATATAGATATAGATATTTTATAATTAGGACTCAGTTTTCTATTGTATAGACCTTTGTGGGAAAATTGTATTAGGGAGCTATGACTTCCTGCTACTCTGCCGTCATGGCTCTGTCTTTGAAATTCTCTCTTTTTTTCAAAGCTCAGTGAAAGTTCTACCTTTTCTTTTAAAGGCCTTTCCTGATTCCCCTAGTTGTTAGTTCTCCCTCCTGTATTTCATATATGTGTGTGTATGTATATGTATACATGTAGTGTGTATGTATATATGTATATGTATGCATATATATATATATACACATTTATATGCAAATACTTACTATACAACTTATTTATCCAGGCACATGTTACTATCCCTCCAGTAGAATGTAAGTTTTTTGAAGGTATGGATTGTTTCATGGTACTTTTGTACCACCTGGACCAAGCAAAATGTCTCATACTTAGTAGACGCTTAATAAGTTATTGTTGAATTAGATCTCATATTTATACTTTCTGGGGTGAAATAAATTTGTTTTAATTGTATTTGAACATGTATAGTACAATACAAATGCAAAAGGCTGAACAGATGCAAGTGGAATAAGTACCATATGTGTGTAGGTAAGTATATATGTATATGTGTGTGTGCGTGCATGTGCAGGAATAAAAATGTTTTTGTTTCTTCCATCAGCACTGTTACCATCCTCTGAAGTCTCAAAGTTCTGTGCTCATTTGAACTTGGGCATTTCAGTATTTCTGTTTTTCTAAGTAGTTATGCTTGGCAAACTCCTTTGATATTTGTATAGCTGCAGCATTTGGGATTTTATTATGGGAAAAAAGGAGTAGGTAAGTGAGTGAGAGGAAGATGGCAGAAAAATTAAGGAAGTGAGGGAGACACATGGGGTCAAAAGGTGGAAGAGAGTGGACAGGAAACAGAGACAATATGGAAAACTATTCTGACATGCGAGAAGGAAGGAAGGCAAGATAGGCAAGGATATTCATTTTTCAACCTGACAAAATCCCTAAAGAAAACCTGGTAACTGTTTTTTTTTTTCCCAGCACATTCAACCAGGAAGATGGCAACAGCAAGAGCCTCTGACATGCCAAGATTTAAAATGTGATGCAGCTTAAGACAAGACCATCTTTGCAGTGACATTAACTGAGAAAGAGCTTGGGGAGGGGGGTGAGTTAGAAGCAAGCTCCTAAGTAATGTGTGTGTTTATGTAAACTTGCTTGTGCCCACCAGGAATTTTCTCTATTCTAAAGATACTGTTTGTCTATATGCTACTCATTCCTTTCTATCAGTCACCCACCCCACTCAGTTAAGTATGCATTTTTGGTGGCTCTTTACCCAAACACTGATTGATATATCTAGGATTTTCATTTCAGAAAAATCAAGAGTAAATAGCCTTGAATGCATTGTGGAATTTAGGAACTTATCTGGTTTCATAGGGGGCTGTTTGTATGGCTGCAGGTTAAGCTGTGTTCAGATTTCCATTTATAGTTCCCTTATTTTCAAGCGTTTAAAAATAACTCAGCCTTAAAAGTTCACTCTGGATTGCTTCAATTGGAGCTTACCAATGAGTCACAGTCCTTGCCCCATTTTAAAATCTAATTTTAAACAGAATTTTTTGTTCTTCAAAAATTCATTTTAGGAATGAAAATCCACAATCAATACAAGTTGTATATTATTGCCTTTTAAGTAACTCTGCAAGAAACCGAAATCTTAAACTTTCCCTGCACCTGCAGAGTTAACAATTCACAACCCAAATTTCTGTCCTCTTTAGTTAACATTTCTCTGTCTGCATATAAATAGGTCAAGATTAAGTGGCTGCATGGAGATTTTACATGACACCCATTTTAAAAGTCAAAATTGAATGTTTCCAGGATGTTCTGGTGTCTAGGGAAAATCAAAATAAGTTTACAAGACCTGATAAAATATCCTCTTTGTTCTTGTTCAGACTTGACCTTGAGGCTAATCACAGACTTTGCCAGCCCATGTCACAACTACAGAATTATCTAAATGTGGGAGTTATAAGAAAAAAACATTCAAGAAATTGCAAAGTGTTCCAGCTGTAGAACACATGTTAGTTGTGGATACTTAGATTTCAATCACTAGTCAGCTATTTTCTCTCTACCTGGCTTGCATACTGGAACTGGTCTCTTAACTGACTTCCAGATTTGTATTTCCTAAAGGATTACTGGCTATTATTATTGAACTTGAAAGATTTAAAATATTGGTTTTGGTCTGCCCAGGAATAAAAATTATACTCACATCATTATCCGACTGATGTTTTCTTTAGCAATCAACAGTTTCTTATATTCCTGCCATCAAGAAACATTCTCTTTGGTGATGTGGTGTCAAGTCACCGAAATGTTGTACTCCTAAACTATTACCCAAAATAATCATTCTACTGAAATACAATGAAGGCCCACCTCATTACTTTGGATTCCATTCATTCAGAATTATTAGAACCCAAACTAGGTGTAGGAAGTATGGGACAATACAAGTTTATTTTTGAATGGACTATGAAGGAAAGATTTGGCAAGATAACTGTATTTAAAACATTATGTTAGTAGGGGGATTGAATGTGGATGAGAACCTTATTAAAAATTAAAACCTTTATTCAGGCTTACCATTCCCATGGTTGTCCTAAATTAGTATAATTTTTATAGATTGGTTACCAATACGCTAGAATTCTGGGTCCCCAGAATTCACTGGATAATACAATTACAATTGAAAGGGACCTTAGAATTTATTTAGTCCTAATCTGCTCTTGCAGATGAGATTTTAAGGAAGGCACTGTCCCCATCTCTCTCTCTCTCTCTCTCTCTCTCTCTCTCTCTCTCTCTCTCTCTCTCTCTCTCTCTCTCTCTCTCTTTCTTTCTCTCTTTCTTTCTCTCTGTCTTACTTTTGGAACATAATGGATTTGCAAATGAATAGGAACAATATATACTGCATGATGACATAAAATGGATAGATGGACAGAGAGACAGGGGTAGAGTATTTTTAATTTTAACTAAAGCAAAAAGAAAAAGGTCAAGAGAAATATGTGAAGTCACCTGCTTAACGCCTTCAGTCATCTCTATTTTAAGTTCTGTCTGTCCTAAAAGTTAATAGA
Organism: Pseudocheirus occidentalis; assembly: GCA_028646575.1. Classification (NCBI taxonomy): domain Eukaryota; kingdom Metazoa; phylum Chordata; class Mammalia; order Diprotodontia; family Pseudocheiridae; genus Pseudocheirus; species Pseudocheirus occidentalis. The sequence goes on from CM053594.1 coordinate 106,945,409, forward strand.
AGTGGGGTCTTTTTTTCCAAACTGGTCTATTTTGAATTTAGGGGTTTATACCCCATTGATACATAGACATGATTCCTTAATCTAAATATATGTCTCATGAGGGTGGTCTCAGTTTCACACCAAGTGTTTCTGGCCCCATTAGTATATAAGGAGTCATTTCCTTGGTCCATGACCCATTACTATTTCTTGTCTATAATAAGGTAATTTCATGTTAGTTTTAATCTAAGATATTGACAAGATTGCTTAGAATAACACAAACTCACTGTTTGGCAAGTCATCGGAACTCTCTGACACTCAATTTCTTCATCTGTAAAATGGAGATGATAAATGTATAGTACCTAGCTCATCAGGTTATTGTGTGGATTCAACATAGAAAACATATGTAAAATCATTGCAAAGCTAATAAATAGTGTTAAAGCAGCAGCAGGCAAACCAATACTTTTTAGTTATAATGGAAACAAATCACGTAGTCTTTGCACGGTTATACAAAACTTTGCTGTCTTCTGAACCATCTTAAATCTGCATATAGGATGTTCCAAAAGTCTTAGCACAGTTTTCAGCTACTAAACTTTCAAGCTATTAAAGTTTAAAACTGCAATAAGTATTTTGGGACATGCTCAATCTACAAATGAATACAAAAAATGTATACTACATGATGATACAATGTAATAACCATATAACACCTCATCCTTCCATCATCATCCCAGGATGTATCAAACGTTGCTTATTGTTGCTGTTTTTCTAAAAGGAAAGTAAAATTTAAGACCAATGCCTTTCAAAAGGGATACATTCAATAATCTTTTATTGCAGGGCTCAACCAGTCAGTCAACAAATTGCTGTTGGTTTTGGGTTGTTCCGTCATTTAATCATATCTGATTCTCTATGACAACAATTGAAGTTTTCTTGGTGGAGGCACTGGAGTCATCATTTCCTTCTGCAGTCCATTTTACAGATGAGGAACTGAGACAAAGGCATGTGACTTGCCAAGAGTCACATATCTAGGAAGTGTCTGAGGCTGGATTTGAAAACCATGAAGATGAGTCTTCCTGATTCCAAACAGTGTCCTATCTCCTATGCCACCTGGCTGCTCCATGCATTAATTATATATGTACAATATACCAGGCACTGTGCTAAACATTGGAGATGCAAAGAAAGGCAAAAAACCATAGTCCCTACTCTCAAGGTGCTCAGTTTCTACTGGAGGAGACCCCATTATCTGAATAGTGCCTGTGTAAGTAATGAGGAGACACATATGAAAGCTGTTGTGAAAGTAGAATTATGAAACTTGGCAGCACTTCGGATATGTAGAGTGAGTCCAACAGAAGAGTACAGGATGACACCAAGGTTCTGAGCCTATGAGAGTAGGGGGATTCTATTATTCTTGATATTAATGGGGACAGGAACTTGTTCATGATAACTATTTACAGAAAGTCTTCCATGAAAATAATATCAGCTTATGTGCTAACATCTCTTAAAGAAGATAAAGGGATATAGATAAATTCTAGAAACTCAATAAGACCCTTCAAATTCAGTTAACACATGCTTTGACATTTGGTGACTTCAATGTGGAGGTAGGAATTAGAAAACAAATAGCAAAAAAATTATAAAATATTATTAAAATTATAAAATGAAAGTGGTCAAACATTTGTAGACTATACAGAAATATTATTTCTATATATAATAAATATTTTGAGAAAAGAATCTAGAGACATTGGACATAATAAATACCTTATGTCATCAAAAATGAAATAGGTCACATTATAACAGAAAGGAAATATCTTCTTTAGTGATATTGGAGACATTCTTGAATTAACTGTCTACACATATAGTCAGAATGCCAAGCAGTTAGAGCAAAGATCAGAATTAGAACTCTCATAGCAACTTAGAATACAAGTCAGTAAAAGGCTTTGTTTTGAACATAGCATATAGGCAACTGGCTCATTTGAACACAACATATAGTGGCTAGAATACTGGAATTATAATCAGGAAGATCTGAGTTCAAATCCAGCCTCAAACTTTCACTAGCAGTGTGATCCTCAACTCATCTACGAAATGTGAATAATCTCACAGGGTTTTACAAGGATCAAACGAACTCACATAAAGAAAGTATTTCCCAAATCTTTTAAAATGCTAATTATTATTACATTTTTTTCCAAGCCATAATGGGGGGGAGCATCATGTCAAACATAGAGAAGTATGTCTCTGTGGGGCAAGTGGACTTCTGAATACAATCTATTACCCTGAAATTTTTAGTTTAGAGAGAATACAAAATCATACTATTTCCAGAATCAATCAGCCACTGACTTTGGGAGCAATTTGTCAGGTTTCATGGCAGATTGGACAGTGATTTTTATTATTTGAAAAATAAAAATTATTTTTTAAATTAAAAAGTTACAAACAACGGGAAGCACACGATGCCAGGGCTCACGGGTTTTAGTACTAGAAAGACAAACATCTCAGATTACTTTTTGGTCTGAGGGGAGCAATAGTCATTGCCTTGTAGGGGCTGAATGTGTCAGTGGGAAGTAGTAGCTGGGAGAATAAGCACAATGGAGATTCTACAGGAGGTAATAAGTGAGTTTTCACAAGTGATAGTCTATATCTTTATACTCATACAGCTGACTGAAAGGTGTAGAGAATATGAAACCCTACTGCACTCACTCATTAACTAATTTTTTTACTCTTAATTTTATTTATTTAATTTTTTGCTCCTTTTTTTTTAGAAGGGGGAAGGCAGGGCAATTGGGGTTAAGTGACTTGCCCAAGGTCACACGGCTAGTCAGTGTTAGGTGTCTGAGGCCAGATTTGAACTCAGGTCCTCCTTACTCCAGGGCTGGTTCTCTATTCACTGCACCACCTACCCTCCCCTGCTCATTAACTATCAAAAAATATGTTTTGATAGAGATATTCCAGATTCTCCCCCAACAAGGTATGTCTAGTATATTGCAAAATCATACATGACTTTTAAAAGATAATAATTTTGATGACTCTAATCATTAATATCAAATGAGGGTTAAAAGAGAGGTAAATATGCTAACTAATGATATTTGGCCTTGTCAGAGAGATAATCCAAAATACAGGCCAAGTTGAGGAGAGATTTTAGAAAATGATTTCAAGATGCTCCAGATGTTTGCAAATGAATTTCTGATTTCATTAAAGCCTGGAGCATTGCAAAGCTTCTTCAGTGAAATATTTAATCTCTCAAAAGAGTTTGGCGTAACTTTTCACACAGGAATACGAAGTGGAGAATTGTACAGATTAGGATATGAAACTGGATGGACCAACTAAGAAGTCATCCTTCAATACACACACACACACACACACATATGCATACATTTCAAAAGAGCTGAACTCAGGATTAAATGGGATCACACTTTTAGCTCAGGTTTGAGGCTGAATTTGAACTCAGGTTTTCCTGATTAGAAGTCCAGTATTCTATCCACTACTAAGAAACTAGTTGCCTATATGTTATGTTCAAAACAAAGCCCTTTGCTGACTTTTATTCTAAGTTGTAATGTCTTATTTAATGTAATGTCCTCCAACTGGGACATTGCAAAGCTGTAATAATGACCTCAAACTTCTTGAAATAAAGGTCCATCACTATAATACTATCCTGGTGTTTTTAAATAGCTACAAGTCATAGCATACTCTAATACATCCAAAATTGAAATTCGGGATAATCTAAAGAGCAGCAGGGAAGAGCATAGTGAGCACAAGCAAGTTGAAGCACAGCAATGTGTGTGTGTGTGTGTGTGTATGTGTGTGTGTGTGAGCGTGTATGTGTAGAAAATGGTGGTGGGCTGATTAGGAAGAGAACAAGAGATAAACAGAGGAGAGAGCGCATGTGAACCACTGGTTTCTTCTCAGTGCCAATAAAGAATGCAGACAGTAGTCTCCTTATTCCTTGATAGGCAAGTTGGGATGGGCAGTCAATGATACATAATTGGAGAATAAACCAATGATATATCTAGATATAATCACAGCTTTGACACTTAGCATGATGCCCTCTTTGAGTCTCTTTTCTAGATAATTCCATTTCCCTAAAACTCATTTGATGTGGTTTCTGGACTCTCAACCATTTTTTAAAGATTTTATATAGGTTTATCAAACACTCGTCTTTTGAATATATTTTGTTGGCTCCTGATATCTATTCTTTCTCATTTCTCTATGTTTTTGCCCACTACCAGACAGAGATGGTAATAACCAGTTTGCAATATAGACTAAGAGAGTTAGAACAAATTAAGGATTTTTTAAAGACAGGAGATATATATGGGGACAGTTGCAAACAGGAGAGAAGGATCCAGTAGGTGGGGGAAAGTGAAGATTACAGAGAGCATAGGAATCATAAGGGAAAGGGGGAAAACACAAAAAAGCTAGATATTCTACTGGAGGGTCAATCTCAATAAAGAAAATTTTTCGAAGTGGACAAGATTATTACACAGAAATGAGGTGGATAGAACATTCCCTAGACTGTGTTTGGGGTAAAGAAGACTATCTATCAGTTCTTTGTAGATAGTGACTCAGTGAGAAAGGTCAATATGTAGAGCAGAGGGTGAGAATATTACTCGAAGGCCACAGTAACTCCTGTCCTCTCAACCCACCTATGCAGGAAGATTGGATGTGGTTTCTGCCTCCCAGATGGGAAGTTGAAACATTAGAATTGTTCAAATCAGAGAAGGAAATCATGGATCTGTAGGAGTAATACCAACACAATTTCTTAAATTATTTTTCTTTTTCTATTTCTCTTTCTTTCCCTCTTCTCAACTTCTTCATTGAGATGGGGAAGGATAGGTTTCTAATTTTTTTTCAGTTGTTTAGGGCTTTGTGTCAGAACTGGCTCTTCTTGCCATCTTATAGGAAGTTTTTGTGTCAGATTGATCTTCCTGAGTTCAAATGTGACCTAGGACACCTACTAGCTCTGTGACCCTGGGCAAGTCACTTAACTCCTATTTACCTGAGTTTCCTCATCTGTAAAATGAGCTGCAGAAGGTAATGGAAAAATCACTCCAGTATCTTTGAGAAGAAAACCCCAAATGAGGTAACAAAAATCTGATACAACTGAAACAACTCAACAACCAAAAAAAAAAAGGTTAGACAACAAGAAATAAACATGGCCATACCCTTGAAAATCTAGGATCTTCCAGACCTTTCCTTCCTCTTTCTTTTTTAAATTGCACTTCTTCTATAAAATCTAGCTTGATTAGAGAGTGAGCTGCCTCCCACTCATCCTAAAATAAGATCAATCCATTATCATTAAAGATACTTATCTTTAGAAAACTCAGTTACTTGGAGTCTGATGATCTAGATTCTGGGTTCTTCAGGACCTTCATTCCTCGTACTCCTTCCTGCTGGCTGATTTTAACTGCTTGATTGTGCTTACCCTGGCCCCCAGGGTGTGAAAGTGAGAAGAGAGGAAACTCAAAAATCAGGCAACATTGTTACTTAAAGCAGTCCTATAAACCATCTAATGAAAGAGAAACTAGAAGCCAGAAGCTAAAATGGAATTTGAGCTGCTTTGTGTTGATTCTACCTCTCATGCTGAAAGTGTCCCTTCCCTTTGCATGGTCAGGGCTCATTAGTCTTGCTTCATTAAAAGGGATCAGGACCTGTGTTTTTCCAGTGTCTACATATACATATTCCATGTCTTAAATGTCTGTTGGTTTAATCATTATTAATTGATGACTCCACCCCTTTTCTGTCCCCTTCCCCCTCCCCCTACACACAGAATACTTTCAGCTTGGCATTGCAAAACCATAGGAAGAGTAAATAGAAAACATCGCCCATCAAATGGTCAAATGGCAAAACGCTCAAAGGAAGATCTAATTCACTGGATAACAATCAGGACCCAAAAGGATCTTGACAGGTTAGCAACTTGATTCAGCATCTTGTTGAATTTAATTAGATTAAATTTAAAGGACATAAACGTTGAGTTGTGCACTTGGGATACAAGCAAAACAGCCTAAGTGTAAGACAGAGGAGGCATAGCCATAGAGCAGAGGTTCTGAAAAGAATTCAGGTATTTTAGGGTACTGTAAGCTCAATATGATGCAGTAGAGTTGTGTGGCAGCCCCAAAATCTAATATGATGCTATATGGTTTTAATTTCCAGGAATAGGAAGATGATAATCCCATTGTCCTCTGACCTCATCAAATCTTACAGAGACTATCACGCTGTTTTCTGAGATCCAGAGTTTAATAAGGACACTGAAAAGCTTCAGAGTACCCAGAGGAGAGCAACCAACAGACTAAAGAGGCCTGAATCCATGACATGTGAGAATTGGTTGAATGCACTGGGCATGTTTAACCTGGAGAGACATGGCATCTGTCTTCAAGTGTTTGAATAGCTGTTATCCAGAGACGGCATTAGCCTTAGTCTGTTTTGCCCCACAATGAAGAAATAGGAGCAATGAAGAGAAATTTAAAAGAAGTAAATTTAGGCTTATGCCAAGGGTAAAATAAACAGCAAAAAAAGCTTTCTAAGAATTAAAACTGTTTTAAAATTGAATAGGCTGCCTTAGGTGAAGAAGGGTCTTCAGGCAGAGACTGCACAATCATTTGGTGGGTACCTTATAACAGGCATTCTGTTTGTGTATAAATGGAATAGACAGCTACTTTCAAATACTGTGACTCCAGGAAGTCACCTGTTTTCATTAGTAGTATGTTAATATCAACAATAATTTATTTTATAAAGTAAAAAAAAGAAGCCAGGGCAAATAATAACAGTGACTACATGCAAGAGCTCATTCATTTTGATTCAACAAACATTTATAAATCTCTTACAATGTTTAAGACTGGGTGCTATGGATAAAAGAAAGATGAAAAACTATAATCCACACCCTCAAAGGATTTATATTCTACTAAAGAAATCAGATGCATATGCAAATCATTATAACAGGTTTGAATGCAGTTCATTAAATAGGAGGTGGTTAAATAAGGTCATGAGAAATCCAGAGAGGGAAGTATCCTTTCTGTCTGAGCAGGGTCATGTAAGGAATCATGGAGAACACAGAGCTGGAGCTGAAACTTGAAGAAAACCAGAGATCCAAAGAGGTGGAGGTAAGGAAGGAGTGTGTTCCAAACATTACTTAAAGATAATGTAAAACACAGAAAAAAATAATGGAAAGACACAAAACAATGAAAAGCAAAATGAGCAGAACCTAGTGAACACTGTATACCATAATAGCAATATTGTTTTAAGAATAACTTGGAGCAAATAAGTCACTTTGATTATTACACACACCAGAATTAACTATAAAGGACAAATGAAGAAAAATACTATCTGCATCCAGAGAAAGAACTGATAAATAGAAGTATGTATAAAATCATTTCACATATATATGTATACACACATATGTGTATGTATATATATAAATATATATAGTCTTATTTATGTCTAATGGTAGCCATCTTTGGAGAGGGGGGCTAAGGGAGAGAAAGAGGAAATTTACACAATAACTTTGTTGTGTATTTAAAAAGACATTTTTGCACAAGGGCGTAGTGGATTTGTAGTTTCACGTGCAATCATCTTTTTATTGTACTATGTTATAGGAATGCCTGTTTTAATTCATAAATTAAAAAAATAATTAAAGAAAAACAAAGCCACAGTGATGGAAGATATAATAAATAGTGTACAAAGAACAGTACAACACCCATTTTGACTAGACAGTACTGTGTATAAGGAGTTATATACAGTAAGGTTGAAAAGGGGAGGAAAGGGCTAGATTGTGAAGAGCTTTTAATGTCAAACAAAAGTAGAGATGGAGGTACTCTGTATTGAGAATAAAGCAGATGAGAGGTCAGTTAGAGGCATGGGAAGAATTGGAGGTGGGTGAAGGTAGTTAACATTGGGAAATAGCATATGGTCCACTTTGGTTGTATCACAGAGTGAATGAAAAGGAATATTTGTAAATAAGGATGACAACGTAGGTTGCAGCCTAGTTGTGGAGAGCCTTGAATGCCAGCCTACGGATTTTACATTTTTATTGAATAAATAATTGAGAGACCCTGGACTTGGATTGGCAGATGTAATCAGACCTTCGGATTAGGTAAATTACTTTGATGTGCGGGTTACAGATAAATTGAATAAAGAAAAGACAAGAGGAATGGAAAACCAGGTAGGAAGCTAATACAGCTTTCAAGGTAAGCAGGAATGGGAATCTGAACCACTAGAGTGGCAAAAGGAATGGAAATGAAGGGAGAATTCAATGAAGTATTTTGGGAGTAAAACCAACAGCATATGACAATTGCTAAAATGAGGAGGTAGAAAGAAAGAAAGAAGGAATGGACTAAGTGGAAAAAGTTCTTTAAGCAGTTAAATTAACTGCAGCAAAGTATCATAGAAAGGCTGTTCTGAATGGATGAGAGAGCTGGGGGGAATCACTTTTAGATATCTTTCATTTAAGAATATTTCCCTTTTTTGTTGTTCAGTTCTTTCAGTCTCCTGAACTCCTCATGACCCCATTTTGAGGTGTTCTTGGCAAAGATACTGAAGTGATTTGTCATTTCCTTCTACAGTTCACTTTACAGATGAGGAAACTGAGGCAAACAAGGTTAAGTGACTTGCCCAGAATCACACAGCCAGTAAGTATCTAAGGCCAGATTTGAATTCAGGAAGATGCATCTTCCTGAGTTCAGATCTGTCACTCTATCCACTGTGCCACCTACCTGCCTTATGTGTTTCCTTTATATCAAATATATTTTTCTCTTCACAACTTACACACATTGCTCCCAGTTCTGTCTTCTGTGTCCTAGCTGAACAATCTTAATCCTTGTTCTATGTGACAGCGCTTCAAATTCTTAAAGATAGGGATCACACCCTCCCTAACTCTTTTCTCCAGGCCAACAGTCCTTGAAAAAATACTCCTTGGCATGAACTCAGGAACCTTCACCACACTTGTTAAAGTTCTCTGCACATTCCCCAACTTTGTGATGCATTTCTTAAAATGTGGTATTGTAAATGTGGTACCTAGTACACTGTAAGCACTTGTATACCACTAGTTCTTAGCAAATATTGGTTCTATTGGATTGACCTGGGATACCAGCTATTCCAAACCTCTCATTTGACAAAGCATCAAAGATTAAAAGAAGTGAAGTGACATTTCCAGGGTCATACATCAATATTCTATGAGAATATCCTTGAATTGCAGATCTGGGACCTGACTGTGTGTCTCCTGACACCAGTAAAGAGTTTGTATCATTGCTACATACACAATAATTTCTCCAACACTATGCATTTTTGATGTAATGGTGTCAGCTTCACCAGACTTGGCCCAATTCTAATTCAGTCATTCATTAGACAAGCATTTGTTTGACAGGCACTGGGCTAGATGCAAAGGTAAAAATTATGTAAGGTCTGCTCTCAATCAATATTCTAAAACCTGTGCCTAAAACCTGAGGTTTTCAGGGACATAACTCTTTGGAAATGAATTCACCTGTCTCTGCTCCTAAATAGTAAAAGGCTTAATGAATCATAACTTGTATCATTTCTTTCCAGACTTCCCCATGATTTTTTTCTTCTAACTGGACTTCTGTTGGTCATTGTTGACATTTTGCCTATTGTACTAGAATATCATCCAGTGAGGTAAATAGAATAAGTCAATCTACTCATTAAGAGCATGTGAAGTGAATCGATTCGCTGTCATAGCAACCAAAAGTTACACACCAGAGCAATTTTTAAAAGGACCTAAAATCCAAACCAAAATGCAAACATCCCAAGCATAATGAGATGAAATATCCCACCTATCATAAACTAACAAGATTCATCTTTTTCCCACCCTTGAAAGTCTTCCAAAACAAAAGCAAACAGCTATCCAGAATTCTGAAAAGTGAAGTCTGATGTGAGACAAGTTGCTTACCTTGAGATCTCTGGTCTCTGAAATAGATAGCAAATCAATAACATGCTATATTCCCTTTGATAGTGAGTGCAGATTCATATTAAACTAAGCCGAGTCCTAAGTGGGTGGGGGAGGGAGATGGGAAGAGAACATGGAGATTATGCCTATGTTGCCATCGTAAAAACCTGTGTGGCCCAGCACTATCATCATTAGAGTTATGTTGTTGAGGCTTTCTCTGGGAGGCAAAAGACAGAGATTTAAAAAGAAAATAGTTAATTCAGTGGAAAATTTTAACTGAGTTGGAGAAAGTGGGCTTCTAGAGAAGGCCAACACATCATTTTAGTTTCAAGTTGGAGTAGACAGAACAGAGAACTGGAATCCCAACCAAGGTATTTTTACCCCAATTGGTGTCTTTGTCCCTATATGCTATTTCCTTCCCTTAAACAAGGGCCTTCTGTGGGCAAAGCACAGTCTTCATTCTTGATCTTATTAATAGGCTCTTAAACATAAAGCTAGAACAGAATTTAGAGCAGGGATTTTAACCTGGAGTCCAGGAACTTGTTTTATTACTATTTTGATTACTGTTTTTATAACAATTTCAATACAAGGTATCCCTAAAACTTTGGGGACACCCCATATAATTTGTTGTCTTGGTATTTTATTTTAGGCATTTATGACTTATTCTAAGAGGTGGGTTTATAGGTTTCACCAAACTGACAAAAGGTTCCATAATCCATCTGTCTGTCTGTCTGTCCGTCTGTCTCTCTGTCTCTCTCTGTCTCTCTCTGTCTCTCTCTGTCTCTCTCTCTCTCTCTCTCTCACACACACACACACACACACAAACACACACACACAGAACCCCTACCTTAAAGGCCACTTATTTCCGCCTCCTTATTTCACAGAGTAGAATTTCAAGTCACAAATAGGTTAATTGACTTCTCTAGGTTCACATAGCAAGTAAGCATCTGATAGTGGGATTTAAATCTGAATTTTCCTGACTTCCAAGTCTGCCTTCTCCACTACATTGCCTCTCGGTAAGGAATTACTCTGAATTCCCATTTATGGCATTCCCTGCCCTCCCAGGACCCCCCTCAACTTCCTTGAATGTTCTATTTCTACTCTGCTTGTTTTTTTGTTGTTGTTTTCCTGAGATGATGTTATCTCTTGAAATGCCGTTTTTAATTTGCTACAGTGTTTGCAACTGCTTAATTAGTTAAAGAACCACAGTTTCCTGAATTCTCTCTTACTATCTGTCCTTGTCAGTACATCTGAACCTTAATAATGACTGTCCTAGCGCTTTCTATACCATCTATATTCCTCTAATCATCGAGAATGTGGTTCAAACACTTCCTCTGCTATGAAGACTTCCTGAGCTCATCTAATAAAGGAGTCCAGTTAAAGCCACCAACCTTGCTCACAGCAGCTTAGCACTTTTCACATGGGTATATTTCCCCACATCCACAAATACACTTTTGTTTACTCTTGTCTGTCCCTTGGATGGTAAGTACCCAGTGGGAAGGGACAATATATGTTGTCTCTGAAAACTGTGGAGCAGCATCATTTTGTCTGTCAGGTCTACAGTGGGCACCGACTTTTTGATGACAGTAATGAAAATTACTGATCTTATCTCAATGAGTTCCTTCAATCCTCTCACCCCTACCCCCTTGAAATTGGCTTTTAGATGACTCTTGATAAGATAACAAATTCAGCTTATACTTTGATCAATGAGCTTAAATTCTGGATGAAAGAACAAGCAGTGAGTCATATTAATAAATGCACATGGCTAAAAAAAATTACTCCTTTGTCAGAGAACCTCTTAAAGAGCAAAGGAACCCTGAAATAGAAATAAAACTCCAAGTTTACATCTTATAAAAAATGGATATCTTTCTTTTCTAAATGAATTAATATTTCCCTTTCAATTCTTAGTCTGGAGTCTATAACCTTATTTGTTGATACTGACCCTTTCTCAGAATAACATTTTAAATGCTTAAATCAAAGTGTTAAAAGTTACAAAAAGAACTAACTAAATTGAATTAGTTTTTAATCTCTATATGTCATATATGCACACACAAATACGTATGTTCTTAATCTGAGAACCATGAACTTGTTATACACACACACACATATATAAGCATATATACATATACACAATACATAGTGTGCATATATGTATGTGAATTTGCATTGGTATATATTTACATGTATGTACATGTGCATATGCACACATGCATAGCAAGCATCTAAAAATGTTGATTGATTGATTGATTCAAGGCTTAGCTCAAGTGCCACTGTCTACAGGAGGCCTTTCTGGATCTCTTTGTTTGGTGGTGTTTGGACTGTCCTGGACGGATATCCTTATCTCTTTTACATGCTGTATGCCCCTCCTCCCCTAGTCGAGTGTAATCTCCATAAAGGCCGTTTGCTTGACTTTGTATATCCCAGTGCCACTTCCATAATAGGTGCTTAAGAAATGTTGGTTGGTTTGGATGCAGTTGTGTTGGATTTACTTCAGTGCATTTTAAAATATATTTTACTGAAATGTAAAATCAGGGGAGGGGAGACCTAAGGCCAGGAATGGATTCAGAGAAATGAATCAAAGTAGTTTTATTCAAAATAAAACTGGACTAACTTTGGAATTAAAGAAAACTGATGAACTTAAAAAATCTTTTCCATTTTTCCTTATTTGCAGTTTTCCAAATAACCTTGCAGAGAAGTGCCAGGATTATGTGAACGCTCTCTTCTTGTAGCTATTCTAGCTTAAATGAAAAGACAGAATGCCAGCAATCTCCTTCAAGGGTCACCCCAGTGATAGTTCCTGACCTGTAGAGTACATCTGTAAGCATAGCTATTACTTTCTCCCTTTAAGGAGAATACTGTACTGTGAAACCATTTCTCTGCCTAACCAGGCCTACGTTTGCTAGTGCATTCAGTTTATTCAGTTGACCTTAGGTGGACTAAGGACAAGGGCTGAAGTAATTCACACAGCTGTCCAGACTGACCTGAGTTCACTGAAAATCTGAACACTCCTCCATTTCCCTTTGGCTCTGAAAACCTGTTAAGAAAGTGAGTGGGGCTGGCCAGACTGGTTTCATTATTCACTTGTGAAAGGTATTTAATATCATTAAACATCTTTTTTGTTTGTTTGTTTTATGCATAATATGTCTCTATATGTCGTTTTTAAGAAGAAAGATATTAGAGTGATATGAATTACATTCAAATTATAGAGATCTCTTTAAGAGAAAAGGTTGATGATTAGCAATTTATTTTCTGCCAACAAAAACAGGGGGAGAGGGCCCAATCCCTCTGTGGCAAGAGCCGTAGCCATAGGCCTTGGATTTCTTCCAGGGTCTACATCATGTCCAGGAAGGGTCCTGTGGTGAAAGACACTGGTATAGGATACTTATAAATAACTTTAGAGGGAAAAAACTCCAAATAAAACATAGGCAATGCTGGTATTGTGGTTTTTAATAGGAGAATGACTAGGAGTAATAGTATACAAGAGCTATTCAATTCAGTTTAATAACCATTTATTTTAAAACCAGCTTTGTTATATACTAGGCACTGTACTATGCTCTGAGTACAGAAATGTAAATATAAAATCATCTCTGCCCTCAAATCAGTTTATATTCAAAAAGGAAAAGCAGTTTGCAGTCTCTCTGAGAGGAGGCTGAGAACAGGGTTTGTGATGATAGCTACTGTGGATGTAGACTTCATTTCTCCTCTCTGAGTGATTGTTCACAGGTCTATTCCAGTCATCACCAAGTTCTAGGACAGAGGGTTTTACTTTTCTGTTTCATGGAACCTTTGGCAATCTAGCAAAGTCTATGAAGCCCCTTCTCAGCATGATTAAAAAAATATATGGAGAATTGGGGCACGGCTGAACAAGTTGTTGTATGTGGTTGTGATGGAATACTACTGTGTTATAAGAAATGATGAGCTCGTTGTTCTTAGAAAGGCATAGAAAACCTTGCTTGAAATGATGAAGAATGAAGTGAGGCGGATCCAAGAGAATGTTGTATACAGTAACAGCAATATTGTTTTAAGAATGTCTTTGAGCGACTAAATCATTTCAGCTATTATAAATAAACAAATAAAAAATAAAGGACATATAAATAGAGGCATTATCTGCAGAGAAAGAACTAATAAAAAGAATTATGTATAAAATAATTTTGCACATATGTGAATGTATGTATATATGTATCTGTGTATGTATATCCGTATTTATATATATGTATTATATATGCATATACATTTATACATACTTATTTGTGTCTAATGGTAGCCATCTCTAGGGTGGAGGGGGAAGAAAAAAGGAAAAAATAAAGAAATTTACATGCTAACTTTGTTGTATATACAACAGCAAGTTATGCTGATAGATTTGTGATTTCATACACAATCATCTTTTTTATATGTTATAGAATGTTATAGAAACATATTTCTGTTATAGAAATGTTTGTTTTGTTCCCTTAATTGAAAATAAAATAAATTAAATTCAACAATCCTCTTTAACTCATCTCTTCAGCCTCCACACCCACCAGCCCCCTAACAGCATTACCGCTAACAAGGAATACTAGCTAGGGTGAACCTTAATGCATTTGGTAACTCCTTTAATAAGGAGTTATATTTAAAGCAAGGGGTGTCAACCTGGAGATCTGTGGATAGCTTTCAAGGGGTCTGTGAACTTGAAAGGTAAAAATTGCATCTTTATTTTTATATAAATAGTTTCCTGTGCTACCCTATTTTTAAAATTATGCATTAAAAAAGAAAACATTATTCTGAGAATGGGCCTATAGGCATCACTAGTCTGCTAATGAGATCCATGACAAAAAAAGAATGGTTGAAAACTCCTGATTAAAGGAAGAGATTTAATTATCAAGGAAGACAAGATCTCCATATTCTGCTTTGAAGATACTTATTTCACTTATTTGAAACAACCTTTTTTATTAGTTTACTTTTTCACCTTCCTAGGCTTAGAAAGGTGTGAATAGTCTTTAGCCTTACATTAAGCTCATTCAGAATTGCTTGGAATAAAGTAAGGCAACGAAATTTGAAGTTTGAAATAAGACAATCCTTGCAGGGGAAAAAAAATCAGTCACTTATCAGTAGAGTTCCATGCAGCTCATTCAAAATTCAGAATTTGGAACGCAAATTTAGAATATTGAACACGGCATTATTCATGGCCTGGCACTGAGTCACGCAAGGCAGTTAGCCAAACAAGCTATCTCTCTACTTACAGGTGAAACAACGGTTTGGAGAATCTTAAAATTTTGAAAACATTCATAAATCAAAACAGGAGGTTTTCTAAAGGGGGAGTTAACATGGTGCCAAGTTGAAGCAAACTAAAGAGGAAAACAAGTTGCCTGTTAGAACAATTTTCATGACAGACACTTCCACTTCCTCAAACAATATCAATTAGTGTCTTTAGAACTGACTTCCGAAAGATGATATTTCAATCAGTATATTTCCTGGATGCAGAGAGCCCTCTTTTCTCCCCCTTTCATTATTTCAGACTGTAGAAAATAGGACAACTGTTAGTGCTGTTGAAACTGATAGAGGTAAGGGGTGCAGGTATATGGATAGAGACCATAAGCCAATGCAAATATATTGTCATTTTCAGAACCTGAAACAAAAACTTTTCTGTGAAATACACCTCAGACCCACTCATGGCTCCTCCACTGAGTCCTAGTTTAGATCAATTAATGAATTATTCTCCAGAAGAAAGACCCAAAGATGTTGAAAGCAAATACTGATCATTCAAACAGAGGTGTGCCCAAAATGTAAGGTGGTAATATACTGACAATTTGATGAAACTAGGATCATGCAAAGGTGAAAGAAACCAATTACATAGTCTCCAAATAACCAGGGTCATTCCTCTGTTGCATTGCTTGAAAACAGAGATGACCTCTTTCTTATAACTAATGTGGAGGTGGAAAATAACAATAATATGTAGCTGTTTGAAGTTTGCAAAGCATTTTTATATTTTATGTTATTTTATCCTGACATATGCCTTTGAGTTAGATATTGTTCCAATTTTATAGGTGAGGAAAAGGGTCAGCTGGTTGTTAAGTGTTTGAGAAAGGATTTGTGCTCTCAGGTCTTCTAGATTCCAAATCAGGAACCCTATCCACTATAGCCCTAGCTGCCTCTTTTGAAGGCACTCTGATGAACAATCCAACTCAGACCTGTTATGTACTCTGAACCAGATAAATGGGGAAAAAAATGCATCAATGAAAAACTGTCTTAACTTCACAGGACTTTGAAACTTTATGGATAGAATTTTCAAATAGAGTGAATAGGCCCAAACAAATTGGTGGTTTTCAAATGCCTTTGTTCATGGCACCAAGGAAGAGTTAGTATATTCACATATGCAAATGCCTTGCAAACACAGGTCACATACAATTTGAAGTACTCCTAGTTAGTGTGTTTTGGCGCTGCCTTTGACTCACTTTGGCCTAGATAGGTATAGTGGATTTTTTCAGTGTAGGAAGTGGGGAACAGATGTGCTATTTTCTAGCAGAGGAAGCTTCTTCTGTTGAAAGCTTCTTCTGTTAATAGGGGTAGGGAATTTGCCTACCTGAGTTGCCTAGGGCACTAAGAGGATAAGCTCAAGGTCACACAGGAAATTGTATGGGAGGAAGTACTTGAACTTTGGTCTTCCTGGTACTAAGCCTAGTTCTAGAAAACACAATTTCTAATAGTCAAGTTCAAGTCCAGTCTTTGATTCTAAGTTCAAGAAGAGTATTAAAGGTCACCAACTCTACAGCCTTAAAAAAAAGACTAAAAAGTCTAGAAACTTTGTGGTATCTAGTTGTTCAGTTCAACAAACATTTATCAAGTACCTACTGGTTCCAGAACACTCTGCAAGATATTGGGGGAGATAAAAATCTTAGATAATTCAGAAGTCCAGACTTCACAGAATTTACAGTTCAGTGAGGAATAGGACCTGTACACAAGTTACTACATTACATTATAATATAGACTATCTTTAACCTTTCTTCCTAAGCCTTATACTTAGCATAATCCCTAGAATATAGTGGCTACTTAAAAAATTTTTATTGACTAACTGCATCAGACAGGTATAAAGTGTAATGTGAACCTAAAAATATAAACCATAAACTTCTTAAAGGTAGGAACTTCTTCATTTATGTCTCTGTATCTCAGTGACTAACACAGCACCTTATTTATACACTAGGAAGCAATGAATGTTAAATCAAATGTGTTGAATGACAAAAGTCCAGGGAAGAAAGGTCATTAGGGAAATCAAGGTATAGAAAACATCCGTAAAGAAAAGATATTATGATGACCATCTTCAAGTAAATTAAAAGTGCCTGTAAAGTAGACACTAATCTGTTCTTCTCTAATAAGGACAAAATCAAAAGAAATTGCCTTGAATCTAAAAGGAGAAATGTTGTTTATCCATAATGCAATTAAGGTAAATTCAAGAAGCATTTATTTGGTGTCTATCATGAGCAGAGTTTTTATGCTCAGTGATATGCATAGTCTCTACTTGAGCTTATAGTTTAGTGAAAGGGTAATGGCATATACCAAAATAAGAGCAACAATTATGCAATAAACACCTATTAAATTCCCAGGAGAATTAAAAATATATGTTAAAGTCCATCTTGTTCAACCTATGTATTTTATAGATGAAGAAAAAGGTTCAGGAAGGTTAAATGATTTTAACATAACATAGCTAGTACGTTGCAGAGCCAGCATTGAACCCTGGTCCACTTACTCCAAATCCAATGCTCATTCCACAGCATCATATCACCTCCCACTAAGGCTCTGTGCTAGATGGTGGGGGTCTGGATATAGAGTGGGTTTGCGATTTCATTGGTCCAGGGCAGTGGTTCTCAACTTATGGGTTGTGATCCCTTTAGGGTCAAAGAACCCTTTCACAGGGGTCACAGGGGTCACCTAAGACCACCGGAAGACACATATTTCCAATGGTCTTAGGAAATGAGACACTGCTCCTCTATCCATCTCCAGGAGGGCCTGCTCACATGCAGATATGCCTACATACAAATATTAAAGGTTTGCGGCATTAGGAAGGTTAAGAACCACTGGTCTAGGGAAATCCTAGACGAGGAAACTCCCTCTACCAATGCACGTCAGCATCTTCACTGTAATTTATAGAGGTGCTCAGGCATTGAGAAATCACAACCAGTATGAAAGCAAAGATAGAAATAAGAGTCTTATACACACACACACACACACACACACACATTAAAAGACAAGAAATTTTCTTGTGTAAGGGGAAAAAAAGAAAAATAGTAGATCCCTACAATTGAGGAACAGATGGACAGAACATGGTATGTGAGTGTAATATGAATTGATTTAAAGTATTATCTTTGCCCAGGGCCACATAGTTACCAGGTATCAAAGATAGGACTTGAACCTTGGTCTTCTTGGCACAAAGGCCAGCTTTCCACCTATTGCTAACACACTACCTCTGCAAACAATGGGAATACAAATACGAAAAAGTTGGGTCCCAGTGAGATTCATGGTCTACTGAATAATTGATAATAACGGCATTTAGAAAACCCTTTAAGGTTTGCCACACACTTTACAAATGTGCTCTCATTTGACCCATTCAACAATTCTGGAAAGAAGGTGCTATTATTATCTTCATTTTGCAGATCATGGAACTAAGGCAAGCAGAGGTTGTTATTTACTCCAAGTCATAGAGTTACTAAATGTCTTAGGACAGATTTGAACTCAGGTCTAGTTTATTCCAGCTCTCATGTTTTGTCCACTGCACCACTTAGATACCTCTTTTCACTATAATACAAAATAATACCTAAGTGTATAGGAAAGTCACACAAGTATAATCTGATGCAATCATCCTTAACTGGGAGATCAAGCAACCTTCCTTGAAAGGGTGGTATTTAATTCAAGCATTAAAATGGTGTTAAGGAATTCACCCACAAATATGGATGTAGAGAGTATTTTAATTTTTAAACATATTAAGAGAAAAGACGCAGAGGTAGAAAAGCATGGTGTATGTAGAGCCAGGACTGGGGAAAAGCAAAGAACTTGTAGTAAAGTATTATAAGGTAAAGCTGGAAAGGTGAAACATCTTTCACAATTCCTCAATATTCAAATGGATCTGTGATTTCATTGATGTAGGTGTTCAATTCAGATATGAAAATCTGGAGGTAAAGCCAAGATGGTCAAATAAAGGTAGGGATTTACCTGAGCTCTCCCCAAGTTCCCCTCCAAACAATTTTAAAATAACAACTCCAAAATGAGTTCTAGAATGGCAAAAGGATGATGTGAAACAATATTCCAGCCCATAAGAACTTAGAAGGTCGACAGGAAAGTCTGTATCACTAAGAATAAGAATGACTGCAAAGTCTAGACTAAGTGGCACCCTGGAAAGCTAATAATAGGCTATACTCCTAGTAAGCCAGCACAGACCTTAGGGGGCAACAGAATAGGTAGCTGTGACTTCCAGAACTCTCATTCTACAGACAGTAAGGGGCCTGGATGATTAGTCTGGATGACATTACAGGGGACACACGCTCAGTGTAGAATTCTACTGCATTGTGCACATGGGTATTGGAGTTGCAGGCTGAGGTTGCAGTCCTAAGGCAAAGAGGAGCACTAGCACATTACAGTGTAACTACAGAGAAGTGGGAACTCCAATCACAGTCCCAGTACCAAATGAGTGCTTATGGATGATCACAAAACAGACCATAGAAGGAGGGTGGTGACCACAGCTCTCCATAGATCTTACCACCTTGGAAAAACAGAAGACTTACAGGTCCCCAGAATTAGTTCTGAAAATAGCAGCACAAAATACCTGAACTGGGAATAGTGGCCCACTCCATACCATGAGCAGAGCCAGACTTTAACCTCATTAAAAGGTGAGAAATAGACTGGGAAGATGAGCAAACAACCATCACTACCACCACCACAACAACAAAGGACCTGACTATAGAAAGTTACTATGGTGATAGAAAAACTAAAAATAAAAAGTCAGAAGACAAAAATGTCAAAATGGCTACATGCAGGTACCATCAGCAAGCATTATCTGTAATGGGTTTTAGCAAGAATTCTTCCCCAAAACACCAGGGGTGAAGCAAGTACACCCATTTTCACCACCATCATTCAATATTGCACTAGAAATGCTAATTATAGCAATAAGAGAATAAAAATAAATTGAAGGAATTGGAATAGGACATTTAGGAAACAAATGTATCACTCTTTGCAGATGATAAGATAGCATATTTAGAGAATCAACTACAAAACTAGTTGATATAATTAACAAATTTAGCAAAATTGCAGGATATAAATTAAACTCACCTGAGTCATCAGCATTTCTATATATTATCAATAACATCCAGCATCAAGATATAGAAAGAGAAATTCCATTTAAAATAACTCTAGATAATATAACATACTTGAGAATCCACCTGCCAAGACAAACCCAGGTACTATAAGAACACAATTACAAAACACTTTTCACACAAATAAAGTCAGATCTGAACCATTAGAAAAACATTAAGCACTCATGGGTAGATTGTGCCAACATAATGAAATGACAATTCTACCTAAATTATTTTACTTATTCAGTACCATATCAGTCAAACTAGCAAAAATCATTTTATAAAATGAGAAAAAGATGATAACAAAATTCATCTGGAATAACAAAAGGTTAAGAATATAAAGGAAATTAATGGGGAAAAAATGTGAAGGAAAATAGCTTAGCCTTACCAGATCCCAAATTCTATTGCAAAGCAGTAATCATTTAAGACATTATGGTACTAGCTAAGAGACAGAGTGATGGATTAGTGCAACAGATTGGGGAAAATCAATAACAGTTTGGCAGAAACTAGGTATAGACCAACATCACACACTGTATAAGAATATAAGGTCAAGATGAGTACATGATTTAAACATAAAAGGTGATACTATAAACAAATTAGGGGAACTTGGAATAGTTTAACTGCCAGAGCTCCAGATAAGAAAAGAATTTAGGACCAAACAAAAGATAGAGAACATTATGAAATATAAAATGGATTAATTTTGATTATCTTAAATTAAACACGTTTTGCACTAAGAAAATCAATGCAACCAAGATTAGAAGGGAAAGAGCAAACCAGGAGGAATTTTTACAGCAAGTATCTCCAAATAAAGGCATCATTTCTCAAATATATAGAGAATTGAGTAAAATGTATAAGAATACAACTTATTTTTAAATTTATAAATAGTCAAATGATATGAATACATTCTTTTCAGATGAAGAAACCAAAGCTATTTATAGTCAGATGAAAAAATTCTCTAGATCACTATTGATTAGAGAAACTAAAATTAAAACAGCTCTGAGGTACAACCTCACACCTATCAGACTGGCTAATATGATAGACAGGGAAAATGACAAATGTTGAAGACAAGGTGGGAAAATTGAGACACTAACAGAGGTGGTAGAATTGTGAACTGATCCAACCATTTTGGAGAAAAATTTGGAATTATGCCTAACAGACTATAAAATTGTACATACCCTTTAATCAATCAATAGGCTACTGGTTTTGCATTGCAAAGAGATCAAAGAAAAGGGAAAAGCATTATTATATACAAAATATGTTTATAGCAGCCCTGTTAGTGGTGGCAATGTATTTGAATTGAAGGAATGTTCCCCAGTTAGGGAATTACTGAACAAGTTGTCATATATGATTACAATGGAATACTATTTTAATATGATAAATGGAATAGGGTGGAATTCTCAAAACCTAGAAAGACTTACATGTCCTGATATAGTGTGAAGTGTGAATGACATAGCTATTCTCAGGAACACAAAAATGCAAGGCAAATTTGAAGGACCTATGCTGAAAAATGTTATCCATCTCCAGAGAAAGAACTGATACAGTATGAGTGAAGATTGAAGCATCTTTTTTTTTATTTTTGCTTTCTTTATTTTTTTTAAATTTGGGGGATCTGCAGTTTTTTCACAACACAACTAATATGGAAATATGTTTTGCATTACTGCAAATGCATAACCTATGTAAAATTGCTTGCTTTCTCAATGAGGAGGGGAAAAATAAAGAGAAGAAAAGACTTTGGTACTCAAAATTTAAAAAATAATAGGGAGCAGAGCCAAAATGGTTGAGTAAAAGTAGGGACTCAATTGAGCTGTCCCCAAACCCCTACCAATGCCTGTAAAAATGACTCTAAACAAATTCTGGAGCAGCAGAACCAGCAAAAAAAGAGAGTGAAACAAATTTCTACTGCAAGGCAGCCTGGCCAGTGGGTGGGAAAAGTCTGTTGCTCCAGACTGGGAGAGAAGCATAGTCCAGCATGGACCATACTGGTACAGACCAGACACCAGCTAAACTGAAGAAGGTTTTAGGGGACTGAGTCACTGGCAGCTGAGGAAATTTCCAGACTTTTCTACCCACATACACAACAAACAGCTTAGAAAGCCAGTGGGAAAGCTCTGTCAGAGATGAGTGAGGGAGGAGCACAGACCAGTACTGGTCCCAGTGCAGCCCTGGGATGGTGAGAGTGGTGGTAGAGGTGGCAAGTGGCAGAGGCTATTTCCAGAGCTATCAGCCCAGAAATGGTAAGGGGGGGGGAATAATTGATCAGAATGTATTTACAGGGGTCTCTGTTGGCACAGAGGCAGGATTCTGTTGCTTTTCCCATACTTGTATCTGAATCATGGTCCTGGGGCAAGAAGGAACATTGGCAGAGCAGAGCTTGTGGCAGCAGTGGAGAGGGAACCTTCCTCACAGTTCCAGGGTAAAAAGTAGTGTCTGTGGTCACTCACAGACCAGAGCAGAGGGCAGGAGAGGAATAAACACCTCTCCTTAGATCACTTCCTAATGCCGTGACCCTTTAATACTCATATGTGGGTGTATCTGCAGGTGGGTGGACCCTTCTGGAGATGGATAGAGGAGTGGTGTCTTGATCCCTAAGACCACTGGAAAAATGTGTTTTCTGATTAGTCTTAGGTCACCTCGTTCGACCCCCAAAGGGGTCTCAACCCACAGGTTGAGAACCGCTGACTTAGATCATACTTGAAAGAACTGAAAACTTACAGATCCCTAGACATATCTCTGAAAATGGAAACACAAAACCCCTGAAGCTTGGAAGAGTTTGCCTTCCATGCCTGAAGCAGAGTCCTACTGTAAGAAAGAGTTAAAAAGTCAATAATTGGCTGGAATAATGAGGAAACAGGATTAAAAAAATAAACCTCAGACTATAGTGTTTTACTTTGGTCACAAGGAAAATCAAAACATACAGCTAGAAGGAGAAAATAAAGTTAAAGTCACACGCAAAGCCCCCAAGAAAAACATGAATTGGTCTCAGACCATAGAAGAACTAAAAAAGGATTTTGAAAATCAAAAGAAGTAGAGGAAAAAAATGAGAAGAATGAGAGTGATGCAAGAAAATCATGAAGAACTAGTCAACCACTCAATAAAGGAATTCCCTCAAAATACTAAAGAAAATATCACCTTAAAAATAGATTAAACCAAATGGCAAAATAAGTCCAAAAAGCCAATAAGGAGAATGACTTAAAAAGCAGAATTAGTCAAATGGAAAAGGAAGTCCAAAAGCTCACTGAAGAAAATAGTTCTTTAAAGATTAGAGTGGAGCAAATGGAAACTAATGACTCTATGGGAAATCAAAAAATTATAAAACAAGAGCACAAAAAATGAAAATAAAAGATAATGTGAAATATCTCATTGGAAAAACTACTCTCCAGGAAAATAGATCCAAGAGAGATAATATAAAAATTATTGGACTGCCTGAAAGCCATGATCAAAAAAAAAAAGAACCTAGACACCATCTTTCAAGAAATTATCAAGGAAAACAGCCTTGATATTCTAGAACCAGAGAGTAAAATAGAAATTGAAAGAATCCACCAATCACCTCCTAAAAGAGACCCCAAAAAGTAAGCTCCCAGGAAGATTATAGCCAAATTCCAGAGTTCCCATTTTAAAGGAGAAAATGTTGCAACCACCCAGAAAGAAACTATTAGAATTAGAAATGGTTCACAGTCCTTTGATAACCTCAATATTCACGAAGGTCAGTTTAAATCATTAAAATATCTCTCCAAGAAGCAATAGAGTAATTCAGAAGAGGTCAGATGAGTGCAGATGTCAGTGGCACCTTGATGATGTGCAAATAATACTTCTATTAATTCAAAAGTAACTTTACCATAGCTTTATTTTAAGCAAACTTGTCAATATTGACTGACGTGGAATTGACAGTGGATAAAGTGCTGTACTTAGAGTAGGGAAGACTTTAATTCAGATCCTACCTCAGAACTCAACCTTAACTCATTTGACCTTTGTCAGCTTTAGTTTCCTCATTTGTAAAATGGTTATAATTATAGCACCTACTTGCAGGACTTAAGGATCAACGACAATAACATAAGTAAAATACTTCAAAAACTTGAAAGCATTCTATAAATGTTTGATATTATTATTTTCATCCAACTCAATGAAAAATCCCCTGAATCTTTGTTAGCAGCACTGCCATTAAACACACACTGTGCCAATTCCATGTGATTCAATAAATATTTGTTATGCCTACCTTGTGCCACATCTCATTATGCTCAGCTTCTTTTGCCTTCAATTTGATAAAAGAGATTGTGACTTTTTGCAAAGGTTTTCTAAATTTTTCTCTTCCCTTAGTTCTTCCTTGTTGGTCTAAATTAAGTACCCAATAGCCTTGATCCTTCTTCTGCCATCTGAGAGATGAAATTAAGTATAACAAGTGAAGAATTAATCAGGCATAATTGAGACCGTCCATTTTACTTTTATAATACATATTTGTTACTTTTATAGTACATATTTGTTTAATTTGTGGGAATGATGGTTTAGTAAGTAGTTTTAGATATAAAAAAAGAATCAGTAAAGCATCTTTTAAAACACACATTAAAAACTCAAAAAGGAAGATACATTAATAGAAAAATTTAGTCACTATCTGATTAAATGGCATATGTATATATGAATATACATGTAGCTTTGAAATTGCACATAATAGAAGTCTACCATTTTTTGCATAATATTTTTCATTGTGGATAGAAGTGTTTTTAGATTTTTGATGATTAAGTTTACAAAAAAAACATTAAAAATATTTTATAAAGACACTCTATTCTTAGAAAAATTATGCTTCAATTGGATGTCTGAAAAACTGAAGGTCCCCTTACCTTTGTGCCATTCATTCTGTTCTTTTTTAAATTTTTTCAGTGCATATCTATTACATATATAAAACATTATCTGTATCTTATTTAGTCAGCTATAGAATGTTCCCCCTATAATCTTATTTCAATTTGTTCCTTTTGTTGCTACCAAGAGAACAAATCAAAATATCACTAGTTCGTAGGGATGATGAAGGATTCTTCCTGCTAAGCTTTAGCCCTGAGGTGATTTTCCCAAAGCAACTGTATATCTACCATTTTCCCCAATTTGGGAACTCTAATGTGAAAGAATACAATCCTTCAAATGAAGAAAGAGAAACAGCACTAGTTATTTTATTTCAACATTGCCACTGTTCCTAGAAACATCGTTGTGCTTTGCTATGTTACAATATGCACACATATTTAAAGATATTGCATCATAAAATTTAGAATTGGATGGGACCTTAAATATGATCCAATTTCATCATTTTCCAAATGAGGATAATTCTTTTAATAAATGTGTGTGTGTGTGTGTGTCATCTCTAGCTCTTGCACAAATTTTCCCCTTCTAACTATAAGACTAGCATCTGACAATTTTTATCCTATCAGATGCCATAGATTTTCAATTAAGATTGACACATCTGCTTTGATGTTATTTTATGTTGCTCTTCAGTCATTAATTTGGGCTATATAAAAGTGAAAGTTGCTTTTAAAAATATTTCTGGGGCTTCTCCCTGAAAGAGTATAACTGAGGACCACAGAAATTGAATTTCAACCCAGAAAACCTTTCACTTCAATTATCTCTTAAATGCCTAGTTTGACACTCAACCTGCTAACAAAAATTAGAAGCAAACAAATGAGATGAGTTGCAGTTGGGAAACAGGATGCCAAGAGAGCAGAGTATCTAATTGGAAGAGCATAGGAGGATGTTTAAAATAAGTTTAAGAACAGTGATAAGGAGGAATATGATGTTATCTCTTGGACAGAAGAAGCTATTAAAATACACCAGAGTGTTTTCAATCACTTAATCAGAAAACCCTTTTCCTGAGTACTGTCTTTTGTCTGTGTGCCACGAATAAACATAAATATTTTGGATTTCCTGCATCCTTCACCCTGATAATGAGCTCTTAACTGGAGCTCCTCCCCACCTCGAAGAAAAGGCTTAAAACAATGATAAGACATAAAAGATAGATCTGATTTCTTTTCAGTGTATGTTTTTAAATTTCAGCAGAGTCAAAAGATTCTTATTATTGAAGGCCATTGCTTTAAATATATAGACATATGTGTATATACATGCACATGCATATATGTGTAACATTATTTTGTACTATTCCTTTAATTTCATAGTTCTTGTAATGTATGATACATTATATAATATCTTTGATATATTACTTTTTCCATGCATATATACATATATATGTATGTGTGATATATATACATATACCTATACATATCACGCACATACACATACACAACTGAATTTTGGAAAACTTAAAACTTTATCAAACATAAATTCATTTTAAATTTATTTTAAATTCATTTTAAACACTCCATAAAAATATGTGTTTGACTTATCATGTTTATTATGGCTAATTTTAAAAATTATCTTACTTGGTTACAGTCTGAAATACTCTTGATAGGTAGTGTTACCAATATTATTGCCAATAATTTCATTCATTCATTCATTACATAGTCACCATACGATCCCACTGAGTGCCTACTGTATTTGAATATTGTCCATTGACCATGGCTCTGGATACTTTACAGGAGACAAAATGAAAGACACAATCCCTACCCTTATGAAGTTCACAGTATAGCATATTTTCCTGAACAGGTACCAACTCAAAATTAGATATTAATGTGCCAATTATCCCAATGCCACTTCAGGCTTTCAAAAGACATGATGTATGGGCCTACACATTGCTACTTATTGCTAATGCTACATTAGGTGAGGAAATGCTAAGTTTCCAAAATTGTGAAAAGCTTGAGAGGTATCATTTCTGGCAGAAATACTTTTAGTCAAGGAATAAAGTTTCATAAGGTATTTAAAGTTCTTCTGATATTTGAAACAGAATTTTCTAGGTCCAAATAGAGTTGTGTCAATCATTTGAATAATAATAAACCAGAAGCTGTGCTTCAAACTAAACCAATAAACCAAAATGGAATTCTATTTGGGCAGGAGGTGAAACTAAGTTTAAGCAATCCTTTCCATGAATAAAATCACTACACACAATAATTAAATGTATTTTGACACTAACACAAATGACCATTATACCAGAATTTTAATTTATAATTGGAAATTGAAATCCTAGGTCCAGATAGTGATGCCTCCCAGAATTTTACTTTTAAATTTGACCCTAGAATTTCCACAACAATATCAAGTGTATGGTAAAATTACATTGGAAAAAAAAAGATGTAATAACAGTATGAATTTAGGAATCTTTGATTGAAATACTGAAGTATGAGGACACCAATCTGACTCAGATTTATATAATATATCTAACTGTATTCAAACCTCCCTGTAACCAAAGAACTAAAATACAGATCTACTTTAATTAAGCCACTAAAACCCAGAATGACTTCAATCAATATGAAAAATATCCTTGCATTTCTTTCCCATAGAAATAGACTCCTTCCATGTTTTCTACTCAGGCCTTTCTACTTAAGGCCATATCAGAAGTGAAATTCAAGGGTTAAAAAAGACCTGAACTGTTGCTCACATCTGAGAGGAAGAAACACCTTTCATTGTGGGTATTAGTCTTTTTTTTTTTTGAAGAGGAAGATGTCCTAGTACTGATAATAAGATTGAAAAATTAATTTGTCTTAGTAAACTGCTGGGGAAATCTGATGATCTCATTAGTGAGGTTGCTTCCTTGCCATACACACGGCCTTCCTATTATGGAGGAAGCTGCCACTAATCAAACATGTTCCAGGAGAACTACAACCGGATTTGGCACTAAATATTGCAATAATGATTGTCGAGTGGGGCTTGATTTATCCTTTGTCTTTCTTTTATTCTCTTTATTGATTCCTACAAAATAAAGATGGCAGGGCCTGTTATAGAAATTGAAATAATTGGAATCAGCATTATTTACATATGATTTCATTGGTGCTGGGGGTTTGGGAGGCATTGATGAGGGTAGCCAGGGAGGAAGGGTCCTTTCAACAGCTGCTTTTGGAAAAGAACGCTTCAGCAATCAACAGAATCCTGGTGTTTGTCTTTAAAAACAAATAAATAAATAAATGAGCAGGTCGGGTGAATCACATCAAAATCTCAAGACAATTCCAAGATGAACCAACTCGCAGAGTAAATGACCTCTTCATCTGGGTGATAAAGTTCCAGCCAAAATATTCTCTCGGCCTGAGACGTGATTCATTAGAAATATGTGCATGGTGTAGAGCTCCACTCTCTATCTGGCAGAGTCCGGCCTGCAGACTGATAAGAAGCAAATGCAAATGTCCTGATAAGAACTGAATGCAAATATTTATGATATGATATTCCCTGGGAATTATGTGCAGATAAAACAAAGTGTATTATTTTCCCGCTTCTCTTTCAGGTTTGCCAAAATGCCCTTTTTCGCTTTTGGAATTTGCATTTCTTCAAAATTGATTCGGCTTGCGTATTATGTTAAGCTATTTGTTTGCTAAGGATGGTAATTAGTTACTGTAATTACAGCAATGACAGTTGCTAAATTGTTTTTAAAGCATTACAGTGAGCCTGTGCCAGAAGATTGCAGTATTTTTTGGATTTAAGCAGAGGCTGGAAAAACTCCCACTCTAAGGCCAGCATGGGATTTTCAACTACAAAGCTGCTTTTCCTGATTGAAATTTTTTTTTTTAAAAATCATTAATTTGCATTGATTGCAAGGGCTAACTTTAAGTTTTGGTTTATTCACAGATCACAGAAATATTAGTGATAGTGTGCCCAGTGGGAAAGGAGCAATGAGGGGGACACCCATCGTAAATAAAAGTGAAAGCTGATAGCAAAGGAAAAATGGTAGAACTATTACTCAGAGCTTGTTAATTAAACTTTTTAGCCTGTTTTTAGATAAATTTGAAACAATTAAAAATGTCTCACTGAAAGTCATTCCCAAACTTTTCTGAGGACTTTGTGTGAAAAGGAGAAATACAGAAAGTAACCCTTTTGCCAAGGGCTAGTTTTGATATGGGGAAAGTAACAAAGAAAAAACAGGGTTCCTCCAAACATGCTGAAGCATTTGTGGAGAAAGAAAAGGACTAGGAGGGGAACACTAGAGTCAGAGAGCATATTTGTGATGCTTTGAATGCTACATGCTTTGTGTCAGCTTGAAGTCTGGGATCAGAAATAGACTACAGAACTTTCCAGTTTTGTATACAGTCTAGGCAACGAATTCTCATATTTATGATTCTTACACCACTGTCCCCCTTCACTTCCAAATGCTAATGGCGTGCCTAGACTTAATAGAAAAAAGCTTTTCCAAAACTCAGGCATATTTAAAGGAATATGGTGCAATTTGTTAGAATTCATGATCTAAGGTTGACACTTTCTTGCCTCTACTTACTTTCATAAATCCCCCTTGTTAGGGAATGATGCTTCTGAGTGAGAACCAGTCTGGCATGGCAGCTCAGGTCAGGGAGCTTTATCTTGAAGTCAGAAAGACTTGGGCTCTAGCCTTACCCTAGAAACTTAGCAGTGTGACTCCCAAGGAAACTTGCTTAACGTCTTGAAGGCTCTATCCTTTTTCTGCCAAACTGGAACAAAAAGGTTGGAGATACTGTATCATCTGAAATAATACGTGTAAAAATGCTTCGCAAACCTTAGGATGTGAGTTCTTAGAAGTCTCAAAAGACATATTCCCTTTGTCAGCAAAGACAGTTTCTTCCTTCAGAGGTCATGTTTAACCTTGATTTCTTTTAAAGTCATAAACTAAACTATGACTAACATGTCATATTCATCTCAATGGTCTGAAATACAAGCTTTCTGCTTAGCCCTTGCTCCTTTAGCCTTTTTCAAAACTCAATCCCCTTTGGCTGATGGATTTTAGTTCTTCTCCTAATAGTTAAAAAAGATAATTGTCTTCAAAGTATTGTCTCTGACTTTAGTCAGTCTGATCCTTTTCAGTTAAACAATTGTTCTCAGCTTCATTTCATAGTCAGAAATCTCATCTGCTAATCAGTAAAGAATGTGTAAAATTTGGTGTCTGTATACACAACACACATGCGTATACCTTATAAAGGGCCAATCAATAACTGATATTGAATATATATAGAGTGAGAGAGATTCAAAATACTTTAATTCAGAAAGAAGAACAAAAATTCTTAATCGAGGAAACTGTGAGAAATGCTACCCATTTAGGTTCATTTAGCTAGGTTATGGAGAGGCAGTCTTGTGTTCACTGACTGCTGGGCTTAGAGTCAAATAGTCCCAACTTCAAATTCTGACCCAAACACTTACTAGCTGTGTGACTTTGGAAAATTAATTTAACTACTCTGTGCTTCAGACAACTCTCTAGGACTTATCTACTAAGTTATCCAGGGGTTGTAGATCTATTATGGTTTCCTCTCTAGACGTTCCCTACACTGACAAAAACAGTCCCTTTGCATCCTCTAGTAATAAATGTATGTCATAGCATGTACCATAGATTAATATTGTCTATAAAAAATTGACCTTAGCTTCTGACTCCCTTTCATATTTATGTAGACAATTCATCAGTGTGCATTTTAGAGTCATTCAAAATTAAGCTTTGAAATGCCACTATGCATGTTTTTTTTAATTCTGGACATCTTTTTTGGTGAAGATAAAATGAGGCAATGTAAATTTTGAAAATCTAGCACTTTATAAATGCTAATTCCAAGGTGGTAAGAGGCAGAAGTAGAACTTGAATCCTAATCTTCTGATTACAGGGCTTATGCTCTTACTACCATCCCATGATAGAATATAAACCATTTTGCTAACACTATCCTTAACTTCATCATTATTGTTCCCACCTTAAAACACTACAGAAAGGTCAACTGTAATCATCATCATATCTGAATGCCTAGTTACACATAATTATTAATACCTAAAGAGTACCACTACATGCAACAAGCACTTATTAAGTGTCTATTATATGTAAAGGGTCCATAGCACAAGGAACTTTCCTTCCCTCCAATATTATTCAGGGTACCCCCAAAACATGACAGATAAGACAGCTTTTTTTAAAACCTTTTTTTAAAACCTTCAGAAG
Source organism: Pseudocheirus occidentalis (assembly GCA_028646575.1). NCBI lineage: Eukaryota > Metazoa > Chordata > Mammalia > Diprotodontia > Pseudocheiridae > Pseudocheirus > Pseudocheirus occidentalis. The sequence continues at coordinate 106,976,580 of CM053594.1, forward strand.
AAGGGACCCTTTGTTGATCATCCTTCCCCAGGATTAAAATGCTTCCCGGACAATATAGCCTGGCTTATACTTGATTGAAATGCATTATGTCATAGGTCGTCAATTGTCTCTTGATTTGTCCTCCAAAGATAAGGAGACTTTTTCCCCCTTTCTTTTCACTTCCTTTTATGTTTTATCTTCAATATCTTACATAAATTTTGTAGCTAGTCTTTGAGCCGTCTCCAAAGCATTTGGGGAAAAGAGTCAACATACATGTAGAAATTTAAGATTTGTAAAATTATTTTTTACATTATCACATTTGATCTTCATAATAATCTTGTGAAGCAGGTACTACAGGCATTATATTCCTTACTATACTTATGAGGAAACTGAAACTTAGACTGACTGACTGACTGAATGACTGAATGAATGAATGGATGGATGGATGAATGAATGAATGAATGAATGAATGAATGAATGAATGAATGAGAATTTACTTAAGTGCCTACTGTGGTCCAGACACTGACACCTAAGAACATTAAAGAACTTTCCATGGCCACTTAGCAAATATAAGTAGACAAATATGAACTCAGATACTAATCAAACTCTAAGGTTCTTTTGACTGTAACACAAATCCTCTCTAATAGCCAAAATGGATATTCCAAGCTCTTCTTACTATTGATAACCAAAGGGGGAAGCTAGAAATCAAATGAAATTTTGCTCCCTTTTTTTTATAAAAATGCTGGCAAACTTCCAATTCAAGAGAAACACATGGGGCTATACCCCTATTACCACTTTCCTACCCTTTCCCCCAAACATACATTCTCACAATCTCCTAGGCCCCATGCCCAGTCTGCAAACATATCATGGTCAATTTGACTAAACCGTACTGGATCAAAGAATAGCTCCAAGAAGCATTAAGTCAGGCTTCAAATATCGGCTAACCACAGTTTAGTTATAGAAAGGAAAACATCCCTCCTGGAGTGAGCTGTCTTTTCTTGTAGAGACTTTCAAAGGAATGTTATTCATTACAAGTTTATGGTACCCACATTGGGAGCACAGTTCATTCTTTCAGAATTCCTCCCTAAAGTTTATGTTGAAGGTCTCATGTCAGCTGCCTGCTGCTATTTCACAGCAGAGTCAGCCTCAACAAATCGAATGCACACGATATTCACCCTCGTCTATGCTGGAATCAGTTATCCTGCCACTGGAAGTAGCTCCCTTGGAATATTTTTTCTGATTTTAATATTAAGGAATAGTCTTTCTCATATTCATTTGTGTGACACTACGTATAAAAATATGTTACAGAGATATGTCAGTCTATCTGTATGGGTACATGCATACATGCATATGTATGCATGTATGTGTACACATGCATACATATAAATACATACACATACATACATACATACATACATACACACTTATACGAAAAAATCTCAAAGGGAGGGTGCTTGGTATCAGAGAAGTTGAGAAGGAGGCTTTCTATAGAAACTGGGCTTGGGACTGAGTAGTTTTGAAGTAAGCTAGGGAAGCCAGGATGTTGTTGTGTTTTGTGTTTGTCCTTTGTTCTTGAAGAAAACCATGACACCAGGAAGATGATGACATGACTTGAGGTTGACTTTGATTTGAGTGAGGGAGGGCTGTGCAAGGACACCATTCTATCTTCTTCAGAGCCATCTGGGTCCAGTGGCCAGATATTCACCAGGACAATTGGAGATGACCCATGATGCAATGGGAGACCCTGACCCTTTTAGGCTTAGGTCTTTTCAAGTTCTAACTTTGAGTGACATAACACTCATTTCAGTTAATAGTACATTTTAAGAAGTGAGTCAAGGGATGGCCCCTTTAATCAAAAATAAGAGCTGGGGGGGGGAGGGTGGAATAAAACAATCATTAAATAAGGAAGCCAGAAAGTAGCAGTGAGGAGGAAGAAAATTATAGCAAAGGGTCACGGATCTGAAAAAGCGTAGTAGGGAAATAGAGTATCATATGTGAGGAACAGTAAAAAGGCCAGTGTAACTAGCTTATAAAGTACACAGAAAAAGTAAAGTGGAAGGAGTTTCAAAAGATAGGAAATGGGCAGGTTTTTAAGAACTCTGAAAGACAAAGTGTTTTATATTTTTGTTATTTTATCCTGGGGTTACTAGGGAGCCACTGGAGTTTATTGAGGATGGGGGGATGGATGAAGGTGGGGAATGACATGAAGACCTGTACTTCAGGCAGATCACAGATGTACATATGTATGTGGATTTATACACATTTCATTGGTGTGGGACACCTCCAGTATGGAGATTCCCTCCACTCATACACTTTGGCAACTTTTCTGTAATCTCTAGTCTTTTTTTTTGGAGGGGGAGGTAGGGCAATTAAAGTTAAGTGACTTGCCTAAGGTCACACAGCTAGTAAGTGTTAAGTATCTGAAGCCACATTTGAACTTAGGTCCTCCTGACTCCAGGGCTAGTGCTCTATTCACTGTGCCAGCTAGCTGCCCCTAATCTCTAGTCTTAGATAGTTTCCAGAGTCACAGAGAAGTGGTTACTTGTTGGTCATCAAGCACCTGATATTTGTTAGAAGGAGAACTTGAAACCAGGTTGTCCTGACTCTATGGCCAGATCCCTTTCTACTACGTTATGCTACCTCTCACAATTACATATGTACGTATGCGTATATCTACACACATGTTTGTTCATGTGTATGTGCACAAATATATTTCTATATTATGTACATATAGGTGCATGTTTATATGTGTGTGTATGTATATGTGTCAGATACAGGTAATGTGTGTATATACCTATATGTGTGTATGTATGTATGTATATGTATGTATGTATGTTTGTGTATATATATACATACATATGTATATACAAATATGGGTGTATAAATATGCTTCGATGGTATTTCAATGTATCTGTAACCTCTCCAATACAGGCACTCTCCTGAATGAACCAGATTACAATCCATTCATGACCCTCATCTTGGAAAATTCTGGTCTGTTACTGCTATCAATCTTCTACATGGTAAGACAGGAAGTATATGTCAGAGATAGAACTTGAATTCAATTTATGCCCCTGAAGTTGGCCCTCTATTCACTATATCATTCTACTAAATTGTGTATATACATGTACACACATATACACATGTATGCATGAATATATTCACACACATGCAATATAAATGCGTAACAATCAACTAAAGTAATTAACCAGTTATTAAAGAGATAGATAAAATTGTTCAGCTAATATCAATCAGAGGGGAAAATAAAACTTTGGGAAAATTTACTTCATTATGCTATAAAAATATATTAAAAAATAAAGGAATCAACCCAGCTCAGCAAAGTAGGCATAAGACTAAGTATCTATAACTCACAAATTTAAGTTCTAAATCTTATGCAAATTAATGAGTCAACATTTCTTGACTATTTTTCCCAGTAGCAATAATGATCTTTCTTCTTATTTATATCAATTCATCAACAAGTATTACTGAGCAGCTATTATGGACCTAGTATATTACAAGATAATTGCAAGTGATGGCTCTGTACTATTGTGAAAATTTAGTCATCCAAAAATAGTCAGTCAGTCAATAAACATTTACTAAATACCTTCTACATGCCACACGCTTTGTTAAGTGCTAGGGATATAAAAAAAAGGCAAAAGACAGTCCCTGTCCTCAAGGAGCTCACAATTTAATGGAGACAGTAAGCAAATAGGTACAACCAAGCTAGATATAGAACAAATGGAGGGGGGGGGAAATTAAGAGGGGAGCCATTAGGATTAATAAGGATAGGGAAAAAAATCTACCTGTACAATTTGATATTTTAGTTGGGACTTAAAGGAAGCTAGGGAGACCAATAGGTAGAGATGAGGAAAGAGAACATTTCATGCATGGAGGGCAGTCAGAGAAAATGCCCGGAGTTGAGAGGTGTAGTGTCTTTTCTATGAAACAGCCATTAGGCTGTTTCACATTCTATGAAGTAGCCATCAGTCACTGTATCAATGCAATGAGTATGTGGTAGGGAATAAGAGATAAGGAAGACTGCAAAGGTGGGAGAGGGAAAGGTTATGAAGGGCTTTGAATGCCAAAGAAATTATTTGATCCTGGGAGTAATAGGGAGCCATTTGAGTACATTAAGTAGGGTAGGTGAGAGTGACATCCTCAGACCTGTGTTTTAAAAAATTCACTTTGGTGACTGAAAGGAGGATGGATTGGAGTGGGGAGAGACTTGGAGCAAGGCAACCAACAGGAGGCTATTGCAGTAGCCCAGGTGTGTGGACTGCATAGAGTGGTAGCAATATCAGAGGAGAGAAGCAAACATATTTGGAAGATTATGCAAGGGTAAAATTGATAGACCCTGGCAATAGGTTGGATATGAGGGGGAAGAGCAGAAGAGAAGCTGAGGAGTTGAGGATGATGGAACCTAAGTTGGGAGCTGGAGAGACCAGGAAGGTGATAGTGCTTTCAACAGTAATAGAAAAGCTATGAAGTGATGGTAGGGACCAATTGGGGGAAAGATAACGAGATCTGTTTTGAACATGTTGAGCTTAAGATGTTCACTGGACATCTACTTAGAGGTGTCTGAAAGGCACTTGGAGATACAACCTGGGAAGTCATCAGGGACGTTAGGAAGATTTGCGAATCGTCAGAATACTGATGAATTAACTTACTAATTACATTAATTTAAGTAATTAAATATGTAACAGCGGATGAGATTACCAAGTGAAGTAGCATAAAGAGGACCCAGTACTGAAGCCTGTAGAACACCTGGTTTGATGAGGATCCAGGGAAAGAAACTGAGAAGGAATGGTCTGATATCAGGATCAATATCAGCAATTAATAAGGGAAATAAAAGGATCTAATTATGAGGGATGTAACAAAAGTTTTTTTGTTTATTTGTTTTGGTAAGGATCATATATATGCAAATCACTTCGTAAATTTAAGGCCAATAAAAATGTACTATTTTTACAAGAAGCTTCTGGTGATGATAATGGTAATAGCGATGAGTCATTCAAATTGAGCTAAATACAAGATATATGTGGGGGGAGGAACCTAAAAGAACTCACACTGTAAAGTTTAGGTGAGGCAGTATATCTGTGATATTAAATTTAGGTTGAGTGTAAAGTGGGCAGAGGCAGGAGAGTATCGTGTATGATAAGTGAGGAAACTGGGTTGTATGATAACCCAATAAAAGATCAAACACAACTTATGTATGTAGAGATGATAATACTTGGACAGCCACATAGTTTTGAGGAGACTAAAGTCATTATTAGTCTCTTCAAATCAAAATCATAATTTGCCCTCATGTTTAAGTGGCTCAGTGGATAGAATATTGGACTCAGAATTAGGAAGACCTGAGTTGAAATCCTTCCTCAACCACATCATAGCTATATCACCACAGGCTTAACATTTTATCTCTACATCTCTCTATTTCCTCATGTATAAAGAGAAGACAATAACAGCATTCACTTGATTTTTCTGATGTTTTTTATGAGGATAACAGGATAATATTTGCAAGGTGCTTTCCCAAATCCTTTATGTGCTACGTGAGTACTAATTTTTTTAGAGCACTTTAGCACAGTGTCCAGCATGCAGTAGGTGCTTCCCAAAAGCTAATGGCTTTCCCCCTTAATCTCTCTGAGCCTCTGTAATTTGAGTGGGTTGTACTGGAAGATCTTTGGTGCCCCTTCCTTCTCCAAATATGAGATCTGAGATGATGTTTATAAAGAATTTGGTGAATCTTAAAACATTAGACTAATGCAATTAATCTTGGATTATACCCAAATCAATATTTTAAGATCACAAATGATCTCCAATAGAACTATGCAAATAATTTTCCAATTGGATAGCCCCATTGGTTTTTTCAAGCCCAGGGTTCATTTTTAATAAGCATTGCTTGTTTTATAGTAATTAGATGTGCTCTGACCCAATGTCTCTGTTGACCGCATGTATCATTTGTCTTTGACAATGATCTGCATGTTCTGAAAGCCTCCCAAATGCTAAAGCATATGGCACCTTAAGACAAAGGTTTCTGAAATGCTGAGTTTCAGATTGTAGGTACCCTGCCAGCAATTCTCCTTCCTGATTAATAGTTGACACTTTCTAATCTAATGTTTGTCCCTTTCACCTCATCGGTTTCTAATGCATTATTTTTAGTAAAAATGAATTTGTTGCTTGCCAAAATTTGCTCCTAAATAAAAGAAGGTAGTATTGGGCTTATAAGTGCCTTTTTGACCTAAAGAAAGAGGAAATCACCCAAGTAGCACAGTAAAATATAACTGATGGAATTCAGGCCTACAAGTTCACATCAAATTATCTTAAGGCAGTTAAGAAATTTGAATGCTCACCCAGAAAAAAAAATCAATAAATGAGATACAAGTAAAGAGAAGTTAAGAATGGAAGGTAAAAAAGGAAAAAAGAGACTCTCCCCACAATGAAAGCTATACAAAATACTCTTCTAAATGAGATCAAGATAAATATTTGTTGTTGATTCAAGTTGCCTTATTTCTTCAAATCATTTCAATCTATCAATAAAAAAAAAGTTTCAGATTTCATAGGGCCTATGAGGGATCGTAAAGTCATGTATTTAGAGAGAAAAAGTATCTTAGAGATGAATGACCCCAAACCCTTCATTTTACAGATGGGGAAAGTAAGCCTTAGATAGGTGAAGGGATTTAGAACCAGTATCAAAAACGGGATATGAAATTAATTATTTCAGATTCAAACAGTATCGCTCTTTCTACTATGCCACCCTGTGGATCAGAGGATAAGTTAAATCCAAGTTGAAGAGACATTCTCCATGGATGGTGAATTCCTACAGATGCTTTTAGTGACTTTTAAATATTTTGCATCAAATTCCAGATTGCCACAGAGTATCCTGCAGAAGATGTGTCTTCACTAATATGAGTTTGACCTGACCATCCACATAACAAAAACTAAGTGGATGACTAATGCCTTTTGCCCAGTTCATGACAAATTTTTGTATAGACATTCTATAGAACACCTGGGACAAACAGTGTAAATAGACAACAGGTTTGGATAAGAGTTGAATAAGAGCAGGGGATCAGGCTGGATTCCTTTTGAGAAACTGTAAAGTTCTTTCAATGGCTCTAAGCTTCTCTCAGAAATGAGGGTCCATCTTTAAATATCAATATTCTACTGGTGTTGCTGTATGGCAGAAATACAACAGACTCTGAAGAATTGAATATATCAAGCAGTAAGCATTGGGGAGATGCATGATGGGTACAAGCAGGCTGCAATATAAAACAAAGAGACTTTGAAAGGAATAAAGGATGTTATCAGGAAAGAATGACAGAGAACCTAGCCATTCAACGTTTATTAATCACTTAATATGCTACAGGCACCATACTAAGCCTGATGATACAAAGAAAGGCAAAACAATATAAAAACAGAAATTAACAACAATAAAGTCCCTGCTCTCAAGGAGCATACATTATAATGGGGAGAAAATGAATGGGTCCAGTCATAAGGGGAGGATGAAGGATGGCAGTGGGACATTAAAATATTCTGCTGGTATCCTCATGATGTTAGAAATGTCAAGGAAAGCCTCCAGAATATTGGGCAGACTTATGGGGTGACCATGGGCATGAATGATAGAGGATTGGCAAGCTTATCTTTGGGTGACAATTTGTGTTGTTGATTAGGTCTTCTAAATGGATCAGATCACAGATCCATTTTAACATTTGAGGTCTGAATTTGTACAAGGGCTGGGCATATGAGAAAATACAAAAGGAAGCAGCAATAGAACAAAAAGAGAGCTGGAGTTTAATTCTAGTTTTTCCATTACATTGTGGCCTTGGGCAAGTCACAGTTTCCCTAGGCTTCTGTATCCTCACTTGTTAAATGAAGGGGGTAGACTAGATGATCTCAAAGGTACCTTCAAATTCCAATATTCTACGCTCCTCTAAGATCTAATCAAAGATGCAACAAATTTGCACTGTATGTCAACAAGACATACAGCTGTGAGAAAATCCACAAACCTCCAGGGGAAAGCAAACGAAACAGTATTGGGATGAGCAGTAAAAGGGAGAGAAACAAAAGTAATATCTCTGTAGGAGGCTGAGTCACACAAGGTTGTAAATGATGCTTATTTGAAACATTTGGGATAAAAGTAAGGGACAATAATGAAAGGGAATTTTAATTGTCTAGGACCTAGACTCAGGGCATTTGCTGAAATTCTCCTTATTTAAAGAGCATAGTTTCTAATTAATTCTTAAATTTCCCTGATGATAATGACACTTCTCAGATGGTAGGGAAAAATGGTGAGGAGAACAGCTATTCTGGATATATTTCTGATCAATAAAACGAGTTGGTAATATAAAAAGGTGAATATCATCAGATTAAATGATCATAGGCACAGAATATTAGAGATGGAAGGACAGATAGCCTAATGATTTCATTTACTATGCTTTCTCCCATCAATTCAATTATTCAAAAAATATTAAACACCTATTATATACAAAGATATAGCTAGCTAGCTATAGCTATATATGTATATGTGTGTGACAGAGACACAGAAAGAGAGAAAGAGAGAGAGAGAGAGAGAGAGAGAGAGAGAGAGAGAGAGAGAGAGAGAGAGAGGGAGAGAGAAATCCTACTTGTAAGATTCTTAGCATTTAGTTGGAGGTGGGGAGAGGAGGACATAGGAACAAATATAAATATGATATAACATAGAAAGTACTAAATACAAAGGAGAGGTTTAGGAAAGTATCACAGGTTTGGAGAGATGTCATTTTTACCTGTGGGTGGAATTTTGCAGAGATGACAATAAGTTGGGCCTTGCAAAAAAAAATGAAGTACCATTAATAGAGATTATGGGAAATTTTGTTTCAAGCATGGAGGCTAGTTTAAAAAAAAAGCAAAATTGTGCAGGATGAGAACAGAGGTTGAAAAATATCCGGTTTAACTGCATGTAAAAAAGAAGAATGATTTCAAATAACCCTGGAAACGCCAACTGAAGTGAGATTTTTGAGAACCTTGATTGCTGTGGTCAGGTAGGCATTTATCTGGTGGGCATTGGGGAGCCACTGAAAATTTTTTTTTTATAAATGAGTGAGTTGATCTGAGGAGAGCTATGAGAAGATTACTGGTATGAAGAATGGATCAGAGAGAGGAAGAAGTAGAAGTAAGAAGGACAATTTGCAGACTATTAAAATAGTCTAGGCAAAAGGAACTGTGAGTGATTGCAGTGGGAAAGAAAGGGAGGCAGATGAGATCAATATCTCTTTAGAGTTCTTGATAGCCAGAGAGTAGAGCATTAGATTAAGTCGATCATTTAGTCAGCACTGACTTTAGGAGGAAGATTTCAAAATTTTCAGAGTGAAAAAATAGGTACAAATAAGCACATAGCCAAAACTTGTTTAAAAAAGAGCATGGCTCGAGAGAATTTTGAGACTATAAATAAATAAATAAATGAATGAATGAATGAATGAATGAATGAATGAATAAATAAATAAATGAATGAATGAATGAATGAATGAATAAATAAATAAACAAATAAATGAATGAATGAATAGATAAATAGATAAATTAATAGATAAATAAATAAATGAATGAATGAATGAATGAATTCTGACAATATCACCACAAATGATTCCAGTCAGGAATAAAAGGGTATGATACCTAGATAATTGGCTACAGTTACCAATGTGAGTGTGCTGTGAGGTAAGCTCTTATTTTAAAAGGACATGTGCAAAAAATGGAATGGGGAATGCATAAGCAAGGATAAATATTAAAGTGTAGCATACACTTGGGAGAATAGTGTCAGAAAGGGTTTTTATAAAAAAGAATGGGCTTCATGGAGTGAGTATGAAGAAAGGATGGATCCATTGCTCAGAGCATGCTGGATGCTGTTAACAGATGGCAGAAAAAGCAGACCTACTCAACCTCCATATTATCCTTTGAGGAAAATTATCTTCAGGTCAGAGCAGGGAGGAAAAAATAGTTTCATATTTAAGCTTCCCAGCTGGGCTCACAAGGGCCAGGACACTCACCATTGCTTGTGCTATACCCAGCTATATGTTTTGAATAGGATTCAATCTGGGGGAGCTTGCCTTTGGGGAAAAGGGGTTTTCTATTCACATTTTTAAGACCTCGACTCTGGTGTGTCTCTGGGATGACTTTAATTATGGCAAATTAGATTATAGCTCACAACTCAAAGGGGGTGTATTCGTCCCCTCCTCAAAAATGCAAAAATAAAAGAGGCACTAAATGCACAATTTGAATCCTACTATAGGCCCGGTAATTTATTATTACACTCACAAGAAAGGTTGAATATAAGAGAATCACAGCACACATTAACAGAATAATTAGAACAGAAGTCAGTCTGCAGAGGGAATGATACTTAAGCTTCATGAGAATGTAGAGCAGTTCATAGAGCTACTAATTAGGAATTTTATATATCATACCAGTTAGACACTGTTCAAAAAACACTTAGCACATGTTGCTCTTCAGTTCTTCAGTTATATCTGACTTTTCATGACCCAATAGACCATAAGACACCAATACTGCATGTGGGGATTTCTTAGCAAAGAGGTCATATAGGAATATTTAGATTCAGGTCTTTGTGACTCCAAACCCAACACTCTATACACTGAGCTGTCTAACTTGCCACATATCTGCTGATAAAATAGGCTAGGCTTTGGCCGATATTCTCCACAGTGGCCACTCTTTTTGATTCAGAAGTTTCTTCTGTCAACTCTTCACTGGGACCCAGGACTTTAGGACCTTTTGAAATTGCAAGGTTATTTCAGAGTATTAACAAGTCCATCTTGGGATACTCGTTGGCTTAAGATTAGGAAAATATATATCAGGAACTATATGAAGAAAATTATCAAAAAAATTTTCATACAAATAAAATCAGATTTAATAATTGGGTAAATATTAATTATTCATGACTAAGCAGGACCAATATAATAAAAAATGACAATTTTACCTGAGCTAATTTATATATCCAATGTCATGCCTATTAAATTACCAAAAAAATGCTGAATTAGAAAAAAAATTCATTTAGAGTAGCCAAAAGTAAAAAATATCAAAGGAACTAATAAAAATGTAAAGGAAGGGGTTTTCACAGTACCAAATCTTAAATTGTATCATAAGGCAGTAATTATCAAGGCTGTCTGGTACTGGCTAAGAAACAGCAAGGTAGAACAGTGGGACAGAGTAGATACACAATTTGCAAAAGCAAATAAACATAGTAACCTTTTATTTGAAGAGGGAAAACACTGAACTTTGGGGGATGAGAACTCATTATTTGGTATATACACACACACACACACAGGGATATATTTGGTAAATATATATATACAGGTATATATTTGGTAAATGTATATATATATTTGTATATATTTGGTAAATACGTATATATATATATATATAGTCGGGAAAACTGGAAAGCAGTTTGGCAGAAATTGGGCATAGATAACTATCTTACACCATTTACCAAGATAAGATCTAAATAGTCATATAACTCAAATATAAAGAGAAATGTTACAAGGAAATTTGAAGAATATGGAATACATATTATCTATCAGACTTATGGAGAGGTGAACAATATATGAATAAACAAGAGATAGCAGTGTGACATATAAAATGGCTGATTTTGATTACATTAAATTAAAATGTTTTTGTATAAATAAAACAAATGTAGCCAAGATCAGAAGGAAAGCAGAAAATTAGGGGGAAATTCCAAAGACAGGTTCTCAAAGGTTTCAGATTTCACATACATAAAGGACTTTGTCAAATCTATAAGAATATGAGTCATTCTCCAGTTGATAAATAGTCAAAGGATACGAACCAGCAGTTTTCTGATGAAGAAATCAAAATAATTTATAGCATATAAAATGCTTAAAATCACTATTGATTAGAGAAATGCAAATTAAAATAACCTCGAGATATCATTTTACATCTATCAGAATGGTTAAAATGATTGAAGGAGAAAGGGATAAATGTTGGAGAGAATGTGGAAGAATTGGAAAAACTAATTAATTGTTAATGGAACTCTGAACTGATCCAACCATTCCAGAGAGCAATCTGGAATTATGTTCAAAGAGTTACTGAACTGCCTATACACTTTGACCCAGCAATACTACTACTAGGTTTATTTTCCAAGATGATTAAAGAAAATTAGAGAAAGAACCAACATGTTCTAAAATATTTATAGCGGCTTTCTTTGTGTTGTCAAAGAACTTTAAATTGTAGGGATGCCTGCCACTTGGGAATGACTGAACAAGTTGTGGCATACAATTCTGATAAAATACCACAGTGCAATAAGAAATGATGAGCTCAGCAATTTCAGAAAAACATGGATAGATTTGCATGAAATAAGGAAGAGCAAAATGAGCAGAACCAAGGGAACATAATATACGGGAACAACAATATTGTTTTAAGAACAACTTTGAATGACTAAGTCATTTTGACTATTACAAATACCCAACTTAGCTACAAAGGACCTATGAAAGAAGATGTTATCTTCATCCAAAGAAAAACTTACAGAAGTATGTATAGAATGGTTTTGCACATATGCATGTGTGTGTATGTGTGTGTGTGTGTGTATTCATGTCTAAGGGTAGCCATCTCTAGGATGGGAAAGGGAAAGAAAGAAAGAAAAGAAAAAGAAAGTCACTTAAGTTTTACAAAAGAGATTTGCAGTTTCATGTACAATCATTTTTTTGTTCTATTCTATGTTATGGAAATGCTTGCTTTATTTCCTAAGTTCAGAATAAAATTAATAGAATTTTTTAAATAAGGAAAACAAATACAAAATAGAAAGAATCAGTAAGGTCCCTATCTCAAACCTATTTGAGTTCACATTCCACTTGAGGAGAACTCACCTGTGGGTAAAACATGACACTGGGATAGAAGGGGAATTGTTCTCCCCCTTTCATTTGGGTTACATCATGACACTGGAAAATATGAAGCCATGAAGGCAGATAGAAAGGCAAAGGCAGAGAAGCCAATAGATGTTTCTTATACATCTTATATATCATCAGATTTTTCTGGCTCATCTGTCAATGAGGGAACTCTTCATCATCTCAGACTGACATTAGCCTTGGCCAGAAGCATCCCCTCCACCAACCTACCCATTAAAACTACCATAAGATCTCCTGGAAATAGGAAAGGCAACTGATTGTGTTTCATGGGGCTGAAAGGATTAGAGAAGCGTCCCTCTATGTGTAATTAAGAAAGAAATAAAGATCATGGTAGGTAAGATGATAAGGAAAAGCATTAAGATGTTCTTGTCTACAAACTCATGTAAATTTCATTTTGTTTAATGAAAAAAATTTGCAGTGATTATCAGAAAGCCATTCCATGAGAACAATGGATGATGGAAGACATATCATAAAATTATTGTTTTGATTTTGTTAGGGTGAAAACATAGACCCCACTCCCAGGAATGAACAACCAATAAGCTCAATATTCTCAAGCAAAATTCTATAATAATTAATTTAACAGTTTATAAGCATTTTTAAAAAGAAAGTTATGATAAGCATCTGCATAAAGAAATTAGGTCAAAGTTAGGAAAATACTTTTATGTTAACTATTCTGGGCAAATGAACTCCATCCTTTTTTTTATTTTTCTCTGTTATTTAAATATTGCAGGTAAAAACAAAGAAAAGGGGGCCTGGCCAAGCAGAAATTATACAATCAAAAATTGCATAACTTTAGTTTGGCAAAGCATGTTCTTAGAAAGAAGGCCGTTTTTAAAATTTTCCAGGTAATTATGGGAAAGGGTTTATATATAAGGACACAGAAGAATTATTTTTCCGTGATTATGTATATTTGTTATAAAGGTTTTGTTTTTTCCTTATTTTCCTATTGGGAGACAGAGAATTAATTATTGATAAGGTGCCTCCCTCAAGAAAAAAGGGAGAAAGGAGGGCTGTTGAAGTAGTTATAATAAACAAAAAGAACAAAAGGAAGGACAGAAGGAAACATAGAAAAGCATCATCATTTTGGTTGCCTTCCCTTGATGCTATCCAGCTTACAAGTCTGATCAGAAAAGATTATGGTGAGACTACTGATTTCTGGAAGCTGTGCCTTTCAGTGTAACCCAAGATTACATTAGCTATTTTGACCACCATATCTTCCTGTTCACTCATCAACTTTGAAGCCTAGTGAAATTCCTGGATACTTTAAGACATGATGTGGCCCATCTATCCTTTCCAACCCTTATACTAATGAAATGTATATTTAACCCAAGTGAAATTTATATTTAACCCAAGTGAAAGCATTTACATTTTGCCCAAATATGAATACTATATCCTTACTGATTTTCATTCATTAGACAGCCCAACAGTATAATGTTTCAAGATAGTTTGGGGGATCTTGCTTCCATTTTTTCTATTGTTACAGTTTTCTTTAAATTTTATTTTAGAATCTAAAGCCGGAAAACAAATATAGAATAGAGAGAAGAAACAAAAGCATATCATAAACTTAAATACTGAAACTTAAATACAAAGTTAAAAAGAAAAAAAACATATCATGTGCCTAGCAGAACATAAGAGAGGATTCAAAATATGTAACAGTAAATTTTCATTTCAAGAAAGCCTATATGATAACTAGTACATGTTGTTTTGAGAATTGACCATCTTTGCTTCCTTGTGAGTTTTCTTTTGTTCTCTGCTGTGCATTTTTTAACTTTGTTCCTTTTTCCCTTCCCCCACTTCCAGAAGGCTACAATAAAGTTTAGATATGTTTTTATAGCTACATATATGTATATGTACACACACATATACACACATATATGTATATACATACACAGAAACATACACACACAAAGTTTCTATCTACCCTCTACCTTGCCCTCCTATAGATTCCCTACCCCCCTCCAAGGATCCCTCCTCTATCCTCCCATTCTCATAAATCTAAACACCTTCTATATCCCCTTTTACCTATTTCCACCCCATCCACTCTACAGAACCCCACTGTGTCCCTCTCCCCTCCCTGTACCCCTATCGTTTTATTTCTTCTGAATTTAGAAGACTTTAATATTCTTATTACTATATATATATACATATATATGTGTGTGTGTATATGTAGTAATATAATATATATGTATATATAGTAATATGTATATGTGTGTGTGTGTGTGTGTGTGTGTGTGTGTGTATATATATATATATATATATATATATATATATATATATATACACACCTCTTAAACCCATTCCCTATGAAAGTGGGTTACCAGAACTACCAGCCCTCCTCCTCCATCTAATACCTCTGTATGCAATCTTCCCCTTTTACCTCATTTGTATCAAATAATTACTCTTTCTAGCTGTTCCTAAATGGTTTTGCTTTTTAAATTCATATTATATTCAGGTTTACCCCCAATGTTTTTATGCAATACCAAATTATTAATAAGAATTTTAGATGAACATTTTACACATACACACACATATATTTCTCTTGGTTATCGTATTTAGGTTTACCCCAATCTTTATTATGAACAACTATATTATTGATAATAATCTACCCAATTATTAATAAGAAATTTAGACATACATTTTACATAAATAAAAAGTAAACTGTCCTTATGGGTCCCTTATAATGAGTCTTTCATTATGTACTTTATATTTCTTCTGGTTATTGTATATCAAATCTATTAATCTCAGGATTTTTTAAACAAAGTCTTAAAAGTCTAAGAGTTTATCAAATGATGATTACTTTTTTCTCATTCAGCATAATATTGAACTTTGCAGGGTATGACATTTTTGACCAGAGCCTCAACTCTTTTGCTCTTCAATATGCAGTGTTCCAACACTTGTGGTCCTTTATTGTCTCTGCTGCTAGGTCTTATATTCTAATTGTGGCACCATCGTACTTAAATTGTTTTAATCTTGATGCTTTTAATATTTTAATATTTTTTCCTTGAGCTGGATGTTTCAGGATTTGAATGTGATATCCCTATGAATTTTCCTCATAGAATCTCTTTTAAATGGTGATTGTTGGATTTTTTTTATTTCTACCCCCCTTGTTTTAATGCTTTTAGACAATTTTATTTAATTATTTCTTATATTATGATATCTATTCTTTTTTTGATGATAACTTTCAGTTAGTCCAATTATTTTTATATTTTCTCTTCTTGACCTATTCTCCAAATCACTTTCTCTTCTATTTTTTATTATTCATATTTTATTTAATCATTTCTTGATCTCTTATAATTTTGCCAGCATCACTTTGCCCAATTCTAATATTCAAGGTATCATTTTCTTAAGATTCTAAATCTCCCTTTCTAATTGGTTGATTTTCCTTTGATACCCTTCTTGTTTTTCCTGGATTATTCTTATTTTCTTATTTACTTTTTTCCTCCATCTCTGTCATTTGATTTTTAAAGTCTTTTTAAAGATATTCTATGAATTATTTTTGGACAGGTCACCATTTGACATTACTCTTTGAGAGTTTATTTACTTCAATATCCTCCTCTGAAGATAAACCCCAGTCATCTCTATTCCCATAATAGTTTAATATGTTTGGATCCTTTTTTCTTTGCCTGCACATTTTTGTGATAATAACTTAATTATTTGCAATAACCATTAGTCCTGGGGTATGGGAAATGGTACCTTTTGCCCCAGATCTTCAGTTCTTCCCACTAGCTTGAAATCAAAGCCAACCCTCTAACCTCCTGTAGGTACCCACATCCAGGGGCTTTCAGTACCACAACTTTTGCACTCGCCAGGGTATGTGCTGGTTCCTTCACTGAGTCTGGCATTCCTTGTCAACAGAGGTTCCCTCCATCTTCCAGCAATCAGACACCCAACTCCCCTCACTATCCCAGGGGTAAAAGTCCAGTTGCTGGGGACATGGCAACCTCTCAAACCAACTACCCCAGGGCTTGCCACTTGTTTAAGAGACTTGCAGTTTGCTGTTAAAAGGGAACCTAGCCTGGAGGTGTTTACTCTCCACGGGAACCAAACCTTGTCCTGGGATTTTTCTTCTGATCTTCTCAAAGTGTCCCAGGAGGATCCCAGTTATGCCCCTGTTCTTATTTATCTTCACCCACACTTTGTTTGCCCTAAGATGCTATTTTAACTCTTTCGTTGTGGAAAATCCTGAGAGGTTAGAATTTTCTGACCTATCTGCCATCTTCCCAGAATCCTCTCTGGGGATCTTATCATCTATTAAATTAGCAATTCTTAGTTCTTTGTCATTCCCTAATTGGACATAATCTATGCTTTTTACTTTGTCATTGATAATAATGTTTTTAAAGAGTGTCATGCTCAGCACAGATCCATGAGGCAATACACCAGGAATCTTCTACTAAGCTGACATGAAACCATTCGTGGCTACTCTGTGACTAGTCAAATAATCATTCATCAGTCTACTTCAGTAAGAATATCTAGGTGATCTCTAATGCTCTTATTATTTATATTGGGTATCAGCTCCATATTACTGGTTTTGGAGGTTTATTTCTTATTTTATTTGTTTTATTCCATTATCTTATTTATTCTCCCTGATAAGAAAACATCAATAACATAAAAACCAAGAAACTCTGTTTCTCTGTCATTCAGTTAACATTATTCCATCCACCATAAGCAGTGGAACTATTTTTTTCCTGAATCTTCCTTTAATATAGCTAACACATAGTCACAGACACAGACACACACACACACAGACACACACACACACCTACACTTTTTGTGGTCCCCAACTAGCTCTCTCAGCTTTAGCTCTTTATAGGTTGAAACTATTCTTAAAGTCTGTGGCACACAATTGTATTCATCCAGTTATCTTTTATTGCTTCCCTATTTTAAAAATCTAAGTTGTGAGAAGAGTTCTCTCTGACTCTGTCAGTTTCTTCAGATGAGTAGACAAGTTGCTTTCCCTCTCCTCGTTGGAATTGTTTCACAAGAGGCATAGGTGGTGTTTTTCATCGTTTTTGCTGATTGGAGAATGGCACTTCAGAAGACAAGGGCAGATTTCAGAATTGAATACCTGGTTAAGCAAATGTATTGTCATCACTACTACCAATTCAAGGCAGAAGTTTCAGAAAATAAAATGGCAGATTTATAAAGTGAATATCTGGTTAAGAAAATAGCTTCTGAGATTAGAATCCAGGTTTCTGGTGGAAGGTTTAAGCTATAATAATGATTGTATCTTGGCCAAAAATGGAATGCAACTCATGAAGTCTAGTAAAAAAAAATATTTGCCTGGAATGTATTCAGTTGCAAATCTGATAAACAAGGTTTATGCTTAAAATGGAAGAGGAGACAGAATATTCCCTACATATATAGAATGAGGTAGATACCACTGGAAATAGCAACTACAGCACAGGAAGAAAAGCAATAGAGATGACCAGTAACTCATAAAAAAGGAAAATAGCATAATGCAAGGAGTATTGAAATTGGAATCAAGAGAAACCTGAATTCAAATCCTCTGTAATCACTGGATTGCTGCACCTCCAGAGACAATACCTGGTAGGGGATTGGGAGGAGAGATTCAATTCACTCACTTTTGAAACTCCCCACTGAGGGACTGACTTGTCCCAATGACTGAATGAATCCTTCATACTCTACCCAGTCATCCACATAGGCCATCTTCTTGCCATACCCCTTCCTTACCTCCCACTCCACTTTTTAGCTTGTGCTCTCTGAAATAAATCAAATAAATAATGTTATTACTTTTAGGTAGAAGATGTCAATCTGCTGCCTTGTCTCTACTCATTAACCCTCTGATTTCTCAGACCAAAACCTCTTTATCTTTTCATCACTTCCCTATATAAGTTCTCTCTCCCATTAGAACATAAGATCCTTGAGGGCAAGGAATATTTCCCTTTTCCATTTGTATGTGTAGTGCTTAGCACCATGCTTGATACAGAGAAGCACTTGATATTTAATTTCTGTACATTCATTCATATGTTGGTAAATTCATTCTTTCATTCAACTATACAATTAACGTATAAAAATGTTGGGAGCCAAGACCTTCTGAGGTCCTGGCACACTAGCTCACCAGTTCTACAAGGTCATTAGGCAGATAGGCAAGGATAGTGTAATCTTGTTGGGTGGATGCTCTCATTGGCTTCATGAATATCTAAAGAATGTACTGCAAGTCCTGATTAGGACTCTTGGTCTATTATGCCCCCTGAGGATGTTTTAGGATAAAGATCTTGATGACTGATTAACCTTGGGCTGAGGTTGGGGGAAAGGCAAGACCCAAGATGTAATCACCCCTGAAATAAGCAATATAAGCTCTATGATTTTCTTGCATCCTTGGCTCTGTATGGAATAGCTCTGCAATAAACAGACTATGAAATACATCCCTGTCTCTCTGTCTCTTTCCTGTAATTCAGCTATAAGCTTTTCTAACTCTCTCTCTCTCTATTTTCCTCAACTGGTAGCTAGGCCTAGACTGTGCTGGCCACAGCATAAAAATACATGTAGTACCTACCTAAAGGGGATTCTGTGAAGATCAAGATAGAGAGATAAAGACAGATAGAGAGATAGAGAGAGATAGAGATAAAGATAGACAGACACTCACATATATGTCCCTTTGTAAACCTTAAAGTGCTATATTACTAATAGTGGACAAAATCCAAGAAAAGAGTTAGCAATAAAACCCATGGTCTCACGTTTTGTCAACAAATGCACTAAATATAGTTAATAAGCATCATGAACAGTAGAGCCTGATTCAGTGAGACAAATTTGACTTAACAGGAACTGGAAATGTCTCCAGAAAGTTCATTACTATTTAATAGGAAAATAATGGGGAAAACAGGAGAATAATTTTATATATTAAGAAATATACTCATGTGAGGAAAAAAGGATGAAGTACATATCATGTAAGTGAGGATCAATGGAGAAAATGGTTATATTAAGGGAGTATACCATACCAAACATGGACAAAAGGAAGACATAGAAAAGAATCTTTAACCACAGATCACAAGCTTGACCTGGAAACATGGCATGGAAATGATTGGGGAACTTCAGTTATCTAGACATCTACTAACACTCTCATTCTGTCCAAAGCATGCAAATAATCACTTCTCACCTTGGCTCAAAGATAATTACAACCTTCAGAAGATAGTGGAAACGACTTGAAGACTTACTATTCTGTAGCTTATTTTCATTGGCAAGGAAAAACTTGTTGCTCAAGAAGAAGTGAGGGGAACTTTGGTTGGAGGAAATTACTGCATGTCAAAATCCATAAGGAAAGGAATTAAATTCAGGTACTGTCTGATCTGTCTCCAGAATTCTAGAAGAGCTTATTTCAAAGGTTTAGAGGAAGGTTGTCTTTTTTAATGGCCTAAAATTATGCAGGAGAAATCAACTCAAGTGGCATAGGAAGTATTCAGAAAAGGGGAACTTGTCTGTAGAGAATAGGGAACTCACTGACCAACTGAGACTTTTAAAAAGCACAGTCTAAGATGGAAGGGCAGGTAAACAATAGGGATGAGGACAAAAGCATGGTATGGTTGACCCTTTAAGAACAGTGTAGAGGGAGGTTAGTGGTATATACTAAAAATGGAGTTCTAAAAATATTTTTTCTATTTAAATGGGGGGAAAATGAGGAGACTCAAAAATGATAGAATGAATACTTTGGGGGATGGGAAGAGAATGATGAGGATGGATCTGGAGAGTAGGCAAAATTATTTGATTTTTTTTCAGATGATTTGATTCTACTTTATATGCCAAGATTATCATCTTATCTCTATATTGAGAAAAATAGAACAAAAATTGTTAATAAAAATTGAAACCTAAGTTCTTCTGATTAGTTCAAGTAAACTACTTTGAATGAATTTCATTCCAAGTATTAAGAGGCATAAATGATATATTGGTCCAGTTTTCAGACTGAAAGCTGAGAGGGATAGATAATATATAGAAGGTCAGGATCCGCATCCAAAAAAAAGATCTTTACAAGCTAGCAATTAAAACTTATGGGATAAAATTCAATAGAGATAAATAAAAAATTTGGCATAGGTTCAAAAATTTAACTTCATGACTACAAAATGGTAGAGTGGCTAAACAGCCTCAGTATGTCCGAAAAAAGGATACTGGAGTTTTAGTACACAGCAAGTACCATATGACTCAGAGTACAATATGACACACACACCCCCAAATGGGAGATACAATTTTAGTCTAAATTAAGGGAGGCATAGTGCCCAAGTTTAGGGAAGAGATTGACCTATCATACTTTATCCTATTCAGACCACACTGGGGGAAATATGTTAATTTCTTGGACACATATTTTTGAAAGGATTTAATAAGTTAGAAAACATCCAAAGGATAGTATCAAGAACGGTGAGGGCCCTCCAAAACACACCATAAAAAGACAGGTTGAAGAGAATAGAGCTGTTTACTCCAGAAGATGGGAGCTCTAGTGGTGATAAAGCAGTGTTATCAGAAAGTATGTAAAGGACTTAGAGTTGTCATGTTTGAGCCCAGAGGTAGAACTAGGAATATAGGGCAGAAATTGCAGGAAGACAGATTCAGCCTGGGCATAAGGATTAACTTTCTAATAATTACAAGATATTTAAAAATGGAATGGCAGCTAGGTGGTACAGTGGATAAAGCACTAGACCTGGACTCAAGCAGATTGGAGTTCAAATTTGGTCTCAGATATTAGTTGTGTCACCCTGGGAAAGTTCAGTTTGTCTCAGTTTCCTCATCTGTAAAACTGGAGAAGAAAATGGCAAACCACTCCAGTACCTTCGCCAAGAATCCTCCAGATGGGTTCATGGAGAGGTGGACATGAATGAAAATAATTAAACAACAGCAACAAAAGTGAATGGACTGCCTTGGTAGATAGTGGGCTTCACTTCACTGGTAGTCGGCGAGTAAAGGTGAAATGAATATTGACTATCCATTGGGAATGTTGTTTAGGGGATTTAAGGTCAGATGAGAGTTAATGTAGGTGGGTGGTGAGACCCCTTCCAACAGCGAGATATTGTAATATTGGTGAGGACAGAAAGCGAGAGAGAAAGAGAAGAAGAGGGAAAAGAGAGAGAGACAGACAGACAGACAGACAGACAGACAGAGACAGACAGAGAGAGAGAGAGAGAGAGAGAGAGAGACAGAGAGAGAGAGAGAGAGAGAGAGAGAAAGCAAAGCTGCATAGAAATCAGAAATGCTCTGGCTCTTTTCTATACACAAAATCTTAAATTCCCATGTTGCTCTAAAAAGGGTGACATTTTTGGAATGTTCTTTCCCCTGAAAATGTACCTATTGGCCAAGAGACCACATTTATAAACACTAATGAAAATTCATTCTCCTTAATTTCATGGTGTCTATGAAAGGCATTGAATTTTCTCCTTTGCAGTTTTCAAGGAACCAACCCTTCCTGTCTATTTAGAGAAGTAACCCTATTGCTCATTCTTCCCATACTCCTAGTTGGGGAAACTTCACTCCTGGGCAGCAGCTTCACTTTCTCACCTATTTGTCCTGGTGTTCAACATCTACAGAACAATGAAGATCTATTCACCTGATTTTTCTCTGATTTCTTGCTCTGACCCTCTATTTATTCACTTTTCTGGATACACAAACGCCATTATGATCCCTTTTGCCTATTGTTCAGATCTGCCTGACACTCTCCTGGACAATGATTTACCCATTAGAAATTAGTCTACTTCAGCACATACATTTACAGACTACAAAGAAAGTGATATTCTACCTATGACAAAAGGAATAGTCAAGAAAACAGCATGAAACTTAGAAAAGAGAGTCAGAAAATGGGGTTAAAGTCCAAACTATCCCATTTACTAACCATATGACCTTGAGAATATAATTTCACCAATCCCTGTGTCAGTTTCCTCTTCTGTGAAATGAAGGAGCCGAGCAATTCTAAGGTACATTCTAACTAACATTTGGTGATTCTATTAACACTTCAGGGCCAGACCTTTCAAAGTTCTCTTCTAGCACTAAGATTTTCTTCTATGATCAGTTCACTGAAAATCAGAAGACGTTACTGAGTTTCAATTTAAGATTTCTGGGGCATTGAATATGCTTAAACCTGCTAGCAGATCACTTGTGTGGCAACATTGCAAGTGCACACACCCCATCCTGCATGTCATTTTTTTAAACTGTCACTGGATAAGCTAATAGCAATCAAAAGCAATTCAAGTGTTTACTAGACAGCTAAGCAATGGTACTTACTAATGGCCTGGCTCTTTTTAAGGAAGGTTATCAGTCTTCACTTCCTTTCATGTCTTAGGTTTTTTATCTAAGGAGCACTTTTTAGCCATAGCATTCATGAAAAACATATTGAAGACTCATGCAGATTTCAGATTACTAATCAACGCACATAATTCATCAAGGAAGACCAACTTTTCCTATCTTCCTAATGTATGACGCACTTAAAACAAACAGTGCCACAGTGTATGTTAGCACAAAAGGGTTATTGCATTTCCAACAAAAGACAGCGGTACACAATTTATTAACTGTGTGTTACTGATTCCCAAATGGTGTGTTACTGATTATAAAACAATTCAACTATAATCATTCTGTTTGAGGGCTTAAAGGACAGCACATTAACAAAAGATGGATTTTTTCTAGCATTATTTAAGGGTACAACTCGAAACATGGAAAATTCCACAGTTGGATACAGAGCAAATATTACTCCACTTAATTATAGTCCTTATGGATTTGTGATATGTGGGCAAAAGCTCAAGGGGAAAGTGTCTTCGTGTAATTAGGACTTTCAACTAGCAAGTGTACCATCTGGCTAGAAAAGTATTGCAAAACTGAACTCATCATCTTCTCCAGAATACATGCCACAGTCCCTTGCTTCAGCATTTCTCATTCAATCACCTCAGGCTTGAGACTTCAGTCAGCTCCCTATTGTTTGCTTTGCTCCCCTAGAAGAATGTAAACTTCTTGAAATTAGGGACCACTTGATTTTTTTGCATTCTCACTACTCAACATAGTGCCTTAAATATGGTAGATATTCACGTAATATCTATTGAATTGATTCTTGTCTCTTTCTCACCCTCCATAGCTAACAGAATGTCAAATCCCATGGATTCTTTCTCTGCTCTATTACTCACATTTACCCCTCTCTGCTTCAGTGATACTTCTACTATCACTAGACTACTTTAATAGGCTCCTAACCAGTGTTCCTCTCTATACTATACTCACTCTATGATTTACACTGTTGCTCATATAGCCTTTCTAACAGGACTGTGCTAGAGCCAGTTCAAACTGGCTAGGGAGAACCAGTTGTTAAATTTTCAGCGTGATCACTCCCACCTTGGAAATGGGCAAAAGCTACAAATCAAGCCCTGATTAATTGGTTTGTGGATTTTCTAGACTAGGGATCATGATGAAGAAAATTAATGAAAGCACATTAAAAAGTATATCACATGGATATACTGCAATATCACTGCAATCAGAAGGACCTGAGTTCAAATCCAGCCTCTGGCACTTGACTAGCTGTGTGACCCTGGGCAAATTACTTAAAGCTGATTGCCTCACTCAAAAAAAAGTGTGTAATGTAGAGATTATGTTTTCTCAAAGAGCTGATTATTAAATATGTACCAGAAAAATCCCTGTTCTAATCTTACTTTCTTATCATATCATTTCTCTACTCCAAAGCTTTCATTGAGTCTCCAAGGCCTACTAGATAAAATCTAAATTTGGGAGATTCAAAATCTTCTACAGACTGATGTTGAATTTAAGCCTGATCTCTTCACCAAATTCTGTGTTCCAACAAAAATAGATTGTTCAGCATCTCCTGTTTATCTTAAGCTCTTCCAACTTTTGCCTTTGTTCAAGTCATCCTTTCTGCTTGAAATAGGTGTTCCTTCTGTAAAAATCCTTCTCTTTTTTCATAGTGATATTAGGATGGGTGAACAGCCTTTGGATGATAATGTTCCTTCCAAGCTTAGCTCTCTTGCAAGGGGCTTGAGTTAGAAAACAGAACCCCAATTACTAGGTAGCAGAGGTCACATAGAAAAGTTCTCTCTCACATAAGTTGCCCGTGTTCTGATATCTTATGGTCAGAGTCCTTCTACCTTCTCCATTGGCATATCTAAGAGAAGATATCTAACCTTCTAAATTACTTAGTAAGGAAACAGCTGTAATTGACCTTGTAACAAGGAGTCACAATCCCCCAAACTGTCTGATGTTCTCTGAGCCTAAGATCACAGGCATCTGGCCACATAGTCTAGCACACAAGACATATATAGATAAGCACAACACAGAAAACAGAGACACTCAAGAGAAGTTGCCCATAAATGTCAAACTGGCAAAGAACTACTACTTCACTTATAAAGAGGTCACAACTGGTTCTCCTATTAGCCTTACTTCCAAGAAAATATGCCACACAGCTACAATAAAATAGACCAACATACAACAAATGCCAGCTCAGATGTTCTCTCCCTGTTTGTTTTTTATCTTGTACCTATAGGCAGGCTCAGAGTGAAAGAAAAGCTGGTGTAGTCCTCAGGGTCATCGTCCACAGACATTGCTTGCTCGTCCTGCAGCTTAACTGCCCTGGTTTTCCTTAATGTAGTAATATAAATGCAGTTTATTCAACTTAAATAAATCCCCTTTGTAAATCCTCCTTTGGGATGATGGACCCCACATAGGGTTGCCTGATTTTTAATTTTTTATTGTTATAATAGACACATTTCAAGTGTACTAAAATTTTCAACCAGTAAATATTTTAAGTTATCAAGCTCTTAGCACTTGTCCTATGACCTTGTTAGCAACAAGCCTCTAGAAATTCTCCCTGGCATTGCTCCTCTGTTCTGCTCATTTATCATGTGCACATAGACCACTAAAAGTTTGTCAATACCTCTGAGAGAATGATGAATGAAGGAAAAAGCCACTTATTAAACATTACTATGTGTCAGGCACTGTGTTGGGTCCTGGAAATGAACATAAAAGCAAGCAAGACAATTTCTGCCCTCAAGGAACTTACATTCTAATAAAAGAACTAGAGTTAGGAAGGTGGTGGCTAAGACCTAATTTGGAGGTGGCTGGGAAATAGCATAGTAACCTGGTTATATCAAGATAAAGTGAGAACGCATCCCTCAGAGCCCAGGGGATCTGGGTCAGAGTCTGAATTCCAAAGGAAAAAAGAGAAGGGTCAAAGCACAGGCATAATATTTTGGAGATTCATGGTATCTCAAATTTTCAAGATAACTTTGAGATCATCATATTATTAAATACTACCCAAAATATGACATCCTTCAACAATATTGTCAATAGAAGTTGATAGAATGTTTATTCTGAATACTTCCAGTGATGAGGAACTCACTACTTCATGAAGTTGCCCATTCCATTTTTTGTATAACTCTAATTGTTCAGAGGTTCTTCTTTACATTAAGCTGTAACTTTGACTCATTCATTGTACTTTGCCATACTGGGAACAAGAAGAATTAGACTAATCCCTTTTCCACAGTCCTCCAAATGCTTGAAGACAGTGATAATGTCCTCCATGGCTTTGCTTCTCCAGATTAAATGTGCCCAATTCCATCAATCAATCTTCATAAGATGTTGTTGTAAATTCCTTCATTTCTCATCACTCTTCATCAAAAACCTTCCTGATTGTCATTGTCTCTTGAAATGTGTGCCTAGAACCAAGCACAGAACTCCAGGTGTAGTCTGACCAGGATGCAGTACAGTGGAACTATCATTTCTTGAATACTGCACACTATGATGATGATACTGATGATGATGATGATGATGATGATGATGATGATGATGATGATGATAGGGATGAGGAGGAAAAGGAGGAGGAGGAATAGGAATTATAGCTAGCATTTATATAATAAGTTTTGGAACTTGTTTTACATGTGTTATTTCATTTGTTCCTCAAAACAACCCTGGGAGGTAGGTGCTATTATTATCCTCATTTACAAGAAATTGAGCCAGAGAGGTTAAATGACTTCCCCAGGGTCAAACGGCTAATAAGTGACTGGGGCAGGATTCCAACTCAATACTTCTTGACTCCAAGTCTAGTACTCTATGCACTTTGCCAACAAGGTGCCAATTTCCATCATCCCAGCCTAACATACCACTAGCTTTTTAATCTGACACTTTACCATTGATAACTAGTAAACATCCAGACATATACTTATCGATGAGGAAAAAAAAACACTGGGGGAAAAATAGTAAAGGATTTTTTCTTAGGCCTTAGCGAGTGTTGGACGTAAGTGTTATTCATTTCTTTAGTAACCACTTTTTGTGTGTCTTTTTTTATTTTAAGCAAATGTCAGAACCACACTCAGGCAGAATCAATAAAGTTTTCTTAGTGGAAAAAAATGACAAGATGTACTTCGCCAACCACTCTAGCTACTTCAAAGCAACGGCCCCAAGTTTTAAGCTTAACTTGAAAATAGGGGGCTGAGTTCCCTGTCAGATACATTCAAAGTATGAGCTGAGCTGAGATTTCATTGGCAAGGTACATTCTGAGAAATATCTCTAACACTGCATTTTACTAGTAGTCCTGGGAGCAGATTGAGGAATTATTTTTAAAAGGAATTATTTTTAGCACAGAGTATCATTTGGTTAGTGGAATCATTCCCCCTACCCCAGGCCTCCCTAGTTTAATTTCATAGAACTATGGCAATTAATTCAAGTTCCAGAGGTTTTTTATGAAACCCAGTTACCTTCAGGTTCTAAGATGATTGTTTTTACTCATTCCTTTGATGACAATAGGAGGGCCTTCCTGGCAGGGGGTTCTCATCAGGCCAAAACCCTTTCCTGAAATGAAGAACAGAATCTGAAAGCTATAAACTACACTCTGAGTATTTCAATGAAAATCCCTAATCTACCACCAAGTGTGAAACTTCCTACCTATCTGGGGAGGCAAATTCAGGATCCCAGTTTGGCCCTTCCTCTCCTTTACTTCAATTAAGTATTAACAATGAAGGAGCTTAGGAAATAGAACCTGTAGCATTTAAATACAAATGTTTCAAATGATAAAATGTATTAGACTAGGTCTCTGGTAGGGAACTCTCTAGATGACAACTTCCTCCACCAAACTTAATCAGAAATTTTGTGTAACTTTTATTCTTAAGGGAATTGCCTGGTACCGCTGAAAGATTCAATGATTTGTCAGGGTCACAGAACTAGCATGTGTAAGAGGCAGGGTTGGTTCCTAGATCTTCTAACTCCAATGCTGGCTCTTCCTCACTACATAATAATTACAATAACAGTTAATATTTGCATTGTCCTTTAAGGTCTACAAATCATACTACATACATTAAGAGGCAATGAGCTATAATAGAGGGGTACTGAACTTTAGATCAGGATGACCAGGGGTTAAAATTTTTCTCATACACATAATAGCATGTGATCCTAGATATATTGTTTACCTTCTTGGATGTCCAGTTTCCTTATCTGTATTAGAGTAATAATATTAATAGCTACCTTATGGAAAGTTGAAGATCCAATGAGATAAAGGGTGTAAAGCACTTAACAAACATCAAAAATAACTATACTTTTCTATATTTTGTTGTTCAGTCATTTTTCAGTTGTGTCCAACTCTTTAGGTTCCCATTTGGATTTTCTTGGCAAAGATACAAGTGTTTTGCCATTTCCTTTGGCTCATTTTACAGATGAGGAAACTGAGGCAAATGGAGTTAGGTGATTTGCCCAAGGTCATTCAGCAAATAAATGTCTTTAGCTAGATTTGAACTCAGAAAAGAGTTCACCTCCTAGCTCCCCATTTTATTTTATATAGACATAAATATTTAATCACTTATTATAGCATTTGATCCTTAATGAGAGAACTGGTCTGTAATATCTGGAATGAAAATTCATGTTCTTCTCTCTCTGTCTCTCTGTCTCTGTCTCTGTCTCTGTCTCTCTGTCTCTGTCTGTCTCTGTCTCCCTC
Source organism: Pseudocheirus occidentalis (assembly GCA_028646575.1). NCBI lineage: Eukaryota > Metazoa > Chordata > Mammalia > Diprotodontia > Pseudocheiridae > Pseudocheirus > Pseudocheirus occidentalis. Next base: position 107,005,353 of record CM053594.1, read on the forward strand.
TGTCTCTCTCTGTCTCTCTGTCTCTCTCTGTTTCTCTCTCTGTCTCTTTGTGTCTCTCCCTGTCTCTCTCTCTGTCTCTCTGTCTCTCTCTCTCTCTCCGTCTCTCTCTCTCTGTCTCTCTCTGTCTCTCTCTGTCTCTGTCTCTGTCTCTCTCTCTCTCTCTTTCTCTCTCTGTCTCTCCTTCCCTCCCTCTTCCTTTCCTATATCCTATCTCCATCACATTGAGCTAAATATCTAAGCTAAGTATTTAAGTTGTTTGAGTTCAGGGAATAAAGGGTCTGAATAGTCATGCTTTGGCATCCCTGCAAAAAAAGCACCAATAGGGTAGAGACCAAGATTTATTTCAATTTCGTTTCTACCTCTGTGTCTAGCACAGTGTTCAGTACACAATGGGTTCTAAATTCATGCTTAATGAATGGATGAATGGATAAATAAATTAATATATCTTTAGATAAATCACTTCAACATTTCATAGAACTTCTGGGAAAAAGGAGAAAACATGAACAGATTCTGATTCCTATAGCTCAAAATATGAAATGTATGAAGATCAGTCTTTATGCATTTTACAAGGTATATTTTTGAAGACTCACACTGACAAAATTAATATATTTGTCTAGCTACATGAATTATACATTGTTATAATAGAATTCACATTCTTATTTTAAGGTGCTATGCGTTAGCAATTATCTGAAGTTCTCTTTTTCTCAGAAATCATGAAATAAGAGATTTAGAGTTGGAAGGACTTCCAAGAAAGACCTGAGGACATGGAGAAGTTAACTGACTTCTCTAGATTCACACAACTAGTAAGTGATTGAAATAGTACTCAAATTCAGATCTTCCTTATTCTAATTTTATGATCCCATGCAATTACCAATTTGCCATGTTGCCTCTAAGAAGTATTCCAATGGTAAGTCCTTATACATGATCCCTCCACGTCAACAGTGTCTGTATTTAAATGAAATTTCTAGACCTCTCACCTAGGAAAATTAGCTGTGAAAGATTGATTTGAGATAAGTTTGCAGCTTTTACAACAATATCACATACCTTGGAATGAAATAATTTAATTTGTTTTAATTAAAAAACATTTATTAAGTGCCTACTCTGAACAAAATAAATTTTTCAAGCTGATAGTGATACAACAATAAGATACTCTCTGTCTGTGAGTAGCTTACAGAAGAGCAATAAAACCCCAAACCTTCTCTTAGGGTCTTAAAATTGGTCTTCTAAGTCTGCTACTCCCAATGTATGATTCTGATAGGAGACATTCTTTTATTCAGGTAAAAACAAGTAAAAGTCTGTTAATATCAATGATAACAATAATGGTTCATATTTATATGGTGTTTTATAGTTTGCAAAATATTTTACGTTTTATCCTCACAAAACCTTATGAAGTTAGTGCTATTATTATCCCACTTTACAGATGAATAAACTGGGGACCTGAGTAGTTAAGTGACTTGATCAGTGTCACAGAGCTAGTAAGTTGATGGAAAAAGAATGGATCAACAACCCACACAGGAAGGATGCTTAGTTGTTTAAGGCATCTTCAAAGTTGAGCATGTGTGTGTGTGTACATGTATTATATATATAATACATATATATATATATACAATACATGTATATACACATATAGATGTATGTATATTGCAAACAAAATAAAGACGACAATGTTTCCAAACTCCATTCATTGCTGTAATATATCCTTACATTCCAGCACACCCAAGCATGCTATTGAAATGTTTGTTCACTTGCTTCAGACCATGTCACAGATCTTCAGGGCCACAGCTAATATTTTACAATTGATCAAATAAACTTGGATATGTATTCTAAATATGTGACTTAATGAAAACAACAGAAAGATTTATGCTCCATTTAATGTACTTAACTAAACCCATGGGATTGCCAAAGAAGATAAAAAAAAACCCTGCAACATGGGTTAATGCGTAGTTATCTTTTGGTTAACTTATGTAGCTTAACAATCAAAGAACATGAAAGAAAAACCTTTGATAAAACTTGGCCTATTTTTAATTCCATAAAAGGCAGCTGCATTTCCAGGCAGGCCTATAACCCTGGAATTTTTAACTTCCAGACAAAAGCTCATAGTTAAGTTTAATATAGCATTGACAGCCAAGAAACAAAATTTTTAGCTATTAACATTTCAAATGAAAAATAGAAATTAGATTAACTGGCCAATTAAGAGCAGAGGGACAAAAGTATTTCTACTCAAATGAAATTGATGTGAAGTAAAACTTTGAGGAGAAAATGTTCACTTCCATTTCTCCTTCCCTAACCACACATCACCATGCCAATCAACACAGTATTTAACTCCCAACATCATATCAAAACCATGTATCATCATTCCTATTTCCTAACTCTACTGTCTAAATCTACCAAAAGAAATAGCAGATGAAAATTCATTCATTCAGGAAATATTTACAGCTATACAAGGGTATTCTAGCTATATCTGCTTTCCTAAACTCTTGTCACTCAAACCACATGCTCCTTATTTTCACATTGATATATATCCAATCTAACACTTCCTCCCTAAACTGTATCTTAAGCTAGATTTCCATTTTTCTGTCAATGATTTCATCAGTTTTCTGTCTCAGCCTCAAAATCTTGGCTCCCAATTACCTCTAGAATAAACTTCAGCTACTTTAACTGAACATTCAAATCTTTCTATAATCTGACCATCTGACTGCCAGTAGAAATGACTATGGGAATGGTCCCAGTTAAGCTCAGTTAACTTTGGTGCAAGTTCAGGACAGGTGGAAAGTGGAACCAAAGGATAAGGTTAAGGATGGAGCTTTGGGAAATGGCTACTTACAGTTGGAAGCAGAAGGAAGTGGATATACCTATTTTATGGAATATAGATATAGAATACAGATACTCCCTTTTTACAGAAAAAGAAAATAACTTGAGCAATTTGTCCATAGTTTCTATTTCTATATCTCTGTTGCTCTCTGTATGAGAGAGAGAGAAAGAGAGAGAGAGAGAGAGAGAGAGAGAGATACAGAGACAGAGAGAAAGAGAGAGAGAGGGAGGCAGGGAGGGAGGAGAGAAAGAGACAGACAGACAGACAGAGAGACAGACAGAGAGACAGAGAGAGAAACAATGTCAGAGGTAGGATTCAAACTTGGACTTCTTGGGTCCAAGTTCATTGCACTAACACATAATTCTACACTCCTGTGGCACTTGTTTTTGTGGCACTCATTTGGTGTATCTATACGGTGATTTTCATTTTTTAAAATTACTTTTGCACATACCCTGTCTTCCTAGGTAAACTAGAAACTCCTTGAAGTCAGGGCTATATCTGGTGCATTTTTGCATCCCCAGTAGCTATTCACTATCCTTCACACATAGGAAGTAATCAGTAAGTATTCATTAGTGAGGAAGATAATGCTCTTCCTTCCCCCAATTTCTCCATCCAACTCATGCTATAAAAGGCTACAAGATCCTTTGAGGGGGCAGGGCAGAGGGGTAACTAAGTCTTTCTTCTTGGAAAGCCCAAATTGGTTCTGGATCAATGTCCAAAGAAACCTGTTCAGTGTGGAAATAGGCCTGTCATATTATCTTAACAAGTTGCATAAACCAATTTAAAGGTGAAATAGTGGGACCTTATAAAAAAAAATAACACTCATTTAAAACTTTAAAAATGGAAAAGGATAGAAATTTCAAGGGTTATCCCATAGCTTATAAAGATATGTTTGTTCTTGATTTTAAATTCTTCCTTCATGTTGACATTTTTTTCATGGTTGACTTCTAATTAATTTGTTTCTTTCATGCTAACTGTGGGAAGAGTAATATACTAACCGTTTCCCCCCCCCCCAAAAAAAAGATATACACATTTTTCTTTTAAATATGTTTAAATTTTCTTGGAGGTTTCACTGGTTTGGGGAACTAAGATTATGATGTAGCTTCCTGATCACTTGGGTAGAAGGAGGAGGTGGCAATTGGAGCTTTTGCAACAGACTTCTGACTTCAGAGTAGCAGGATGCACAATGCCAACAGTAAAGAGCAGTGACCATTTAGATCAAAATTATATACTGGATGAATGTCCAGTCCTCGTTCTGAATATCCTTTCTCTGCTATGTTGAGCTGTTTTTAACTGTTAGTGGGACTATAGATGTTTTATTTCACTTCAGTCTCAAAAATAAACTACCACGGCTCTGGCTGTAGTCAGGGCCAGCCCACAAGACCCTGATCTCAATGCACTAGGCCTGAGTGGTATTGGAAGTCTTCAGATGATAAAGGTCCAGGAAGAGATATCTACCAAATTCAGAATAAAACCTTTCTTTGAAAGAAAAACCTATGAAAATCTGAAAACATGCTAAGTTCATGGTCAAGATTCCCAACTCAAAGAGTTTGTCTCTTGATTTCTGTGTCTGATTTGAGTTTTCTTGAAGAGATGTTGAGGTTCCAGGGAACTTTCTGCTACTGATGCTTTGCCCTCCAGTGGATCTGATGGGCAATGAAGCTTACTGGTTAATAGAAAATGCAAGATTTGTGTACTCTCTGTACCATGCACTCTACATCCTAGTGGGACAGAGGTGATGGTGGGATAAGGTTGCTCTATGCAAGGTTTTCCAATGTAATTAAAGTATCCTGCCTTGAAACTATTCATGGTATCCGGTTTCTCAGCATCCTGTTTAACAGAAACTGCAGTATCCTGATTATGAATCTTTGGGTTGATTATAAGGGGGGAAAATGGTTGTTTGTATTATGTCTTTCCTTATCTACTTACCCAGATACTTTATTCATTTTTGTGATATATAGAGGCATGTCTTTGTACCTTTGCTCTGCAATATATGGAATGAAATTATTATATTATAATATCTTATTGACACATCTTATTTTAATAATAATTGCCCTTGATTATACTTGTAACCAAGTAGGTCTAGATTGATACTGCATGCTTTGCAATTTCTTGAAAAAAAGTACACCCCTTTGAGATCCTGGGTGAAGGATCTAATACTTTGAGAAATAGAACTAGCCCAGGAATTAAGATCTGATGGTTTTATAATGTTAGGATCACCTTTGATGGTCCCCTACTGTTAGGACTGGATTGCTATGGTATGAATGAGATCAATTTCAATGTCACATCCCAAAATGGGACCATTATTTCCCATTCCTATAGGGTAGTTTTTAAAATAGATATTCATGAATGGATATTCTGGAACAGAAAATGACTCAATCAAGAAGTTTTGAGGTAAGCTCTTCAGACTGGAGGCTAAATTAGGATTTATTCAGGACAGAACTATTTCAAGTCTGGTGGGCTACAATACTCACAGGGTCACTAGATCACTGGGAGTATTGTTATTAATATTTATTATTATCATTATTATTATTATTAATTTGCTTTTTGGAGGGGGGAATGCATGGCAATTGAGGTTGTGACTTGCCCAAGGTCACACAGCTTGTTTTGTGTTAAGTGTCTGAGGCCAGATTTGAATTCAGGTGGAGGATTATTTCAATAGAATACAGATATATGAAGTAATATACAGGAAACCAAGATGGAGCAGATAGCAATATAGGTAGATGTGTGAGTTTACTTGCATCATGGTTAGAACTGGAAGAGAAAAATGGTTGGTAAAGAGAATTTATTGTTAGGTGAGCTAAGTTCAGAGAAAATGGAAAAACACTGGATTTGGAGTCATAGAATCACAGGTATATCTGAGTCTGCCTAATTCCTTCAGTGTAGGATCAAGAATTTGTTTCACAACATTCCAAACAAATGAGTATCTAGTCTTAGCTGAACAAACTCAAATGAGGGGGTGGGGGGGGAGGGGAGACCAAAGCCTCATGCTGAACTGAATTCCCATCGGATATTCTACTAGTTTCTGCATTTTTTTTTACATTTGTTTCCAATATCTCAATGACTTGACACATGGTCAATCTTTTAAAAAAGTTCAATGCAGTACTGAAAAATACATGTATTCTTTTGAGGCCCCATTTAGAAGATATCATAAACCTTTTAGATCTACTTTCTTCAGCAATTTGTTCAGTTCTATATTTTCTTTTTTCTTATCTTTCTGCTAGATTTAGCAAAAATTAAGATGACATTAACATCTCCTATCACTGTTGTGGTACTGTTTATATATTTTTGTTGCTCAATTAATGCTCCATTTATTAATTTTGGTGTGGAGGTAATTGTACCATATAAGTTTAATACAAACACTATTGGGTTATTAATAGTTTCTTTCAGCATAAAGTAGATTCCTTCTATATTCTTATTTTTTTGAATGTTTGATTTTGTTATGCTGGATAGCATGAATGCAACTCATTTTCTTTGGATTCAATTACTGTAATATATAGCAAAATTTTCTAACACTCAATTTTATTCTGTTTGACTTTATTGAAAAGAAACATACATTTCTTGTAAGCAACAGATTGTGAAGTTTTCTTATGCAACTGTGTCACTTTATAAACTCTTGGGGCTCTTGT
>CM053594.1:107012293-107058275 GCA_028646575.1 Pseudocheirus occidentalis
CTTCCTGTTAAGGTGTGAACTACTCCCAAGGAGTTAACTGGAAGTAAGGAGCTAAGCCTCTGAGGTGCTAAGTGCCTTTACTAGGTGCCAATAGAAAGGGGCATGGAAGATCTTCTGATTTCATTAACATTACACCCTCTTCTCACTGATTCATATTGTTGCCTCCAGGCAACCACTAGATATCAGGAACAAATTCAAGGCAAGAGATCACTTTGGGGTGGAATGACTTATAAAAGCAGGAGACCAATGCAGGAACTGAAGTGACATATGCCTTAGGTAAAGAGATGCAGGATTGAAAATACAGTCAAAGAAGAAGAACCTGATAACTGCTTCCAATAAAGCCTCTGTGAACATTAATAAAAATGGTTGAAAGACAATTAGCTTTGGAAAAACATGGTAAATATGAGCACAATTTATCATTTGGCCAAACTGATCAAACTGCTCTTTCACTATACTAACATACCATATGAAAGTCCATCACTATCAGTTAAATGGCTGAGTAATGGACAATAATGGCTATAGAAACCATATAATATACTCGTTTTCTAATCATTGATAGATAATAGCTCAAAATATATAATAGTAGGGTTGATATGTCTGCCATGGTTTGATCACTAATTACCTGAAACATTCATATATATTTATACCAAAAATGTAAATTTTATTGTTAATTTTTCAAAGAACCATTTAAGATGTAAAATGAAAGTCATAATCTTCTTTGCACCAAGTGATGTAATCAGTGTAAGCAGACATTCATAGAGGAAAAAGGCAATTGGAAACTATGAGGATATTTACTTTAAGCAATTTTACTTTATATAGGGTCAAGAAAATATGTATGTGTGTTGGGGTTTTTTCTTTTCCGAAAACTGTGATATAGGAAATGTCATGAGGGCATCATGTTGGACTCTGAGTGACCCTCATTTATTACAATGGAAGCAAGAACTCAAAGACCTTTATGTTTTGAAATTCTTTTCATGAGTTTTCACAAATGATTTAGTACTATGGTGAAATATTTTAGCACTTTCACGATCATTTTCAAAAGAATTGTTTTCTTTGTAGGGTTTAACTCTAGAGGTAATGAGCACCAATTTTTCTAGTTAAATAGGTCTTTGTGGTTTAAGTCACTGAGCCAGGAAGAATATATCTGTTCTATGTATTTATTGTGTCAAAAATGTAACCTTGCTCTTCTCTCCTTTTACTTAGAAAATCAAGACCTCTTGTCAAAAGGATGGACCAAGTCTAAAATGCAGCCCAAATGGGAATTAACATAACTTACGTATACATGCATATGAAATAATCTGTATAACATGTATTTATACACACAAATATATATGTATGTATATACACATACATACATATGTACATACACATATATTTTTAAGGCTGTCCAAGCTATATACTTTGAGTTGTGTCATTCATTTAGTGAATTTAAGCTAGTATAATAGGTCTGCTTGATAGTTTGAGTAATAAGAATCTTCTGCTGATATCCCAAACTGGGACACATTAGGCATGGATAATGTGAGGCTTTCTACCATGAGTGATGGCACTTGATTGTGTTTTCCTGGCTGCCAGCTTTGGGAAATCAACCTTACAATGCAGTCTAAGTGCCTAGTCAATCTATGACATCTCTGTTAAGTATGAGCCTGCTCTGCTCCTCAAACAGATTCCATGTTTAGGACCAGTGCAGTCAATTGGGAATGAGGCTGGGTATCTGCATTTTCTCAGAGGCAAAAGACACAGGGAGAAAGCAAATGGGCAGGAAATTTCCCATACCCAATCCACTTTGGGGACCTATTACCTCTGCTACTCAGTGGAATATAATGGGCTGACTTTGTCTCCTCCCCACCATTCATCCATATGGCAGTATCATCATGATCATTTTCCATCTTCCTGGGAACCATCTTCTATTCCATTTCCCCAGACTTCCCTCTCTATAGACTTTTTCTTCTTCCCATCCGTGAACACTGGTACAGGATCACTGAGATCCCTGCCCCATCGTCCTCAATAAAACCTATTAAGAAAGCAGATAAATTGCATGTTGTCTTCAAATAATTGAAGAATTGTTATATACAAAAAAAAATATATCACTTAATCTGCTTGGGCCCTGAATATAGAACTAGGTACAGATGTTGGAAGTTGCAAAACTATAAATCTAGTCTTGATATAGGAAAAATATTACTAATAATTAGGCCTATCAAACAAAAAATGGGATGGGCTATCTGAAGTAGTTGGATTGGGGATCATTTATAGTCTTTGAGGCTGGGAGAGATGAGTGTATATTAGAAAGATTTTGACAGCTAACATAGCTGTCTAAAGGCTAACAGGGTGGGGCAAGGACTTTATATTATGTCATATTAAATCACTGTACTGTAAGAACCCACTCATAAAATGAATGTAAGGAAACATGGAAATATTTACATGAACTGATGAAAAGTAAAGTAAGCAGAATCAAGAAAACAGTGTTTGCAATGACTATACCAATTCAAGTGGAAAGAACCATAAACCAATCAAAAATATTAAAATTTTAAAAGAACAATTAGCACCAAAAAGTTGCATGAAAAGATACCTTTCTTCATCTCTGCAGATTTACAAAAGGAAGCAGAGAGTAGATGTTCATGAATATGCAATATTGAATAAACATCATGCAATTTTTTGAAATACTGGTTGATTTTGCTTAGTTTTTTTTCCTGTTCTTCCTCATTTTCTTTTTCCTTAAAAAAGTGTTATATGGGACAATTCTTTGGAAGAGAGAAAGTTAAGACAAACAAGGGGAAAGTTATGTAATATTAAAAAATCAAAATTATTTTTAAAATGAAGAAAGCAAAGAAAAAGGCATATGAGTAGTTGAAGAGAGTGAAAAATATTACCTGGTAAAGAGATTCAGAGGGGAGACAGAAATAATAGTTAGCTTCAACTATTAAAGGTTGTTCATGTGCCACCAGAGGATAGAACTTATGCCAAGATAAAGAATGTACAGGGCAAAAGTTTTAACTAAATGGAAGAACTTCTTAAATATTTCTTTTAAATACTGACACTTAAACTAAAATTTGGGAAGTATATTGAATAATCACTTTGGACTAAGTTAATATCTCTGACTGGGGGACCCAAAGTCTCTTACAAAGAAGAATGTTAAAAAGAAAGGCTAAGACTAAAAACATTAGGTAACATTTTTTTGTGCTTCGTTTATGAAGTTAATTCTTTCTATGCTTTTCTTGCAAACCTCCCTTTTCTTTTCCCAGTTTTTCCTTTGCCACTATTATCTTTTTCTTTAACTCTTCCAGGAATTCTTGCTGGCTTTGGATCAAATTATCATTTTTCTTTGACACTTTGCTTGCAGTTGTTTTTACATTGTTTTCTTCTAAGTTTACATCTTGGCCTTTCCTTCAACCATAGCACATGAAACTGCAAATCTATTATTGCACATGATCTATTTTTAAAATCTATTATGTATAATTTGATATTCCTTTTACATGTGTAATAAATTTATCATGTTTCAAAATTTGATTTGAGAAATTCTTTTAAAGTTGTTTAGATGGGAAAGTTGGGAAAGTTTAGATGAGTTCCAGCTATACTCTGCCTTCTTGACTTCCTACTACATCTCTTTGAAAAAATGTACAGAAGAAAGCAAATACAAGTAAAGGAGAATGACTATAAATTCAAGGCATAACCTTGTACAAGAATAGTGTAAGAGAAGCTTAAGCAAAGAATGAACTAAGGCAGCTAAATAATAACCTTGTTCTCCACTGGCTCTGCCATATTCCAATGAGTTGCCAAAATGACAAACACAAAAGGAAAAAGGAGAGGGAGACGTTACATGTTTTCTAGGCCCTTTTGAAAACATGGTGTTGTCCCTTTGGCTACATATATGCAAATATATAAGAAAGGTGATATTGTAGATATCAAAGGTATGGGCACAGTTCAGCAAAGAATGCCCCATAAATGTTACCATGGCAAGACTGGACAGGTCTATAATGTTACTCAGTATGCTGTAGGTATTGTGGTAAACAAACAGGTGAAGGACAAGATTTTAGCCAAGAGAATTAATGTGCATATTGAGCATATTAAACATTCCAAGAGCAGAGATAGCATCCTGAAGCGGATAAAGGAAAATGATCAGAAGAAGGAAGTCAAATAAAAAGGTACTTGGGTTAAGCTGAAACACCAGCCTACTTCACCCAGAGAAGCACACTTTGTGAGAACCAGTGGCAAGGAACTTGAGCTGTTGGAACCAATCCCCTATGAATTCATGGCATAAGTGACTGTAAAAAAAAATAAAAAAATCTTGGATTATGGAAAAAATAATAGCATTGTTAATGGTTCTTGTCCTCAGGACACGTACAAAATTTTTAAGTTAAACTGGCAAAGAAAAAGGACCAAATAAATTGGCATATGTGATTACCTCTGAGCCACCATCAGTGATATCCAAATGGTTATAGAGGATGAAAGAAGTACTATTACTATCCATCTATGTATCTATATATCCATGATCCTATCTATCCATACATGTACTTAAGTGTGTATATATGTATGTGCACACATATATAACATAGAAGAAATAATGTATCTATACATCCATGTATGTGTGTATGTGTGTATGTATTTGTGTGTATATACACATATTAGAAATACCATTTATGAGAGAAATAATCAACAGACTATAGAAGTACTTACCACGTATATGACAGAAGAATTATTAGACTCTCTCAAGAGAATGCCCTAGAAAATATTTATTTAAATTTAAGCAAAACATTTGACAAAATTTTCAATGCTGTTCTTAAAAATATCAGTTAGCTTTTATATAAAGCTGTAAGATTTGCAAAGCACTTTACAGATTACCTCATTTGATCCTCACAACAATCCTGCATGATTCTGATCCATCTTACAGATGAAGAAATTTTAATTAAGAGAGCTTAATAGTAGATCTTAATAATACAGTTTAATCGCTAGTGAATTACTGAGGCAAGATTTAGACCTGCTGACTCCAATGCCCTATCCATTATTTCACCAAGGAGTCTTGCAGAAAAGTTGGTGATGTGTGGGCTAGATAATACAGTCATATAGTTACATGGATTTGCAATTGGTTGAATGGCCAAAACCAAAGAGTAGTCATTAATGACTTAAAGATTTGGAAAGAGGTCTCTGTTGGAGTATTGCATGATCCACAATTGGCCCTATGCTATTTAATTAGCATTTTTCTATTGTTTAAATAAAGCCACATGTAGATTGCATGTTATTCAAATTTGCAGATTCACAAACTTAGGAATAATAACTAACCTTTTAGATGACAGGATTCAAAAAGATTCTGACAAACTGGAATATTGGAGTAGATCATACATTATAAAATCCCATAGTAATAAATGTGGAGTCTTATTTATACATGGTTTTAAAAAATTAATTGACATGTGTAAGATGGAAAATGTGGCTAAAAAGCATTTCATCAGAAAAAAGGTCTGGTGGCTTTAATGGACAGAAAGCTCAACATGAGTCAACACTTTGATATGACAACCAGAGAAGATAATGTGAGCTTAGGCATCAATAAAAGAGGCATCGAATTCCTAGTTGTAAACCACTCCAACCATTCTGGAGAACAATTAGAAATTGGGGCCAAGGGGCTATAAAACTGTGCATATCCTTTGATCCATCAATAACACTGTTAGGTCTATATCCCAAAGATCTAAGGAAAAGGAAAAGGACCTATATATACAAAAATATTTATAGCAGCTCTTTTTTGTGGTTACAAAGAATTGGAAATTGAGGGGATACCCATCAATCTGGGAATGGCTGAAAAATTGTGATGTATAACTGTGATAGAGTATAATTGTTTTATACATGCAAATTCTAACCCTAGAATTAGAGGTTGGAGGAAGGAGACAGAAAAAAAACAGGGAAAGAAGAGGGATTTGATCACATTAAATAAAAAAGTTTGTACAAATATAGTCAAGATTAGAAAGAAAGCAAAAAACTAGGGTGAAAAATTATAGGTATTTTTTCAAATAAAGGTCTCACATCTAAAATATATAAAGAACTTTCTCAAATCTATAAGATTATTAGACATTCCACAATTGATAAATGGTCAACAGATGCAAAGAGGCAATTTTCCAATTAAGAAAGTGACAATTCACAGTCATATAAAAAATGGTCTAAATAATTATTGATTAGAGAAATGCGTATTAGAACAACCTTGAAATATCATTTTATACCTATTAGATTGGCTAAAACGATAGAGAAGAATGACAAATGTCACAGAGGATGTGGAAAAATTTGATTATTAATTCATTGTTGGTGGAATTGTGATCTGATACAACGATTTTGAACAGCAACCTGGAATTATGCCCAAAGAGTTATAAAACTACCTATACCCTTTCACCCAGCAACACCACTATTTGGTCTTTTCCAACGATGATTAGGGAAAAGGAAAGAATCTATATTTCTAAAAATGCTTATAGCTGTTCTGTTTGTGGTTGCAAAGAACTGGAAATTGCAGGGTTGTGCATCAATTGGGAAATGACTAAACAAATTGTCATACATGATTGTGATTGAATACTACTATGCTATAAGAAATGATTAGCTCAGACTCCACTGAGTCAGGCCGGAGCCGCTGCGGTCACCATGACCCGTGGTAACCAGCATGAGCTTGCCCGCCAGAAGAACATGAAAAAGCAAAGTGACTCAGGCAAGGGAAAACGCCGGCTCTGCAGCTGCCCGAAAGCAGAGGGACTCGGAGATCATGCAACAGAAGCAGAAAAAAGCCAATGAGAAGAAGGAAGAGCCCAAGTAACTCTATGGCTTATGCCGGTCCCTCTTGCCCATCGACTGTGTGCCTGGAGCCAGTCCTGTCACACTCTCGCCTCCTCCTGTAGCGCTCACAGGTCCCAGAACTGACGGCATTCCATTCCCTTCCCCCTGTGTCTGCAGTGGGTTCCCTCTGTGCATCCTTCCCCCCAGGCAGCCTTGCTCTCCTCCAGGGCATTCCTGGGGGTAAGGGGGCTGCCTTCTCTCAGTGTTTTTTATTCCTTATGGGGCTTACCCCAGAGTATTAAAAGTAGCTTTGTAAAAAAAAAATGATTAGCTCAATGGTTTTAGAAAAAAACATGGAAGTACTTGAACAAAATAATGAAAAGTGAAATGAACAGAAACAAGAAAAGATTGTATGCAGTAACAGTGATACTCTTTTAAGAATGATTTAGAGCAGATAAGTCATTTTGTCTATTATAAATACCCAAATTAAGTATGAAGAACATGAAGACACTATCCAAATCCAGAGAAAGAACTGATAGAAATATGTATAGAACAATTTTACATATTATAATGCCAATGTGATATTCACAGCACCCACAGCAACTATGAATATGTTGATGTAATTCTGAATCACAAAATGTAACAGACACTCCACATGCAAAACATTTATTCAAATATCAGAAAGCTGAATCCCAACACCAGAAAGCCATATATATATCATAGCAACCAAGAAGTTGGTACATATAATCAATGTAGCAAGCACCAGCATTTCCAAACCTTCCCTTTGTCACGTCTTCAAAACAAAACAGGTTCCCTTAAGCAAAAATGCATCTCTCTCACTCATGCTAGCTGCTCTGCCTCCACCCTGCTTGCTCCCAGCTATGCTCCTGCTCTCCCCTGCTCCTTCCTGCTCCACCTTTCCTGTTCCACCCTTTCAGCAAGCTCCTTCCACCATGGGATCCATATGATTACATTTGGCCTATTAAGGGCAGGGAAGGTCTTCAAATTCCATTACGTCTATTAATGAACAGGTAGGATCTTCAAATTCCCATTCCTGTTACATTCAGCCCCAAGATCTCTCATGTCCCTTATAAAAGTCAATGGGAGTTTATATGTAACTAGTGTCAACAGAACTTTATAGCAATATAACAGGGATAACACAAAATAAACACAGAAAACAATATCCTAGGATAGGACTTAAATACAAGCACCCCATCATCCACCTCAAATGAATGAGACCCATAATCTTGAGTAAGGGGTGAAGGTCTCTTCTTCTATGTCTACTTGCTGCTGAAATTGAATGTAGAGCTGTCTGTGTCCCAAGAGGTCCTATTCAAGAGGTAAGTTCTTTAGCCAGCGTTTGGAATGTGGTGAATGCCAGGTCCATCTACAGGTAAAGGGTATCAAACCTGCAGGAAACAAATCTAGCAAACAAGGTGAACAGACAAAATGTCAAGAAGTCTGGAGTCCATGAATCCACTATTGTAGCTTCACTCTCTGAGGAATATATGAGTTAAGGTAACAATTTGGTAATCATCTCCTCCTGAATAAACAATAGTTACAGTATTATCCTACCAATGTGCTATAATCTCTGAAACCTTTGGAACATTGCCTGGCTTACATTTTACCCATACTCCTAGTTTTATTCTATCAGTAAACCAAATGCTTCAGTTGTTCTTATAGTAATTTCAGAAGGAAGATCAGTTTCTACAAGTGGTATTGTTTCAAAAAGAATAATCACTTGAACTCTTCTAACATTTTTACAAAACTATATAGGTTCTTCACCTAAATTTTGGAATGCCACAACAATTTCTCTATTACTCCAGCCAATATATGTATTCCTCAATCTGATAATGCTGATTTAAATAATATCCATCCAAAATGAATTTTATGGTTTCTTATATATATTCCAGTGGAGATTTTTCTTATTTCTCTTCTGTCTAACCAAATGTCCTCTAAACAATGCAAATCATATCCTGCCAAACCAGGTGTTCTTGGATACGATGCTGGGACATCCTGCCAACTATGCAATAAATATAAAGTCAATGATGATCAGCTCTCCTGAGGACTGCTGCCATGAATAATTTTCAGGATCTAATAATGAACTCTCTATATATTCAGCAGTAAACTAAAGAAAAAATTTCAAGAAACTAAAGCACATCATTCAAAACAATATAACATAACTTATTACTAAAGTGGCCACATGGCCTTAAACAAAACATATCATTCAGTAAGTCACAATCTCCTCAATCAATATATAGTATCCAACTAAAAACTTCTTTCATCTTAACTGAGGCTGGCTTCCAATCATCCTTCAATCAATCATACTTAAGTGGAAGCAGAAAGTACAAACACCATCCACACCTACTTCATAAAAAGCCACAATTCATCAGCCAGTGCAGGGTACCCAAGTAAAGTCCTCTTTCATCTTAACTCAAGGCTGACATCCAAACCCCATGGCTCCTCTTCCACAGGTTAACCACTCCCAGCTCTTGCCTGAAATCATGTGTAGGCAGTTCTCTGCTCTAATTCTGTTTCTCAGCTTACTGCTCCACTCCAAGCTCTTCAGTTTTTGCTTATAGGAAGACAAATTTAATAAAGCTACAACAATATTCACACACATTGCTGGCACTATCATCTCAATTCACTTTCCATCTGACAAAGTAACACAAATCAACAGACAAAGCTTCTCTCTGAGAAATCAAACACAAATCAACAGTAAAGTCCCAGAACTTCTGTAAACAGCAATAAAGTCCTCTTTCAGGGCTTCTGTTTCAACAGTAAATTCATCCTTCAGGGTTTCTGTAACAGCAGTAAAATCCTCTTTCAACAGACAGAATGCTTCTTTCTGACAAAGTAAAACACACAGAACATACAGACAGAGCGGTGAAATCACAAACCTTCTGCCTTTCAATTCTGCTTGGTCCCAGTGCATGCTCAAGCTTTTCTCTGCTCTGCTCCTTCCTGTTCCACTCTTTCAGAAATCTCCTCCCATGGTGGGTTCCATGTGATGATGTTAGGCCTATTAATGGCCTCTGGGAAGGGAAGGAAGAAAAAACATTTACATAATAATTTTGTTGTATATTTGAAAGGAATAGCAAGTTGTGCATAGTAGATTTGAGTTTCATGTGCAATCGTCTTTTTATTGTACTGTTATGGGAATGATTGCTTTATTCCATTAAATTAAAAAGAAAGAATAGGGAGAGAGGTTGTAGTCAAAGTATAAAGAAGTTCAGCACTAGGTAAGTCAAAAGAGGGAGTAACTTCAAGGAGTTAGTAGCCCTGAATGGGTGAGGAAAATAGACTGAAAAAGGTTACTGGATCTAACAAAAAGAAAGTCAATAAAGACCTTTAAGTATATGATTTTGATGACACATGGGAGACAAAGCCATATTTTTAAAATGTGAGGTTTCTATTGTATTTAAAAATTTACCTATATAAATTTTATTCATACAAGTAAAATATATTTATTGAAATTTAGGAGGAGGGGAGGGGTTTGGAATAAACTATAATGAGGTTAAGTTTTTACATGTATAGCTCAAGATGGCTATGGCGTACAGTGTGTGATATCCAATAAGCAACTGAAGACAGGAAACTGGAGGTCAAGAGAGACGTTAGGGTTGAACAAGTAGATCAGAGAATAATTGGTATAAAGATGATAACTGAATCCACGACAGTTGATGAAAATCACCCATAGAAAGTATAAGAGAAAAAAGAAGGCCTAGGATGGAGCCTTGAGGGACTTCCACAGTTAGTGGGCATGACCAGGATGATGATCCGGCACAGGAAAATGAGAAGGAGGAGTCAAACAAGGAGAATTTAAGAAAGAGCAGTGTCACAAGAACCTAGAGAGAAGAAAGAATCAAGGAGAAGAGAGTGATTTGAATTGTCAAAGACTGCAGAAAGGTCAAGAAAGCTAAGAACTGAGAAAAAGGCTCTAAAGTTGGCAATTATGAGATGATTGATAACTTTAGAGAGAATAGTGGTATTTCTGACTTCCTCCTATTTCAGTTTCTAAATTTGCAGCATATTCCTGCAGTTTCTAAACTCTCTGACTTAAGCTCATCTATACAACTTAATTATGGACCCTGTGAATCATGATTCCCTGCAGCTAATCAGATATCTCTATGGATCTGGCCAATGGATTGTATCATCTTCTTGGAGCTTGACCATTTCTGCCACCAGTAGGCATTCCACTTTGCTCCACCTTGGGATTTTACATGACAAGATTTTATAAAGGATTCAGATGTCACTGACCCCATAACTGAATCATCATTTCCCCGTCCTTTGACATGCTCTATGCCTAAGACCTTAGTTAGCTCACTAATTGGTCAGCAAAGACCAATGGATAAGAACACATATAACAAAGGGGTTCAGAGATACAAACATATAAGGAAAACTTCCTAGGTAAGTTCCACTAAAAGAAACTTCTCCTGGTTCTCTTCCCTTCTCCTAGAATGGTGGTTCTCAACCTGTGGGTGGCAACCCCTTTGGGATCAAACGATCCTTTCACAGGGGTCACAGGGGTCCGTAAGACCGTTGGAAAACACATATTTCTGATAGTCTTAGGAACCTCCTCTATCTGTCTCCAGGAGGGTCTACCCACATAGAGACATGCCCACACACAACTATTAAAGGATTGCAGCATTAGGAAGGTTGAGAACCACTGTCCTAGAATATCAGCTCTATATTTGGATCAGCTTAGGAATACTATCCTAGAAGCATGGATAACTCTTGGTTTTTGTATGATGATTATAGGCAGGCTAGGAATAGAAAATAAGTTAACAAAATTGTAAATAACAAGCTTAGAACCCATGAAAAGATATAAGAAGACACCTCCTCACACATTTGCAAAGATAGGACATCCAAACCTCTGGAACACTTTATGTAAAGTCAGATTTCTTTTTTTAATGGATTGATTTATTTTATTAATTTCTCTTTTCCTTTTAGTTCTTTTAAAATTTTTTCTCTATATACAAGAAAAACATCTAAGTTGTATAAATACAAGAGATACCAATAAAATTCTACTTTTTACAAAAAGAGCCCAATGTTTTATTTGGCAGCAACTGCCGTCTTTCTGTTTCCACAGCTAAACTTCCTCTTGTTTGTAGTAATGAACTGTTGAAATAATGTTTCCCTATCCCATGAAAACTTTTGATGACATGCCCTTTTTCAACTTCTCAAGAGTCTCCTATATTTATATGTAGCCAAGGCACAGGAAAACATGGTAAACTCCTTACAATGACCTAAGATAGACTACATAACCCACCCCTAGGGCACTCCCCCAGAACTCAAAGTAGATTCAACATCTATAGAATTTCCAAAACTCTGGCTTGGGGAAGACCTAGAAAAATCACAAAGGCCTGGAATTGTCCCCTGCCCACCTCCAAAATAACCGCTTCAACTTCAAAGCTAAAAGATTGATTCTGAACACCTTCTAATGGTCTGGCATGAGGAAAGTGCCACTGTGGCCAGATCTCTACCAAGAATTCTGAACAGATTTCAACCTGATAAGAGAATGGAGTTGTGGAAAACAGAACTATCCTGATGACCCAAAAGGCCTCTGAGGTAATTCTCAGCCCACAGGTCCCACCATCCCATCTCTGTGTTAACTCTGCCATATCCAAATTATTTCCAAGACCTGCCAATTTCATCTCTATGACAATCTCCCAAATACTCTAATTCAGGTCATCACCTCCTCACACTTTGATTACTATAACAGCCTACTAGGTGGGTCTGCCCCACCAAATCCATTCTCCATTCAGTCTCTAAAATAATTTTCCTAAAAGGCAAATCTGATCATGTCACTCACCTACTTCAATAAACTTTAGTTGTTTTCTATTCCCTCTAGAAACAAATACCAAATGGTCTGTTTGGAGTTCAAAGTCCTGCATAACTTAGCCCTCTCCTACCTTTCCAGTCTTCTGACACATTACTCCCAGAAAGAGCTTAGATGTTACTGAGCTCCTGGCTTTTCTAGAAACAAGACCCTCCATTTCTTGACTCTGGGCATTGTCTCTAGCTCTGTCTTGGTCCTGGAATGCTCTCCCTCCTCCACTCTGATTACTGATCTCCCTGTCTTCCTTTAAATTCCAACTAAAATCTCACCAAGAAAGTTTGGGACAAAAGACAGTTCCTGACCCTTTTTGTATCTCCATTGCTTAACACAATGCCTGGTACATTGTAGGTACTTAACAAATGTTTACTAATTTAACTAAACTGACTCAGAACAACTGACCCGAAACCATTTAAAACATGCATTCCTCACATGGCTCAGAAAGTCATGAGAATGATCTATAATCTAGGAAGAAGAGGTACAGGTCCCCAAAAAACTAGAAGCATTGCTGGAATCTAGTGAGTGTCCCTGGGGGGCTGGGAGTTCCATGTGTCTTCATGCTGGGATGTCCTGGCTTCCCTTTAGGTATGTCAATTATATTCCCACATCTGCAGGTGATATTTTCCTATTTCCATAGCCAAGCTGTCGGTCTAATAAAATATCCATATACATTAGTACATTCATTCTCATTCATTTGGATTGCAAGGTGTCTGTTGCAATCACCATGCTCCTGAGGCTCTAGATGCCAAAGCCCCGATAAACTGAGCTAATCCACCTGAAAAACACTACCAATGACAGCTCTTCTGCAGGAAGCCCCCTTCTCAGTGACAGTGATGCTGTATTGACCCCATATGGCTCTACACAGAGAACTCAATCCATTCACATGGATATTCCTCAACCAGGAATAGCTGCAAGCAAAAGGAAAAAAAAAAACACATGGAATTCAAAAGCATTTCTAGCTGCCAGGAAGACAGACTGTGGAGCAGCAGGTGCCCAGGAAACCCAAGGCAGCCCACTGCCAACTAGCCAAGCAGTACATGCAGAACAAGACTTTCATTTGGAAAAAATAAATAAATGTTTTAAATGGAGTCTTTTTTTCATATTCAACATTTATTTTTGTCTCTTCCTCCATTGCCCTCAAGGTCTAAAGCATGTAGGTTGTTCTCAATTATTTCAACCACCTGAAAAGGCAGTAACTTACACTGTGGAATCAGCCTGTCATGTCATAGATATCTAGTCAGGGCAGTATGAAATCTCTTCATAGTAAATTCTGCAAATGAAATCTCATGGGAGGTGTGTAGTGAGTGCAGTGGTCCACGCACTGGTTTGAAAAAGTTAGAAGAAAGGTTTGGGATATGGCTCTCCTACCTGTCTGTTGTGGAACTTGGGGTAAAAATCATTTTAATATCTCTGAGTTTTGATTCATCAACTTCAAGATGAGGATAATAATTGCATTATCTAATGATTATAAGTGACATCTAGACTTTGCCATTCACCCAGTTCCTGCACCTGTAGGACCCTCCCCCCTCCCATTTCATCTGTCCACTAGCCCCTGGGGTATGCTGAAGCAAGCATCAAAGGGTCCACAGAATCAACTGTTAAATTTTCTGTGTGAGCATGTCCACCTTGGAAAACAGAAACTGTTAGAAATAAGGTCTTGATTCTTTGCTGGATCAAGAAAGTGTTCAAAATTTGGATTAAACTTATATCATAGATTGTGTTTACTAGCCCTGTCTCTATCTAAACCCTCCTATAAGTATTTTCTTCTTCTATTAGTGAGAGCTCCTTGAAAGCATATTTTTTTCTGTTTGTATTCACTGCTTCGTAAAACCTCTGTTTCTGTTTTTCACTTTTGAGATGCAGAGTGTCTTAGCAGATAGAACCAAGTTCAAGACCTACCCCGATACATACTTACCAAGTGACCCAAAGGTAAAACATTTCATCTTTAAATATCCAAGGGAAATGTTTAACAATAAAAGTTGCAGAGTAGGTTCTCAAACTTTTTTGGTCTTATAACCCCTTTATGCTCTTTAAAATTATGAAGGACTCCCAAAAGCTTTTGATAATTCGGGTTACAGCTGCATTGGTAGAGGAAGGTCTCTCTAACAATGAAAGCAGAGGTCTGGGCTAAATCAATAATAATTTGCATTTGTATACTACTGTAAATTTTACAAAATGCTTTCCAAATAAGCCTCCAGGTTTGGTATTATATGTCTTACTACCCTCACTTTGTGAAAATGGGGTTGAGAGAGGTTGTGATTTGGCCATGATCATTTAGCTAATAAATATATAAAGTAGGATTTGAACCCAGGACTTTATGGCTCTAAGTTCAGCACTCTTTCCATTACACTAATCTACCTATGCAGCAGGGGCATCATTGGGTAAATTCTTTGTCAGTTGTCAATAATTGCATATAAATATGAGCTATTTTTACTGAGGGAGAGATTGAGGGTGCCCCATCAAAGGGTATCATTAGTACATGCTAAAAACACCCTAGGAATAGTGGGAAGAAAATGAAGGCTATTATTTTGAAAAGAAGAGAGGAAAACTGATAGTTTTACAGAACAGAGTAGGCATGGGTATGACCATAACGGAGAAGTAAACAAGAAAAATGATCACAGTGGAGTCAGATTTGGTGGCAAAGAAGAAAAAAGTTTGAGTACCCAAACCCATTATAGGAGGGTTTAGCTAGAGACAGGGCTAGTAAAAACAATCTATGATATAAGTTTAATCTAAATTTTGAACACTTTCTTGGTCTAGATAATCAACAAAACAAAGAATCAAGACCTTATTTCTAAAAGTTTCTGTTTTCCAAGGTGGAAATGCTCACACAGAAAATTTAACAGTTGATTCTGTGGACCCTTTGATGATTGCTTCAGCATACCCCAGGGGCTAGAGAACAGAAGAAATGGGGAGAGGGTCCTACAGGTGCAGGAACTGGGTGAGGGGCAAAGTCCAGATGTCTGGACCTCCTATAATGAAATCATTAAATAAAAGTAAACAAGAAATGTTTTTTAAAAAACCAATTTAAAGAGGAAAAGACAATGTATAACACAGACCATGCTATGACTATAGACATTATAGAAAGATAATGAATTTTTATTAATTATATATGTGTGTATGTATGCATTTTATATATCTGTATGTTTGGGATATCAGTATGTTTACCATCAGTTTTATAAAAAAGCATAATAATAAAAATATGGAAGTCAATAGAATCGCTTGAAGATTCTAGTTTTGAAGATTCATTCAATGGGCATCACTTAAACTAAGACTGAGTAGCCAATATATCACGTCTTTCACTACTGAATGCACCCATCTTTTTAAGGCTTTTAATTGTTACAGAGGGTTAATCATAGGAGTTCTCTGATCAGTTTGATGAGATTACAGAGAAAAGTATTTTTCTATATGCCTGAAGGTTGTGGATGGACCAATTTACTTGGACTGTTATGAATCGAATGGAATCAGGATGATTGGCTTAAACTTTTGTGATTTAGAACCACCTCTTGGTCTCTTTCAGAGAACACTGACATCTGGACTCACTAAATACATTCCATACTTGTTATCTTGGCATCCTGGAAAATCTTCTGACCTAAGACTATTCTCTCCTGATTGGTAACTCCCTCCCTAAGACCACATTTTAGGAAAGACTCCGGTTACAAATCACCTGACTCATTCCCAGATTCTATATAGACATCTCATCTTTCTCCATGTTCTACATTGCCCTTATGTGGGTGCCTTACATCTCCCACTCAGTTTTCTAATTCTTCTTTTGTGTTGTTCCCCCAATTAGAACATACGCCCTTGAAAGATAGGAATTATCTTTCTTGTTTGTTTTTTATTACCAATCTTTGGCACAACACCTGACATATAGCAGGTACTTTCTAAGTTCTCTATCTATTCAGATGGAGAATTAATTATTTATAAGAAACCAAAAATCTTAGCGGAAGTGAGCCCAGGAATTGAAGTAATTTCTAAAGTTTATTTATTTGCATTGAGTAACTTCCTTCCTCATCCCTCTGGTGGGGCCTTTAGTGTCATCTTTGGAGGAGAGATACATTGAAGTTGTATAGACTTTCATCCACAAGACCAAAGAAGCAGAAGTTTCCAACTGTGAGTTTCTGAACCTAGTCATAGAGACATAGGGGGTAGAATACACCTAAAAAGAGATTCACTGAGATGTTGAATGAAATTAATCTCTAGTAGCTTCAAGTTGACTTACCTTTTGAGGGAAGTAAAAAATACAAGATAGCATTATAAGTTTGAGATACTGTATAGATCCCTAGAGAGTCACTAGAGAGGAAGGAGGGTTGTGTCAATCTTTGATGTACCAGTGTTTATGAGTCCTTTTTATTTCTTCCATGTATGCATAATGAAATTAAGACTAACCTACACCTGATAAGCTCTATTTGTTTAAATACTTGCACAGAACATGGTAGATCCTTTTATCTACATTGTAGAAATCTAGAAAAAAAAGCTATAGTCTGTCATTCTCAGGAGAAATTCTGGAAAGAAACAAAATGAGGCAGAGATATTATGTTGGTACCACTTCCAAGATTGAACCAATCCATACTGAGCCATACCTGTCATACAAACCCTTTCTACATCATTTTATCCTAGGTATTTTCATCTTCAATCCCACAACACACACTCCACAAAAAGCACATATAATTTTCTAAGCCTACCTTTAGCTAGTATTATCGTTTTCTTACTCATAACCATTAGATAAGTTAGGATCAAGGAAAATTTAGTTGAAATAGTGTTTTTGAGATAATTTACTATGACTTTTTTACAAATGAGAAAAATGAAGTTTAGGGAAGTTGAGTAATTTACTCAACATCACACAAATAGTAACATACTCAGGACTAAAATTAAAATCTCCTTACTCCCAGGCTAGTGTTTATTACACTCACCTGTTTCTCAACAATATGCTCATACTGTTTCCTTGAAGAAGGTCAAGACTAGCAAGACACTGAAGCTGAAAGTCCTCCATGGAGCATTCTGTTACCTGCAACAATCAACTAGCTTCTGGAAGTAAGAGCCCTAAAACAATCAGGATTGTACAAGGTCAAAGGTTTGGCTATCATCACAAGACAAATAAGTAGCAGATAGGAGGCAAGAGGCAAGAAGCATGTCCAAGGTCTAGAGATATAGGTTGGTAATGTAAGAGAAGAAGACTCCAAAATGATAAATAGATAAATGTTTCCAGAAATACAAATGGGTTTGAATTGGTAACAACAAATATTATACTTCCAAATTTCACTCATTTGGTACCTGTCACTTTTCAGGACCCTGATAGTTAAGGTTAATTCTCTCTGCCGTTAACCTTCATCAGCTTCAGCTGTGGACAGCTCCCTGCTACAGTTATTTTCCCAGCAATTTCAATTTCAGTTAACACAGACCATCATAAGTCTCTGTATTGCTTTCCTCTTTTGTTCCCTTTCTCTCCCTGCCATGTTGCTTCTTCTTTCCTCCTCATCTTTTCTTTTCCCTTTCCTATACTGTATGTGATGAAATTTTAAAAAGACAAAAACAAAAGTTCCGATCAAACTGAAAGTAAATCAGAAATATTTATCACAGGTTTCTAAATTTGACACTCAGATCAAATACATTTTGGTAATATTAATAAATAAAATTATATACAAATGATATACATGGACTGATTATGAAAACCAGGATCAATGTTGCTTTGATTTCTTCCTAGCCTTTGTAAAAAGCAATATTATTTCATCTACAAACATTAAATTATTCAGCGTAATAAATTCTTTATATTACAACCATTACCTATGACAATTTTTACTTTTGAAGTTAATAAAGCTGCTCTGTACTTCATTGTTTACCTTCCCTTCATTATTTACTTTTACCTATCTCAATTCTCTATCTGCTCTTCATATAGAAAAGATTTTATATTTTGAGCAATAGACCTTAAAAGTCTTTTAGTCTAACTCCATTTTATAGATGCGGTAACTGAGGCCAAGAAATATTAAGTGACTTGCTGAAGTGGCAAAACCAAGATTTGAACCCAAATCCATGCCCTTCTCAAATGAAATCTAGCACTCTTTAGACCATGTCTGTCATGGTTTCATGATCAGCTGAGAAGACTAAAATTCCATATGTATGTTAGTTTTTATTCCAGAATAGGTTGTGAAGCTTCTTGCCTCACAACTCTATTGAAAATTCTCTTTAAAAAGTTACCAATGATTTTTTATTTGCTAAATCTATTGTTCTTAGGCCTCATTCTTCCTTACCTTTCTGTAACATTTGACAATTTTTACCATCTGTTTCTAAACACTCTTTTCCTTTGCTTTTGTGACACTACCCCTTCTGTTTTTCTCCTCTCTGACTTCTCCTTCTCAGACTCCATTTCTAAATCATTAACCAAGTTTTGCTCCTTCATTATGGATATCAACCAAAGCACTGACTTGTGCAGTTGTTTCTATATCTTATTTTGAAGACCTGTTTCAATTAGCATCTCTATGGAGATGACTCTAAGATCCAAAAGACCAGGCCTAATTTCTCTCCTTCATTGTAGTCCCACATCAACAACTCCCTGCTAAACAATTCTGGTTGTCCAATGAGTATCTCAAACTCAAACTTCAAAACAGAATTCATCCTCCTCCTTCAAAAAAGTCCTTACATTCTTCCTGTTGAGGATATTTTCATCCTTTCTGTCACCCAGTTTGATGGCTTCCAAATTGGAAGTCATTCATTTTATCACTTAGCATATCCAATAAATTTGAAATATTGTATACATGACCTCCATAATCTCTCCTAACTATTCCCTCCTCTTCTCTCATCTGGCCACTAAGCTGCTATAGGCCCTTATCATCCTCATCAGACTACTGAAATAGCCTTTTAATTTGATTACTGGTTCCCAGTCTCTTCCCTTCTACATAATTATCAAAATATTTTTTCCTAAGACACCCATCTGTCCATGTTTCTTACCTACTCAAGAATCTTTAGTGCCTCTCTACTACCAATAAGGTAAAACACAAGTTCTTCATTTTATCATTTAAAGCTCTTCACAGTTTGAGTTTCCAGCTTAATTTCCCAGACTTGCTACATGTTACTTCCCTTTACATATTCTGCAGTCTAGTCCACCTGGCCTTCTTGCTGTTCCCCAACCTTAGCATTCTGGCAAAGGCTTCTTTGCCTCTGTACAAATTTTCTTTCATGTATGGAAAGCATTCCCTCCTCAACTGAATATCTTAGACTTACCTCTGACCTGCTTCAAGGTTCAGCTCACAGACCACCCTCTTTAGGAGATCCCTTGAAGATAAATGTTCTCTTACCCCCCCCAAAAAATAATCACATACATTGTCTTTTGTTTACCAGACATACAGAATAATCCCTTAAAGTCAAGGTCTATTTCTTATTTTGCCTTTTTTGTCCCTAGTGCTTACCATAGTACCTTGTACATGGTAGGTGCTTAAAATGCTTATTAATTTACATTGGATGCAATAACATTGTGTTAATTTTCATTACAAAATAAGTGATACATTTACTTAAATCTTCATGGTTTTTCTAGGAAGAGCAATCTTTCTCAATCGCACACTTCCTTTTCCTTTTTATGTAACCTCTTCAATCTAACATATTACATTTTCTTAAGTCAAAGGTGTCATAAATAATATTATTACAGATTGAGAAGTTTGTAACAAAGACTACTGTAAATATCATGAGTTTGATACTCTAATAACTAACCTTGAAAAACAATCCATCTCCCCCAGCTATATGGTATACAAAAGCATGTGGATTTCTTGCTATATAAAAGGGGTGGGAAATCTCTTCATTTATATAATCATATATTTTGCATTTGTTAAATGACTTCTATATGCAGCTAGGTGTCACAATGGATAGAAGGCTGAGCCTGAAGTCAAGAAGTTGTTGTTCACAGGCAACTAGGTGACTCAGTGAATAGAGCATCATCCCTGGAGTCAGGAGGACCTGAGTTCAAATCCAGCCTCAGACACTTGAGACTTTACCAGGTGTGTGACCTCAGGCAAGTCACTTAACCCCAATTGCCCTACCTTCCATCCTCAAAAAAAAAGTTGTTGTTCAATCGTATCTAATTCTTTGTAATCACATTTGCAGTTTTCTTGGGAAAGATACTGAAATGGTTGCCTTTTCCTTTTCTATATCATCTTACAGATTAGGAAACTGAGGCAAACAGGGTTATGTGACCCTAAGAATTACACAGCTAGTGTCTGAGGTCAGTTTGAACTAAGGGAGGTGAATCTTCCTGACTCCACATCTGGCACTCTATCCACTGTGCCACCTTGTTGCCTGAAGTAAAGAAGAACTACATGCAACTCTGACCTGAGACATTAACTAGCTATGTGGCATTGGACAAGTCACTGTGCCTCGGTTTCCTCAGTTGTAGAATGGGATAAGACTAGCACCACCTCCTGGGGTTGTTGTGAGGATCAGGTGAGATTTAAAAAAACACAGTGCCTGGCATATAGTGGGCACTATGTAAATGTTACCTTTGTTGTTATTATTATTATGCGGAATACTCTTGTAGCAGAGGATAATGGTTTTATATTAACCCTAGATAAACTGGAATCAGAAATTTTGTGCTGAAAAAAGAACATAAGAAATCATCTTGTCACAAGACTACAAATCTAGAAAGGTTCTCACAGACTATCAAGACCAACCCCAACTGATAGATGAGGAAATTGAGACTCAGAGAAGGTAAATAACATATTCAAGGGCTGCATTGTTAGTAAGCCACAGACCTGAGGCTAAAATCCAGATGCTCTCCTTCCTAATCTCTTTACCCTACATTCAAAGGTGTCACTCAACTAGACTTTATTGTTATACCATGTAGACTCATACAATTACAATTTCCTTCATACAGATATACACTTTATCTTCTCCAAATGTGTATTTACATTGCACAAAACAGGACACAAAAATGTTGCTCTTTTTTTCACAGGCTTCCATGTCATGCATACTTAGAACTGAGGAGTAACTCCCCATACATTTCAGCATTTTCCATTGAATGACCATTGAGAGGACTGAGTTGATAGCTACAGTCCCATGTGTTCATGGAACCTAGAAACACCTCTTGATGTAGAGAGTCCTAGTTAGTGCCCCACGGAGGGGTATAAAGGCATAAGCCAATATCACAAGCAAATAAATCTAACCCATTAAAAGTACATATAAGAAACAATGGGAAAAACAAATCTGTGTCCCAAGAAACACAGGATACACATTCCAGGAGGCTCTATCAACAATTATTTTGAAAGCTGATTTCTAACATAGTTGTATTTAAAATCATTTTAATGTACAAATGCCTGACAAGAACTGGAAGTGCAACCTATCACCCTGGGGGAAAAAAGATAAAAATAAATGCAGATTAAAAAGGACTTGAATTTCTTTAAAGCCCTCAGAAATGTTACCATTTAGTAATGACATTCCCTATCCATTTGACCCCAGCTTGACATGCTGAATTGCTCTGAACAGCTGTGGCCAGGCACCAAAGTCCTACTTCTTAACTCTTGCTTCTCTAATTTGCACACGAGATGAACATTAAAGGAATGCTAAGGCTTTAAAAAGAGACAAAGAAAAAAGCAAATTCATAAGTAATTATAAAGTCCACGTCTAGCAGTGCAAGAAGGTTACCAACATTTCTCAGCTAACTTTGATAGCATTCTGCATGGAAATAACTCAGTCTTTGAGATAATGACTCTTCTTCCCTGATTGAAGGATAAAAAATTCTTATATCCTGAAATTGTGTTCCCCATCTAAAAAATGAAGGGTACCACTTCCTAGCAGACTGGTCTGCCACTGTGACAAAGACAGGACAGTAAGGTACATAGAAGTAATATTAGGTTATTCTTATGGAATTTAGGGTGGAGCTAAGATGATGGAGTAAAAGCAGGGACTTGCTTGAGATCTCCCCCAAACCCTTCCAAATACATGGAAAATTACTCTGAACAAATTCTAGAGCAGCAGAACCCACAAAATGACAGAGTGAAAGAAATTTCCAGCCCAAGACAACATGGAAGGTTGATAGGAAAGGTCTATTGCATTGGGCTGGAGAAGAGCATAGACCAATACAGGCCATGCCAGAACAGACTGGGTCCCCCAGCACACTTGGAGCAGGTCTCAGGGGACTGAATCATTGGCAGCGATGGCAGTTTCCAGACTTCTCAAACCACAAACACCAAAGATAACTTGGGAAGTCAGTAGGAAAGGTCTGTCAGGACCTAGATGAAAGAGAAGTGTGGTCAAGCCCCAGCCACAGGGTTGGCAGAGGCAGTGAAGGCAGCAGCAACTGGGTGTTTATGGAGTTCTTGGCCTACAAATTGTGGGGTGATTGAATGGCTAATTACAAGGGGATTGCAGGCATCTCTTTGCTTGTGCTGAGGCAGGATTCTCTCTTTTGCCCTGTTCTAATATAGGTTGCAGTCCTTGGTGGTGGCAATGAGGTGAAAAAGGAGCACTGATGTGCTGCAACTTGTGAGTGTAGTGGAGAAGGAATCCTCCTCATAGTACCAAGGCAGAAAATACTGCTTGTGGTCTCTCACAGACCAGAGCACAGGCCAGGAAAGGAGTAAACACCTCTCCTTTGATTATACAACCTTGGAAAAACTGAAAATTTACAGGCCCTTGGAAGTATCTCTGATAACAGCTTTACAAAACCCCTGAAGCTTGGGAAAGTACACCCTCCACACTGAAAGGAGAGTTCTACCTTGCCAAGGAGTTCAAAAGTCAAGTAATTGTATGGGAAAATGAGCAAACAGTGGGGAAAAAAATCAGACTATGGAATCTAATTTTGGTGACAAGATCAAAATATACAATCAGAAGACAACAAAGTAAAATCATTAATATCAAAAGTCTCCCAGAAAAATATGAATTGGTCTCAGTCCATGGCGGAGTTCAAGAAGAATTTTGAAAATCAAGTAAGAGAAGTAGAGGGAAAATTGGGAAGAGAAATTAGAGTGATGCAAGAAAATCATAACAAAATGAGTCAATAGCTTGCTAAAGGAGACTCAAAAACACTGAAGAAAATAACACCTTAAAAATAGACTTACTCAAATGGCAAAAGAGGTCCAAAATGCCAATAGGAGAAGAATGCCTAAAAAGCATAATTGGCCAAATGGAAATGGAGGTCCAAAAGCTCAATGAAGAGAATAATTCCTTAAAATTAGAATGGAGCAAATGAAAGCTAATGACTCTATGAGAATCAAGACATTATTTTTACAGAATTTAAGACTTGAGTTGGGGCTGCTTTAAAGGCAAGTTCAACCTGATTCTAAGTGAGAAAAACTGAAATCCAAAGAGAGAAAATTAACTGTCACACAGTTAGTTAGAGGTGGTGTCCCCAAGTCCTCTGACTCCTAAATTTGTGCTTATTTGATGTTACCAAGAGAACCATATAAATCCAAGCACAAGCAGCTCTCCAGAGGACTGCTGCTATGAAAGACTCTAAGGTTCTAAGCACATAGTATAGTGAACTCTCTGTTCAGCAGTAAACTAAAACAAACATTGACAGAAATCAAAGTACAGCATTCACAATGATATAACATAACAACTTATCACTAAAGTGGCCACATAGTTTTCACCAAAGGGGCCACATACTTTTAAACAAAAGACATTATTCAGTAAATCCTTAACTCAATCATCCTTAAAGAGCAAACGTCCTTAAGAGACACAAAGTACAAAGGTGAAAGTTCTCCACTCCAGGTCACATTGTCTTAATCTCTCAGTCAAAAAGTCTTCTTTCTTCTTAATGAGAGATTAGTTTCCAATCATCCTTAACTCGATCATCCTTAAGAGGTACAAGGTACAGAGTACAAAGTTCTCCCTGCCCTAGGACACAGGCAATCATGATCTTCTCAGTCAGCATAAAGTACCCAAGGAGAAGTTTTTCATCTTGACTCAAGGCTGGCTCCAAAATTCCATGATTCCTCTTCCATGGGTCCAACTCCTGCCTGAATCTACCCAACTGTCACCTGGATTCACAGGTAGGCATCTCTCAGCTCCTTGTCCAGCTCTTCATCCAGCTCTTCATCCAGTTCCATATTGAAGCTCACAGTCTCCAGTCCACCTTAAATCATTAACAGTTTCTGTTTCTGGCAAGACAAAGCTTAACAGAGCCAAAGCAGCATTCATACACAATGCCAGCACCATCATCAATTCACTATCTGCCTGTGAAATCAACACAAACCCACAAAAAAGGTCTGAGAGCTCACCACAAATTTTCAACATATTCCCAGGACCTCTGAATCCCTCCTCCAGCACTTCTGTAAACAGATGACAAGAAAATCCTCTTTCAGTGCTTCCAGTAAGATCCCAGGGCTTTTATACAAAATATCAAAAACACAACAGAACAGACAAATAGAGTGCCTGGCCTCCACAAATGCTCCCCTTCTCAGTTCTGGTCTCTCTCAGCTTGTGCTCAGCTTCTTATTTGGTCATTAGTTACTCCCTGTTTCACCCCTTTCCTTGCATCTGCAAGTTCCTCTCACTGTGGGCTTCACAAGTTCTGTTTCTTAACAAAGGCTTGATATAATCATGGGCAAGATTCACCTGATACAAGGCACTAAGTACTTGCTGGTTTGCCATTACAAGCCAATAAGATGAAAGTAGCAAATAATTGGTCAATATTAATCAATTGGTCAAATATTAATCAATCAATCAACAAATATATGTATGTATGTGTATATGTATGCATACATATACATACATACACACATATAAATATTTAGTTTTTTAAAGGTTATTTTAATAGTTCTCAAGATAATATCTAGAAAAAATGGTCTTTATTTAAATGTGATTCTGTAATTAATGAGTTGGTTCAATCATATAGTGAAAGTGAGGGATGGTCGGTGGATGGCCTATATGTTCCCCTAGAACTCTCACTATCCATGTGATCTTGGGCAAATAATTTATCCTCCTTTATACTTACTTTACTCATCTATAAAATAAAGGTTTTCTGTAGAAAGACTTTTGAGGTCACTTCTAGCTCCAGATCCATTCTCTTTGATCCCAAATCCTGACAATCTCTGGAGGTCTAGAGGAAAGCCTCCAGGGCATTGGGACACATCCCAGTAGAGGATTTATAGAAGAGCAAAAGTTACACAGGAATAGTAGGTAAGAATGGGTTGTTATCTTCATGGGTGGAAGGGATATCTACACCAGGGAGATCAGAGATACATAAAAGTATGTGGCAAATAAGAAAGTAGGTGAATCTCAACTCATTCACTTCCATTTGCTCTGGATAAATTCCTAATGTTCACTCAGAGTTAATACTACAGCTTATCCTAGGTCATCCCTTCTGGTCAGCAGCCATCAAAGAGCATTTACTCTGCCCAGTCACTGTGTCCTTGGTTCAGCTGCTTAACAATAGTGTTTGCCATGACACTAGCCATTAGGTAAGGAAAACTTCCAAGTCAAGCTGGTATATTTACCTCATCTTTGGAAATGCCTGCTGCTTTCATGGAACAGGCTCTGATGAAGCAGGATTTTCCCCCTTAGCTGGATCCTTATTTAATTCCCATCTAAGCTATACCTGTGGACAGAAAGATGTTAAAATACTAGAACTATAAAATCTTAGGCTTGGAAGGGATCTCAAAGACCACCTACTCCAAGCAATAATGTATATGGTATCCCCAACAAGTGGCCATTCAACCTCTTCCTAACCACCTCCAGTGATGGGAAGCTCATTACCTTTTAAGAAAGAGACATCTATAGTCAGCTCTAATTGTAAAGAGGCTTTTCTGATCATTCAAAGGATGGCAGCTATATATCTCCTGACAATTTCCTTGAGAGAATTTGATCATCTGGAGAAAACCTGGCTCATATCTCTTGAATAAAAGTATAAAATTCCTTCATCCTAGCCACATCTTTCTGTAACATTTGCTCTGTGATTCAGCATCCAGTTCTCATTCAGAACTCATAGTACAATAGATAGAGCACTGGACTTGAAGTCAAGAAGACCTGAGTTTAAATCTGGCCTCAGACACTTTCTAGCTGTATGACTTTGGGCAAATCATTTTGCTTCAGTTTGCTCCAGTTTCCTCCATGGCAAATTTGGGTTAATAATAGTATCTACCTCACAGGGTTGTTGTGAAGACAAAATGAGATAGCATTTGTTTTTAAAAGTACTTAGCACATTGGTTCTATATAAATATTTATATCTTTCTTTTCTTCCCTATAAATCTGTACTCCAAAAGGTAAAGGAAAGTAATGGGATCCCAATAAGATCATTAGAAATAGAAGGAATCTTAGAGGTCATCTAGGCAACCACCTCATTTTACATGTGAAGAAAATGAGGACTAACAATTTTAAGTGACTTGCCCAAAGTCAAACAACTTGTCACTCTGTGGAAGACTGGAGCTTAGAATCCAGTTTTTCTGACTGATAGCCTAATGCTCCTGCCAATAAACTTCACTGACAGCTTTATTTGGTACCTCAGCATGTTTCTTCAGGGAGATTTCTCTTTTGTGTGATGTTAAACATGTTTGAATGCATTGAATCCAACAAAACATAACAATATTTTAAAACAAGCATAATAGGACAGGTCCTTTACAATTGGTATTAAAATTGGTCTAATAAAATCTGTGGAAGTAACATCAGAATGTTAATGACCAAATAGCACATACATCATTCTTGTTATTGCAGGAATTTCTACCAGGCAAAGGGGATTAGTGGAAAATATTTAATGTGGCAATTTCTATTGTTCTTCCACTATGAATATGTTGCAGTAGAAAGGGCCCTCTACTTAGGATCTGAAGACCTGGGGTTAGAACCCAGCCCTGGTACTTGCTAACATCATGATGTTGGGTAAGTAACCCTTTAAAATGACCCTCAACTTCCACACAGTAAAATGAAGACAATGAAAGTCATGCAAGGGGCGGAGGGGTGAAGGAGGTGGAGAGGTATAACTGAGCCTATCAATCATCCTTCCCTACTTATTTATTCTCACCTGCTATCAGGTGATAATGCCTCTATTGAATGAATCCAGCAATCAATGGTGCTAAATTAATGTATGCAGAGTCATGCTTTATGGCTTTTGTATAAAGTAGAAGGTGACTCAGAACCTGGACAAGACCTGGTAGAAAGCCAGGAGGGGGATATGGAGAAGGCCCTGAGAGGGGATATGCAGGAGAGAGTCAAAGAGAAATAAAAAGTTGGAGCTCAAGAGACAGATTGAGAAGAATGAGTGGGCACCAAAAGAGCAGAACAGGAAAGAATTAACAACACAGGGGCATAGGAAAAAGGAGAAATGACAAGTATAACTGAGCTGTGGCAGAGATGGGAGAGACTGAGGGGGACCATTGATTCCACAGACATCTTGAAGCTAAAGGCTTGGGCTGAAACCTCCAGCTCTGCCCATCTCTCCAACTGAAGGAAATCTTTTTAAAATGATCCGTTCTTTCTTCATATACCCACCCCAACCTGTACCTGTCTATTAACAAATAATTTGACATATTATCCCCCTTTCTTTATCCAAACATTTCCAGTAACATGAATTTTTGCTCAACCATAAAAAGGCCAGGGGCTAGCTAGAGATAAATATAAATTTAAATTAAGGCAGAGAGCCAAAGCTTTGCCGGAACGTTAGGTCTTTTCCTAACTGGAGGCTCTAAGAAATTGTGATGATTGTGATTGTGCTCCTAATTTTTTTTTTGTCTAATATAAAGTCAGTAACGCAGCAGAGGAAGAAAACACATAGACCAGAAGGACCATTATTGTGTCTCTAGGCTAAAAAACAAACAAACCATAATGAGCTAATTGTTGTAATAAGGTGTGGCTTATTAAATCTCTAGAAAAAAAATAATTAAGTAAAAAAGGACACCATTCATAGCAATAACGTATCTACCAAAGTTACATTATACAACTACCTCACAAGGCTGTTATAGAGAAAACATTTTATTAATTTGGAAACTGACACAAATGTGAAATGTGAACCAAGGGATTTGTTTTCTTGTTCTTGTTGTTCATGAATGTGCTCTCCAAATGAACTGCAAACTTCTGAAGCTTCATCTATCTAACTTGGACATTCAGCATGTCTTCTCTTCACCTAAAACAATAGAGCTTAATAAATACTGAATGAATGAATGAATTTATGAAATATCTTTCTTCATTTCAGCCATCTTTTAGCCTTCTACCCTGTTCTGAGTTCACCCTCCTTTCCATCCATGCTTTCCATCTCTAGAGTGATAATTTTTAACAATTCTGACATTACTATTGGAAAGACTACTATAGAACAACTTTTCAGGAAAAACAGAGCATTTATTGCAATTGCTCTCCATTATTGAAGAAGTGGGTCCAACTACTGGCATCAGCTCTCTCCTATAGATCCATTCACCATTCCTGTGACATCCCAGACCATAGCACATTTCCTGGACTCAACTCTCTTGCTTATGTTGTTGCCCCCATCAGGATATAAGATCCTGAAGGCAAGAATTTTCTTGGTTTTGTTTTTCTATCCTATTACTTAAAACAATGTTTAGAATATAGTGAACACTTAATAAATGCTTTTTCATCCATCCATTTGTGTGTTTAGTTACTCATTCATTCATATATTATTCATATATTAACTATTCAGTGAACATGATCACAGTTTTACGTCTCAGAGTTAAATCTACAAATTGTCCATAGCAACATCAAGGGATACCAGACAATTTCTTGGTTGCTGACTCCAATAATTTAATGAGGATTAGATAGCTTAAATGGGTATGTCTTGCTGATGACCTGTCACAAGACAAGTTGTTTAGTGAGATGGAAGGTTTTGCCATGGCAGTCCATGTTATAGTGATTGTCATTAAGTAGTATACTAGAAACATCCAATTCAGAATCCTACCTTTGACATGTATTGACTATGGGATCCTAAGTCTCTTAACATTTCAGTGCCTTATACTCAATTCTTTAGGACTAGAAGTTGAAAATGATGAATATATCAGAACTTGTAAAAGAAAAATTTCCTCTTTTAAGGAAAATTTCCTCTTTTGAGTGTTTCCTATGCCAATTAAATCACAGATTCAGTACCTATTCTTATATACTAGACATGATCTCAAACATGGTTAAAATGAGTTACAAATGAACTACAGTGATCCTGCTTCTCTTCTAATTGCAGCTGTATTGACTTTGTTTGTGCCAAACCTTTTTAATTTCATGTATTCAGAATTGCCCATTTTACTTTTTTGTGAACAAATATTTTTAGTCATGAACTCTTCACCATCTATAGATCTAAGAGGTAATTTCCTCCCTGTTCCTCTAACCCTATTTTGTCACCCTTATATCTAAGTCATATATGCATTTGAATTCTGTCTTAAAATATGACATGAGATGTTGGTCTTTACATATTTTCTTCCAGATTGCTTTCCAGTTTTGTCCATGAATTATGTCAAAGAGGGAATTCTTGCCCTCATCATGACAATCTTTTGGTTATTCAAACACTAGGGTACTATATACATTTGCTTCTACAATATTATGTACCTAACCTGTTCCACTGATCAACTTCCATATTTCTTGACTATTAACAAATCATTTTAATGATTTCTGCTTTGCAGTATATATTGAGAACTGGTACCGATAGATTCCTTTCTCATTTTTTCTTGACCTTTTGTTCTACTAAATGAAAGTTGTGCTTATTTTTCTATAAAGCTCTATAAAGAAATCCTTTTGTAGTTTAATTGGCATGGCACTGAATAAGTAAATTAATTTACATAGTAATGTCATTTTGGCTTACTTTATCCATGAGCAATTAATATCTCTCCATCTTTTTTTTACTTCTAATTTTTTTTGCATACAGTGCATGTGTTCATATATTTCACATAGCTCCTATGTATCTTGTTGAGTAGACTCCCTGGTATTTTAGCACTTTTTATATTAACTTTAGATGAAATTTTTCTTTCTGTCTCTTTCTGCTGGATTTTATATGAAATATACAGAAATACTTATGCTTTAAGTGGGTTTATTTTACATCCTTCAACTTTTTTGAAGTTGTTAATTATTTCAATTAGTTTTCAGTAAACTCTCTGGGATTATCTAAGTCAACCATCATCCACAAAAAGTGATAATTTTGTTTGGTTTTTGCCTGTTTCTATTCCTTCAATTTCTTTTTCTTGTGATAGTTATAACTACCACTTCTAGCACTATGCTGAGTTTGAATCCTGGTGTTTCTGTCTCTGTGGCCTGTTTTACATCAATTACACTATGCTGCCTCTCAAATCTCCTTCTACATTAGTTTTAATAGATATGAAAACCTCAAGACCTGCCATTTTTGTCATCTAATATTTTAGCCCTCAATATTTCAGTGCTAAATGATTTATGATTCTTATGATATCATTAGTTCTCTAAGGTTATTTAAGAGACTTTTTAAAAGTTGGTATTTCTGAGCTCTCTTAGAAAAATCTCCAATCTAAGTTTCAAGGCCTAGATTTTCTTCTGCCCATTGGACTAAGTCAGGGTGAGATATGCTATCCTTAGAGGATCAGGCACTAGTTGCAAAATCCATACAAAATGAAACAAATATATGAAGCCATCTCTTAATTTCTATCTTTTAGAACTTAGTCCTTCATGAATAAAGCACCTACCAAAAGCAGAAATTAATCTCGCTTTCCACCAAATAACCCAACAATAAGTCAACTTTAACTTTTTTTAGTCTTCAAAAATTCACCTGTGTAGACACAATTCTCAAAACTAGGTTCTTCATCATTAATTAGAAAGTGAGACTAAATGATCCTTAAGGTTTCTTACAGCTATAAATTCTACAATAACATGACCTGAACTTCTAGTCTAATTACTCTTCTTTCAAGAAATCTGCACATTCCCCTCCCTACAAGTGTATAAAAGAAACACTGTCTCTAAGGTTGGGAACTAGGAGATAGAAAATGCCTAATGGTCCCATATTATTTGTTTTCTCCTATTTGGATAAAGTGGCAAATATCACTTGACTGGTTAGCTAAAGTATTCATCATTCATTTCTTTCCCTTATAGAGAAAATAGCCCTTACAGTAATTCTTCCTCTACTGTATATAAATTCCAAATGCTACTATAGCAGAATTATGAAATAAAAATGAATGCTTTTAAAAGCATTTATGGAGACGGGGGAATAAATGATAGAATTTTCTTATATTTCTTGTATATGCAGATAACAGATACATTTAATGCAAGAAGGAAATAGAATTTTAATAGAATTTTTAACTAAAGATCTTGAAACAAAACTAGACATACATTTTAATTGAATTTCTGGCTCAAATTACAGCAAACCATTATAAATCATTAGGAATCAGTTTTAAAACTGCTTTCACTTTTCCCCCGTATTACAAACACAGAGGTAAGCTTTTACAGCTCCAGATAAGTGTTAATAAATTACCCGAATTTCAAAATTAATGGCTGCCCGGCTGCTTTGGGGAGATATCATTGTGTTTCATGAATATTTTGATTTTGTGATTAGATCAAAATGCACTGAATTCCTAAACAGTCATAACCAAGGTCTGCTGATCATAAACTGTTCTTTTTTAATAAATTATATTCCTCACAAATCTGCTGATATAGAATAATTAGAAATTGGTTGCCTGCATTTACTGTAATATTTGCATGACTTTAGATCTCCACCTACTGATCTAGAGGCTGGCAGGAAATGTTCATTTTGTACATTTCTAAATATACCTTTTGCCTGCAGAGATAATGGTTTATATTGTGATGTTAAGAAGGTTTTTATTTGCAAAAAACAAAGAGGTGTCACTTGCCAGTTCTGGAAGACATTGATTAGGCAGTTTGTGTCATTCCTATTCAGAACTTATTATTTACAGCATTCCAGCTTCCTCTCCTTTGTAGGAGATAAAGATCTGTATCTTGTAAACTGCTTAAAGTGAGTCTATTTTCTCTTTTTTAGGGAGTCTCAAAATACAATTTATAGAATGCAAATCTCTTGGAATGGAATGTAAAGTGAGTAAAACACAGCAGAGCAATCTAAAGTGATATCTCAAAATAGAATCGTTAAATTAAGAGGCATACAAAGAGTTACACTGTAGACAGAAAGGCAAAGTGCCCACCATTCTTCCCCCATGCAATTGCATAGCTATCTGAATTTGTGCCTATAAAGCACATGTTCTGACTATATGGCAATTAAGTGTGATTACTGCAGGGAAACTACTCCTCATCTATGTATGCAAGCTTAGGTTTTGTTCCTCTGTTTCCCCCTAGATCTCCAGCAAAGTAAGATGATTCCACTGACCTGATAAAACATTCACTCATTTGAAATCCTCAATGCAATTCCTTGAGCTTTGTGGGTGACCAAGGGAGCTACAAACATAAATTTTAGGTACCCAATCAGAGCCATTCTAATATGAGATCCCTAGAAAGAATTGAAACTATTGTTTTCAACAGTCCTCTGTCATGGTTCCAAAGGAGGAAGAGAATCATTCATGTTCTCATTTTGCTTTTTGGGTTATGGGATCAATAGTTTCCACCAAACCTTCCTTTTTGGAAGATCACTCAGAACCTTCCATAGTATTATTAGGACCTTCAGGCTGAGAGCAACTCCACCCAAGTAAGTCCGTGGTTATTTCCTAGGATCTTCAAGAAATCATCAATGATGAAAGTATGATGAAAATAATAGAATAGCATCATCAAAATCATTCTATAACAGATATTCACCCTGACAATTCAATAATAATAATAATAATAATAATAAATAGCATTTATATAACACTTTAATATTTGCAAGGGACTTTGCCAATATCATCTCATTCTCACAAGAATAATGAAATTATTTTTCTCCCCGTTTTACAGATTAGGAAATTGAGGCTAAGAACAGTTAAGTGCCTTGACCAGGGCAACATAAGTAGGGAATGTTTGTGGCAACAATAGAACTCAAGTTTGTCCATACACAATGCCACTTCTCTGCCTCTACAATGCCAAATACGCAGGACAATATAAACAAATGTAGCCAGTGTTATTAGATCAAGTATCTGTGTAAAGGATTTTTATGAAAAGCATTTTGCCATAGTTAAGACAGTTAGGTAATTCTAATGAAAGATTCCCCAGATTGAAAGAGGTGAATAGC
Source organism: Pseudocheirus occidentalis (assembly GCA_028646575.1). Lineage (NCBI taxonomy): Eukaryota > Metazoa > Chordata > Mammalia > Diprotodontia > Pseudocheiridae > Pseudocheirus > Pseudocheirus occidentalis. The sequence goes on from CM053594.1 coordinate 107,045,896, forward strand.
CTTTCCTCTATATTATATAAGAAAGGTAAGAAGAGGACAGCATTATTGTGAATCTAAGTATATTGGTGATTAGCATATTAGAGAATCTATATGAGAATCTATCATGAGATCATGTTAGGCTAATATACATTTACACAGAACCCTTTTAAGTTTATCAAGTGTTTTATATGAATTTTCTCATTTTAGTTTTACAATTGTTCTGATGGAAAAATTACTGCTAGTATCCTTCTCATTTTAAATATGAAGAAACTGAAATTTAGAGAGGTTAAATGACTTGTCCATGTTTCCCTAGCTAGTGTTAGAGGTAGGATTTGAACCCATTCTCCTTGCTCTAACTCCAATACTTGCTACAACAGAAATGTCACACACCCCTGGCTGGCCAAATTCCAGGTAGCAACAATTCCAAATGCTACAAGAACCAGATTAAAATGTAACTGGAAAGTATTTAATGAATCAAATAAAAATACAATAGACCGTAGATAATGTTAATATGTGGTTTTTGAAATCAATATAAAGCCACAGGGATCCTTCTCTATACCTTAGTGGCACTAATTTTTAATTGACTTATACACTCCTACTTGACATCAAGTTACCTTTATTAGTGACCATCCAAGGTCAGCAAAAGGTTTTGGAAGACATATTAGAATTAACTTATGTGCCTGGGAGAGGTAATATTTCTTAATGAAACTTAACCCCCCCCCCAGCCGTTCTCTTTCTCTGTCTCTCTCTGTCTCTCTCTCTCTCTGTCTCTGTCTCTTTCTGTCTCTGTCTCTGTCTCTCTATCTCTCTCTCTCTCTATCTCTCTCTCTCTCACACACACACACACACACACAAACACACACACGCACATGCAAATAGAAGCAATTTAATTATTTAACAGCCAATTCTCAGCATCATTTTTTTCACTTCTTCCTCTTTACCTTATAAAATCATATCTTATATTAGCACTGAAACATTTCAAATATGGAAGATTATGATCCAAACAGAGGGTATTCATGTCAGCCATTAATTCTGGCATCTATGCTGTAAGCATTTTAATAATCACAGGTAGCTGTCCATTTTATAAGACACGCCACATTTGATTGTATCAAAACAATGTCAATTATTACAAAAATTATACAAAACCAGGTCTTTACCTATAGCCAATAGAGTCAGAGGGGAAAGAAAATATATATATGTGTATACACAAACACACAAACATACACACACACACACCATATATATGTGTGTATCTCTCTCTAAAAGAAAAATCAGTTAAAACAGCTCAGCTAATCTTCCAAACACAGAAGTATTGCCTTGGAATGAAGGTTGATTTGAGGGAGAGGGTTTCCTGTCAAGAAGAAAGGCAGTGTGTGATAAAAGTTGCTAATTTCACAAAAGTTGGTTTCCATTCAGACTGCTGAGGGGCTTATCAGAGAACATCATGTCAATATTAGCAAAATGGAACTTAATCACATAGCCATGATCTTCAAACATTACCATTCTCTAACTATTCCCCTTTATTTTCCTTAAGAGTTTGGAGTGAGAGAGGGAACCCACGTTTCCTCTCCTTAGCATTTTGGTATTTTTGTGGGTATATTTTTTCTGATTGCATTCTGATACTATGTGATTAATTTCCATGTTTTCCCAGAAATTCTGTATTGAAATATGTACTAAAGATTTTCCTCTTGTTGATTTAGAATCTCTGGCAAATCGATGTACAAGTTTATCCATCTGCCTTGACTCCTATGATTCAAGTAGTGACTGAGAAGGTAATTTACTGACCAATGTACCTGTTTATTTTTTCATTGATATAAAATCTTTGAAAATGGTCTATGTATGCATCATGTGTCTCCTTGATGAAAACATGAAAGGAGAAAAAGCAAAAGATTTTCTGAAGTGAACAATGTCATCATTACTGATGAAGAAATGTAAATAAAATGGCTCCACTATGGTTATAATTTATGAATTTTGAGAAAGCATTAGACTCAGCATATAAAAAATGCAAACTTGAAGGTTTTCTTTAGCCTAGTATGACTGAATCAAAAAGCATAAATGGTGGGGTATAAGATGTAAGAAAGCTGGAATGGTAGAAGTGGGGTTTATTATGAAGGGTTTTGTATGTCAAAAAGAAGATTTTATATTTAATTTTGGAGGTAATACAGAGCCACTGGAGTTGATTGAGTGGGGGTGGTGACAAAGTTAGGCCTGTGCTTTAGTAAAAATCACTTTAGTGGATTAATGGAGGTTGGATTGGAGTGAGATGAAACTTGAAGCAGGCACATCTATCACAGGATATTAGAATAATACAGGTGTGAAGTGATGAGATCCTGTACTGGAGAGGCAGCAGCATCAGAGGAGAAAAAGGAGCAGATTTTTAAATGTGGTGAAGATGAAACTCACAGACCTTGAAAACAGATCAGATGTAGGAGGTGAAGGAGAATGAGGAATCAAGAATGATACCTAGATTGTGAGCCTGAGATTCTAGGTGGATGATGTCGCTCTCTCTAGTAACAGGGAAGGTAGGTGGTGAGGGGATCTGAGGGAGGGTAGGTGAATAATGAGTTTAGGTTTGAACTGTTGAGTTTAATATGACTAATGGACATTCAGTTTAAGAGGTTCAGAAGACAGCTGGAGATGCCAGATTGGAAGTCAGCACATCAGTTAACATAGAAAAGGTAGATTTGAGAGCATCAGGATGGAGATGGCATATGAATCCGTGGAAGCTGGTGTGATCACCAACTGAAGTCGTAGAAAGGGAGAAGAGGAGAGGTACTAGGACAGAATCTAATGGGACAGTTATGCTTAGAGGGCATAACCTGTAAAAGAATCCAGCAAAGGAGACTGAAACAGAGAGATAGGGAGAGAAACAAAGGAGTTATGTCTTGAAAATCTACGGAAGAGAAAGTAACAAGGAAGAGGTGATCAAAATTCTCAAAGAGAGGTTGAAAAGAATGTGGATAAAGAAAAGGTCAATGGTTTTAGAAATGATTGGAGAAAACTTTGGAGAGAAAAGTTTCAATGGAATGATAAAACCAGATTGTAAGAGGCTAAGAAGAGAATGGGAGGAGAGAACATGGAAACACCTATTGCAGATGGCCTTTTTAAGGAATTTAGCCACAAAGGGTGGAAGAGATATAGGATGATAGTTATGAGGGATGAAAGCATCAAGTAAGAGGGTTTTGTTTTGTTTTGTTTTGTTTTTCATAATGTGGTAGAAAGAGTATGTTTTAGACACCAAGGAAAGTCAGTATACAGAGAAAAAAATGAAAATGAGTAATTGAGTGGGGATAACAGAGGAGTTCTCCTCCTCCTATCAGAGAAAATGGGATGGATGGAATGAGATTGCTTGAGCAGGTAGAAGGCTAGCTTGTTAAGGTGTGAGGCTGCTTTGTCATGTGAGACAGGATGAAGGAGGAGATGGGGCAGAAGGCATATTAGTGATAGGGAAAGAAAAGTAGAAGAGGAGAAAAGAGGGAGCTCACAAATAGCCACTATATTTTCTATAATATATGAGGTAAGGTTCTCAGTTGAAAGACAAGAAAAAGCAGAGCATTGGAAGTTTGAAGAAGGATGTAAAGAGATAGATAGATAGATAGATAGATAGATAGATAGATAGATAGATAGATAGATGATAGGTAGGTAGGTAGGTAGATAGACAGACAGACAGATAGACAGATAGATAGATGAATAAATAAATAAATAGATACAAACATAAATGTGTACTTTTAAAATATATTTTATATTTCTTTACTTCTTATATTTGTTGCTTAGTCCCAGTAAAATATGACCTTCCTCTAGACAACAGCTTTCTTTGTATGCCCAGAACCTAAATCACTGCCTTGCACATGTTTATTAAATATTTGTTGAATTGAATTGAATACATTTACCTAACTTCAAAGACTGGCTTTGCCATTTGCTAGCTGTTAGCCATTAACCTCTCTAAGCTTCCATTTCCTTATCTGGAAAATGGGAATGATAATACCCTATCTACTTCAAAAAGTTGATGTAAGGAACTATAAAGAACTATAGATATGTGACTCATTATTACTACTGTTACTAATCCATTACAAAACCAAAGCTAGAATCAGGTGTTTGGTTTGATTTGGTTTTAAAAGTCTCATTTTTTAAGCCTCTCATAGGTACGTTTGTAAGGATGAGGTGGTGGGAAGAGTGGGGAAACCTCCAAAAATCATATCTCCATCTTGTTGGGGCTGGCTATCCAGCCTCACACCATTTCTGATAGCAGTTGAATGTTCCAGCTTCTTTGATCCAGTGGAGTGTTCCCAGTAAGGTGCCTGACTCATACTGATGTAAGGGGAAAAGGAAAGAGAAATGAATAAAGGATATAACAAAGCTTTTATAATTGCATACAGTTTTCACCTTTTCCTTAGAAGTCCCTCCATACAAGAAGAGAACAGATTAATAAGTACTCACCAAATTAAGTAATTAAACCAGAGGAAAAGGGAAGGCACAAAGAGCCATTTAATATTGTTTTCCAAGAGGGACCTGGCAGGGAAGAAAAGTAACCCAGCACTATTCCCACAGCTGCAGGTTACAGAGTCATGAACATTCTCACATAGTCTATGGACGCGAGGAAACCATTTTTTTAAATCAGGAAAGGGAAACAGGGACACTAAAATGTTGAGTTTCAACTGAAAATAATGCAAGTTTTTTTAAGCCCAGAAAGATGGGACTTAGCAAGAGGGCTTCATTAGAATGGAATAAACTTTTCAGGTTGTTCCTGGATTCAGATTTCAGATTGTGGACTTGGTCCAAGAATCATCAGAGTCAAAAATATAATAACTTTTTTTTTTGCTTTCCATCACTGCTTGCATTTTAGCTGAAAACAAGACAGCAATATCCAGGCCAGGGCTTTGTGGCCACACCTGAGTGACTCCAGAAAAATAGAACTCTGATGGTCCAGATACGATATAATGCATTTCGTCCAACTTCATTGATAAAACTCTCCTCTCTTAAATTTTCACAAGTTATAATCCAAGTCTTAGCAAATGGACCAGACACCTGCAAGAGCTCTGTTTCACAGGCATTTAACATGGCTGGGGGATTCCTATGGAATCATAATACATCAAGGGATTTTTTTTTTATCAAAATAGATTTTAGACAAAGCCCTGAAGATTATAGAGATCCACTTTTCTGCTATTTCCTAAATGATAGCTTGCTTTAACATTTCCTATTTAGGTCCTGTATTTCTGAACATCAGTGTTCACAGGTCATATGGCTCTCTTGGTTTTGGGATGTGTTTTTTCCCTTCTTTCCAAAAGAGATTAAACAGAAATCACAAAATCATAAAGGGATCAGCACACCTAAAATGCTCTGAAGTTGCCAAGATTTCTCATTTATGGTCTAATATTTTATTTCTTTGTAGTGAATCTATGATGTCATCACTGTGGGTACCCTCTTCAGCTGTGCATCTTCAACATGGCCTACTAAATACCACACAATTACTTAGCTAGACATTCAATACAGTCAACAATCTGGTACCATCTTTGGTCTCCGGCCTCACCTCTTGCTGCTACCATCCGTGCTTTTGCAAACGGTTTTACTCTTTTCCATAGTCTCCAAAAATCCTCCATAAGATATCTACTCAATCAGCTGTTAGTTGCCTGTCATTTCTATGAAATATAATAGTCCCTGGCATTGTGTATCTAGTCAATAGCTCTTAGGGTCTGTCCACTACATGTCTGATAACAAATTAATGATTTGAAAGATCTCTTATTATTTCACTTCCCTTTTGTACCTAATTAACTTGTAAGCTCCTATGGGACTTTCCTTATCTTTATTACACATCAAATAAGTTCAAATTCTATAATCCAGCACTTAAGACCATCCATCATCTGATTCTAACTTGCTTCCACTCATCTCATACTGCTGCCATGCATGCATGATTATGTAGAACTACAATACTATAGTTTCACTATTGCCCTTCTTTATGTAATTATTCATGCAACTGCAACCCTCACCTGGGATGCTTCCTGTGTACCCATTGATATGCATTGAGTTCCTATATTGTATACCTCATACCAGTTTGAATGATACTACTTCCAGTGAAATCTTCCCTGATTTCCTTAACTACAGGTGGTATATCTCCCCATGTAATTATGTTCTGTAATATTAAAAAGCTACTTGCATACTTGTCTTATGTCTCCTAAAAGTTTGAGTTCTTAGAAAGCAAATATTTTCTTATTTGTCTCTCAGTAGTTATCACAGGGTCTTGAACACCTTGTAGCAGTGACTTAATACTTACTTGTAGAATTGAAGGACATTATTTCCTATCCTTGACATCACCTTGCAATCAATATACCTTGTAGTATCCAATAATAAAAATATTATTTAAAATATTATAAGTATTGTAATATTATAGAAAATATTATAAATAAAAAATAAAAATAATAAAAATATTCAAAGCTTCTAAACAATGAAATTCTCTATCTATTCCCCACATACTTGTCTTACTTCCAGTGTCAGAAACTTAGATTTCAGTGCCTCAGTGGATCTATGAGATCACCATTAAGAGTGATCTTGCTAGTACAGATCACACACCTTTTCATCCAGCACCATTCATTCACTACAATGTTTTTTCGTACATTCCCAACATAGGTTCTATCCCCTTCCTGGGACGTCTTCTTATGGTCCTGTTAAGATTTAGTGGCTACCAGGGCTGCACTCAGGTTGTTTATCTGTTATCTTTTCTCACTACATGACTGGCTTACCTTCTTTTCTGGTTATATATGTATTTAAATGATATATCTTATGTTACTTGTCACATTTAGGTGATGGTTCACAACATTCTTCAATCTGCTTGTTCCCACCATGTGTCATCCCATTGACCTTTTGGTAATCCATAATTCTAAATCATCTAAGACTATGACATTCCATGATTTGTAGTTACACGGCATCAAAAATAGAATATTGGTATTTTTAAAAATGGGCTGTTGCAACAATGAAAAGCTTACAATCATTAAAAGCAATGCATCATTGGCCAAATGTGGTCCAACTCAATCCCTTCTTCCTATTCAGTTCTGGCCCCACTACTTAGTGAATTCATTTCAATACAACATAACACATTTTGATGCTCCACAATACAAGAAAATTCAGTAGAAAAAGTTGTGTATCTGGAATCAGACAACCAAGATTTAACAACTGCCCCTGCTGTACAATACCTATCTAGATTTGGTCAAGTCACTTTAATTATTTAGGTCTTGGTTTCCTCATTGTTAAAATGAGAGAGTCAGATTAAACAGTGATTAAGGTCCTTTAAAAATATATAAGCAGACACACATACACATATATGTATGCATATATAAGTATATATGTATATGTATTTATACATATATACCTCTATAGTCAAATAGACACACATATATGTGTATGTGTATACATGCACATACATATATATGCATGTATATGTATCTATACTTTTGTATTCGGTAGCTATATACATATGTATTGTTTATGTGTGTATGTATATATACACAATATATACATGCGTGCATATCCATCTGGATATCAATGTAGAGAAATATAAATACATGTGCATATGTGTATACATGTATATGTGTCTGTGTATAAAGTCTCATTATCCCATGAGCAAATAGATATTAAATACCTACTATGGGTCAGCCACTATGCTAGCTTCTGGAGAAACAAAAACAGCCTATGCCCTCAGGTAGGATATTCTGTTGACATTGACCATGTAAATTTAAGATTTGCATACACTGATAGACTTTCTCAAAGAGTTGTCCATCCAGTTATTTGTTCTAATATGACCAAGATTCATTTTTATTAGCATTGTCTTTATCCAGTGTGACTGACTAAGCCTTTCTCTTTCCATTGACCACAGATCCTAGTGACATATTCTGGGGTATCTGGGGCTTGATATAATAAGCTCAGTGTTGCCTGCCAACGGAAGCATTTGTAAAAAGATTCCTCTCAAGCCTGAGCAATGTAGAGGATGTCCTCCATGCCTCTGACAACTACTTTAAGTGACAAGAACCTGCTTTTATATCCCACTTAACATCGATATTCAAGGGTCTCACCTCTCTGGTTGCATCTGTCATGGAGTCATGTATCATTTTAATATACACATGAGAGATACCTTTTTTGAAGTCAGACTTTAAAAAGGCATTTTATTCTGCCAATTCAAAGACTTTTTTTTTTAAATTGGCCAATAGTAGACACACTGGGATGTAATATTTTCTATGCCTCTCAGACTTTTGTGTGACTACAAAAATATAGTCTGTGATAGAAAACTATCTTCAACAGCTTGCCTGTATCCTTGTGTTTTTGTAGGTACCATCAGGAGGTATGAATGTTAGAAATAACCCTCTAAAGATGTTAAAATGATAAAGTACTAAACATTTCTGGGATGATATAAGATCCAACAGAAAGCTCTATGTATAACAGATTACATACATGAAAGACTATAGAGGAGTAAAGAAATGCCATGGTATCATAGAATTCAGAGCTAGAAAGGGCTTCAATGACCGTTGAGTTCAACACTCCCATTTTACAAATGAAATAAATCTAACTGTGGGAGGTTAAGCATCACACATAGGATCAGAGGCAGCATTTGAACTCAGATCCTGTCTCCAGAGCCAGTTCTCTTTTCATCATTGCATAAGCTTAGAAACCATATAACAAATAAGACATTTTTCATGTTCATTTGACCAATAAATTCAATTTAACATATTAAATTTAACATATTAAATTAACATATTTAACAATTTAAATTAACAAAATTTAACATATTAAAATTAACATAAAACTAAATGTCTACTATGTGTAAGGAATTATTATAGACTGAATGTAGCCATGTAAAATATGTCTAATTCTGTCAATGACAAATAAAACTACAATCCCTATAGTTGGGAAATGAAATTCCTAATAAATTGAGGGAATACTGTGGAACTTTTGCATGGCATATTAGGAAATTCTGTATCACAATTATTTCATGGTTTTAAAATATTAGAGTTGACACATTTTAGAAAAAAGTCTATGGTCATTCTCCAAGTTGTGATTTATTATAATCTCCAAACTTCCCATGCCACACAATTCTTATACTTGCTACTCTTCTCAGTCAATACTCCAGGTAGATGCAATCTTTCAGATTATCACAGGGAGACACAGTGTTTCCACATTTTAAAAAATATTTAATAGTTGCATTAAAGCCTAATTAGCTGCTATGGCTCCAAACTTTGTCCCCCTACTATTTCTGTCTGCATGGAGCTATTAAATAGGTTTAAGGCAAGTGGGGTAGGGGAGAGATATATCTGACAGGACATGGCTCAGTTTCAGCAATCAAGAGGTTTTCTTTGTTTTGTGAGGCACCCCTCCAGAGAATAAGGTTTAGAAGAACTGCATTGAAAAGGAAAATCCACACTAATAAACTAATGGTCACAGAGATGCAGCAGTTGGTAATTTCCTAGAAAGCTGATTTGTCACCATGAAAAATAGCTGCCCAATAAGTCTTATGAAAATGGTACAAAAATATGTGTTCCCCAGTGCTCTTAAAGGACACTTGACAATGATTATATGGCAATGACAGAATGCAAATGTTTACCAAAATAGGTCCCTCAGGAAAAGTTTTTTATCTTCATAGACCATATTTAAGAAGCCTCCATTCAGGGAAAATGAAACCTAGAGGAGTATATTAGACCAATTAATTTGATATGAAATTTGCTATATTTTGTTTTCCTATACTGACCTGATCCATTCCTAATCCCGTTTCAAGTATAAAAATTAAAATATTATACTGGAAAGTATTAAAATTAATTTCTATTCAGGTAGCTAGGCAGTACAGTGGAGAGAGCACTGGACCTGAAATCATGAAGGCATAAGTTCAAATCTTGCTTCAGAGTGACCTTGGGCAAGTCATTTAACCTCTATTTGCCTCAATTTCTTCAACTAAAAGGGAGTGGTAATAGCACCTACTGCCAGAGTTGTTATGATTATAAAATGAGATAATATTTGTAAAAGCTCTTTGAAGATCTTGAAGTGCTTTATAAATGCTAAAAAGGGAACACAGGTCTTGAGATTTATTGAATTTTTTAGATAACTAAGTATGTATACAGTGGTATACATAATATAAGATGTAATATCAAAGATTCAGAAACTCAGAATTGCAAAGAGTCATTAGATGTCATCAAATCCAACTTTCATGGAGAAGTTATCCTTCTCAATCACACTAGTGTTGAAATTCAGCCCTAACTGAATACTTCAACTTGTCATTTCAGTAGAATACTACCTCCTTGAAGGCAGGAACTGTTTTCTTTGTATCTCCAGAGCCTAGCACAGTGTCTAGAACATAGTAGAGTTTAATGAATGTGTGTAGAATTCAATTGAACACTTTGTCACTAATTAAACCAGTTCATTTAAGGTACTTCAATTGCTCCACATCATCCAGGTCTAATGGGCCCCCTCCATTAAATTAACCTTCCTTTAGGTCTAGTGACTTTCACATAGTTCTGTTGTCTAAAGTCACACAAAATCAGAATACCTCTTCAGCATTTATACCGATTCCAAATGTGAAGATAACCATCATGTACTTCCAGTTAACCCCAACTCTCAAACTCAATGCCCACAGTTACTTCAAATAATAATTTGAATCCTCTCACAATGGTGGTCTTTCTTCATTAGGTTTTTGACAGATTATCTCTGTCCCTCTTAAACCCTAGCACTCAAGACTGAGCATAGGATACTAGGTGTAATTTAACCCACAATGTTGAGGGACTATCAACTCCATTGATCTAAACACCACTCTTCTTTTAATTCTGCCTAAAATTAAATCAGTTTTTTAATCTAAGTTCCTATTAAGCCTTGTCTCCATAACCTCAAATAATCTTCTTGGTCAGTTGATTTTTTGGGTTTTTTTTTTTGGAGCGGGGAGGCAGGACAATTGGGGTTAAGTGACTTGCCCAAGGTCACACAGCTAGTAAGTGTTAAGTGCCTGAGGACGGATTTGAAATCAGGTCCTCCTGATTCAAGGACTGGTACTCTATTCACTGTACCACCTAGCGACCCATCAGTTGATTTTTTTTTAACTTAAGTACAGGGCTTTATATTTATCAGTGTTAAATTTCTCCTGCTTCTAATATTCTAACCTGTTGAGATCCTTTTGGATTCTCCTGTCACATTAAACATACTAGGCATCTCTTCTAATTTTGTAACATTCACAAATTTGATAAGCATTGTATTGAAGACCTTAATAATTCATTGACTATAACAAAAACTGTGTCAGATTCCATGCTGAAATCCATATTAATGTCACTCAACTTCTATCCACAGCAAACTCAAAACCCAATCTACCTTTAAAAAATTAACATCACCCAGTCAAGTAAACCTGCCTAAAAAGAAAGTGAAATTGGTCTGACCTGACTCACAAAAATAGAATTTCCGCACTAGTAAGAGGCTTAGAGATCAACTAATCCAACTCACTTATTTTATAAATAATTGCTTAGATTTATATAACATTTTGCAAATTCCAAGTCTCTTTCCTCATAACACTATAAGGTAAAGAATGTAAATATCATTATTCCCATTGTACAGATAAGGAAATAGGTCCATAGTGACTAAATTATTTGATTAACCACTCCTAGTTCTTCAACTGGTTTGTTTTCCTCACCCACACCCCTATTTAGTAGATGTTCCTTGAGTTTTTATCCTTGGCCTTCTTTTTTCCTCTTTCCACAGTCCCTTCTCTCTTGGAAATTCCATCCATTCCTATGACTTCAACTGTCGCACCTGTATGCAGATGAATACCAAAAATATATAGACATACACTTTCTCTTTTCTTTTTCTCCAGATCCATAATATTCTAATTACAACTCAAGCTCAATATGTTCCAAAATGATCTTATTATATTTTCCTAAAAGTTGTTTTTCTTCTGATAATTGTTACTGCCATCAATAGCACCACTCACCTAGTTTTACTTGTCTGAAAAATCATTGCTTTTTCCCTCTACCTCCTTTATATTCAAGTGCCAAGTCCTATGGATTCTATCTTGACAATATTTCTCAAATTTATTCCCCTTTCTCCAGCCCTATTCTACCATTCTCATATCACTAATTGCAGTAGCATCCTGATAGATGTTTCCAGCTCCACTCTCTTCCTTTTAATCTGTCAATTAGAGAATAATCTTTTTCTTATACGTCCACTTCACTCTTCTGCTCAAAATCTTCCAATCAATCTAGTGAGTAAACTTCAAATCCTTGCTCTGGATCATAAAATCCTCCACAATCTAATGCCATCTTATTTTTCTATGCTTCTCTGGCATTGTTACACTCCATGTATTCCATACTCCAATAAAGTTGCATTACTTAACATTCCCTCAAAGTACCCTTCATACTCCTCCCTGTTCTCCTCCACCAACCCCTTGTAAT
>CM053594.1:107058775-107098391 GCA_028646575.1 Pseudocheirus occidentalis
ACCCTTCACCACTTCTCTTGCCTGGAACTCAAGGATCAGCCAGGCCATGAATAAACAAAGTCCTATCCTGGTCATGCTTCTTCACTCTTCCAGCAGTTCAGCTGTCCCTAGGACTCAGAAGGAATATCAGCCTTCTAGATGGCCTTCATCAGATTCTGGTCTCAGGAAAACTCCATCTCTTTTCTCAGTCAGCTTGCAGATGCTGGAAGAGAATATCTCTCTCTCTCTCTCTCTCTCTCTCTCTCTCTCTCTCTCTCTCTCTCTCTCTCTCTCTCTCTCTCTCTCTCTCTCTGTCTCTCTCGCTTTCTCTCTGTCCCTCTCTGCCTCCCTCCCTCCCTCTCCCTCTCTCAAGAAAACTCCAACTCACTTCCAGTAGCCCAGCTCCCAGATGCTGAGACAATCCTGCTTCCTCCACAGGAAAATTCCAATTATATCTCTCTGTCTCTAGAATTCTTCTTTATATACACACTGGCCTCCTGTCTCAGTCAATCCTCTTCTTCCACCAACAGGGTAGTTCATGCCTTCTCAATAGTGGACAGGGCTCACACTTTCCATACTTAGCCCTAAGTCAGCTAAACTGATTTCTGTTACACCCCTACCCTCAGATTATTCTCATACTGTTCCCTATGCCTGGAATGTTCTCTAACCATCTTCATCACCTCCATCTTTTAAATCTCAAGTAAAATTCTACCCCCTCCAATAACTTATCTTTCCATTAGATCTACCTTGTATATGGAGGTGTATAAGAAGTAAATAAGTTAGATTAAATACGACTTAGGGGAAAGGTTGAATAGCAGGTAGAGCATCTGACTCAGTCAGGATGATATCAATTCAAATGCTACATCAGACTCTTGTTAGCTATGTGACCCTGCGTAAATCATACGATCATAGATCTAGAGTTGGAAGGGACTTCAAAGTTCATTTAATACAATATATTCATTTTGTAGATGAGGAAACTAAAACCCAGGGATCTTAAGGGACTTTTACCCAAAATCACAGAATAAGTGCCTGTAATGGCAAGCAAAGAAGTACTTAGCACCTTGTTTCAGCTACTTAAGTATTTAGCTCCTTGTTTGAGTTCCAGTGTCTTCAGCCTTGCCCTGATTATATCAAGTCTTTGTAAAGAAAAAGAACTTGTGAATTCCATAGTGGGTGGAACAGGGAGGAGCTAATGACCTTATATAAGAAGAAGCCCAAAATGGGAAAGAGCAGAATTGATAAGGGGAACTTTGTGGTGGCCAGGCACTCTGTCTGTGTTGATTTTTGTTTGTGATGCTTTGTACAGAAGCCCTGAGACCTTACTAGAAGCCTTGAGAGCGGATTTTCTTGTTGTCTGTTTACAGAAGTCCTAGAAGAGGGATTCAGAGGTCCTGGGACTGTACTGACAATTTGTGTTGAACTCTCAGACCTTGTACGTGGGTCTGTGTTGATTTCACAGACAGACAGTGAATTGATGATGGTGCCAGCAATGTGTATAAATGTTGTTTTGGCTCTGTTAAGCTTTGTCTTCCCAGAAACAGAAACTGTGAGCTTCAATATGGAGGGGGATCTGGAAGAAGAACTGGGAAAGGAGCTGAGAGCTGCCTACCTTTGAATCCAGGTGACAGTTGAGTAGATACAGACAGGAGCTAGGACCATGGAAGAGGAACCATGGAATCTGAGAGCCAGCCTTGAGTCAAGATGACAAGGCCTCTCCTTGTGTACTTAGTACTAGATTGACAAGTCCATGACTTACTGTGATCTAGAGGTTGGACAACTTTGTGCTCTGTAACTTTGTACCTCTTATGCATGATTGAGTTAAGGATGATTGGGAACTAATCGCCAATCAAGAAGAAAGAAAACTTTTTGACTGTGAAATTAAAACAATGTGACTTAGGGGTGGAAAACTTTGACCTTTGTACCTTGTGTTCCTTAAGGAGGCTTGAACCTTAAGGACAATTGAGTTAAGAACTTACTGAATGATATCTTTTGTTTAAAACTATATGGCGATTTTGGTGAAAACTATGTGGCTACTTTAGTGATAAGTTGTTAAGTTATAACATTGTGAATGCTTTACGTTGGTTTTTGTGAATGTTTTGCTTTCATTTACTGCTGAATAAATAGAGAGTTCACTATACTATGTAAGCAGAACCTTAGAGCTATCCACAGCAGCAGTCTTCTAGAAAGCTGCTTATGCTTGGCTTTATAGTGCCAGAGTGGTATTCAAATCCAGGACTTTTTCTAGAGCTGATATTCTTTCCATTTAACCATATTACCCACCCAAGTCTCAATTTCCTCTTCTGTAAAGTAAGAATAATAACACTTATCCTGAGAGAACCAAATGAAATAAGCTTTATTATTACACATTTAGCAAATGATTGATGTATTGTATTATTTTGTATTATTCTAGGTGGTAATGACCTTCTTCCTCAGATATCACCCAATACATCATCTATCCATCTTTTACCAATTTATTTTCATGCACTATATCACATTATTACTGTTTGTACATCTTGTCACACTACTATAAGCTAAATGAAGGCAAAGAGCTTATCTATTTTTTTATTTCCCCCAATACCCAGCCCAATGTGCTACATACAGTAAGTGATTTATAAATATCTGATAGGTTTATTTGTATGTACAGTTACAGAGCTGTTAGTCATAGACTTGGACTAGAACCAAAGGCGCTCACTCCAGTACTCTTTCCATTATGCCACACTATTCCACTTATTCTTAGTAAAATGTTATTAGCTCCATGTAGTGTTTCTTTCCTAAGTATTCATCAATGATCTTGTTGATACTCTAGTCTACAGTTTTTGCCAGGAATTGACATAATGGTTTCTGGAGGCCATCCTTTTTCCCATTTAATAAAATTGGGAAAACATGTAACCACTACTAGTCTTTTTTTAGGATTTCTCTTTTTCTCCATGATCCCCTGAGACTGTCCTCTTTGTTATTCCTCACACACAAAAATATTCCATCTCCTGCCTCCCTGTATTTTCACCGGCGGTGCCTTACACCTGAATTGCTCTCCCTCCTCATCGTCTCCTCCTGGTTTCCCTTGCTTCTATCAAGCCTTAACTATCTGGCCCATCCTCAATCTCTCATAATGATAGTGGCTTCTCTCTGTGAATATGTACAGTATACATAATGTACTCATAAATGTTTAATTTCCTTGCCAAAAAAAGTTAGGTACCACATACTTTTTAAATGCAATCTACGTTTTTTAATATTTTCTCCAATTCTTTCTTAAGTCAAGATAATTAATAAAGCAATAGATTGAGCCCTGACTTTTTTGAGATGTAAATGACGACACCGCAGATTTAACAATCAGCTGTCCAGAGCTGAATACGAGCTAGCTCCATCATACTCCTGGCTAAACACATGTTTTGTACACAGTTGTTTACATGTTTCCCCTCCATTAGATAATGAGCTTCTTGAGGGAGGGTAGATTTTTTTTTTCTTGTTTTTTTTCTTTTCTTTGTATCGTAAGCATTTAACACAGTACCTGCCACATAGTAAGAGCTTAATAAATGTTTGCTGACTTGGCATGCTGACATTAATTAAGTGTCATTGATTCAAAACAGTTTTGAGCCATGAAAGTACAAAACCATATTTCTCAAAGGACCCTGACCATGTTTAGCAATTATGTCAGCGAGTTATTGTGTTACCCTCTGAAGCAAATCACTTGGTCCAAGATACTTGAAGTCCTTTAAGATACCTAAGGACTTCCTTACACAGCTCTTACAGTTCTCTTGGGGATAGGTATTTGTACTTCACCTGTGATTTCCTTAGAATAGGAAACTCTTGGATGAAGAAACTCCCTCTAGCAATGGAGGCTGGAACCTTCTCACATTAAGAGGGCTGCTCAGAAGTGAGAACTTAAGTGATTTAACTAGAGCTGCATAGTCACTCTCCGTCAAAGTCTTCAGGACTTCTAGACTAGCTCTCTACCCACTACTCATACTATTTCTCAACATTCTCAGCCATTTCTTTTAATCCTCTTTAATCTGAAGATCTTTTTCCTTGACAAGGAAGTGTAAAAGGATTCTTTTGTTTAAAAGAAACTAATCATAGGATCTTAATTTAGAGTGGGAAGGAAGTTACTGTCTAGGGTCTCATCCTGCCCCCTTTTTCAATATGATGAGATCATCTAGACAGTTCAAAAGAACATTTATGAAAATTCAATTGGTGATTCGATTCAGTGGAACTTACCAGGCCTATGTGAGCAGAAACTGAAACCACAGTTGGTTGGGTTTTTTTTTTCCCCATACACAGTATCACAGGCATTTAGCTTGAAGTTTGGGGTTGTGCCCAGGCTTATCAGAAGTTATGTATCTTTCTGAGTTTCAGTGCTGAGAATCAAGATAGATGGCAGACTAGTTAATGCCACTGTTAGGAAGACTGTGCCAAAGATTAGAAGGTTATCAAGCAGATATAAACAGGAGCTTCAGGATTCCTATCTAGCATATGAAATTAACAACTAATAGGTATCTTTCTTTGATAGTTTATTTGATTGAGTGCATCTGGACAAAAGTCAACAAGCGAACAACTGGATTGTGTGTGGAATTAATAGAATGGCAGTACCCTAAGTGGCTGTGAAGGCTAATTGAATTTGGAAACCTCCAGTAAGGATCCTGGGGTAGTGATGGTGGGGTGTGTGTGTGCCTGTGTGTGCGTGTGTGTGTGTGTGTGTGTGTGAGTGAGTTGCATTCTTGGAATAAGTTTATTTTGCAAGAAGGAACCCTTCAAAATGAAGAATTATTTGATTTGCCAGAATGTTCTTATTGTCCATTAAATAAATTCTAGAAATCAAAATTAAGTATAATTGCTTCTTTTGTCTGCTTTGTTGACATCCTGGTGGACTGATATTTTTATTGAATGTGCCTTCACTTCCCAGTCATGTTTTTATTTCTTTTGATCCTTCTTTTTCCTTCATTGACATTTATTGTCTTTTCTGGAACTATTTATTTTACCAACCTACTTAGCTCTGATTTTTCAACATTTTTTCCTCTATGCATTTAAAACCCCTTTTCTACATTCATAGAGGGAATATCAAAATGGGAAATATAATGTGACATAAGAAAACAAACTGGATTTCATGTTCTTTATGGATCTATATCAGGGCTTCAGGATTCAGCAGGGGTTATGGCTAAAACCAGGATATGTGAGCAACTTTTGATCTACTACAGAGCATGCACTGTCAAGAGATCAGACTCTTCTAGAACATGGGTTCAACCTTTTTTGTGTCACAGACACCTTTGGCAATCTTGAGAAGCCCGTTCTCAGAATTATGCTTTTAAATACATGAAATACACAGTTAAAAAAGAAGCAATTATATTGAAACACAGTTGTGTAGTTTATATATTATATGTGTATATGTGTACACATGTATTTGTGCATATTTATTATATATTCACATATAATATAGAAATATATACAGCTGTACTCAATCTAAGGATTAACAAGCTGTAAAACAAAGTTTCTAAAAAAACTAGCAAGCGCTGTGATATCGTCTGCTTACTTGGATCATACAGTTGGGTAACACGTATTTTTCTTAATACCAGTGAATGATTACTGAGCAAAATGTTATTCATATCTGACGCAGGTTAGCAATAAGAATGTGCTTCCTAAAGTTATCAGTTATCTGTATTTGATTCTAATAAAACTGCCTTCCATTCAGAACAACTTGGAGAGGAGTTAGAATCTCCCGAAGCTGCACCCTATTAGGAAGCTCAGGAAAGTGGGGCTGCCTTGGCTGACACCCCCCCACACACACGGACACACACACACACACACACACACACACACACAGATACTGCCATTAAAGAAATGGGGTTTTGTGGCACTGAGACATTTTAATATCATTTTTATCAATTTCTCCAATGCTAGTTAAGGCTACTTCCTTCTACTAAACTCCAGGCCCAGAGCATTGTCTATCTGCAAACCAAACTATGATATGTACATTTATGGATGAATAATGAGTTGCCTGCAACAAATATATTTTTTTGTCCACTTTCGTTTTCTTTGTTGTTGTACATGGTTGAATTAAAGTCTTTGCCATGGATCTCATCTAAGAGCTTTCCTGTTGTTTCTGGGATAGTTGCTCATCCATGAACATTGTCAACAAAAGGGAATCCATCCTTTAGACTTTACCAAAGGCATCTTCCAAGACAAGAAATTTTGGATAACATATCTCCCCACTTAGACTCTACTTGATGTAAGGTCATTGAACAAAGTTTTGTTTATTTTTAATCTATCAAAGATTCTCCTATGATTTTGATGTGAGTAAGAAAAACAACTTTTCTGAGAACTTTAAAGGCTGCATTTTGCTCCACAATATCAAAGGTTTTCTTAAAATATACACAACAAGCACAGCAGGAGTTTATAATTTCTACACATCTCCATGGGTCGGACCATAAAGACATAGTCGGCTAAAGAAACTCCCTGTGAGAGTCTTCATGTTCTCTCATCTCATTTCCATCCAGGTTGTTCTCAGAATGTCCACAGATCAACATCAGTAAGATTTCATAGAAGTGATCTGAGTCTGGTAGCACAAGCCTATAATTCCTGCTATTAAGGAGTTTGAGAGGCAATGGATTTCTTGAACTCAAGCATTCTGAATTGAAGTGGGCTAGGATGATTGAGTCTATGAACCGGCTTATACCAATATGGAGAGCTTCTAGGATCCTGAAGTCACAAATCCTGCCTAAATTGGGGCAAACTGGCCAAGGTCATAAATAGAGCATATCAGTCTTCCTGGGTACATAGTGGGATCAGATCCATGAATGATCTTTGAACTCTGGTTAAGATAGGGATAATAAGTCTCAAAACCAAACAAGATTATATAGAAATGCAATAGAATTTCTCATTTATAACAATGGAAAGTGGGATGCAATGATATACACTGGGATTAGAAAGTGAAGTCATATATAGATAGTGTTATGGGGCTTTTCAACATATACTTCATTATTTATAGGGTAGCTGTAAAAGGGAATGGGGTAGCAAGCAACGTTTGGAAATCGGCAGATTGTTACTATTTAGTGAATAACCATGGATAAAAGAGATAATACTTGGTGCAGTGAATAGTCTGTGTTACAAAATTTTATACCATAGTTTAAAAGCAGATACATGGTCGATAGTTTAACTGGGGAGGGGAGGAATGAAAAAGCATGCTTAGTGGGGAAAGAATGGAAAAGATTTGGATGTCTAAGACCATAGAACTTTAGTGTCTTGGCCTTGGTCCTCCCTTAAGTGACTATTATGATGAATGACAAATGTTCTTGATGTTGGTGTTTAGTTATTATCTCATGAGCCCCTATGTGCTCAGCAAGTATCAGCACTTGGACAGGCAATGGAGAAGGAGTCATAGCAGACCCAGTCTATCCCTGTTTATGTGACTGTATCAGCTAAATATGTTCCTGGTTCCCAAAACCTATATGTGCTAGGGAAAGGGCAGAAGGGTAGGGCAGGTCCTTTGTGTTTGGTTGTGGGAGGAATGTAGGAGGGAGAATTGAGAAATTTTCTACCACAAGGGTGAGTAGTTGCTGATACAGGAAGACCTAAGAAAGACTTGGCTTTGATGTCTTGCTTCAGAGATGTGAGACAAAAATCAATAGCATGTAAGTATTCTCTAATGAGCAGAGTCACTGCTATGTGCAGAGAGTAGAAAAGCTTCATGGAGAAGTTAAAAAACAAATTTTCCTATCAGTTTCAAATTCAGCTTCCTTTCCTTTTAAAGAAGTAGATGATTGGAGATATTTACTTAGCCAGGAGAGTATGAAAAAGAGTAAGAACTGAAATCATTCTTAATCAGATAACATAGCTAGATAACAGTTGAACTGAGAATCAAAAGAGATCATGAAGGCAGTTAACAAAAGAGTCAACTGGGATACTTCATAAGTAAAGAGAAAGATCAAATGTCATCTTAGATGGACTTTTGTTATACTCCAGATGTGAGAAAGACCTTCTTAACCATTGACTAAGAGTTTCTATGGTGTTGCCCAAGAATTTTAAATAAAAAGAATTACAGAGAGTGTCATAGCTATTGACTGAGAAGACTGACTGAGGAGACCTACAGTTATCTGTTCAGTAGTGAGGCTTACTATTAACAACACTTTCAGTACATAAAGGATAGAGTAGCAGTGACTCTGAAGATATCACCTCAACTAAAGATATAACTGAGGCACAGTAAGAGTGTGAAAAATCTTGAAGCCCTCCTAGCAGGAACAAAGCTTATAAACTATAGCATTCTTAAAGATGTTGTTTCAAGTGACTCTGTAAAAAAAAAAGCTGTATAGCAGAAAACCAGCTGGAATTGGAAGATGATGCTTGGTGGGGAGTAGTGGAGAAGGCAGCAGGGAATAAGTGAAATGAAACTTGGGTAATACTTACTGACAAACAGCTCTAGGAAAAAGGAGCACAATGACCCTGCTCATAGCAGTAGTAAAAAATAACTACAACTTTGCAAGGTAAGAAGCAAGAGATCCCCTCTCCATGAATGTGCTAAGATCACATGCAATTCCTGTATGTGTGATCCTCCACAAAAGAGCCCTAGCCACATATGTTCCCCAGGTATGGATACCATATGCATGATTCCTAAGAAGATGGTCTTATTTTTCCATTGAAAACACATATCTTTATGGGAGTTTAAGTTCAAGGTTTATACAGTGAAATGTTCTTTCTTATTTATTATTTAATTAAATGCTTCATCTTTGAACTAAATATTAGCTAAAGTACATGCTAAACTACTTATAAAGGTAAACCCATTGGTGCAAGCTCAAGAGATAGTTTTCGTTTTGTTTTGCTTTTAGAGGATTCAGAGGTACAGAGAAGACAGAACCCAGCGTGACTAACTGGAGGCCCATGGGTGAAAACGTTCCCAACTACTACATCAGGACTATGCTACTCTTTGTTGTGGTGGTTGTTATATTAAAAGTACCGATTGTGCTCTTTTCCATTCCTTTGGAATTTTTAGGTGGTGTAGAACAGTGGTTGTATAATAGAAAGCATAATAGGTTTGGAGTCAATATATAGAGAGAGACATAAAGAGGGGAAATTTGAAACTTTCAATTTTCTATATTATATACTATATATAATTCTATACTATATACTATATATAATTTTCTATACTATACTATACTCAAGAATTTGAAGAAGAAATAAAAGGAAAAGAATGTGAGTTAAATGATTACTGCTAAAAAAATAAGGGAGAAATTCTAAACTGGAGAGAGAAGATCTAAGCTGAAAGTAGAGAAGGATTTAAGGGGAAGGATCAGAATTTAAGCAAAAGGACTTAAGAAAATGGTGGTTGGCAATGATAAAGTAAGTTGATAAGACTAAATAAGGGAAAGAAGTTAAATGTTGTTTTCAAGGTAAACAATGAGGTGCTAAGTAGGTGAGAAAAGGGACAACTCTGAGCCTGGAAGCTCCCATGAGAAGTTTGCTCAAGCAGTTCTGCAGGATCAAGAGCTAGAGCTGCAAAGGACTGAAGATTGCTTCCAGACATTATGGAGAGTATTTTTAGGGATTTTCCTGAAATATTCAACAAAATTGATTATATCTTTAAAGGAAGGGGCTGGTTACAGATACAGAAATCATTTTAGAACTAACTGTCTTTGTATATCATATCACTAAGTGGCTAGAATAAAGCTGAAAATGTTAAAGTTTTAAATTTTAAATTAATTAAAATTTTAAATTAAAAAATAAAGATAAAGATGAATAATTAATATATGTATGCATGTATGTATATTTGTGTGTGCATATGTATGTATGCATATGTTTACCGTAGCTCAATCACTGGCAATCTTGAGTAGTATAAAGTGTTGTGTATCTAAAGTCAAAAAAACTAGGTTCAAGCTTCATTTCTACCATTTGAGAACTGTATGACCTCACTTTACTTTTTTTGAATGCTGATTTCTTCATCTGGAAAGTGATTAAACTAGATGATTATTAGAGAGATTTCCTATGACTCAAAAAAAATGTAAATGAATAAAATGAAAGAAACGGATTAACCCCATTTCCAAAAAAAAAGCTTAATGGATGCAAAACAGTTGACATAACAAGGAGGCAGAAAGGGCCTCAAAAATGCTTGAGCTAACAAATACCACACATTAGGACATGGACGTAATGTGGTATAGTGGAAAGGGACTAAATTTTAAGGCAGAGAAACTAAAATGGTGTATTTGGTATTCAATAAGTATGAGTAAGACACAATTTTCTAGACCTCTATTTCCCTATCTGTTGAGTAAAAGTTGAATTAGATGATCTCTAAGATCCCTTCCAGATCTAAATAATGACTGCAAAAAGGCAGACATGAGAATTAAAAGCAATCTTATTTAAGAGTATAGGTACATTTGCCCAAAAAATAAACACATATAGAAAGAGAAGATGGAATGCCTCTCTTTATTATTTAGAAATGAACTAAGAAAAACAATTCACTGTGATCATCCTTTTTTTTGCCTTGTCCTCCCACAGTCATTTTATATCAGACTTTCCTGAAGGGAAGGGGAAATTAGTGGAAATTACCTTGATACCATTCCGCTTCACTTGATTGTCTGGTACTATTGTCTGTCATGACATTCCATTCTCATAGACAATCTGAGAGAACAGATGATATAGTGCAGTTCATTCCAGTGTGGGGTTTAAATAAGTACCCACTAAAAGATCAGTCTGTTTGTCAATGATACTGATTCACAGATTCCCATTTTCAGCTTGCACAACAGACTGCAAAGAGACAAGCCTGATGAGCTACATGCATTCTTCTCCAATAAGACTTATTGCATTACAGGGGCTCTTTATGGCAACCTTACAACTGGGGTCATGGATGAAGGCAAACATATTTGCATTTTTAACAGAACAGGTAAGAAGAATGAATGCAGCTAGAGCATGTAAGAATTAGCAGACAGCCAAGCCAGTATTAATACTCCTTATATTGACAAATTATAGACCATTTCATTCAATAATTGTTGTAAGGAGATAGTGCTCTATAAGGGGGGGTAAGGAGGGGTTGAATGACATGGATACAACTAAGTGGATACAACTAAGTAAATACAAAAATATTCAAAATTAATAAGGAATAAGATTATTTTGGTGGGGAGAGGAAAAGGAAATATGAATACCAACAACTGAAAAGATCCCTTGTAGAAAGTGGAAACTGAACCCAGCCTTGAAAGAATCTGTGGGCCCAAGAGGCATGGGTGAAGGGGGGAATGTTCCAGGAATGCCCAACAGCTTTTGCAAAGACATGAAAGTCATTTGACCGGAAGGGAGTATATGAGGGGAAATGATATGTAATTAGCCTGGAAAAGTATCTTGGACCAATACAATAAAGAGTAATACATGCTAAACAGAAGAGTTTGCATTTGTCCTACAAGCAGTAGAGAGATGCTTTAGTTTCTCCAGGAGGGGAGTGGCATGGTCACATTCATACTTTAGAAAAATAACTTAGGTAGCTATTTGAAGGATGAATTTGAGAGGGAAGAGATGGGAGGCAAGGAGATCAGTAATAAGGGAATGAACCAGGTTGGTGTAAGGTAAAAGAAGTAAAGAATAGATCTAAGAGATTTGGTGGAGGTAGGATCAGTAAGACTTTGCCAATGGGCAAGTCACTTCACCATTGTCTGTCTTAGCTTCCTCATCTATAAAGTAAAGATAATAATAGCACAGACCTCCCAGGGTAGTTGCAAGGGTTAAATAAGAAAACAATCTTAAAGGGCTCAGCACAGTGCCTGGCAAATAATAAGTGACATATTAGTAGTAGTAGTAGTAAACATTTAAAGGGAAGGGATAGATAACAATGAAGAATCAGAGATGACTCCTGCATTGGAAACTTGGGTGACTGGAAGTTAGCCTATACTACCTACCTCAGTATGTTTGTGAAAAAAGGACTTTATAATATGCTGCCTAGACTCCTCTACTTGACATTCAAGGCCCTCCACAACCCTGTATCAACCTACCTTTTCACACTCTAACCAAACTGGACCATGTCGAACAAACACTGTTCTTATTTAACTCAGTGCATTTGCTCCCACTCTTCCCTATGCCTAGAATTCTCTCTTTTCCTCTTTTGCACCTTTATAATTCCTACCCACTCTTAAAATGCCAACTAAACTGTTTCCTCTTCCAGAAGGAATTTCTTGATCTCCTCTAGTACTTAATTTTGTGCCTCTATAACGCATGGTTGTATTTACTGTGTAATATAGCAAGTATTATTTTCTTTGTATCTCATCCAGTACTAAACTTTAAACCTCTGGAGGTCAGAGACCATCTCAACTATGTCTTAAATAAACTTTACTTCCCCCAACTCCTCAATTCTGCATTCAGTAGACATTTAATAGGTATTTCCTAAGTGTTTGCATTTGGAAAATACAATACAAATCAGTGCCAGAGCCATAACTAGCACCTAGGCAAACACCATAAACACCCCCCATAGCAAACAGCACAAAACGTGTCCTCACATCAAAGTTTTAAGAAATTCAGTTTGTCAGAGGGGTGGAGAGAACTTCAAAATTTATGGCAACAGTTTGCATTGAATGAGACTCTGCCCAATGTATAGTAGTCAGAAACACTGGGTTACTGAGGCTATTCATGGGGAAGCTGATTCCTATTTTCGCTAATTATTTTTGCTAACAAGATATTCACTGAAGCAATACAAATGTTGGCACCTTCTAAATTCCATCACTTTAGAGCAAAGACTCAGCTACCTTATCATACCCTACTACACCTATTTTTATATTAATTTTACTGCACTCATTTGTTAACTCCTTAGCTCAAGTCCAGTAACACCAATGCTGGACTTGCCTAAATCAATATGTCTCTTCTATGCAAAATAGTCTCATCAGGCAAACTGAAAAGTGAACCTCTGCATGAGACCTTTTACTACACAATCCCAACAGGCTAAAGAACCCATTTCAAAGCACTGTTAGGTCTCATTTTGAAAGGCCAAGTTCCATTAAATCAAACCCTCACTTTGTGTATGGTTGCAGAAGTGATTAGTCATTTAATACTGGAAGCCCTACCTGGAACACATTTCTTAATACATTTTTTTTTCTCACATGCATGAGGTCTTTCCACAATTTATTGCCACATTTTATTAAACTCTTGTTACCTAGCGTGTAATTGGAATCATCGCTAATACATGGAACATGAGTACACAAACCTGAAACAGAGTGAAGGCAGGTCAAAGAAATAGCAGGAAAACTAAATTTTAAAATTGGGAAAGGAGAGGTGAGGATTGCTGGAATTTAAATCTCAGTTCCGTGGAATGGCAAGTTCTGAACTGATGTACCACTCACCAACACCTAGCAATTGCTCGTATAAAGCCATCCTCCTATTGTGTACTCACACAAATGCAATGCACCACAAGTAAGAAATGATAGGTGTAAAAACAATTTTAAAAATCTAGACAGAAATCAGAGAGATAAAGAAAAAAGTGAATAAGCACAATATAAATGTTCACACTTTCTGACTTGGCAAAAATGGAGGCTCTTTCAGATTCAAGGATAAACATACCTCCTGGCTGCTCTAGGAAGCTAATTGTGTCTTTCTCCCAACTCCTGGGACCTAATTTCATAGACTCCACCTTGCACATTTGCCCTGGGATATGAACAGCGATTATTAGTTAAGCCACTGGGCAGGGTTATCCAAACTCTGCTCTGTGGAACCCTGGGGTTCTGCAGATGTCTACCAGAGTTCCATATGAGTGTTGTTTAAGCAGAGGTAGACTTTGAGAGCTTATTACAATTCCTGATTTCCCCCCTACATTTTAAGTGTATGTGAGGATATTATTTCTCAATCAGGTTCCCTTCTATACTATCCCCTAATTATACTTTCAGCTTCACCATGTGGTGCCTGTGCTCCCTGCTGCAGTCATGAGACAAGATAGAAAGAAAAACTTGAAAGTATTACCATCAGTAAGTGAAAAATCTATTACATTTGTTTTACTCTATAATGGATGAGAAATAAAGTTAAAAAGTCTGATAATTTTCACAGGATATAGAACTAGAAGAGACCTTAGAAAGAACAGGGCCATTGATGTAGAGATGAAAGGGAATAATTTAATCCAACACCTTGGTTCAGGGAGAGGAAATGATTTGCACAGCATCATACAAGGAGATCCACAATGTGAATCCCAATACCCAAGTGTCCTCTTCATGAAACTACAGCAAGCTAAGTATCACAGAGCTAATAAGCGATCACTGCTTCTGGGAGAGGCTGAGGCTGATGAATCACTTGAGTTTGGGATTTTCCAGAAACAGGAGGGCTAAAAAGCCAATAAGGTGCCCACACTGAGGCTGGCAACAATATGATGAGACCCCAGAAGCGTGGGGCCATCAGAGTATCTAAGTATGGCCCAACCAGCCCAGGTCAGAACAATGGAGCAGGTTAAGACTTCAATGCCAATTGATCTGGAGTTTGTGAAAATTGGTTGAAAGAACTAGGACAGTTCAGCCTGAAGAACAAAAAACAAGGTAGGAGGCATGTGATAAGTGTTGTCAAGACTGTGAGGGGCTATGATGGAAGAGATATGTGATTTGTTCTCTTCTCCCCTAAATGGATGAAGTAGGGGCAATACATAGGAGAAAGAATGAGGTAGATTTCAACTTGAAACAAGAAGGAAAAAAATTTCCTAATGGCAACTGGACAAATCATTTAATTTCACTGGACCTCAGTTTTTCCATCTGTAGAATGAGGAGGTTATCCTAGATGTTATATACAGTTCTTTCCAAATCTAAATCTGTGATCCTATTATCCTATAAATTAAAGCTATTCCAGAATGAAATGGACTAGTTAACCAATAAATTAATTGTTTTTATAATATTAATAATAATAATCACATTTACATAGGGCTTTATGGTTTACAAAGCACTTTACAAGTATTATTTTATTCTCACAACAACCTTGGGAAATAAGTACTATTATTACCTCTATTTTGCAGAAGAGGAGTCTGAGGCAAACAGCAGTTAAGTGATTTGCCAAGTATAACACAACCAGGAAGTAACTGAGGCTGGATTTGAACTCAGGATTTAATGATTTCTGCTTCAGAGCTCTAGCTTCTATGCCTAAGAGTATGCTAAGTGATGGGAATACAAAGATAAAACTGGCAGTCCCTGACTTCAGGAAACTTAAACTATAATGAGGTCAACACATATCTAGCTATAGTAGGATAATACTGGAATGTACATGGAAACAAGGCTTCCTTTCATTTTCTCCAGCCCTTGTGTATGTTGAATTACTCCTTGAAAACTGGGACTGTTTAATATAGAAGCCAGTGGTTAAGCTGAATCTTCAAGAAAACCAGAGATTCTAAGAGGCCAAGATGAAGAGAGAATTCAGTGTAGACATAATCAGTGAAAAGGCAGGATAACAGGAGATGGAGTATTGTACGTGTGTATTTAAAAGTCAGGATGACTGGATCACAGTAAGCCATATTGTTCAGACTTCATTCTTCAAGAAGAACAATGACATCACAATAGTGATGTCTTGACCCACCTCTGAATTGGATTTGAGTGAGGCAGACCTAAGCAAAGTCGTCAGCCTTTTTCTCTTCTCCAGAGTCATCTAACTCCAGAGGCAAAGACAAAAGTCAAGACAACTAGTGGTGGTCCGGGATGCAGTGGTTTTTCTAAATGAAAGTCTTTCCCAGGTCTCAGTTTGTCTGGGGCCAAGCCCATTCAATGACTAAGGGCTAGTAAGAATTGAGACAAAAAGGAGCACAATTCACCATCACAAAGATATCAAAAAGATGAAGACTGGAAGAAGACTCACAGAATTTTTGGCCAGGACAGGAAACAACAGGAAACAGGGAGGAAACTGTTACATCATGAAGAGATTTAAATGTAAAAGGGAAGAATCTGTATTTGATGCTAGAACAGTTATTAAAGTGAGTTTTAAAATGGTTTTATTGTACTTTTGGTTTTGTATCATGGACCCCTTTGGTAGTCTGGAGAAGCCAAATTGTTTCTAACAATAATATTTTTAAATGCATAAAATAAAGTACGTAGGATTGCCCAGGAAACAATTATGTTGTAAAAAAGATATAATTTTCCCTACCCAAGTTCCTAGACCCCTGTAATCTATCCTGAACTGGTCTTTGACCTCAGGTTAAGAACTCCTGTTTTAGAAATAGGAAATCACCAAAATTCATTGTATGTGGTCAAAGAGATGGTGACATGATCCACCTTGTATTTTAGGAAAATCATTCTATTTGACTAGTAAGACCAAATAGGATATCTATTTCAATAATCCAATAAGATCCAATTTCTAGGCCTCTAGAATTACATACTGTCAGAAGGTGATAAAATTTTAGTGACCAAATAATGTTTGACAAAGCATAGCCCAATATCATCATGCACAAGAAGAGAGATGAGGAATGGATGACTATAGAATCACAGAATCTTAAGACTAAGAAGGGGATTCAAAAGACCATCCACACTAACTCCTACCCAAATCACAAATTTAATCTATTCTTCATACCTGAAAAATGTATATCATCCTCTAACAAACTAAATAACTGGACCCAAGGAGTCTGGACTAAAGGATTGGTGTGATCTTAAGTAAAGGTTCCTTTCTGCTTGTTTGTTTCATGGACCCTTTTAGCAATCTAATGAAGCCTATGGTCCCTTTCTCAGAAATATAAATAAATAAATGAATGGATGAATGAATGAATGATAGATAGATAGATAGATAGATAGATAGATAGATAGATAGATAGAGCATCACAAAGGAAGCTAATTATATTAAAATGTACCTGGCTGGTACAGAAGAGTGCCAGACCTGGAATCAGGAAGAATCATCTTCTGAGTTCAAATCCAGCTTCAGACACTTAGTAGCTGTGTTCAGAAATGTTAATGAAATAAAATGAATAAATTAACAGGCAGTTCTATACTTAGGTTCAAAAATATGACCTTCCTGATTACAGTTTAGTGGGGAATATAGTACAGTATAGTGGGGGGAGCAGAAGACAGTTAGATAATAGTGCCTATGTGAAAGATCTGAGTTTCAGTTCCATATCACCAAATACTTACTATATAAGAGTTGTAATCTCCAACTCAATATTGGCCATTGTCTTCATAATTTTAATACATCTCCTTCCAGCAAGAGGGAAACAGCTAGAACACACACTTGTATGGGATCCTAAAATACTCTATGTACATTGCTATGGATGTTTCTTTATGTGGCTGTATTATATTGAGAATGTATGTGCCTCACATAGACTCGCTAATACCCTCCGGATATTAGTAGGATTGCTATTTCATTATACCCTTCCCATCAGTTTTTAGGCAATGCTAACATTTTTTTCATCCCAGTATTTCTGCTAAATTTTCTTTAAAACCTTGTTTTCGATCTATGCTGCTCAGGAAATGTTAATGTCATGATACCAGAATGGTAACAAATCATGGAGATGATAAAGTTGCAGCTGTTGTAGATAGTGTTAGATTAAAAGAGCAAAACAGTCAGTACTCAGAGAACAAAAAAAAAACAACCCAGGGCATGAGAAATCTTAGTGGTTATTAAAGCAGAAGGAACTGAATAATCTCCAGTAATCTCCAGCACCTCCAACTGGATCTGTCAATAGACTTTGAGATACTATGTCAAGGCCATTAGGACACATGAGGAAAACGTTCTCTGAAATTTTGGAAGGAGTGGACTCTTTAAACTCTCCTGGAATGTTTAAATGAGGAGCCTGGAGACATAGTAAAACGGCCTGTTTTGCTAACTGGAATGTCCGTCCTTCATAAAAAGAAGTCTTATTCCCTTTGAAATGTGACTCAATTTCCATAATACCTTCAGGACCAGAATATAGGAATTTTGGTGGTCCTGAGTCAGTTCTAATGTTTCAAAGTCAGCTTTATTCTCCCCTTTTAGCCCAAGGTGCACACTCTCCCAGAGGGAGGAGAAACAGAAAAGATGACCTATAACCTCATCTCTCCACCCTAATTGCCACCAGGATTTTCCCCTTCTTCTGGGAACATATCTGGGGTCTGGAAAGCTGTTTGGAATCACTGATAATCCTGCTATCCCCAGATAGCCAGATTGCTATCACTTCTGAAAATCATGTCCAGTTAAACTAATCCCAAAAGAGCAACAATAAAAACAGATGAGGCACCATTTGGGGGGGGGCAACATTTTAATACATCATCCATTATGCTAAGCACTATGGCTCAGTGGATAGGATCCACTATCCTAGTGGGCATGGGTTCAAACTCTGACTCTTTCATTTAATGTTCAGATAACATTGGGCAAATCATTTTACATGTCTGGGATTTGTGTTCCTTATCTGTACAATTAGAGGGATCTGCTAAATGGTCTTTTAGGTGCCCCCCAACTCTGAGTTTAAAATCCTTGTGAATTTTTACAATGTGATTTTAATTTTAGATCTTTCAAAGGACAGTAAATTATTATTAACCACAGAAACGATTCACAGTAATGTCAATTTCATGCTATGAATTTAAGAAGAAACCAAGGGTCTTTATGGCCTAAGGAACTTTGTTGACCTATATCTTTTGAATATTCTCTTCTTTCTGGATTGTTTTTGGCTGCATGACCCTGGGCAAGTCACTTTACTTCTCTACACCTCAGTTTCCTCATGACACTGCTTTATCTTTCATTTTCTTGCTATGGAATTACCACCCCCTTTTTTTTTCTCTGTAACCCCTCTCTTGACCTCATAAGCTCCAAGGAGTTGGATTTTTATCACTGCTCTGAACGCCATCTTCTACATGAGGATTTCCTGATCTGAATTGAAGTAACCTGGCATTGTAGATATTTTCCTACTGTAATTTATACAAGTCAACTAACCCCCAGACTTAGTCATTGTTCTTTGTTTCAGTTCCATAACACCAAATAGTTATTGTATATTTTCAACTTGATGTCACACAGGAATCTCCAATTCAACATGTCCAAAATAAAACTCATTCCTTCTTCCCCCCAAATCCATCCCTATTCCAAATTTCCCTATTTCCATCTATCCTTTCAATCACCCAGTTTTGCAACCTCATCTTCATGCTTGAGCTCTCCCTCTCACTCATGCCACATAAAACTATCAGTAGCTAAATCTTGCCCTTCTTACCTCCACAATATCTCTTGCATCCACCTCCTTTTTTCTACTCATATAGCAACCACTTTATCTCCAGACCTCATCACTTCTTGCCTACTTGCAATAGCCCACTAACTGATTTCTCTGCCTCAAATATATCCCTGTTCTAGTCTATCCTCCATATCATTTCAGAAGTACTTTTCCTAAAGTATATATCTGAACCTGTCACTCCTCTACTCAATAAATTCCAGTGGCTCCCTGTTACTTAAGGAATCAAATATAAACACCTGTTTGGCATTTAGAGCCTTTTACAATCTGGGCCCAAACTTTTCATATATATTAGAGTGCAGTCAAACTGACCTACTTAATTATTCTCATACATGACACTTATTTCCTATCTACATATCCTTATCTCTTATGACCAGAATATGCTCCCTCCTCATTTCTGCCTCTTAGAATCTCTACTTTCCTTCAGGCCTCAGCTCAAATGCCATCTTCTACATGAGGATTTCCTGATCCTTCTAGATGACTGAAGTGACCTGGCACTTTAGATATTTCCCCACTATAATTTATACAAGTCAACTAACCCTCATCACATACTAATGTTCTCTGTTTCTAAATCACTAATTACTTTGATTATGGTGCAAAGGAAAGATAAACATGAAACCTGTAAAAATAAGATTTGGAAAAGAGGGGACGTTTATTATCATATGTTCATGCTAGGTAGAAATGAGTGAATTCCCAATGAGAAGATTGCAAAGTGTCCAAAAAATTGAGTAGTATGTTTGTAAGCCAAGCCAAGTTACTCCCTGAAGTAGCTAAAACACACCAGAAGATGATACAGTTTCTATTTTTTCATCTGGAAAATGGGGTTGATAATACCTGAAACCAATTAGCTGTGCCCTTCTTAGAGTACTTATCAGTGATGGAATAATTGTTAGATTATTTTGCACTATTCCACTTGCATGTTTTATTCTTGGAGCATGATAACTTTCTTATCTCCAGAAGACCTTGTAAAATATAAATATATTATATAGAAAGGGAAGGAATGGTCCCTGATTATATTATCAAATTCAATTATAGTTCTGTTAGACATGAGATTAGAATAGAGCTGAATAAATAAGAATGGAAAGGGATGGAATGGTATTACTGAATTAAATGTACAGGGAGTTTGCCCTTACACAGGATAAGATAGGTAACGTCACAAAATGTTTGTATGAAATGTGTAGACATGGCCAAGTGAGAAATTCAGTTCAGTCAATTCAATTTGATAAGCATTTATTAAGCACCTACTGTATGCTAAGTGCTGTGCTAAGTTCTGGTGATACACAATAATTGAAACAGCCCTTGTTCCAAAGAAACTTACATTCTACGTAAAGATAAAATGCATGAAACTATTTCATGCCACACTTCCTGCAATCATCGGGGAGGGAGGAGAGGAGGTAGCAACTAAGTTTGCTAATATGAGTAAGAAGGAATAAGATGCACTTCTTTTACCTGGAAACTCGAATTACAGGGTTCAAGATTGGGTATGGAATAGGGACAGAGAAGGTATGTTGATGATCAGGACAAAAAGAGTTTGTCTCTACATCAGCCTTGTCCTTACTATGGGTCTATTCCATGAGACTGAGCTAGCCATGAGGGAAAAGTCATAGTTCTCTTCCAATGACAGGACTGTAAAAGGAAAAGGACCAGATATCAAGTCCATGCCATAGGGACAAGTCAAAGTCATGGCTCTTGAGTATAAGTTGTGGCCTTTGTTGAATTGTCTGCACTCCTTTTGCTTATTACAGTAGGAATGGCTATGTTGTTGCTTAGTCTTGCCCAACTCTTCATGACCCCATGGACCACAGTAAGTCAGTAGTGTCTGTATGGTTTTCTTGGCAAAGATACTGGAATGATTTGCCACACCTCTGTTTAAACCATGGTTTAAAAGAATACAGAGGGGGCAGCTAGGGGCGCAGTGAATAGAGCACTAGCCCTGGAGTCAGGAGGACCTGAATTCAAATCTAGCCTCAGACATGTGACAACTAATTGTGTGACCTTGGGCAAGTCACTTAACCCCATTTGCTTTGCCTTCCCACCTCCAAAAATTTAAAAAAAAATAGAGAGAGAATAAGAAATTGAAAATAGCATAAAGAGAAAATAGTCAATAAGATAATAGAAAATAATGAAATAAAAAGGGAGAAAAACATAGAAAGATGACCAAAATGTTAAAGTATAACAAGAAGTGGTTTTCAAGCAGAAAACTTTGAAGAAAACTGTGAGTGGAGCTAGAGAAGGAGAAAAAAGAACTTAAGTTGGAGAGACAGAAAAAAGACACTCTGTAAGTTTGTCAACTGTGTCAATACTGAGTCTCTGATTTAAAGATAGGCTTGCCTAATAAAGAATCTTAACCCAGGACACATTTTCCAAGGGGCAAATATGTCAATACAACATGTTCCTAGCCCTCACGTGGGAAAGGAAAAATCTCCTCTCTGAATTCTACCTGCCTTGGCTCCCATCTATCATCCTTGTTTCTTTTTTGACAAGTTGATAGGCACAGTATTGCCAACTGACCTATTGAAATATAAACTGACAAACTTCAAAGAATGTTCAGGCCCAGACAGTGTCAGATGGCTAAAGGGATAAAAATGGCAGTGGACACCTGCATGCAATTGCTTTCTAGTGGGTCATACCACAGAATAATTCACACTTCAGAACATCAGTGCCCTAGACTTCTGTCTTGGGAAAGCTGTTTTCAAATATGTCCTTTTAAAGAAAGCTCGACATGAATCTTTCTTTCAGGCAGTGCACATTTTAATGAATGCTAACATGTTTGCAAACATAATGAAAATGGTATTTCCCACAGAGTTGCATGAGGTTATTTGAATAAAATATCTGCCTGTCGGACATTAGACCACGCTGATGATCCTGGTAGGATCTGCACTTTATTTGGGGATTAGAAACCACAATGCATAATGGACATGTGTTTTATGAGAACTGGTTATAGGAACCTCTCACCCAGCGACATCTGCAGCGTTTTCTCAGCATCAGATCTAAGCATTTGAATGGGACACTGACCTCTCTTCCTCATCCCTCACCGGTGTCCTCTTACCCCCCCCTCAAAAAAAAACCCTGATCCTGCTAAACTGACTTTTAGACTGAAAGGTCTCATGCCAGGGTGAAGCCAACCACTGGAATTTCAAATCTTTATTCAAAGAGAATAGAAATCCAAATACTGAAAACAGGGCTTAGTGTAAATGACCACACCACTAGCATTTCAATGAAAGACAGTAAAAGGAGGTCCTGAAGTCAAGACATACATGTTCAAATACCAATCCCAACTTAAGCTTGCTGAGTAAGAAAGGACAAGTAACTTATCTCTTTAAACCTCAGTTTTCCTGTCTGTAAAGTGGAGACAGGAGCAGCTAAGTGGCCTTGTGGATAGAATGCTGGGCCTTTGGTCGGAAGATTCATCCACATGAGTGCAAATGTGACCTCAGACACTTACTGTGCGACTCTGAGCAAGTCACTTAACCCTGTTTGCCTCAGTTTCCTCATCTGTAAAATGAGCTAGAGAAGGAAATGGCAAACCATTCATTATCTTTGCTAAGAAAACTCCAAGTGAGTTCCTGAAGAGTTGAACAGGAATGAAACAACTCGACAACAACAACAAAAAGTGGAGATAACCATGCTTAAGTGCAGCACATTACTATTTAGAGAGCCTTGGATGTAGAATCAGAGGGTACGGATTTGAATCCCAGCTCTGCCACTTGATATTATTTGTACAACCTTGGGCAGGCGAGTCACTTAACCTCTATAGGTCTCGGTTCCCTCATCTATAAAAATGATACTTTGGAAGTAGGTAACAGCAAAGATCCTTTCTAGTTCTAAATCTGTAAAATATGACCTACCTCACAGGGATGCTGAGAAGAAGGAATTTCACAAAACTTCAAGCTCAGAGTATATGTGACCAAGTCTAAACCTATTCTGTGCTATTTAAATTAGAGTGGAAAGCACATGGAAAGGATTTTCACCTACTTTACCAGATCTTATTGTAAAAATGGAGCACCATCCTCATTTCTACGGACAAGTGGTAAAAGAGAGAAATCTAGAAGTATTTGTTCCTGACACAAAATGCTTCAGAAAGATACCTATCTTTCTCTTCAGACCTCTCCCCCTCCCTCTCTTTCCAATGGTCTTTCAATTCTCCTGATGCCATGAGGAAGAAAGCCTTAATTAGATGCTAATCTGCCTTGAACACCTCTGTTTAAACTGTGCTAACTCCTCTTTTAACCAGGTGGGCTTGTCATCCAATTCAGTTCAAGGCTGTCTCTAGGCAACCGCAGCAGGAGAGAGAGCAGGGGTTGATGGGCATTAAGGGGCATTTGAACCCATGATGGGTTTCTAAGTGCTCAGTGGATGTCCCGAAACATAGCACTGAGTCCAAGGATACAAAGGGCCTCCTGTAGCAGGGTTAGTTAGTATTAATTGACACATACTCATTCAAATCTGATAATAAGACATGCTATACCAGAGTTCTCCCTGCATTTCAAACAAATCCTGCCCAATCTCTTCTAGCTGGAAAGTAGGTTCCTCAATATTGCAGAATAAGCATGATTACAGTATCTCAGAGGCAGAGGAGACATATAGGATTATCAATCTAGAACTGGAAGGAACCTCAAGAACCATCTAGTTCAGCTCCCTCTTTTTACATATAAACTGAGGCCTGAGCAGGAAAAGTGACTCACCCAAGGTCACATAGGTCATAGGTGAGATTTGAACCCCAGGTTCTCTGCAGAGCCAGCTTTCTTTCCATTGAACCACACTTACTCTTTATGTCTAGCCTGACCCATAACTAAATCATAGCCAAATGTAGCTGGCATGCATATAGTTCTTTAAGGGCAGCTAGGTGGTACAGTGTATAGAATGCTGGGCCTGGAGTCAGAAAGACTCATCTTCCTGAGTTCAAATTTGGCCTCAGACATTTACTAACTGTGTGACCTTGGGCAAGTCATATAACCCTGTTTGCCTCAGCCTCCTCATCTGTGAAATGAGCTGGAAAAAAGACATGACAAAACAGTATGTTTGCCCAGAAAACCGCAAATGGGGTCACAGAGAATCTGAAACCACAAGGGACCGCTTTAAGGTTTGCAAAGTGTTTTAACTATGTAACCTCATTTGATCCTTAGAAAAACACTTAAAAGTAGGCTCTATTATATTCCTGTTTTACAGCTAAGGAAACTGAGGCTGACAGAGCTTAAGGGACTTGCCTGGGGTTGCATAGTCAATCAGTATATGAGGTAGAATTCAGACTCATCTCTTTCTGACTCCAAGTCCAGCACTGTACCCACTGTAATACCCAGTAAAACATGCACTGTTCTTATACTCTATCCAACAAGTAGTTGGGTCATTCAGTCTTCACTTGGAGAAGGCCAGTGGAACCCTCCCAAAGCATCCCATTTCTACTTGTTTATTGCTTTAATTAGGAGGAAATTTTTCCTTTTATTATTCCTGAGCTTGCTTCTTTGCGGCTTCAACTCCTTGCCACTACTTCTGCCCTCTTGGACCAAACAAAACAAATCTAAATCCACTTACACATGTCAGTCCTTCAAATACTTGAAGGAATTGATCATTCCTCTCTCTAGCCCAAGTCTCCTCTTCTCTAGGGTAAGCATTTCAGTTCTTTCACCTGATTCTCAGATGGCTTGGTCTTGAGGCCTTTCATCATACTGGACACTTTGCTCTGAACAAGTCAACTTGCAAATGTTCTCCTAAAATGTGCTACCTGAACTGAACGTGATATTTCAGATGTGATCTGATAAGTGTGGCATACACTGTATGCTAAACTGGGGAGGACTATCACCACTCCATTGTTCAATTCCAGCAGAGGAAAGATCCCCCAGAACAAGAGTGGTTTCTATGACTTTTGACTAGGAAGGAATCCCACAAGTATGACAATATGACCAGGAGAATACCTAATTCCCAGAGCTACTACATGGACCCTTACCCCAATTCAGGGGTCCTTATTATTTAACATAAATTTAACACTTTAAAATATTGAAAATAGCCATTTTGAAGCTTAACAAAATAAGAAATATCTTAACATTTAGAGAACAATTCATAGGAATGGACTGTCTTTGGGGAGGTCATAGGGTTGTGTAAAAAATGGCTAGTGATTTTCCCATCAGTGGAGGTATTTAAATGTAGTATCTATGACCACTCACTTATCAGGTAAGCTAGAGATCCCCTAGTTCATCACTTTCATTTTATGGTTAAGGAAACTTCTAGAATTCTAGAATGGTGAACTGATTATTAAGATCTTACCCAGCTTTGTGCTAATGTTTGCATTCCATTTTAAAAACTTTTTTAAAAGTTAATATACCTTATTAAGCTTTCTCCATTATTCTTTTAAGTTGAGATAAGCAACAAAACAATAAATCAAGTCCTGATTTGTGATATTTGACAATTTCCTAGATATAATTGTTCACAATAAATTTTAAAAATGGGGTTTTGCATTACAATTGTAGCTCCTGCACACTCCAGACAACAAATAAGAGAACTGGAATTTTGAAATCCAGGTCCTCTGACCACTGAGGTATCCTCCAACACTAAGATTCGACAATTATTTGGGTGAGATGTAACATTCTCTAAACTAGACTAGATCACTCTAGGTGAAAAATAATCATCCTTCTTCTAGTTATTTTTTTTCCATTATGATTAGGTAGGCTGAAAAATTTTTGAGTGATTGTAGATACCACTTAAGAGGCTCTGAAATGTCCCTTGACACATGATATAATGACACAATTGTAACCACAAAGAGAAGTTTCTGGAGGACCTCAGCATCTTCCATGTAGAATGTACAGTTGACATTGTTCATAAAAGTAGCAAATACCTTCAGCAAGAATATGTTTTTCTGTTTTGTGCCTCATGAATAATTGAAGGATCATCAAACAAAGCTGTCTGTTACTACCTCTTTAAAGCAATCTTGTATCATTTTGATATATGCATTGTAGAAATCTTTTCTGGAACTATTTTCAGTGAGTATATGAGTATGTAGAGTGTTATTTATGTACAGCTATATATCAGACATATACGAATATATCTACATGTATATGCTATAAACCCACCCTGCACGTCTCCAAAACTGTTTTTGAGGAGTGAGGTCAAAATTATTTTCACGATAATGCTAAAATTTTTCATTTATACTACAGTAAATATTAATAGATATGACCCACATATGGAGTTAAAGCAAAAGCTCTTTGGGTAGGGGGCCTCAATGATCTTTAAGAGGGTAAAAGGTCTTAAAAACAAAAAATTTGGTAATGACTGATCTTGAGGAAGACTCCAGCAGGTTGGGTGGACCCCAGTGGTGACCTTCTAGGAGGACATGGACAAGAGTGTCTTAGAATGAGGGAATGCCTAGATCAACAAGGGCACATGTTCATATAAGTATAGAAGTAGAATTCTTATTTGTTTGTGAATTCAACAAAGTCCCATATGCCTTTAGTCTTTGCCTCAATATTTTATATTGAAATAATAAAGCAAACAAAGATAGTAATGTTTGACCAAAGATAGAGCAGGTTCTAGACTCTCCCTTCCCATTCACAGTAATAGGTTGAGTTCCCAGAGGAGAACTGACTACTATTGGTTGGGTGAGGGAGTTCTCTAATATATTGCTCATGAGTCCCCACCAATGTGGTCTCTGTTGATTACCAGTTGGCTAGATTTAATTTTCATTGAGAAGAAATCTCATAATAGAAAAAGTTTATACGAATTATCTCCCTAACCAAGTGTATAATTTCTTTCACAAGAACCCACAGAGTCCAAGATTACAGTAAGCTCAGAATTAGAGCTAAGATCATGGCACCTAGCCCCATCACTTTCTAGCAAATGGAGGGAGAAGAAATTAAAGCAGTGCCAGATTTTATTTTCTTGGGCTCAAAGATCATGGAATATGGTGACTGCAGCGATGAAATTAAAAGACACGTGTTCCTTGGAAGTAAAGCTATGGCAAATGTGGATAGCATACTAAAAAATAAAGATGTCACCTTGCCAACAAACATCTGTATAGTCACACCTATGTTTTTTTCCAGTAGTAATACATGACTGTGAGAGTTGAACTATAGTGAAAGCTGAGCTTCACGGAATTGACATTTCTGACTTGTGGAGCTAGAGAAGACTTTTGAGAGTCTCTTAGACAGGAAGGACATCAAATCAATCAATATCTAAATAAATTAATTCAGACTATTCTCTAGAATGTCAGATACCGAAACAGAAGTTTAAATACTTTGGCCACATGAGAAGATGGTATTCATTGGGAAAAAAAAACTTTGCTATTGGGAAATATTGAAGGCAAAAGGAAAAGGGGATAGCAAAAGATGAGATGGATAGATAGTGTCATGGAAGCAATGAACATGAGCTTGGACAGACTTCAGGAGACAGTGGGGGATAGAAGGATTTGGTTTGCTATGGTCCATGAGGTTATAAAGAGCCAGACATGACTGAATGACTGAACAACAATAACAAAAGTCAAGAGCTCATGGGGGAAAATGGGAAACACACTTCTGGATTTGTGGAAGTCTTTTATGGAATCCTCATGAAATTTCCCCTTAGATTTTTGCTGAGCCCATTTTCTAAGGGCATTTAGTTTATCTTTTTCTCCTGATGCAGATGCTGCTGACAGTTACTAGTCTTCTAGAAACATTTCCTATTGTCAATGGGCAATTCAATTCTTCTGAATGAATTTCATAAGATTATCCTCTGCTCAAATAGCTAAGGAAGATATAGAGACTCTCTTTCCCCACTTCC
Organism: Pseudocheirus occidentalis; assembly: GCA_028646575.1. Classification (NCBI taxonomy): domain Eukaryota; kingdom Metazoa; phylum Chordata; class Mammalia; order Diprotodontia; family Pseudocheiridae; genus Pseudocheirus; species Pseudocheirus occidentalis. The sequence goes on from CM053594.1 coordinate 107,086,587, forward strand.
AAGCAACTGTCTCTCAAAGTTTTGGCTGGAACTCTGTCACCCCTATCTTCATCTGGAGAAGTAAACAGCAAACCACTCCAGCATTTTTGTCAAGAAAACCAGGGATGGGATCATGAAGAGTAGGACACAATTGAAACAAGCGAACAGCAACAAGAAGCCTCATCTACTATTGTAATATCAGATTCTGAATTGGCTTGCTATTTTACCCAAACTTCATAAGACATGACTGAATCACATTAACCACTGCCCACTGCACTTACTATAAACCATCATCTCATTTCATGATGGCTCAAAGCATTTCTTTCCTTCCAAATAGTTTAAGTATTTTTTGCCCCTAGTTTATACCTCTGATTTATTGACTGAGTCAAGAAGCGTTTTTGAATTGTTCACTCCTGTTTTATGCTTTTGATTGAGGAGGAGAGGGTGTCTTGATTGTCTTGATTGCACTAAGATTTTTACAAATATTATCGCATTTCATTGACTAATTCAAAGGAGAAGTCCAAGCCATAGGATAGAATACATTCCTACTCACATTCCAAATTCTATATCCCTAGTTGTAAGATTTTTTTTAAAAAGCTAATATTCACATATTACTTAAAGATGAGCAAAGTGACATACATAAATTATGTATTACACAGTAAGGCATGTGTTATCTCTATCACTCCCATTTTCAGGGGTAAAGATTTTGAGACTCAATATGGGGTACACAGAGCATGCCTGCTCACCCACCATGAAGGAGAAAAGACCATGGTAATGGTTGCCTCAAGGTATGTTGGTTCATCCCACCCATTCTCTGTGAACCATGTGGTACCCTGAAAGGGCAAGTTACTTGACCAGGGGCTTGCTGATAATAAGTACCTAAGACAGAATTTGAATCATTTTCCTGATTCCTTCATGCTATCCAAAACAACAGTCTTTACACTTCCATTTGTTCTTTTCTAGTAAAGGTGATTGTGTATTCAGAAGCATTTCTAGTGAATCACTACACATACACACACACACACACACACACAAAGTTGATATTTTCCTAAAACTTTAGCTGCTGTGTACATTGCTTTGCCCTTCCTTTCTTGATCCCTGTCAGCCCCACCCTCTCTCTCCTTTAAAACCATTGTTTCCTTGACATGAAAAATGTACTTTAGTGAACCTAATGGCTAATTACATAAAAAGGAAGGAAAAAAAATAACAAATCCAAACAAGGAATGATTAACTGCATGAGCTTTAACTTAAGCTATCACCTCCCCCACAAACTACCCTTTAAAAAAACCAGCAATTTATTTTCTGCCAAAGTTTGCATTCTTGGCTATGAAAGTACAGGCCAGGGAGGTATCCTAATCCAAAACAGGCTCTACCTATATGTGAAGGTGAACTTCATAGCTCTTTGAAATTGCAAGGGAGCTTAGACTTCATCTAGTTGCCATTGTACATATGAATAAGTTAAGTCACAGAAAGGTTCATAAATTTGGAGCTAGAAGGACCTTAGAGGTCACTGAGTCAACCCCCCCTCATTTTGTAGGTGAGAAAATTAAAGCCAGAGAAGTTAAGTAACTTTCTCAAAATCATATACCTAATAAGTATCTAAGGTGAAATTTGAACCCAGACCTTCCTCCTCCAAATCCAACATTCTATCCACTGTACCAGAGGTATCAAGCTAGCCTCTGGTAAGCAGCATGCTCCAATCTTTCCCATAGCTGGAAACAAAATAAAAGGTAATTGGGAAATGTTTAATAACATAAGCAAATATAAAATAAAACACTTGTTTTTTCTGTCATTTCATATTCTTTATGACCCCATTTGGGGTTTTCTTGGCAAAAATACTAGAATGGTTGGTCCTTCCTCTAGCTCACTTTACAAATGAGTAAACTGAGGTAAACAGAGTTAAGTGACTTGCCCAGGATCCCATAGCTAGAAAATGTCTGAGGCTGGATTTGAATTCAGGTCTTTCTGACTCTAAGCCCAGAACTCTATTCACTTTACTACCTAGCTGCCACCACAATAATACATAGAAAATGTTCATTTATAGTTTTCTAAGTCAATATTCGGCTAATCAGAATCTGTTTCTATATGAGTCAGACAACACTCCATTATGCTATTCATAGATAGCCTCCTATATGATACAATTTCCAGCACATATAGCCTATTTGGGGTTCTATGTCACAATAGCATAGGATAAATTTGGTGACATCTGTGACTCAATATATACAGTTCCTTAGGAAATCTATGCAATAAGCATGTATTAATTTAACAAGCATTCATGAATTGCCTGCCATATACAAGGTACTATGGAAGTGCTGGGGATACAAAGACAAAATGAAGAAGCAGTCCCTGCCCTCAAGGAGCCTACATTCTACTGAAGGATATGGCATGTAAACTGATAAACAGAACTGATATAATTTCTGGAGGGAGAGATCAAAAATAGCTAGAGGAATCAATAAAGGCTCCCTATAGGACATGAAAACTCAGGACTCTAAAACACAATGATGAAGAGAAAGAACTTTCTAGACAAGGGGTAGAGAACTTGCAGCCTTGAGATTACATCCGGCCCTCTAGGTCCTCAAATGTGGCTGGCTCTTTGACTGAATCCATACTTTACAGGACAAATCCCCTTAAAGAAACGATTTGTTCTGCAACACTTGAACTCACTCAAAAGGCTGCATAAAAGGACCTAGAAGAACACATGTGACCTTGAGGCTGCAGGTTCCTTACCCCTCTTCTAGACCCTAGATTCAGACTATTGGAAGAAAAAGGTCAGGAAATTGGATGTCAGGTTCTATGTACTAGAGACAGGTGAGTACATATGCAATGATGTATTTCTTACTTAAGACAAGAAATATTTCATATGATTTATTTTCTTACAATGATGGTCATGAGTGTGTACTTCTACTAACACAACACTGTTTTAGAATATATCATCTTGACCAGATAAAGTAAGATTGAACATATTTCCCCTTTTTTAGTTAGTTCTCTGTCAATTGAGAGTTGGATTTTTTTCTGGCCACATACATGTGAATTGATACTCCTTTTAGTTGTGCTTTCAAGTAATTCCAAGGAATTACTTTTTAAAAGTGAGAAAAAAATCAATCTTTAAAGAGTACACTTCCATGACTGACAGAGATATTTGGGTGGCTATTGGGAAAATCAAGTACTTCAATGATCAATCAAGCCTGCAATGAAGTAAGATGAATCTCACTGAAGCATAATGGAAAGTGCAATTGGAAATTAAAAACAAACTGATAAACTACTGTGGAACTGCCTAATCCTCAGAAAACAAAGACCTTGGAACAGCTACGTGGTGAAATGAATAGCACACAAGCCCTGGATTCAGAAGGACCTGAGTTCAAATGTGACTTCAGACACTTGACACTTAACAAGCTGTGTGACCTTGGACAAATCACTTAACCCAAATTGCCTTGCCTTCCCCCCTCCAAAGAAGAAGGAGGAGCAGGGCAGGAGGAGGGGGGACAGGAGGAGGAGGAGGAGAGAGGGAGATGGAGAGGGAGAGGGAGAAGAAGAAGAAGAAGGGGAAGAAAAAGAAGAAGAAGAAGAAGAAGAAGAAGAAGAAGAAGAAGAAGAAGAAGAATCTTCATAGTGACTCAGCTGGAAGACTTGTTTTTGATTCATCTGTAGTAGGGCATGTACTTCTTAATTCTAGTGATTTTCTTCTCTTAATTATTTCCTATTTATCCTGTAGAGTACTTCATGTAAGTTTGTTTACTTGTTGCCCCCTGTAATGGGAATGGGAATTTGAAGACCTTCCCTGCTTTGAAAATAAACTCTGCCGCCTCATAGACTGAATGTAATCACATGGAACCTGTTGTAGGAGGAGATTGATGAAGGGTAGGGCAGAGCCCACAGTAAGCTGTGAGTCAGAGCAAGCTAGATGGTTGAGAGGAAATGACACTTCTGAGGGAGACAGACAGGCTTATGAGTAAATATTGGTCTTCTGTTGGTTTGTGGGAAAGCTAAAGGATACTGTGATTCTCTGTGCTGTTATGGCTTATTAACTTCTTTGCTATGATGGTTTTGGGATTCAGTTTTCTTGTGTGAATAAATGTTTTGTTTCTGTTTTCTATATGGAGAGTCTCTAGTATTTTGCAATTGAGCACCACGCAGGTATATTTATAATGGTTGTGGGTGCTGTGAATATTGTATTGATGTTACACCCCTCCACCTCCATAGATTATGAACTTCTTGAGGGTAGGGGTTGTCTTTTGCTTCTTTTTATAGCCTCAGTGCTTAATCAAATCTAATTAATAAAAGGATTTGTTCTGTAAAACTTGGACTCAGTCAGAAGGCAGCACCCCTGATCTAACCCAATATCTCCTGAACTTCAGGCACATATTTTCAATTTCCTTCTGAACATTTCCACATCAACATTTCAAATTTAACATGGCCCAAATATAATTTATCTTCTATCACCAACCCACCATTCCTTTAACATTTACTCTTACAAGTGTATTCAAACTCCAAATAGGGCATGATATCCCTAACAGTTTGAGTTTGTTTGTTTGTTTGTTTTCAATCCTAAAATTTAAATGTTCAAGAGACCAAGAATGTAACTCAAAAGTACTGCTCTCAGGCTACCATCTATAAGGAGAAAACTTGGAGGAAGAATGGATTTGTTCTACTTTATCTAAGACTGAAAAGTTATAAAAGACCTTAAGAATCATCTTGTATCATATTTTACATATAAGAAAGATTTGTCCAAGATCTCACAGTGTATTAGTGTCCAAATTGAGATTCATTATTACCAGTTCAGTGCTATTTCCACTCTGAAGCATGACTCTGCCTTGTTGCCCTAGACTGGTCCCTTGGATAAGAGTCAGGAAATGTGTAATAACTTCCTCCCTAAGGTCTCAAGAGCTTGCCAAGGAGGAAATGGATTCCACTCATATTCTTAATAAGACCTACCCCAAACCTAACATGCCTAATTACCTCTTCCACTGCATCCTGGAAGACAAGTACTTTGCTTTGTTCTTCATTAGAGTTTTAAGTGTGCAGAGCAAAAGACAAGGACCTCTGGAACACAGCTCTGTTGTCTGTATGCCCTTTACATTATTACTTTGTGGGCCATACTCACCCCTCCCATAAAGGTCAGAGCCTATTAAAAATGCCATATAATTAATAAAAATAACAATAAGGTGAAGCAATTCAGATAATGTACAGAGAACTGGTCTCAGAGCCAAGAAAACCTGAGTTCAAGGCCTGCCTCCAGTGTGTACTGGCTGTGTGCCCCTCAGCAAGTTAATCTCTCAATGCCCTAGGCAACTCATTAAGACTACAAGCTAAAATTCAAGTTTGTATCTAAATTCATGGAAAGAATTTCTTCACCAAGCATTCTTTACACAGACATTCTTAACCTAGAATCCATGGACCACCACCATTACCCCAAGAAGGCCCATTGATAAATTTCTGGCACTCCATGAACTTGGAAGGAAAAAAAATACATCACATCCTTAACTTCCTTAACTTCTTATTGAAAATTTGCTTTTCCTTCAATTATTTAGAAACATTGAATTATTTACAAAGTAAGCAGGTGTCTATGTGCTTTACCAGACCACCAGAGGAGTCTCTGACACCAAAAAAGTTTAAGAATCCCTGCTAAGGACCAATGAAATCACAGGTCAATAACAATAATAATCCATATTAATAAAATTATGTAATATTAACAAGAGCCCACTGCTCCCTTGCTTTAGCATCTAAAGACCTATTTTCTTATAACACTCTAGTGAAGTAGTAAAATTATTATTTTCTCCATTATATAGATGAAGAAGCTGATGCTCAAAGAATTAAGTTCCTAGGACTACAAATTTAGAGCTCAAAGGAGCCTTAGATATCTTTTCATCTAACTACTCAATTTTTAGGAGACTGAAGCCAAGAGAGGTATAGAGATTTGTCCAAGTTCATAAAGTAAGTTCTAGAGTTAGATCTCAAATCTAGTTCTACCTTCCTCAAAATCTGATATTCGTCAGAGCATAGATTTAGAGTTGGGAGTAATTTTGAAGATCATTGAGTCTAATCCTTTTATTTTCCATACGTGAAAAGTGAGGCTTAGACAGGTTAAGTAACTTGCTCAAAGTCACAAGTGGAATAAGTGATAGATCCAAGATTTGAACTCAGGTCCTATGATTCCAAATCCACTGTCCTATATGCTTCTTCCATTCTTTCCACTATGCCATAGGCCCCATCTTCCACTTGGATTATTTTTATATGTTCATTAATTATGAGTTAACATCATGTCAGAATTATTTAGGAAGCATAATTTGCATCTGTATGACTTTTCCTCACCCATTCCTACCTCAAAAATGTTTTTGTCGTTTAGTATTCTAGATCTGTATGTTGGGGGTGGGAACATTCTAAGCAACACAACTTCTAACACCTGTTTCACTTCTCAAACACTACTTCTGAGTAGACAAGAACAGAAAAAATAATTTGCAATACACATCTGGAACCATTGCTTTTGTTACTATTAATAAAAGTTGGGATTTTTGCCTATTGCTTAATCTGAAATTCAACCTTCTTTTCAATACATAGAGGTGTGTGTATCCATATACTCCCAAACACAAAAATACGCTGTATTTGTTACATTAGCAACACAGTATGGCTACTGACTAGGAGAATCTGGTTATTTATGACACAGTATTGAAAAAAGTCTGCAAGAACACATTTTTAAATGCAAGGTCTCAGTGCTGATTGACATGCTCTGTACGATAGTCAAATCTGGCAGGTGCATTAACTCGCATCCCTCTGATCTGTACACATCCACACTTGTCTTCTTAGGGTACTTGGTAATAAGCTTCTTTAAAGATCCCTGAGTAAGCACTGAAGATAATATCTGGAGTATGTAGCACTCCGTCCTTTTAGAATGGCTTTTTCCTGCTCCTTTCATTTTCTTAAGAAAATGTCAGTTTAATCATATCTTTATGCTTTGATAATGTGTTTCTTTACATAGCTGTAGAACGCTCACTTCAGTGTTTTAAAAGCATGAATGTAGATGTAAAAATGCCAGTTAAATGAGATTACTTTTCCTAATGGAATAACCAAAGAGGTATATGAAGTTCCCCCAACTTATGAAACATGTTCAGAGCAAATAATAAGGTCCAGGCTATCCTTCCTATATTCTCTACATCTGAGAGAAGCTTGAATTTTAGCCCTAAAATTGTGTTAGTACATAAACATACAGGCAAGGTACATGATAACTCAGGAAATTCTTTCGTTAGTGACTTTCTAGCTACCTATTTATACAATCACCAAGAACAGCAGGTAATCCCTCACATGGTCCAACAAAGAAAGCACTAGAAAAACTGTCAATAGTTCAAGGTTGTACACTGCACAAAACGATACTTCCCTGTGGACACCCTAAGTTTCAAATGTGCAGGTGCAGGTGGATATAAACAGACCTGCAATTGTTTCATTAGACTAACACCCATGAATCAACAATGGTCAAAGGGGGCCCTGTGGCATATTTGAATGGCCAAGGGGGAGGGAAGGCATAGATATGCTTGGGGGTGAGAGATAGGAATTCATTCTTATCAGCAACCATACTGCCTAGAAGCAATTGCCATAGAGTTATTTACCAGCAAAAGGAACAGTTCTGGTGCTGGCAATCTGATTTCTGTTAGAACCACTACCCCTGCCATGTTTTTTCATCAGTTTGTTGGAAAGAGAATTTTCAGAATACAAAGTCTATGTGACTGATTATAAAACTAGAATCCTGATATAGAACTGTGGGCTCTGGAGAGTTCTCTGGTTTTCATGGCCTCTATGATACTCACAGCCTAGAGCTCACTCATAGCAGCTTACCTTTGCTCTAGACTGGCCCCTTCATCCTTCCCACAATTCCCTCTTCTTGTCCTTCTTTGAAACTTTCACATCATAGGCTTGTTCTCCCTATTTGAATTGTCAGTGAATCTTTAGAATCTCCATTCTTTTGACATTAGAGATGAAAAACCAATCAGACATATCTGAGTGAGAACCTTCCACTACCCACTCAGTTATGTAACCTAAGGTCCTCAAAGTCTCAGTAAACTTCCCTTAAGTGTAGGAGACAAGGTATTCAAGTGCCTCACATATCAGCAAGGAAGAAATTCAGAGGGTTGGGGAAACATGACTGTGCCAAGGTTGAGAACAGTCCTTCCAAAGTGTTGTAGCCATCCCTCATCCTTCTTCCTGCTGTAATTTCAAATCTGCTACACTTGAAGTTCTAGTGATTGCCCTGGTTGTATTCTCAATTGAAACAATCTGACTGCTTGGGCTACCTTTCATAAAGGTCTCTTGTTTTGTCAGTTACTGACCTGTCATCCTTTTCTTGTTGCTAAAAACATACTTTAAGTCACCAAAATACTGTCACATCCATGATAGCTAAAATGTTACATGCCCAATGCACACTAGAGAAAGAATCAGAGAATGTCCAAGTAGCAGAGACCCAAGAGGCCATCTATTCCAACATATAAAAGGACAGCTATGTGGAACAGTGAAGAGAGTGTTGAACCTGGACTAACGAAGACCTGAGTTCAAATTTGACCTCAGACACTTAACTAGCTATGTCACTTAACTCTTAACCTTGTTTGCCTCTGTTTCCTCATCTGTCAAAAGAACTAAAGAAGGAAATGGCAAACCACTCCAGTATCTTTGCCAAGAAAACCCTAAATGGGGTCACAAAGAGTCAGACACAACTGAACAAAACCTACAATATACCACAATAGTCATTCTGCCTTTGCTTAATGACGTCTAGTAAAAGTTGCACCAACTGACACACAGGGCAACTTATTTAACCTCCATCAAAACCTTAAATTTAATTCATTGCAACTTGTACTTATCTTGTCCCCACTAAGAGACCTGTTTTCTAGGCTTACATTCCCAAGTACTACAACTGATCCTCATAAGGCCGTATCTCAAGTGCATTCACAATTTTGGTCACTCTCCTCTGGATGCTGTCTAGCTTATCAATGCCTATCCAGAACATAGCACTAAAATTTGAATACAGTACTCCAAAAGTAATCTGACCAGAACAACAAACAACCCTATAACTTCCTAGTCACAGACACTATTCCTCACTTGACATAATATAAGATTACAGTAGCATTTATGAATGCCATCTAATACTCTTGTCTTGAACCTACAGTCAACTAAATAATGTAGGTTTTTTTTTTCCAAATTGTTGCTTAGCCACAGCTCCCATATCTCATACATGTAACATTGATTTTGTTAAACACACAGGCAAAAATTTGCTTTTGTTCACATGAAATTCAATATTATTATTATTATTATATGCCCAGTTCTTTAATCTGTTGGGAACTATGGGGATTCTGAATCTGTTCTCCAATATGTGGACCATCTCTCTTAGCTTTGTATCATTTACAAATTTGATGAACATATCTTCTATCCATTTGTCAAAGTCATTAATAAAGTTGTTAAATACCACAGAACCAAGCACTCCAATGGGTACCTCCTTCCAAGATGACATCAAATCCTTTAGTGGAAGTACAGGGTTAGTCAAGCAACAGTAACTGACTGTGATGCATTCCTATACGAATTCTCAGAGATATGTGCCCTGCCAGTTTACAAAAGAAGTCTGGTCTTATTTACAAGTGTTGGCTTTGATATCAAGAGGATAAAGACAATGGAGTCTTTCCAAGCTAAATAGCATATTTGAAAATTATCAGAAATGGGAGACTATCAATCATCTTCCTTTTAGGAATCAGATTGAAATCATTGGCTATAATAAGTCCTTCCAATCTGACATCAAACCATTAACGACTATTATTTGGGTCTAGTCATTCAAGAAGTTCCAAATCCACCTAATTTTAGCATTTTAACTTTCCCCTTATCTGCCTGTCTAGTAGTCATATAAAAAGAGTGTTTGTGTATTTACTGGGATATTTAACATTCTTATCTATGACATGGATAAATGTATAGATGACTTTCTTAATACGTATGTGTGTATGTATTTTTTTAACTAGTCTTGCCTATTCTTGACATACCCAAAGTGGCTCTTTGTAATCACTGCTTCTTTTTCTAGATGTTAATTAATCATTCCTTTAATGATATTTTCTTACATTCTAATGAAAAGGAAAGTAAATAATTTACTTGCCTTGTATTTTTTAGATTCAATTCTCTTCCCTGTTCTGAATATCAGGACAAAATCAACCCTATTCCAATCCTGAAGTACCTTTCCTGTTCAAGTCTTTCCATTGACAATAGCTGAACATGTGTGTGTTTTCATAGTACCCTTAGATGTATATCATCTGAGTCAACTGATTAGAACCAACCAAGGCAACTAAATGACTGCTTACTTATATTGAGTTTTGACTGTTAGTCATTTTTATCCTGTCCTTTCCAATAAAAGATCATCTTCCTCAGCAAAGAAAAAAAAGTCCAATAAAAGTTGATCAGCTTTGTCTTTTTTTCAGTCATCAGGTTTCATTGTCCCACCACTCTAAAAAACAATTCAGTCTCGTCTATCATCATTTTCTTTACTCTAATGTAACGTATTTTGTTATCCTTAGACTTCCTCCCCAACTTCAGCTAATTCTAGTTATTTAACACTCCTCATACTATTTTACTGAACTTGTGTCATAAGTTTACATATTCATTCTCTATTACCTGACTGTACTATCTATCTACCTATCTGTCTCTGTATGTATCGTGTTACATGCACATGCATATATGCATTTATATTAACTATATTTATGATTATATAAAAGAATTTTCTATGAATATATGTTGATCTCTTTGAAAAATCCTCCTTTTCCCTCCTATTATGAATAGTTTCTCTTGGTCTTTCCAGAATTTTACTCTTGAGAACTTCCCATTTTTACTAGACTTGTCAAATATTAATGCCTTGGGTTCTGCCTAATTTTTGAACCCTTTAAAATCTTCTTTTCCAAAATCCAACTTGTATAAAATTATGCCTGCATATCTTTTCCTCTATCATAAATTCTAAGATGGGCAAGGACAGGGGAGAGTCATTTTTAAAGATGAGGAAACTGAAGCAAACAGGGTTAAGTGACTTGCTTGGGGTCACATATTTAATAAGTATCTGAGGTTAGATGTCAATTCACAAAGATAAGTCCTCCTGACTACAGGCTGTAATGCCATGGATCAGCACATTCTCAAAAGAATGATACTGTAAACAGTTTTAAAGTTCAGTTTACACAATATAGTGAGCACTGTTTATTCCATTACAAATCAAGGCAAATATTCACAATAAAGTACAATATAATAGTCCCAACATTACATCTTATCACAGAAAAATCACAATATAATATTCATAACAACTTAACATTAAAATGGCCACACAGTTTTCACTACAGTGGCCACAATATTTAGAACAAAGCATTTATCCATTCATAATACAGTAATCAATACTCAATCATTCAATTAATTCACAATACAATAATCAGTCTTCTACTCATGGGGCAAATCAATATTAATCATTCAATCAATTCACAATACAATAATCAATCTTCCACTCATGGGGCAATCATACATCCACTCAATCAGTCATTAAATTCAATCATTAGAAAACCACACAAACCCTCCACCCCTTGGTGTCCAGCAAACCTCAATTTCATCCAAGGGGAGGCCTTTTCTTCATATTGATTCTGGGTGATCTCTCTGATTCCCTGGATCCTCTTCCATGGTCCCAGCTCCTACCTGAATCTGCCAAACAGTCACCTGGATTCAGGGGCAGACAGCTCCCAGGTTCTCATCTAGTCCTCGGAGGTAGACAGCTCCCAGTTCCTTGTCCAGTCCTCCAGGCAGTCCCTGGTACACACCAGAGTTCACAGGGTCCAGCACATC
>CM053594.1:107098891-107117326 GCA_028646575.1 Pseudocheirus occidentalis
GAAGTACAGTAAAGAATGGCTGGGCAAAGCCTAGACATAGTAGACCACATGAAATGCTCATCAGTTAGGGAAGTGGTGTCTCCAGAATGAGAGTTCTGGAGCCAAAATTATTGTTTCCACCATAGTCTCTGATCTGGGCAGCAAGAAGATGACCGTGGAGAGAAATTGTAGAGAACAACTTTGATTCAATAACAGTTATCCAAAAAGGGAATGGGCTGCCTTAGGAAGCTGTGACTTCCCTCTCATTGGAGATGTTTTAGGCTAACAGCAATTGAAGAGAGTCTGTCTCAGGTATGGGTTGGATCAGATTACCTCTGAACTCTCTACCAACCTTAAGATTATGTGATTCTTTTTCTTCCAGTCCCTACCTTTTTCTCTTAACTCTAAGCTCGCATTTCCAACTATTTACTGGACTTCTGTCTCTATCTGAATATACTGCCAGAACAAAACAAAACAAAAAAAGAAAACAAGTGCAAAATTAAATGCGCACACACACACACACACTCTTTTTGCACAGATCTTTTCTTTCTGACTTCTCAGTGGTTGCTAACAGCACTGCTGTGTTTCTTGATTTTTATGCTTGCTTATCTCTCTCTCAATCATAACATCAAATCACTTTCTGTGTCCTGTTGATTTTCTTTTACCCAGAAACTCTCTGTCATCAGACTTCTTCCTTCTGTTCCTAATATTAACACCCTAGTGCAGGTCCTCGTTACTTCTGGCCAGGACTATTGCAGGAGTTTCTCAATATCTGTCTTTATATTCAGTCTCTCTTCTCCTTAATTTATCCTATACACTGCTTGCTAATGCACAGTTAGGGTCATGTCTTGTCACTGGGTGGATACGTGGGAAATTATTCAATGACCTTCCATTTCTTACCATATAAAGTTCAAACTTTTCACCCTAAAAAAATCTATCTACAAACTACCTATCCAGTGTTTTTTCCCCTTGGATTTGTGGTTTAATCAGGATTGGGAGCTCCTTGGTGAAGAACTCCTTCAATTAACATAGATTGGCACCTGTTCTATAATTTATGGTCTTAATGATTTGTCCTGGGTTATTTGTATGTTAGAAACCAGTATGTATTAAAGGCAGGACTCTAACCCAAGTATTCCTGGTTTCCTTCAAGACCCAGTTCAAATATTACTTTCTGCATGAGGTTTTTCTTGGTATCAACAGCTTATTCACATTCCCCAAAGTTTTGGTTTCTAGTTTTTCCTATCTGGGTTTTTAAAAATATCTTTGCCAGTCTCACAGTTGGGTAAAACCTGAGAGTTGTTTTAATTTGCATTTCTCTAACCTTAGAGATTTGTACCATTTTGTTTCATTTAGTTTATTTGGTAGCTTGGATTTTTTCCTTTGAAAACTGACTATTCATAACTTTCGACAACTTATAGAAAATGACTTTTATTTTTAGAAATCTGAATCAATTCCTTATATGTCTTGAAGATTTTATCAGAGGAAGTTTATATAAAGCAGTGGGGAGTGGTGGGGGAGTGGTAAAAAACTTTTACTTTTTCCCATTTTATTTTCTTTTGCCCTTTATGTTGCTCATATGGTCATAAACTTTTCCTCTATCCATGGTTCAGAAAGCACATTTGTTTATGATATCACTTGTTTAAAAATCTAAGTTATGTATACATTTGGAACTTATCTTGGTATATAGTATATGATGTTGGTCTATATCTAATTTATGCCAGCCTACTTCCTAGTTTTTCTCTCGATTTTTGTCAAATAGGAAAGTCTTACTCCAAAAGTCTAGAGTTTGAAGAGTCATAGAAAACTATGCTTTCATATCCAGATTTCTACATGTTGTTTACTTTATCTGTTCTACTGATTGACTGTGCAATTAAAAAAATCATTATGAGATAATTTCAATGATTTTTTGCTTTGTAAGATAGTTTGAGATCTGTAGTCTCCCTTCTTTACCACTTGAGATCCTTTTTTTACTCTTCACATTAATTTTGTTATTGTTTTTCTACCTCTATAAAATAATCTCTGGGTAGTTTGTTATGGAACTGAATGAACAAATTAATTTAGGTAGTATTGTCATCTTTATTATATTGCATAGTATACCTATGAATGATTAGAACTATCCATATCTTTAAAGTACTTTTGAGTTGTATTCCGAAGAGTGTCTTGGTAGACAGACTATCAAATATTTTACATTCTGTAATTATGTTGAATGAAATTTATCTTTCTACTTCTTATCACTGAGTTTTGTCTTTAATATGTAGATACTTTGATGATTCATAAAGATTTCTGCTTTATTCTGAAAATTTCCTATAGATATTATTTCAATAAATTGTCCATTTATTCTTGGATTCTCTAAGTAGACCATCCTATCATCTGCGAAAAGAGATACTTTTTTCCCCCCTCATTGCCCATATTTATTACTTTGATTTCTTTTTGTGGTCTTATTGCTTCAAGTAGCACTTCTAGGACTAAGAAAAATAGCAGTGGTTATAACGAACATCTTTGCTTTACCTATGATCTTACTGGAAAAGACTCTAGTCTTTCTCCATTATATGTAATATTGGTTCTCGACTTTAGATAAATCCTGCTAGACATATTAAGGAAAAGTTCATTTATCTTATGCCTTTTTTTTAAAACAAAAATGAACATTGTCTTTTGTGAAAATCTTTTTCTGCATTTATTGCTATTATCATATGGTTTTCATTACTTTTGCTACTAATATGACATATTATCTGTGTAGTTTTGCCTATATTGAACCAACCTTCCATTCTTGACATAACTCCAACCTAGTTGTAGTGTATAATAGGTTAAAAAATATGTTGTAGAATTTTGAATATTATTCTATTTAATCTTTTTTCACTTGTTTTTATTAAGGACATTGGTCTGTGGTTTTCTTGCTTTGTTTTGACTTTAGTTGTTTTAGATAACTTAAGAAATTTTTATCATAAAAAGTTTGGAAGGATCTACTTCTTCCCTTTGCCCTCTCTACTTTTTCAGTTTACACAATATTGGAATTTTTTTCTTTAAATATTTGATAGAATTCACTTGTGTTTCCTTTGGGAATTCATTTACAACTTGGTCAGTATCTAGTTTTTCAGTTAAATGGATATTTTTGTATTTTTAAATTATAAGTCTATTTCAGTAAAAGTTATTAGTATGATAATTGTGTTGTATATTTGAAAGGAAGAGCAAGTTATGCATAGTAGATTTACAGTTTCATGTATAATCATCTTTTTTATTTTACTGTGTTATGGAAAGATTTGCTTTATTCCATAAATTGAAAATAAAAATTAAAAAAGTTATTAGTATATAATTGAGCAAAACATTTCTGATAGTTTATTTCATATTGATTTGTTAATTCTTTTAAAAAATTTTGATTTAAACAATTTGGTAAACTCCTTCTTTTGGCATCAGACTAGCTAAATTAGGGTTGAGGAACCTGTAGCTCCAAGGTCACATGTGGTCCTCTGTGTCCTCAAATTTGTGACCTTTTGACTGAATGCAAACTTCACAGAACAAATTCCTTTAATAAAAAGATTTGTTCTGTAAAACCTGGATTCAGTCAAAAGGCCATACCCAAGGACCTGGAAGGCCATGTGTGACCTCAAGGCCATAAGTTCTCCACCCTTGAGTTACATGTATATTGATTTTAATAGTTTATGAGATCTTATTTTTATTTATCAAATCAGTGTTTTTATCAAAAGTGTCAACTTAAAATTTGATCCTTGTAATTACTACATTGATTCTTTTTGTGTTTTTGCTTGTTGCCTTTGTAGTTTTCCCTTATTTATTTTAGTTAAAACATTTTATAATTATTTTTTGAGGAAAGAACAAATTTTAAAAAATTTATCTGTCTCTCACAGTATCCCCTTCAGACAAATTTTAGAGCTACAAAACAAATTTCTGAACACATAGCTAAATAATCTAACAAAATAAATTCCTATGTTAGCCATGTCTGAAATCATGTCTTTTCATTCATTTAAAGTTTTTTTTTAATTTGTAGTTTGTCACTGCATTTATCAGTGGTCAAAAGTCTTTTGAGATTTTTGTCCTATCATATTATTATCATTTTAATCATTCTCCTAGTTTTGCTCCCTTCTCTCTACCTCAGCTTATAAAGGCCTTCTTAATTAGATTAAAAATTATTGATTTCATCCTTTTTAAGGTACAGCAATATTCCATTACCTTCATATACCACATTTCATTTAACAATCCCCCAATAGAATACTTCCTTAATTTAATCTTGGTCTCCATAAAAGAACTGCTATTAATATTTTTTTTCTGTTTTCAAATTGCATGCTCAAATTATTGACCAATTTTTTTCTTTTGCTTATAAAAGTATTTTGAGATATACATTTTCTAGGGGCAGAGTCAAGACTGCAGAGTAAAAGCAAGAACTTGCTTGATCTCCTGCTCCAACCACCCACCTCCAATACCTGTAAAAAATAAATGACTCCAAACAAATTTTAGAGCTACAGATCCCACAAAGTAACAGAGAGAAACAAATCTCCCATTGAAGGCAGCCTGCCAGCTTGACAGGAAGGGTCTATTGCACTAGGCTGGGAGCCATGAACAGTCCTGCATGAGCTGTGCCAACCCAGACACATGGCCAAGACCAGCCAGCTGGAGCAGACTTCAAGAGAATGAATCATTGGCAACTGTGGTGGTTTCCAGACTTCTCAACCCATAAATGCCAAAGAGAAAGTAAGAGGTCAGTAGGGAGCTCTGTTGTAACTAGGTAAGAGAAGAGCATGGTCTGACTCCTGCCCACAGGGTAGCAGAGGTGGTGGGTATACCACAGCTAAAACTGCTGCCACATGATTGCCTCAGGAACTCTTAGCCTACAGATTGTAAGGGGACCAAGAAGCCATTCAAGAGCATAAATTGCTCTTGCTTTGACCTGCTTGGATCCAGGTCACAGTCTTGGGTGCTGGTCCTGGGGTAAGGAAGGCAAGCATGCCAGAGCTTGTGGCTGCTCTAGAGAGGGCATCCTCCTCATAGCTCTGACAATAGGTGCACAAAACTCCAGAAATTTGGGACACAGCACTCTTCACACTGGAAGCAGAATTATACAGTGACAAAGAGCTCAAAATTCAAGTAATTGGCTGGCAAGATGAACAAACAGAGGAAGAGAAACCAGACCATAGAATCTTTTTTTTTGGAGGGACGAAGAGGATCAAAACACAGAACCAGAAGAAGACAACAAAGTCAAAACTCCTATATCAAAAGCCTCCAAGAAAAATATGAATTAGTCACAGACCATGGAGGAACTCAAGAAGGATTTTGAAAATCAAGTAAGAGAAGTAGAGGAAAAATTGGGAAGCTAAATGAGAATGATGCAAGAAAATCATGAAAAATGAGTCAATAGCCTGACTGAAGAAAATAACACCTTAAAAATATACTAACTCAAACAGAAAAAGTGGTCCAAATAGCCAATGAGGAAAAGAATGTCTAAAAAAACTAGAATTGGCTAGATGGAAAAGAAATTTCAAAAGCTCACTGAAGAAAATAATTCCTTAGAAATTAGATTGGAGCAAATGGAAGCTAATGACTATGAGAAATCAAGATATTATAAAACAAATCCAAACAAAAGAAGAAATAGAAGGTCATGTGAAATATCTCATTGGAAAAAAACCCACTGACCTGGAAAATAGAACCAGGAGAGATAATTTAAAAATTATTGGACTACCTGAAAGCCATGATCAGTAAAAGAGCCTTTACATAATCTCTCAAGAAACTATCAAGGGAAATTGCCCTGATATTCTTGAACCAGAGGACAAAATAGAAATGGAAAGAATTCACAGATTGCCTCTTGACAAAGATGCCAAAAGGAAACTTTTAGGAATAATATAGTCAAATGTCAGAGTTCCCAGGTCAAGGAAAAACTATTACAAGCATTTAGGAAGAAACAATTTGAGTATTGTGGAAACACAATCAGGATAACACAAGATCTAACAGCTTCCACATGAAGGATCAAAGGGCTTGTAATATAATATTGCAGAGGTCAAAGGAGCTAGGATTAAAACCAAGAATCATGTATCCAGAACAACTGAGTATAATACTTCAGGGGAAAATATGGACATAAAATGAAATATACATTTTCCACAAGGACTATTTTAGCAGTGCCCCATATATTTTGGCATGTAATTTTATAATTGTCACTTTCTTTGATTATTATATGATTTGATCTTTGATCCATCAATACTTTAGGATTAAATTAATTTAGTCTTCAATGTATTTTTAATCCCTTTTTTCAAAGTCCCTTTATTGAATATAATTTTTATTGCATTGTGGCAAGTAAAAGATGTGTTTAATATTTCTACTTTCCACATTTTTTTGGTAAAGCGTTCATGTCCCAAATACATGATCAATTTGTTAAGGTGTCATTTGCTGCCTATATATATATATATGTGTGTGTGTGTATTGATATGTATATATGCATGTGTGTATATATGTGGCTGTAGGTATATATATGTGTATGTATGCATGTGTGTGCATGTATATATACACACATATATGTATACTTCCACTCCTTTCTCTTTCCATTCAATAATCACTAGAAAGTTGTTTTCATAAAACATCTAATTTTTATAAACCATATATAATAATCTCTTCCATATCATGGAGGTTAGTAGTATGGCTCCCCCATGATATGGAAAATACTTGTAAAATTTTTTGGCCATCCTTTGATACCAGGGAAGTCTTATTTTTTTTCTTTTTCTCTTATGGGGTGTTTACAATACCCTATTAAAAATTTGGGTTAAGTATTTGATCATAGGCTTTGTGTTGTCTGCTATCCTTTGAATGTCATCAGTAGCTTCTGCAAAACTCCTAAAAAATTCCCATTGAATTTATTAGCTGACCTGCAATTTAACAAAACTGTGATGGAGAAAGTCATGATGTGGAAGGATAACCGTATCCTGGATGCAGCTTCTTTCTTCTTTATCTTTTTGTTAGATGCGTCTGTCTGAAAGTAGTCCATTGAATCTCCTCATTATTATAGTTTTACTATGTGTTCTCTTTAAAATTCAATTAATTGTTCCTGAAAGTATTTAAATATTAAACATAGATGTTAAGTATTTATATCAATGTTATTTATGGAGCTTTTAAAAATAATGTAAATTTCTTACTTATTTATTTTTATTCTATTTTTGTTGTTGCCTTGTCTTAAATAAATGATTTTTGAGTTCACATGAAACATAATCAATTCACTCTGTCTTCTAATTTTAACTTTTTGGATATTTAAGTTTCAAATGTAGTATTATAGACAATGATTTTTTGGATTCTGTTTTCTAATCCATTTTTCTATGCTCTTATGTTTTATGGGTTTATTCATTCCAATCACTTTCATTCATTTAATGATCAATTTTGAATTTCCTTCCATTCTGTCCTTTTATATCCTTTCCATGTTTTTGCTTTCTGCCTCACTTTTATGAAGAATAATGTAGCAAAAAGGGGGGTTTGATTACTATTAGTGATCTATAACTGGAGTAATCTGTTTCAATTCTGTTTCCATTATCCTTTTGACTTGGCCCCACCCCTCCTGATCACAAGTTTTTTGCTATTTCTTTCCCTTTATTCTATCCATCAAGCTCCAACCTCCAACACTGGAGATAATTTTACTTATGGTTATTCCCTCATTTATCATCTCCACCCATTTACTCTCCTTTCTTCCCAACCTATCCCCCTCTATTTTTCTGTTGGGTTTAATATATAGCTACATGATATTCTCTGTCTCTCTCTGTGTTTGTTCAAATATCTTTTGTCTAATTCAGATGAAAAGGAAGATCATAGGATGCTCTTTCCTCTGTATGTTTTTATAGTCTTTATCTCAGTATCCTGATTCTATGAGATAATAAGGTTCCCCCTTCCTGTTCTTTTCCTCCCCAGTATATTATCTATTTCTATCATTTCCTTCTTCTCCTGAGATTATCAAAATAATATAGGTATTGATCCCTACAAATCATTTGCTTTTCTTATCTAACTTTGCAATTACTTAAAACATTAGAGTTCTGAGAGTACACTTATTTTTTCTATGTCCATTAAAGGTAAAAAAATCATATTATCTCTTCTAATTAATCAGATGTATTTATCTTTCTTTTATTCTCTTGATTTTTGCTTTTAAATTTTAAAGATTATGGTCAATTTTTAACTGTGCTGGCTGCCCAGAGCACTAACCTGTGCATTCCTTTTGACCCCGAGATACCACCACTAGGCCTATCTTCTAAAGAGATAAAAGAAATAGAAAAGGACTCATATGTACAAACATTTATAAAAACTCCTTTTGTAGTAGGAAAAACCCTGGAAACTGAGATGGTACCTACCTACTGTGGAATGGATAAATCAATTACTATATGTGAATGTAATGAAACATTATTGCATCATGAAAAATGATAAATGGACTTTTCAAAGAAAATTGAGAGGACCCACATAAATCAGTGCCTAGTGGAATGAGCAGAACCAGGAGAATAATTTTTAAAAATATTTATTTATTTACTTTTTTTTTTTTTTTACAACATTCAATTCCACAATTCCTTGAATTCCAAATTTTCTCCCTTTCTCTCCTTTTCCCTTTCCCCCTTCATGGCAGCATGCAATCCAATATAGGTTCTACAAGTACCTTCACATTAAACATTAGTCAAATTGTAAAGAAGAATTGTAACCAATGGAGTGAACAACAAGAAGGAATGAAACAAAACTCAACACAAAAGAGAGAGAGCAAGTAGTTTGCTTCAATCTACATTCAAACTCTGTATCTCTTTCTCTGGATGTGGATATCCCCTTCCATCATGAGTCTTTTGGAGTTGTCTTATAACCTTGTATTGTTGAGAGGAGCCCAATCTATCAAAGTTAGTTATAGATATGATGTGTCTGTAATTGTGTACAAAGATCCAGGAGAATAGTTTATATAATGTTAACAACATACAAAAGAAAAACAGCTTTGAAAGCCTTGAGAATTCTGATCAGTGTAATGATAAATTATGATTCCAAAGGATTCAAGATAAAACATGTTAGATCTACGTCCTGAAAAAGAGGTGATGCATTCAAAATGCAGAATGAGACATACATTTTGGGAAAAGGTCTATGCGGAAATTTGCTTTTTGTGCCTACATATATTTGTAATTTTCCTTCCTTCCTTCCTTCCTTCCTTCCTTCCTTCCTTCCTTCCTTCCTTCCTTCCTTCCTTCCTTCCTTCCTTCCTTCCTTCCTTCCTTCCTTCCTTCTTTCCTCTCCCTGCCCCTCAGTACATTCTCTTCACTGAGACAATATTTGGACTTAGGGAATTTTTTTTCTGGGTTTTCCTCTTGGGTTTCTCTCTGGTTAAGGTATTTCTTCATTGTGTTTGGTGTTTTCTTCTATTTATTCATATTTACAGTCAGTTTTTAGGTTGGCATTTTGCTTTGTGACTATTAGATTCTACTCCTTTCTTCAATGATGCAGGCAGACCCTGCTTGCTCCTAGGTATGATACTTTCCATTTTCCTTCCTCCTTATAGGAATTTCTGGGTTTGGGCTTAGTTCCCTGGAGGTTTGATGTAGGTTTTGACCTTGCTTGCTTCTCTCTCCTTTTGGAACAATTCTGAACCTGTATTTGTCTCCGTCCCTTGATATGAGATTAACAAGTTCTTCCCTGATATTGAAATTTATAGCCCTTGTAGCAGGGCTTTGGGGAGAAATTAGGTATTTTGCTTTCCAGGTTCTGCTCTCTGGGCACTGGCCATGTACTTTTTTCCAATTAAAAAAATTCCCAATTAAATGTAATAACAATTTTTAACATTCATTTTCTAAAATTTTAATTTCCAAATTCTCTCCCTCTTTCCCCTTTTGCCTTCTTGAGAAGGCAGGCAATTTGATACAGATAATACATGTGTAGTCATGAAAAGTATACTTATATATTACCCATGTTACAATGTACTTTCAAGCACAAGGCTTGAGAAACTGAAAAAAAGATGGAGGAGGGAGTAAGTAAGTGACCACTTAGGTACAACTATTTTCCTGATAGTTGGGGAAGGACAGAGAATAGTTCCCCTTATAGCCATAATATGAAGAAGATGTGACATGGATCCTACCATGAAAAATGGTGGTCATAGCATGGCAAGCAAATCCCTTTGCTTTCAAGTAGCTAAGTCACATCACAGAGAAACATTAGATGTGCTGGTCAAGGTTTCGCTGATGATTTGAACCAGAAGAGGAGAAATCCAGCTCCCAGATTGTATTTATTACTTTGAATGAGACATCCTTCCTTGTGTGAAGTCATAGTGGGGAGGATTTCATTAAGCACATTGATTTTCTGGGTCCTTTTTTAACCCAATAGTGGGATCCTGAGAGAATAGAGTTCACTAGAGGCAGAGGTAGTTGAAATATTTTTGTCTTTGATAATCACTGTATCTGTCATTTGTCTTTCACTTCATTTTTTTCTATTCTAATAAATCTGCTTATTGAAATTATGACCATTATGCAGAAGTTTCAATGTCATTGGATTATGGCAAGGAATGAAAGTGGAGTCGGTAGTTGGATTGGAACAAAAACCATTAATAAAAAGAAATAGTTCTACAGAAGGAGGGTGTCAGATTGTTTGACAGCTCCCCCAGTTCTTGGTCCTGCTCACAGAGAGTCACATAGACATAATATTTCCATATTCTCTAAAGTATTATGCTTATTACATTAGGCTTGGCACTTGTGCTTAGTAAATGTTGGTTGATTTGAATCAAACCTCTTCCTTTAAATATTTCAACACATAGTTTTTCTTTTTTCCTTTTTGTTAAAAAATAGACCATATATGGTGGTCTTATAACACCTGGAGATTTTCTGTGTACAGAGCCACTGCAACCTGGTAGCACCTATGTGAATGGCATATACAACTTTTTAAACGGACAACCTAAATTTTAGTAGGTGTGCTTAGACAAGCCAAACCAATTTTAGCACCATCATATGTCATAGTTACCTTTTATTCCAGGCTTAATCATTTGTGAGAAATACAAGAAGGGAAGAAATGAAGGCATAAATTCATGCCACCAATCAGAATTTTATAGATTATAATTTCATTTTAGTCATCATTCTAGTCTTTTTTATTATAAAAGTTACTAAATGTAATGGCAAGCAAAGAAGTAGTTAATACCTTCTTTCTATTCATGACTGTATCAAGTATTAAGATCCAGAATTTGTGAATCCCACAACTTGTGAACCCTAAAGCTTATGAACTCCTTCAATAGGAAGGTCTTAAAAGAGAGGCCTAGGCTGGAGATATCAGAACTGAGAAGGGAGCTCTTGTGGTGAAGAAGGACAGAACTTGTGGTATCCTGACACTCTGTTTGTCTCTTCTGTCTGTGTTGGCGTTTGTTTTGGATACTTTGTACAGAAACCCTGGCACGTTGCTGGAAGCCCTGAAAGAGGATTTTATGGTTGTCTGTTTATAGAAGTCCTGGAGGAGGGATTTGGAAGTCCTAGGACAGTACTGAAGATTTGTGTTGAGTTCCCAGACCTTGTTTGTGGGTCTCTGTTGATTTCTATGTTGATGATTTGTATTGACCTTTTGAACCTTGTTTGTGGGTCCTTGTTGATTTCATAAGCTGATAATGAATTGATGATGGTGCCAGCAATATTAATTAATGTTGTTTTGGCTCTGCTAAGCTTTTTCTTCCCAGAACCAGAAACTGTGAAGGGTTTGAGGTGGACTAGACACTGTGAACTTCAATATGGAATAGGAAATGGACAAGGAACTGAAGAAATGAATAAGGAGCTGTCAAGGAGCTGGGAGCCAGCTGCCTTTGAAACCAAGTGACAGTTGTATAGATTCAGGCAGGAGCTAGGACCATGGAAGAGGACCCATGGAAGCTGAGAGCCAGCCTCGAGTCAAGATGAAAAGACCTCTTTTTGGGTACCTGATGCTGGCTGAGAAGATTATGATTTACTGTGACCTAGGGGTGGAGAACTTTGACCTTTGTACTTTGTGTCTATTAAGGAGACAAGCCTCCTTAAGGATGACTGAATTAAGGACTTACTGAATGATTGAGTTACTAAATGATTGTACTTTGTTTAAAACTACGTGGCTATTTTAGTGATAAGTTGTTATGTCACAACATTGTGAATGCTGTACTTTGATTTTTGTGAATGTTTTGCCTGAATTTACTGCTGAATAAATAGAGAGTTCACTAAACTATGTAATCAGAACCTTGAAGCTGTTCACAGCAGCAGTCCTCTGGAAAGCTGCTTGTACTTGGTTTTACACTAACCCTCTCATTTTTTTTCATCTTTTGATGTTTTTCTTTTTATTACTTGGTGTCCTATAATTTTATTAGCTTCTCTTTGCCCAATTCTAGCTTTTAAGGAGTTGTTTTCTTCCTTAAGTTTTTTATATCCCTTTTTCTAATTGGTTGACTATCTTTTCATAATTTTCTTGATTTTCTTGGATTACTCTTAATTTTCCCCTCAATTTCCCTTATTTGATTTTAAAAGTCATTCTTGAGCTTGTCCAAGAACTTTTTTGGGATTATGACCATTTGACATTTTTCTTTGAAGCAGAAGTGGCTTTTTAAACTTTACTATATTCTTCTAAGCATGAACTCAGATCTTCTCTATCCCCATATTAACTATCAATGGTCAAATTATTTTCTCCTTTGCTTTCTTCCTCTTGTTCTTGCTCATTACTTTTCTTCTTCCTCTTCTCCCTTATTATTATAGTCAGGTTTTAGTCCCAAAATTCAAGGGGTGGTGCCTCAGGTTTCAGTTTTTTATTTCTTTTTTTCTACTCTAAAATTTTTTGCCTTGTTTGTAATTTTTGCAATAAAGAATTTTCATAACATGGTATAATAAAAAAAGATGATTGCACATGAAACTGCAAATCTGTTAGGTACAACTTTCTATTACTTTTAAATATATAATTAAATTATGTAAATTTCCTTTTCCCCCTTTTTTCTTCCCTTCTTTCCACCCTGCCCCAGAGATGGCTACCCTTAGGTTCAAATAGGTGTATATATGTAAAATTATTCTATACATATTTTTCTTTATCAGTTCTTTCTCTGCATGCAGATTGTATCTTTCTTCATATGTCTTTTGATCTCTGTATTTATAATAGTCAAAATGACTTAACCCCTCAAAATCATTCTTAAAATAATAGTTTTGTTACTGTATACAATGGATTCTTGGTTCTTTTTACTTGACAATGCCATTTCATGCAAGCCTTTATATGCCTTTCTAAGATTATTGAGCTCATCATTTACTATAGTACAGTAGTATTTCATCACAATAATATACTACAACTTGTTAAGTCATTCCCCAATTGATAAGGATTTCTGAAATTTCTAGTTCTTTGCACACCACAAAGAGAGCTTCTGTAAACGTCATTCATATTCAAATATATAACTACTACTGTGAATTTCCTTCCATCTTACTTTTACTCATTATTTGCTTTCTCAGCCACTCTTTTTGTCCTATACTTACTCTTATCTTCTCCTCCACCCTCCTGCTCCCCATTCCATCCTGCCTCCAAGAGTTACTCCTTCCCTCTCTCCCCTTCTCCCAATCCCAATATATACACCCCTCCAAAAGTCTCTCCCCCATCCTCTCAGATTTTCCTTGCTGTTGTTTTTTGAGCTCTGTCTGGGGGCTCAAACTTGGTCACTCCTTTCTGTCCATGAGCCATGGGTAGGGCCCCCAGTTTATTATCACATAAACCATCTGGCTCTCTAAAATTAACCCCACAGTTGCAAACTTTAGCTCTCCCCTATGCCTTGGAACCAAAACAAGGGACTCTGCTCTCCTGCAAGTGTCCATAGTTAGCAGGGTTTCTGCCCTTATGTAACCACACTTACTGAACATGTATTTGCTTCTCCTTGCCCACAGGACTTTGCATGGTCAGTACACGTGGGTCTGATCCATGACACTGTAGAATCCTTCATTCCTCCCCTGCTCAGTTGTCCAACCTCAACACTGTCCATGAGGTAAAAGTTCCTGAAGTCAAGAGTGTCACACCCAACCCAGCTAGTACCTCCACAGCTGGTTGCTTGTTTACTCAGGGAGTCTGCCTGCAGATGTTTGCACTTCAATTTGGCCAAACTTCTGTCCATGATGTTGGAGTCTTTCCTGAGTACCCCTCAAGTTGTCTTAGGAGGACAACTGCTTTACCCTGACTTTTGATTATTTCTGTAATTTGACATTCACTTTGAAGTGATATTTTAACTTGTTTGTGGGAGAAATTTGGAGAACTCAGTAATTCCTTTCTTACTCTGTCATCTTCCAAGAATCCTAGCCATCTATGAATCAAGGAACACAGCAATACATTTCCAGGGAGTATTAAAAGGTCAAATTAATTAGCATTTATAAAACTATATGCAATTCCAGTTACTGGTGAACTTCTACTTTTCAGCTTTGATCCATGGTAGTACTTCAATGAAACTTTGAACTTTTTGAGGTGATCAAGATTTGATAATTATATTCCTCATAAAAATAATACAATCTATGTTATTTGTATGAGCTGACTGAAAATTAATTAAAAAAAAGCAAAGTATGTTACACATGAAGACCCATTAACTGAGGGAACATTGAATTTCCATGACAACTAAAAAAGTAAGTTTTATGATTTATTACTTGTTAAGGATATTATTTTAATATTTTACTCCTAGAGTAGGCCTTTAAATGATAGGCTATTGAGAAAGGAAATCAGGAATAATTCCCATCATTTTCGGAGTGTGGAAACTACGAGAGAGAAGTCACTTTCATCAAGCTAACATTTTCATTACATTTCTCTGGTTTAGGTTTGCCTTGTCATACTGCCTATATCATTGCAATATGGAGACATTCAAACAGATAGCCTCATTTGTTGACAGAGGAAAGGAGAGAGATTTTGTTCTCTTTCTTTAAAAAAAATGCTATGCTGAGTACAGGCTGCTCATATGGAAATTAATGCAACAAAAATCAGGAAGAAACTGGAGAAAAGTGTATGTTAAAAGGTGAGTTTTGCTTCAATGCCTGAATGTTTTTGATTCTTCAATGGAAGGTCCTTGACCCTTTGGGGGCTGGTAATTTAAGCTTGGGGACATACAGTTGCTTCTTGACAGTGCTAGCATGGGGGAGAACAAGATGTTAGAACTTTTCTCTGTCAGAATTCCAAATTATACCCAGGATCAAAAGCATTGCAGGGATCAGAAGATCAGTGGGACACACTCAGTGGAAAACTCTTAATGAGCAGATAGACTGCTGTATTGCCTCTGTGATATATGTCAACTTAGCCTTGACACAGCCAACTCTCAATTCTCTGTGGGAAATGGGATAAGGGTAACAGGGATAATTGAAGCCTACAGATAATCCACAGACCCCCAGATTACTATTAGCTTTAACCTCCTCCCCCAACAAGCCTTTTTTTCCAAAGCTGGGAAAAAGAGCAAAATTTGAGTTTTATTTTCTCTCCTTCAATGGTGACTGTCCAGTCTAAAAGGCAATTGCTAAGAAACGAAATTAATAAAAACCAGGGAGAATGCCAGATTTTGCATAACCCACTATACTGGATTCTCATATGAATTTGCTCAAGATATAAAGTAAACCATACCAAAATCTGAACTTGTTAGATTAAGTCTGTACTATATTGTCTATATACTTTTTTGATGGGGTGTTCTGGACCTATGGTTGATTATGGGGTGGGGTGATGTCCACCCCCAGATTCAGAGCAGCAATTCCTTTTCTATAATTTATCTTGGAAAATTACATGGGTCACTGAGAAATGAAGCAACTTGCCTAGGGTTTCACAGCTACTGTGTTTCAGAGGCAAGATTGGATTTCATGTCTTCCTAGCACCAAAATTCTTCTAATGCTTTCTTGTGCTTTTCACCCAAATGCATAAGACTGTGAAGTATCTCATTCTTGACGTGGTAAAAGTGGGAATAAGGAAAAAATTTTTCTTTTACCTAAAGGTATCACAAAGTAGTTGAAAGCATACAGCAATTTCCTTCAGATCACCTGCATTCAGTTTTCTTCCTAGTTGTATGACCATAAACAAGTCATTTCAGTTATGAGAGCTTCAGTTTCTTTATTTCTAAAATAGGGATGATAGTAATTGCATGGACTTACTAATGGAGATGTTGTGAGGAAAGTGGTTTGCTATAATAATTTTATCATCAAGGAAAATGGTATCTAAATATGAATTATTGGGGTGGCTAAGTGGTGCAGTGAATAGAGCATCAGCCCTGAAGTCAGGAGGACCTGAGTTCAAATCCGACCTCAGACACACTTAACACTTACTAGCCATGTGACCTTGGGCAACTCATTTAACCCCAATTGCTCTCCAAAAAGCAAAACAAAACCAAAACCAAAAATAAATGGGAATTATTATTAAGAGAGAACTTTGAAAAGGGGATAAAAATTTTAAAAGTCACTAAATTATCTCTCTGATCTTCACTGACAACCTTTGAGATCCCTGATAATATTTTTGTGAATAATTATTTAAAAGGCCAATATAGCCATCTAAGATGCCTTCTTCCACTTGTAAACTGAAAACTATTTCAACAATTCCTCCTGAAGATGGCTGTATGTACAGTACAGTATTCTGGAATAGTGTGAAAATGTGTCCTCCTTCAATAGGCCATTTATCAGAGCAAATCAAGATAATATATCTTTGATTTCTGCTGCTTAAACTCTTAGTAGGTTTTGGGCTTCAATAATAAGAAAATCTCTGTGCTTATTATTTCTGAAAGCATACTGTATGTACTTTCTAAGTGGTATTTTTTGATATTAGAAATAAGGCTCAATTCTATATAATTCAGTTAAAATATTTATAAATGGAAACATATAATAAAGCAGATTATGCTTTTGAGGAACTAAAATTCTACTGGGAAATCTAGCATTAACACAGAAAAGTAAATAAAAAATCCCAAATTTATAGTCTGAAGGCAAGAAACTAATTCAAGGACTCAGTTATTAAGGACCACTGTCTCTCACAATCTGCTCAGACCAAAGACTTGGGTCTGGCTATCTATAGGTAGAAGAAACAAGGGAATCCCCAGAGCCTTCCAGAAGCATGAGTATATGAAACATCACCGGTGCCAATGCTAAAGACTCTGACCAACTTATACAGAGGGCAAATTCGGAAAAAGAATGAAAAAGCATTGATTATGTGCCTACTGTGTAGCAGTCAATTTGTCATGTAAAAGGTATAGAAATACAAAAGTACTAGATGTCAGAGTGGCAACTGGCTGGTTCAGTGGATAGAGTGCTGGA
Source organism: Pseudocheirus occidentalis (assembly GCA_028646575.1). Classification (NCBI taxonomy): domain Eukaryota; kingdom Metazoa; phylum Chordata; class Mammalia; order Diprotodontia; family Pseudocheiridae; genus Pseudocheirus; species Pseudocheirus occidentalis. Next base: position 107,116,075 of record CM053594.1, read on the forward strand.
CCTGGAGTCAGGAAGACCTCTATGAGTATGAATCCTGCCTTAGGAAAACACTTTACTGGTTGTATAACTCTGAATAAGTCACTTAACTGCAATTTCTTCAACTATAAAACAGAGATAATAATAATAGCACCTATCGGACAGTTGTTGAAAGGATTGACTGAGATTGCGTATGTAAAGCATTTTGAAAATCTCAAAGCACTCTAAAATAGCTTACATTGTCATCATCATCATCATCATCATCATCATCATCATCATCATCATCATCATCATCATCAACAAAACCCAAGGACAGTAATGTCCTGGGATGGGAGCTTTGGTCTGGGAAGTTGGGCAGAATGAGTAGAATGATAGGGCAATCAATTAACATGATTTTTCCAAAAACAATAATAGAGTTGATTTGATCACGTGTCCCAGAGCAATGAGAGACAGTGTTGTATAAGTATTCCAGAGCTCCCTTGAAACCAGGGAGTCTTAGGTTCAAGTCCTACCCCTGAGAAATATTTGTTGAACAACTATGGATATGTCATTTAATCTCTCAATGTTCTAGGCATCTTTCTAATACTTTAAGTATAAAGATCTCTAGTTTATTTTACTTGTTGCCTGTAATTTCACATTTATCTGGTACAGATATCCAACACAATTATTCTCATTGTTGACTCCTTAGATTTTGTCATTTGTAAATTTTTAGTGCACCTATAGCTATTATTCTCCATATAGTGTCATTATTTTCTATGTATTTGACTGAATACATAGTCGTTTATCTGCCTTTTCTCATCTTTTCAGTTTAAAACCCTTTTGAAGAGATTCGCAAGAATCCAAGAAAATACAGTCTTTATGGTGCATAGTAGGTGCATGTCATACCAAGCCAATAGCCTGTCACTGATATTTTAAATTTATGGTCCAGAGGGGCAGCTAAGTGATGCAGTAAATAGAGCACTGGGCCTGTGTGATAGCAATCAATTTAGCAGATATTTAGCACTTAGTAACTTAGGGTTAAGTATGGAAGGTGTGAACTTTATCCCCTGTTGAGAGGGCATGAATTCCCCTGTTGATGTGGTAGAAGAAGACTGGCTGAAAGGAGACCAGTGTGTGTGTATATAAGAAGAATTCTAGAGAAAGAGACACGGAATTGGAAATTTTCTTCCTGGTGGCTCCTGTTGGAGAAAGCAGGATTGTCCCAGCATCTGGGAGCTGGGCTGCTGGACTGAAGAAGTGAGTTGGAGTTTTCTTGAGAAAAAGGAATGGAGGGAGA
>CM053594.1:107125797-107144619 GCA_028646575.1 Pseudocheirus occidentalis
CTCTCTCTCTCTCTCTCTCTCTCTCTCTCTCTCTCTCTCTCTCTCTCTCTCTCGGTATTGTTTACATACATAAGGGTGTCCCAGTGTGGTGAGTGATTTTAATTTGATGAGAAATAATTGCTGTAATCCCTCTAGGAGACTGTGGTCTGGGTAAAGGGGAAAATGTACATTGGGGAAAACAAGATGCATGACAAATGTTTAGAAGTCTTTACTGGTCTTGAAATGATGAAAGGCTCCATAATTAATCATAAGGGGATGTTTTTAGTCACAGAAAAGATCATTAGTGAAAGGCGAGAGTTGTCATCTTTAGAGTCTTATAAAAATGCCATTTCACCCTTAGATCTTCCTGAAGAATTTTTTGTCTTCCTTTTCTGTTCTTTGACAGTATAGAACTCAGTAATTGACTGCTACTTAATAATGAGGGTGGGTAGTGAAAGGAGCCTGAGCTAATGTGCCGATGGATGGACGTTTTCTAAAACACATACGTGTCCCAGGATGCTAGATTATAACTCCACAGCTCAAAGCCACTTGCAAGCACACTTGCTCTCATTCTGTTGTTTTTACACGACAAGTGTTTGAACCTCTTTTATTTGGTGTTTTACAATGCAAAGTCCATATATTGGTTTTGGCTTCCATCCAATTCTTAATTTGGGGAAGCTGAGGAGAACTCGGGATATTTCCCTAATCAAAGGATGTCTGCAATAGGCTATTCTGCAGGCAGATGGGTCTTATTAGATCTGTGCTGACAAGCAGTCAATAATAAGGAAATCTTGCTATTCCTTATTTACTCAAAAGAGGAGATGCTGATTGACAAGAGCTGAAATGTTAGGTCGATGACATATCCCTGTCTTTTCCTTCCCCTGGACAAAATGGTTTTGAATAGGGGCAGCTGGAGAAGATCCTGCAGAATAAATAGACCTCTACCTTCCTTACCTTTTAGCAAAGATTCCTCAAGAGGTTGAAACACTTAAGTTCATATCAACATAAGCACAAGACTTTGGTCCCAGTGTATTGACTTTTCTGTGGTCAGTTCAGGGAAATGACCCTTAAATTGAGACACATGTCTTCTTATCAGAAGTGTCATTCTCATAATGGTTTTCATCAAATGCTACATGTTGAAAATAAGAAAAGCTGGCTGGAAGCTCATTTAATGTAAAACCTTTAAAATAAAAAAAAATAACAAATGAAAGCACATTTCATGAGTCTTAGAAATAGAGTATAATTAGTTCAAAGCCCAAGTGAGTGGTTTGATTTCTTGTCTATGGAAATCTTTGACTTTGGCTATAAGACTGAACTGAGAAAAATACAGCAGGAAGTAATTGATTTGTAAATTAAAAAAAAAACCAACATTCACTTAACCTTTTCCTAAACTAGTAAGTTGATAATTATGTTCCTAAAATTGCCTTTTTATCATATAAACCAAGGTCCTTGAATGAGTCATTGTTTTCATTCAAAAATGTCCTTTCAATTTTGAAACACTGACATGAAGCATTTTCCCCATTTGTATTTTTTTTAACAAGTAAGAAGTGTTAGTACTCGTACTCTTTATTGAGGGACTATATTCTCATCTATGACAATTTTTTTAGCAGATGTAATTTTAAAAATAAGTAGACCCAAATTTTGAACACACTAATTCTGACAATAGGAACAAAGCTATAAAAATTCAATGGATTCTTTTGTTTCTGCATTTTTCAAACAGTTTTAAAAAATGTTCTTATCTAAGAATACAAATCATGATTTTCACACTAAATAGACTTCAGCATTCAATATTGGAAGGGGAAAAATTATGTAAACTGCTTGTCTAAACTTGTTTTATCAAGATATCCTGAGTCAGGATTATATTGAAGTGTGAGGTATCCACATCATTTATAGTCATTACCATTAAGTAAATTTTTCATAAAATGTTAATGACTATTCATAGGACTTAAATTCTGAAGGAACCTTAGTTGTTATATATGGTAACCCTTTTCATTTTATTGATGTTGACACTGTACAGTTAGGTAAAATGATTAACGAAACATTAAACAAGAAGGAAATAGCAGACGTGTTTTGAATCCAAGTCTTTGCCTATGGGAAACCTATTTATTCAAGCTAGAAGACTATAACCAAAGTGACACAATTATCTTGGGAATAGTAATAATATCTTAATCATAGACAAAGCTCTTAAGAGGAAATAAATATCCTCCTGAATTTTGATTTTATCAATTTCTTCTGTAAAGTGATGGCAAGTATTGAATTAGGATTTTAAATAAGTAAGTGGATATTAATTCCAGAATAGGGTTTGTAAACCTGTAGATCATGACTTTATTCACAAATAAGACCAAACATCTTTCACTGACCATAGTAGGTGCTCACTGAACAGTTGATTGGTTAACAAACTAAAATGAATGGGATGATATAAAAGGAAGATTCAAGATGGCCTCACTAAAGGCCATATCATGGAATACAGATAATTTTGCTAACTCTGCTGATAGTTACAATGCAACTCTAACTGATATTATAAATTATAGTTGTAAAGTTGAAAGGCAGCTTAGAGGTCAGCTAATCCAGGACATTTTAAACTTTTTCCACTCTCAACCCCTTTAATACTTATTGAATGGTGGGTTGCAATCCCATGGGAGTCATGACCCATGAGTCCAATCCCTTGGTCCTGTCTCCCTTAATCTGTACACAGATCTTGGTTCTTAGGGGTAAAATTCTAGTAATTTGGTAGACTCTCTGTGACTATTATTTGCAGAGCACCATTATCTCCCATCATTTTCCCCCTCCCCTGCCTGCCCATTCCTATCACAGAACTTATAAACTTATGAACTTTTTAGTCCTTAGTGATTCTAAAACTTACTGAGTCCCTCTGAGGAAAAGAAGCAAAGTAAATTCCTTGAGTACTTTCTTGTTTGACCTTGGATAAGTCACAGGAAGCCATCTGTGTAAAGGAAAGAGCATTACATCTGTGGTCAGTCCATGTATTATTGAATTCTAACTTTGCCTCTCATAATCTGTTGGACTTTGTGGGATTCATTTTTATCATTCTGGATCTCAGTTTCCTTATTTGTTAAATAAGGGCTTTGCACTGGATGGTCACAATATCTTTCAGCATCAAGTCCTAACGACCACCAAACAAACAGAACACATTTCATATTCTTTTATACTCACACAGGCTGTTTCAGAAGGTTCTTATGCTACTCTCTTTCCCTAGTCTCTTAGTTGAAGCCATTACCTTATATTGCTGAGTAAACTGAGGCCATTCATGGGTTCTTTCTCCTATTCTTATTCCAAAACATCTTAATATCACCTCCCCCCCCCAATTCTTTCATTTACTCTCTACTTTTACAAAGAGGAGAACCTTCTCCTCTCCAAGGTCAAGCTTTCTTCTTGTTTCCTTGGTTCCATCTCAGATCTCCTTTGTGAGTTTTCCTTTTCAGTCATTTTCACTCTCTAATCTTCATCCCTTCCATATCTACTTGCTCCTTCCCTAGTACCTTTAGAGCAGGAGCATATCTCACCCATCCTTAAATAAAAGCTATTCCCTTGTCCCTTCCATACCCTCAGGCTTTCCTTGGGTTCATCAACAAACTCTTAGAGAAAGCAGTATGAATGCCATTCACTTTCCTCCACTTCTCAACCTGTTCCAATCTGCTTTCTGACCTCATTACTCAATGGAGACCAGTCCCTTCAAGGTATACCATGCTAAAACTGGTGGATTTTTATAGAATGTTGACTACACTCTCCTTCTGGAGACTTTTTAATTTTTTCTCCTTTAAGATACTACTTTTTCTTGCTTCTTTTTATATACATCAGTCTTCCCCTTTGCAGTATATATTGGCAGTAGTGGATAGAGCCTGAATCTGGAGTCAAGATCTGAGTTCAAATGTAGCCTCAGACACTCACTAGCTATGTGACCTTAGGCAAATCATTTAATCCTGTTTTCCTCAGTTTCCTCATCTGCAAAATGAGCTGGAGACTGTAATATCTTTGCCAAAAAGATGTCAAATGGGGTCATGAAGAGTCAGACATGACTGAACTGATTAAACAACAAAGTCAATATGGATTTCTTTCAGGGATCTGTTTCTATTTCAGTTTGATACTGTTGGTCAAGGGAATCAGAATTTTTCCAGTCACCCAGGTCCCCAACCTGAGAATCATTCTTGACTTTTCACTCCCTTTCACTTCCCATTACTTATTTATTTTCCATGTCTTGTCAATGCTGCTTCCACATAATTTCTCATATCCCTTCCCTTCTCTCTACTCACATGACCACCAGCCTAACTCAGGCCTTCGTGACCTCTCACCTGGATTATTGAGTAACCTCATATTTTGTCTTTCTAATTTTGGTATCTACCTCTCTAATTCATCCTTCACGCAGAAGCCAAATTGATAATACTAAAGCATAGTTCTGATCATATTTTTTGCCCCTCCTTTTCCCCAAGAATCTTCAATGTTTCGCCTATTGCCTTTAGGATAAAATTGCAAATGCCTCTTTTGGCATTTAAAGCTCTGCATAATCTTTCTCTGATCTAACTTTCCAGATCAATTACACATTACTACCCTTTAAACAATCTAAATTCCAATTACTTTCTGTCTACCTTACAGGATATTTTATTTTCTGCCTCTATGTCTCTGCACAAGCTGTAAGTTCTGTGGAGTGCTTCATTTTAATATTTTTACTCCCAGCCTAAAAGCAGTGCCTTGAACATAGCTGGTGCTTAATAAATGCCTAATGAATGAAGAAATGAGCACAGTATAATGTAAGTAAGGGATACCCCCCCCCCCAAATCATATCCTACCCAATATCTGAATGAAAGCAGCCATGAAAACACTGGGGTTATCCAAATACTCATAGACTGACCTACAAGACTATTGCCGTATATCTAAGGGGGAGGCATTCCCTTCAGAAGGAAATATATTTTATTGGAAGAAGAGTGGTGGGGAAGAAGCCTGTTTGTAGTACTGTGTGCACATCACTGTTCCTTCTCTTGTCATAGTTGAATGCTGACATAAATCTTTTTTTAATAAAATGAACTATTAAAATTATTTCTTTACTGAATGATGGCTGAAACAGATGTATTTTAATCTACCAGGCCTAGCAAATGAAATTTACATGTCAGGAGGGTCTTTCTGGTTAATAAAGGTTTAAATAGAAAGCAGAAAGCTAAATAAATATGAACTATACTGTTTTGCATGGGGATTTAAAAATATAATCCAAGGTGGTGCCTGTTGTTTTGCTGCTACCAAAGAATTTATTTATGAGGTAAAAATATTTTGCACTATCAAATATCATTCCTTAAGAATACCATGTAAAAATGGAGTTTTGCTATTCAGTTTATATTCTTTCTCAAATAAAATCAAATCTACCCAGTGCATTTTGTAAACTCTTCTAATTTTGTGTTACAGGCTATTGTTATTGCAGCCTGACATTCATACAATTTGCTCATTTCATTGTACTATTTCCTTTTTTTATGCCACGTCAAAATAAAAGAGAATTATTTGTATTCTATTTCTAAAAATACACCAGCCTTCCCTCATTTAAAAATCTGATGAACCCTCGATAAATTTTGTTTATTACTATTTGAAAATGTTTATCCCCAAAATGATAAATATTAGAAAAACCTTTTAAAAAGCTTGAAGACTTATTGTTCTTTTTTTTTTTTTTTACATTTCCTTGTTACTTTGAACTGTTGCCAAACTAGATAAAGGTGAAAATGACTGAATTTTCCTAAATTGCCTGAGTGAAAAGCCCTGGAGTAGCTTTAATGGACAGGCAGTCTAAACACTGCTGGGCCCCCTTTTCCTTTCTTTCCCTTTTCCCCTTCTCATTCATCCTCCCCCTCCTCTAACCATCATCCCTGGTGGACTCAACCCCAGGAAGGAAAATGGCAGCTCCAATGACCTGAATTGTACCTTAAACACTACCAGGCTTTGAAAGTTTTCCCTTTCATTCTCACCAATGGATTGAAAATACAAGCCATTCTATTCCAAATTCACCTCTCCACAGTGAAGCACAAAGTTAAACATTGCAGAAGAAATCATTTTTAAGTGTTTCGATGAAGGGCTCAGGTGTTATTCTATCCTGATTTAAAAAAATGCCCGAGGTTTTTTTTTTTTCTTCCTCTTTTAAATTACCTCAAGACAAACTCCGATAGGATGTCCTGATTTTTTTTTTTTAACAACAAACTGAGTTTTAGAATTACAAATTCGAGCGTATTGGTTGTATCACCCAAAGACAGGGTGGTTGTGCATTTGTCAGACATTATTGTATTGTTGGGCGTCTGAGGAAATCTAAATCTTTCAAGCTTTGCTTGAGTGGGTTAATTCCAGACCCTGAATTACAAGTGCAATTTGAATTACATTGGAAATGCTGAACTTCCTTCACTTTAGCAAAGTGCCTTTTTTTCTCCTTTTCCTCTTCTGAGACTTATGAATTCCAGCTATTTTCATGTTTTTCTTTCCAGATGTTGAAATATTTTCGATAGCTGTAAAAAACAGTTATTTCCAATGAGAGATGTAGAAAAAGGTCCTTTCCTCTTTGCCTCTGTTTATTAATTCCTGTTTCTTTGGTGCTGCTTGTATTTTGTGAAAACTCTTCAGTCGACCCTGACTGAGGCATTTAAAATAACTGCAAAGCCCGTGCAAATTCAGTCAGTGGGACTTTAAACCTAAGGCTCCCCCCTCCCTCCCCATTCCTTTCATAGGTGTTTTGCGGAGTTACCAGCACGGGAAGGGCAGGAGAGGGGGGAAGGAATAATTGAATAGGTAAGAAAGAAACATAGCCGAGCAAAAATAAATCAATCTAACAAAATGTAAAACTGACACCTCAAAAACGAGAATCCAGCGGAAGCTTCTCCGATCTCAAGATCTGCCAGTTTCGAACAAAACGTTAACCAAGGAAGACTCTGACACACAGAGAGGTAAAGATTTTGACACCTATTTTAAAGAACAATTAAGTGGTTTCCTTGTAAGGCTTTAGCTTTTTTTCTTTTTTTTGCCTTGGGGTTAAAAGCTTGCAGTAGAAGCTCAGCTCTGCTCTAACCATTAGACATCATTTGCTCTCTTCCCCACACTAGCAAGAACAAAACAAAAATGTCGATTTTTTTAAAAAGATGAGATAGGTGGGAGGAGGGATTGGAGTTAGTGGTGTGATGCCTAAGATAATGCTCTTTATCTCATCTTCCTGAAGGAGGCGCTAAAACAGATTTTTTTTTCTCTCCCATGATTATTTCTGAATATACCTTTGTATTTATGGAAGTACTGAGATCAGGCTGCTGAAGCATGACAGTACAATTTTCACACTGCAGAAGAATGTATCTGGCGCTCTTTACAGCGGGAAGTCTGATTGAATAATTGTTACAAGAAGACAAGAAAATACAGGTTAATATTAGGAGTTCAAAACCTCCAAAAAAAATAGACAACTGACTAAATGCAACTCTGACACTACAGAAAATTGTAGTAATCAAAGGCTTTCAGTGAGTATTTCCAGGTTCAGAGCCTCCATCAACCTAGGTGGGAGTCATTGATTCAGAAAACTAGCTTGGACTCTATATTCTCTAAGGCTCTCTCTTTTTCCTATCTTTTCTAACGCTTGTGGCTGTCATCGTAGACCATTGGTGACACAGTGACTATGAGGGTCTTTGTCCCATAGTGTTCAGTCCACCCCCAGGGACATAATCTTCCATCAGAACTCAACATGTAAAAAGGGACCTGGCACCAACCATATTGTATTTGCAAGTGCCAGTGCCGAGCCTAGGAGGCTATTCCTGCCTGGGAGACTTTCACTCCAAATAATAATCCAGCAAACAGAATTTTATTAAGGGCTTACTGTGTTCCAAGCACTGTTCTAGATTTTGAGGATACCAAGACAGAAGTGAAATAATTCCTGTCCTCAGGGAGCTTACGTTTTATAGGGGAAAATGGATTGTATATATAAAATAAATGTAAAATCTATACATAGGAATTGGGGGCTGGGAGTCAGGAAAGACTTCTTGTAGGAGGTGGCAATTGAGGTCATTTTTCTAGTAGAATGTGGCCAAGTCTGCTCCATCTCCCTTCAGGGTTTGTGGTTATCTTTATACCTTGGTCTCAAGTTCCCAACAGTTGTATTCTCCCTGGGGTTAAGTAACAGTGATTAACACCCAGATTCTGTTTAACCAATCAACATTAATTAGTCTTAATAAAAGGAATATTTACTTTAAACATACTGCAAGGGCCAGCTAGGTGGTACAGTGAATATTGTGTTGGGCCTAGGATGATGAAGTCCTGAGTTCAAATCTAACTTCATGCAACTTACTAGCTGTGTGACCCTGGGTAAGTCACTTAACTCTGCCTCAGTTTCCTCATCTGTAAAATGAACTGGAGAAGGAAATGGCAAACCACTCCAGTGTCTTTTCCCAGAAAAGCCCAAATGGGGTCATGAAGAATCAGACACAAATGAAAACCATTGAACAAGAACACTTCCTGCACATGCTCTCTCCTATATTATCTCAGAACTCTGGGAGAGAAGTCTCAAAACTTAATTTAGTTAAGCTAAGCTGTCCCACCAAGTTCATGTCCAGTTGTGGTCTTCCTCTCCACCTTTATACCCTGCCCTGTAACAACAGCAGGATAGTAGGGTACTAAACCTATTACAAGAAGAAACACTTCCCAGCTGGGGCTTCTAGGCAGCAACTTTCCAGGTGACAATATGTGGCTCCAATGAAGAGTCCTTCTCCATCTCAGCATGAAGGCAATTCCACTAAGTTGCAGTTAGTTCTGGGAACCCTGACTAGGTAAGCTTACTGGGTCTCTGACAGCCTCGGTCACTTTTGTCTTTCATTCCCTATAGGTGACCTTGAGAGTTTGGAAGGTCTGAAGGTCCTGGAAGCTTGTGAGCCCAGGGACTATAGAGTTTGACAGAGTACTGACTGACTCACCACTCACTCACTGCAGGTACCCTTTCTGTAGTGCTGTTAAGAAGATGGACCCAGACCTGGCCCATTTGACTAGCAGATAACTTGTGAGAGTGGTTTGTCAATGCAGTGTGGAGGTGAAAAGCAAAATATATGATTAACAATCTTATATTCAATATTCAGAAAAAGCTAAAATGTTAGCCTCCTAGCCAACTCAGCCAGTAGTTATAAAATGATTTGCTGAATCCTTTTGAAATCTTTATTGTAATTAATGCTGTGATTCTTTACCCTTAGCATTCCCTTTTGTGTTTAGATATAAACTATCTGTCCCTAACGTAGTTCATATTGTACATTGAATACATCTTTTACTATCTTTTAGGGGCCCCTAGATGTGAGCCATAACTCCAGTCAGAAGCAATTTTTCCTATCACCCTCAGCCCCAGGATTCTAGGGTAGGGATTCAGCAATGGGTCAGTAAATATGAGGGGAAAAAAAGAGTCCCTCTGTCAATACGACATTGAACTCCAATCACAGGAGTTATTAGTGGCTAGGAAAGAAACCAATGCCCCAACCCCATGGGCTCTGTGTGGGGAGGGTGGGAGAATAGAAGGAAGAGGCTATCTCTCAGGATAGAATGTTGTCAATAATTAATTCCTAAAACGTTTCATTCATCCACATAATGAGTTAAACAATTAAAAAAAAAGAATAGCAGTAAGAGAAATTCTGTTTACAGAGAAGCTCTTCCCCAAAGTCATCTTGTTCTAAGGATAGAAAAAAAATGAAAGAAACAATTGTTTTGGGTATCTCTCCATGGCTTTTTTTTCTTTTGGAATTTTGTAGTTTATGAAAATTCTGCCTGTTATAAAAATTGTTTTGCCTCTTTGTGTAGCATACATTTATTAAAACTAACCTAGCCCAATGTACCTTCCAATTAACCCAAGCCTGACAAAAAAATTATCTTCAACTGAGCAAATCCAGCGAAGGTTTCTTCTGTGCACCCAAATGGAGTGAGTACACATTTCACATCCTGAACTGATGAAAAACAATTAAACAATGGCACTGTTCTGTCCCTTCTGTTGTCTTTTCATTTCCATTAAAAAAAGAAAAGTACTCTGATATCAACTGCAGTAATAATGCCATGTTCAGGGTGTAACTTTGAAAACAAAGTCAGGGCTTGTAAAATTGAAGGCTCTCATAATAGCATTACTAGCCTGTGTCGGAAATGCAATACGTTATAGTATCACACGCTGCTGTCCAACAAGTAATTGAAAATATTCTATATGTACAATTTGAGTGAGGTAATGTGACTATGAGAACCTTAACTTTTGCATTTCCTGACTTTTTTATGTTTAAATTTGTAACCTTAACATTTGCATTAACATAATTATTTGCATTTCATTATAGTTGAAGTTACCGTATTCAAGAGATTGGTAGTATGTTTATAAAATGTTGTGTATGGAAGAGAATTTTCAACAATTTTATGCATTTACTTATTTATGTTTGGAGGCAATTCTGGGTGGGGACTGGGGAGTTCATGAGCTGATTGGTGTTATGGAAATTTGAAGGGACTGTATGTGTCTGAATGTTACAAAATCATCCCGTGGGAAATATTTACTGAAGGAAAGGAAATCCTTGTCCTTTTAGAATATCCTGCATTTTATTTAATGTGTATGTGAGGCTCTCAAGCACCTGTTGGGTGTAGTTTTTATAATGCCTCTAAATATGGCCGAGAGTTTTAAAAGTGTAGTATGCTATGAACTTCTATCTTTTTTACAAATAAAGAAACTCAAGTCAAAAGTGGTTTAGTTACAGCCAAAGACTACACAGGAAACTAATGACAAGATTGGAAGAGACCAAAGATCTACCTTGATTTGAGAAAATCTATTATGCGTATATCTGTATCTATATAAATAAGCAATAGGAGGTAGGGGTTAATTCCAGGGTTGATCTGGAGTCAGGTCTAAACTGTTTTGAGAGCCCATTTTTAAATTCTCGGTGTGAGCATTTACACCTCAGAAATGCACAATTACTCCAAACCAAGGATTGATTTGTTTTGATGATCATCTAGACTTAAGAAATTGTTAATAATTCAGATTAAATTTAAAAATGTATGCATACATTTATTTTTTCCTGGAGGTCCAGTTAAACATTTATCAGCACGTCCCTGTGTTGCTCTATAAACATCTCTTGAACTCAGCAGGAATGTAGAAGAAGGCTCAAGGCATGAAGTAAACAACAGACTGGAGGACCGGTGACTGTAGGCTAATTAATGATAATAATAATAACTGGAATTTATATAGAGCTTTAAGGGTTGCAAATGCTTTATATCCATTATCTCATTTGAACTGCACAACACTTTTGGTTAGTTGATGTACACAGAGGATGGTGTGACTAGAAAGTGTGTTGGGCATGGAATCAGAGAATCCCAATAACCTAGTATTGCAGTTTTAAAGTGGGAAGGGGCCTCAGAGCCCATACAGTTCAACCCCCTTATTTTGCACATAGAGACATTGAGATCCAGGGGAATGAAGTAATCTGCCAAGTAGGCACCACTTAGGTAGTTATCCTCAAGAGGTAAAATCTGAAGATGGTGTCATTTCACCCCAGGGCCAGTGATCTTAATCCAACCATGCAGCCCCTGGCTTCAAGTTCTGACTCTTTCCATTCCCACCTGTGTGACTTTGTGCAAATTACTCCCTGGGGCTCAGTCTCCTCATCTACAAAATGAGGGGATTGAACTAATGACCTCTAAAGTCTCTTCCAGCTCTAAATCTATAATCCTATGATCCTTAAACAAGATTATAAAATCTTGGAGGACAGAGACTATGTGTTTACAGATGTATTTATTCCTAGAACCTAACATAATATTTATTTTGGGGTTATATCTGTAATTTCATGGATGTGGGGAACTGCCTATCAAGAATGCCCTCTACTGATATCATAGGTAAGTCTTTACTTTATAGTCTTAGAGAGTTGCTTGGAGCACTGAGAAATTAAGTGACTTGCCAAGGGTCACACAGTGAGCACAATTATGTATCAGAGGTTGGAATTGAACTCGGATCTTCTCCGTCTCTGAGGTCACCTCACTAGCCAACTCATTCTACTGAGTACACATTTGATAAGTGCTATTGAATACATATATGTCCAATAAATGTTTGCTTTTAGTGACGTTAATGGGAAAAAAAAACTTTCCCAAATTCAGTGGTAATTTACAGAAGGAGACATGCATTTCTTAAGCAACTATTATGTCCTGGGAACGGTGCTAATACTTTATAGATGTGTCATTTGATTCTCACAACAACTGTATGACGTAGGTACTATATATTACCCCCATTTTTCAGTTGAACAAACTGAAGAAGAAGGAGATTAAGTGACTTGCCCAGGGTCACACGGTTAGTAAGAGTCTGAGGCTGAATCTGAACTCAGGTCTTTCTGACTCCAGATCTAGATGTTCTAACTTGGATATAACAAGCATTCCCTTTCCCACTTGTGGCATGGGAATCTGTATGTGATTGTCCCTTTGTGTGTATAGGGGTACAAATTATTTTTTGTTGTTTATATTGGTATATTTAAATAAATGACCTTAAATTAAAGTGAATCTAAAAGAATTTTAAATAATCACATATGAAACCACAAACTTTATTTTTAATGATCTGTTAAAATGTATTAAAATGAGACAGCTAGTTGGCTCGGTGGATAGAATGCTGGGCCTGGAATCAGGAAGACCTGAGTTCAAATTTGACCTTTGACAGTTATTAGCTATGTGGCTCTGTATGGTGTATGTAGGGAGCTGCCCATCAGAAATGCCCTCTATTGCCATAGTAAGTAAGTCTTTACTTTATAGTTTCAGAGACTTGCTTGGGGCACTGAGAAATTAAGTGAAAGCAAGTGACCTTGCCTAAGTCACTGTTTGCTTTAATTTACTGGAGAAAGAAATGGCAAACCACACCAGTATCTTTACCAAAGAAAACCACATGGACAGCAGTGGTATGCTTTGGTCCACCAGGTCATGAAGAGTTGTATACAACTGAGCAACAAAAAAAATCTGCACATTGTCTCATCAGATTCACAAAATCTCAGAGTTGGAAAGGATCTTAGAAACCATGTTCTCAAACTTATAGCTGATGAAGTATTTCCTCTATGGTATTTCCAACAAGTGGTCATCTAGACTTTTTTTGAACACATCAAATAACAGGAAATTCCAAAGGAACCCAGTCTACCTTTTGATATCTATATATTTTAAAATCTCATTTTAATATTCTTTTTATTTACACTGTTATAGTCACTGTTTTCCTACTTTCACTTATCTGACTTCATCAATTAATGTCTTTTTTCTGATCTCATATTTGTTTCTTTCTTCCACAATTATATTTTATTCCACTCATATGCCACAATGTGTTTCTCCATTCCCTATTCATGGGCACCCACTTTATTGTTCTTTTTGATAATTTAATTGTAAGGAAGTTTTTCCTGACATCAACACTGAATTTACCTGCCTACAGCTTTCATTCTTGTCCCTAGTTCTGCCTTTGGGTTCAAGGAGAAAGTCAAACCCTTCTTCCATGTGACAGCCTTTCAATTACCTCAAGACATTTGTCATACCTCTCCAAGTATATTCTTTTCCTAGGTTAAACTCCTCAGGTCCTTCAACTAATTTTCATAAAGCATGAACTCAAGACCTTTCTCCATCTTTGTTGTCTTCATCCATAAGCTTTCTTCTTTGCAAATGTCCTTTTTAAAATATGGCATCTAGGGCTAAATACTTATTTGGGAAAGCACTGAACTGCAGGTAAGAAAAGTCATAGACAATCTATCCCCAGAGAAATAGTATTGTTACGTTTGCTGCTTCCCTTGCTGCCTGTTAATTGCTGTTGCTGTTAATCGCACTATCATTCTCCCAGTCACTCATGCTTGAAACTTCATTTGACTCAACTCCCGGTCAAACCCAACAGCGCACTAGTTTCAAAGTCTTGTTGATTTCCCTGCTTAAGTCCTTTATGCATTTTGTCCTTCTTTCCATTCTCATTGCTACCACCCTAATTCAGGCCCTCATTAATTCTGGCCTGGACTACAGGAATACTCTAAAATGTGCTAGTGGAAAATTAACACACTATTGGGGTGGCAAGGGCATTGTGTGGGCAGCAAAGCCAAGGAAAACTTGGGAATGGCTGCCTTCACTTATAGTGCTGGGGGAGAATGTGTACAGATCTAAACAGAGATTGCTCTTCATTTCCTACAAGCTTTGTAGGGTATAAAAAGTTAAAATGAAGTATTAATTTATATATAAGTCCTAAGAAAAATCTAGTTTAAGTTAGAACAAGCAAGTTTAAATCTTGATTTAAAAAATGGTGAGTAGATAGAAAGTAGACCTCAGAGTGAGGAACTGGTTAATCAATCAGTAAACACCTACTCCTACTATATACTGAGCACTGCGACCACAAAGACAAAAATGAAATAGTCACTTTTAGTTCATTCAATAAACATTTATTAAATGCCTACTATGTATCAGCCATTGTGTTAAACGCTGAGGATACAAATAAGAAAAAGAGATACCCCTGCTCTCAAGGAGTAAACAATCTAATGGGGAAGACAACACACAAAAGAAAACTGAAAAGTTGGGGTTGGGGATATGTTGTTTACTGGAGTCAAAGTCAAGCAGAGGTGCTGATAGAAAATGGAGTTATGGGGAAGTCTGTGAGTCGTCTATAAAGGAATTTTTTTGGAGGAGTTTAGTGCTCTGCCCACAGAGGTTAGAGGCAACTGAGGAGGAGCTGAGAAAGCATAGCATATTAAAACCTGAGGTGTTCTTTGGGGTGATGAGATTGCACGTGATCAACTTATCCAGGGGGAAACTGTGGGAGTGAGGGATATTCTCCAAGGAGAAGCTAAGCACAACTGCTGATTGCCCTCAAGAAGCTGGCATCCTGTTGTAGGAGGTAACATGTATAAGATTGTATTATACATATATGCTATACATGTACATGTTATATATATGTATATATGCATATACATATATATGCAAAAACAAATAAAAGGTGATTTTGGTGGATAGAGTAAGTATTCATAGCTGGGGAAATCAGGGCAAGCATTCTGTAGAAGTAGATCTTCAGCTATGAGTTGAAGGAAACTAAAGAGGTAGAGATGAAGGGAGAGTACATTATAGGTATGAGGATGGCCAGTGCAACTGTGAAGAGATGGGAAATGGAGCAACATGTATGAAGAACAAGAAGGATGCCAAATTGCTAGGACTTTAGAGTACATGAAGAGGAATAATGTGTGATGAGTGAAGAACTATAGATTAGGGCCATGTTTTAAAGAGTTTTAAATATCAAAGAGGAGTTTGTATTTGCTTCTAAAGGGAATAGTTGTTGTTCTTCATTCTCAAAGAAGACTAAAATGACATCACTATGTTAGAGTCAAGTTACAGTGTGTCCGACTGTGGCTGATCAGACCAATCCAAGCTTGGAAGGTTCTACCATAGTCTTGGCACAAGTAATGCATGTGAACATTTGAAGTGGATTCTCTAAATTTGCGTATCTTGTATTCGTTTTGAGTTACTTCAGTTCTGTTTTGCTCATAGAGCACAGCATCTTCTCTGATGTGTGTACTGCATACTGAGCAGTCTTGTGCCATGTCTGTCATGTCACACAATAGATTACAAAGTTCTCAAGAGACTTTGAGAGTGTCCTTGTATCGCTTCTTCTGACCACCATGTGAATGTCTACCCTGTGTGAGTTCTCCATAAATTAGTCTTTTAGGCAAGCATATGTTTGGCATTTGAACATGGCCATTCCATTATAGATGTACTCTCTGCAGTAGAGTTTGAATGCTTGGCAGTTCAATTCAAGTAAGGACCTCAGTGTCTGGCACCTCAATCTACTAGGTTATTTTCAGAATCTTCCTAAGACAATTCTAATGGAAATGATGCAGTTTCCTGGCATGGTACTGCTAGACTGTCCAGGTTTCACAGGCATACAACAATGAGCTCTGCACAATAGTTCTGTAGACCTTCAGTCTAGTGGTATGCAGTCGAATACCTCTTCTCTCGCACACTTTCCTTTGAAGCCCCCAAACACTGAGCTAGCTCTGGTGATGTGTGCATCAACCTCATTATCACTGTGTAGTCCTTGGAGAAATGTTATGAGCTCTGCTGCGGAGGTGTTGAGTTTGAGATGTGTCTACAATGCATCCAGTTTGAAATGTCCAATAATCAGGTGATAATTCACTGTTAAAGAGCAGTATAAATAAGAGAACTAGACGTATGAATTTGAGCTGTTGCATGTAAATAATAACTAAGCCCATGGGTCCTGAATATCTGAGTTCAATTCTGGCTTCTTATACGCACTGGCTGGGTGGCCTTGGGTCAGTCACACCTACATTATGATCTGTTTCAGTGGAAGGAAGAGCCATACTGATTCAATTATAATTTCAACTATGTGACTTCAATCACAATCTACCTGCTCTTGTGTTGTGTTTCCTATCAAAGATGGGTTGATAACATTGTGTTTGTATTCAAAGAACTTAGCTGGAACTCCAGAAACTACCTTAGGGCCCTGCCCTCTTTACTGTTGTGGTTGTTCAGTCTTTTCAGTTGTGTCTGACTCATTATGACCTTATTAGGGGTTTTCTTGGCAAAGATACTGGAATGGTTTTTCATTTCCTTTTCCAGCTCATTTTACAGATGAGGAAACTAAGGCAAACAGAGTTAAGTGACTTTTCCAGGGTCACATAGCTCGTAAGTGTTTGAGGCTGGATTTGAATTCAGGTCTTTCTGGCTCTGGGCCTGGAGTTCTATCCACTGCACCACCTAGCTGCCAACCTTTTTTATTAGGGAAAGTTTTCTTTATTTTCCCTGAATCAACTGCTCTCTGGTTATCTTCATATAATAACTTTCCTGTTCCCCTTCCAAATCTCCTTCAACCCACCATCCAGTCCTGCCCTTCTACTTCTTGTTCTGAGGGCAGTAATCGAATCTATGCCATTTCTGGAAAATACACGTCAATTAATTTTTACATGATTCTACTCACCATCTATGTGACATCCTAGGCTAACCCCAATCTTGACCCTGTCCTGTTTAAAATTTTTAGCAATGACTTGGAAGTAAGCTTGCATATTAAATGTGAAGATGATAGCTTAGAGCAGTGGTTCTCCAATTTTTTGGCCTCATGATCCTTTTACACTCTTAAAAATTTTTGAAGACCCCCAAAAGGCTTTTATTTGTGTGGGTTATATCTATTAATATTTACTATATTAGAAATTAAAACATATTTTAAAATATCTATTAATTTGAAACAATAGTAAAACTCATTACCTGTTAACATAAATAGCATATTTTTATGAAAAAATTCGTATTTTTTCAAAACAAAATAGTGAAAAGATTGACATTGTTTTACATTTTTTAGTAAATAACTTTAATGCCTGGCTTAAGAAAAGACAGCTAGATTTTCACATCCACTTTTTTCTTTTAGTTGTGTTGTTCTATGTTGTTTTGGTTGAAGTATGTGGAGAAAATCTGGCCTCACATATATGTAGTTGAAAAAGGAGAGAATATTTTAGTGGGTAAATAACATCTTAATATTACAATGAATATAGCTTTGACCTTGGATCCTCTGAAAAGGTCTTGGGGCCTCCCAGTGGTCCTTAAACCCCACTTTTAGAACCATTGACTTAGAAGAACAGTTAACATGTAGGATGTCAGAGATAGGCTCCCAAAACCTATTAAACTAGCATAATAGAAACCAAACATCTTAAGATGAAATTTAATAAGGATAAATGTCAGTTCCAACAATTGAGTTTGTAAAACGAATTCCTTAAGTATAGAATGTGTTAAGTGTGGATGGAGAAAAGTTCATGTTAAAGAAAAGATATGGAGACTTTAGGGTCCAGGAAAATTCACATAGGTCAGCCATGAAGCTTGGCAACCATAAAAGCTAACGGAGTGATTTCCTTCATGAAGAGAATTTTAATGTTCATAATGAAGGAGGAGACTATGCTACTGTACTCAACACCACATTTTAAATACTGTGTTCCATTCTGGGCACTGTATTTTGGGTAGAATATTGACCAACTAGATCAGAGACAAATAAACAGTAGGGTGAGGGGATTGAAAACCATGTAATATGAGAATCTGAAAAAAATATTTCAGAATATTTAGTGTAGAAAACACTTATGAGGGGACACAATTCCTGTCTTTAAATATTTGAAGATCTGTCATGTTGAAGAGGGATTAGGCTTGTTCTATTTGACCCCAGAGGGAATAAATTAGAAGAAACTGCTCTAACATGAAGAGATACATTTTGGCTTGATGTGTCTGCAGTCAAGAGGCACACTAGAGCTGGAGTCAGGAAGAACTGAGTTCAAATCCTGCCTCAGATATTTACTAGTTGTGTGATCCTGGGAAAATTACTTGACCTTTATCTGCTTTAAGTTTCTACAATGTATATTGGGGATAATAACTCCCAGTTTTGCAGACCTTAAAGTGCTCTATAATTGTTAACTGTTAATAGCTACAAATGAATAAATAAATGGAAATTAATCAAACTCATTTATTAATCATGTAATCTGTGCCAAAGTGTCTTCTAAATTCTTGGTGTATAAATATGAAGTGTCCTTAAGGACTAATAGAGAGATAACATATATAGGGAAGAAGTGACCAGGCAGGGTTATATTGCTTTGTAAAATTATAGGTTTGATACGTGGAACCCTAAGGACATAGGTTGATACAACATTTCTAGTAGGAATAGCAGATATACCATTTCTAGTAGGATCAGCAGAACTGATTATAATAGCGGATTTGATTATAATTACCAAATTGGAAAATGAAGGAACATATGAGGTCCAAGATGGTTGGCAAGGAGAGAACCAGGAGGACCTTGAGCCCTTTTTCTCAGACACCACCTGGAGATTGCACCTTTTCCTGAGACCCTCCTTCTACAGCTTCTAC
>CM053594.1:107145119-107239310 GCA_028646575.1 Pseudocheirus occidentalis
GACTGAATCAGAAAATGGGAAGATGCAAAGATGAGCTTAACTCACTTTACCACTTTAGGCTAGGGTTATACTTCTACTGTATTTTTAAATAGCTCACTGTACACTGAACCTCCACAAATCAAAGTTAGCAAAGTGAGTGAGAGGCAACTTTAAATTGAGCCTGAGTTGAATTGATTAAGAAAGTGAGCAAAAGAAAAGCACTCTCATCATTTTACTTTTCAACTCTAATATAGCCTATCCAAATTACATGTTCATTTACCCCAACCAGAAGATGTACGTGTTTAAAAACGGGGAGTGAGGGAACACAAACTTGGAGGAAGATCTAATACAGGTAAGGTGGTTAAAGCATTATCTCAGCCTTCGTTGTAAGATTCAGCAATTACTTTGAAGTAAATTGGATTGGAAAACGTTCCCATCTATTCAAGGAGTACTGAGCAGTTCTGTAAGGAGATTGCAAATAGAGAATGAGTTGTCTGCTTCCCTTTACCCAACTCAAACCTTACTGAGAGAAGGGAAGGAATTGAATTCAACCTTCCCATTATTGCCCCCTCCCATAATGATGGGAGGTCACTATAATATGGTGAGGTCACTATCCTTGTAGTTCATATATTAGTTTCTGGGGTGTTAGGTGATTTTCTGACATGTATAGATGTTATTATTTATTCTTTCGATAATTATCTATGGATCACCCAGTATTTACAAGGAGATGGGTGTTAAGAAGGTGTAATTTTATTGCTATATTTACAGTACCCACAATCACAATAAAGACCATTAACTATAAATATTCTTGCATGACGTTCAATAGCAAAATATAACAAACTCTCCAAATAGAGGACAGAAGCAAAGCATTTCTTTAGACGCCAGAAAACCAAATCCCAAAACCAGTAAGTTGATTCCATCATGGTAGCAAAGAACTTAACAAGCCATAACAACACAGAGAGTCACAGCATCCAGTATCCTTCCCACAAAACAATATAAGATCAATATCTACCCATGAACCTATCTGACTCCTTGGCTGAGTGTCCTCTCCCACTGTCTCTCTAGCTCTGACTCCCAGCCTTCTTGTGGCTCTGCTCTACCCTTCAGCAAACTCCTCCCACCACAGGCTCCATGTGACCACATTCAGCCTATTAGGGAGCAGAGTTTACTTTCAAAGCAGGGAAGGTCTTCAAACTCCCATTCCCATTACAGAAAGATACAATAGAAATGGGAGACATAGGTGCTTCTTTCCAGGAACTTTCGATCTAGTTGGGGAGATAAGTCCAGTGCACATAA
This sequence comes from Pseudocheirus occidentalis, assembly GCA_028646575.1. Taxonomy (NCBI): domain Eukaryota; kingdom Metazoa; phylum Chordata; class Mammalia; order Diprotodontia; family Pseudocheiridae; genus Pseudocheirus; species Pseudocheirus occidentalis. The sequence continues at coordinate 107,146,395 of CM053594.1, forward strand.
AATGTTATGGTTTGATACAATTCAACCAATAGCTAAGTGAATACATTGCACAGAATAACATGCTAGGGGAAAAAAAGACAATACTATAAACTTAGAAAAAACATGGTACCTAACTTTTAAGAATTCACTGAAAAGTAAGATAGCATGACATATTCATTTTGTATTTTAGCTATTTACATAGGGTAATACTTTATTTGCATTCCTCCTTTGCAATGGCAGGTCAGGGAGGGGTCAGTCACCAAATATTTATTAAGAGCTTATTGGGGTGGCTAGGTGGTGCAGTGAATAGAGCACCAGCTCTGGAATCAGGAGGACTTGAGTTCAAATCCGAACCCAGACACTTGACACATACACATAAAAAGCCTAGCTGTGTGACCTTGGGCAAGTCACTTAACTCCAAATGCCCTCCAAAAAAAAAAAAGAACTTATTATGTTACAGACACTGTGCAAAGCACTAGGAATTCAAAGAGAGGGAAAGGATAATTCCCACTTGAGGACCTCACAGTCTAATGGGGAAAACAACATATAAATTGCAGGGTGGAGTGAGAAAAGGCTTCCTCAAGAAAGAGATGGCATGTGGATTGGGCTTTAAAGGATTTGAGAACCACTCTCAGGGCAACTGGTAGTAAGCCTGAGCTATGGTCAAGTGGACTCTGGGAGAAGTAAAGAGAGGAAGGGAACAATAGTGCCCTGGCCCTCAGCATCCAGGTGGTAATTGGAGCAAATTGTCCTGTGGGTAGCAGCTCAGACAGTGTAAGCTACAAACAAGTGGTTAGGAGGGCAGTGGTCCCCAGGACTGTGGGGTAGCAGGTAAAATAGCATCAACGTCACTAGACATTTGCAGAATGCCAATAAACAGAAATGGTGGGAAGGCATTCTTTAGGAGTATACTGAATAGTGTGAGCAAAGGCAAGATGACAAGAAGGCTTGGGAGTCTAATCCAGAAAAACTTGTTATGAAGCATGTTATCTATTCTTGAAAGAGACCTAATGGATTCAAGATGCAGAATGAGAATATATACATATATAATATATATATATATTACATACATATCCATATATCCATATATATGCACACATGTGTGTACACATACATATTTGGACATGGCAAATATAATCATTTGTTTTTGCTTGGTTACAGATATTTATTACAAGAGGTTTTTTCTTCTTCTTTTTTTGCCAATGGGTGTGGGAAAAGAAAAGAAAACCTGAGACTTTATTAACTGAAAAAAAATTTTTTCTAAAGAAAGCAATGAGACAAGGAGTCATCTGGTTTGACTGAAGTATGAAATGCATGGAGTAACAGAGGAACAGAGGAGACTGGGAAAAATACAGCAGTTTCAAATTATGATGGATTTTCAATGCCACACTGAAGAATTTGAATTTTGCTAACTAGGCAATAAGGAAGGGGGAAGAGAAAAGAATAAGTATTTATATGTTATCTACTGATACTAAGCACTTTTGACAAATATCTCATTTGATAGTAAGCCATTGGACAACACTTACAACAGAAGTGATGTGTGGCAATGATGTGAACAGTGAGCAATGCAGAGAAAGGAATACTTGAAAGCCTGTACCAAGGCTGAAGCAATAAAAATAGAGCAGGCATATAGGAGGTGCTTAAGAAAATTTTGTCAATTGACTGGTGGTGGAGATGTTGTGAAGAAGAGGACTGGGAAGCCAATTGGATAAAAAGAGGAATAAAAGAGAAGAGTGAATGGAAGCAGAATGTTTTCAAAAAAGGAAGAGAGAGTAATGAGATTATCACATACAGAAAGAGTAGAACAAAAGGAAGATCAGATATAAGGGAGAAATAAGCCTTGGTTTTCAATATGTTGAGTATGAAGTGCTACTTGGGCACTTCAAGTAGTGATATTCCCAGAAAGGATGGGAATGAAGATCTGAAACAAGGAGTGAGGTCAGGGCCCTGAAAGACAGATCTGTAAACCGTTGACATAGAGGTGTAAATGAGATTAACAAGGATGAATGTATGGGGAGGAAAGAAAAGAGCAAGGATCTAATCTCAGTAAAGGCTACAAGTCAATGTCCACCTGCTGTGAGTCTTCAGAGAAGCTAAAGATTTGAAAATGCCAGCATCAGGAGGAAGGGCTGTGTAGTCCCAGGGTACATAAAAAATTTGGGGATGGAATGTCAAGTTCAAAGAATAGCTAGTGGGGCAAATTGGGTTGGAAAGTAGAGTGAAGGGAAGCGTATGGAAAAGACTCACTTAGTGTAGGACCTTGAGCAAGTCATTGTCTCTCCAAAATTTGGTTTTCTCATATACATGGGGAGGTACACAAGATGAATTAGGTGATTTCAGAGGTTCCTTTAAATTAAAAAAAAATCTATGAACTGGGTTAACACAAGATCACATTTAGTAAAAATCAGAGATGGGATTAGAATCCAGTTTGGGGGAGTTTTGGTTTGGTTTTTTTTTTTTTAGGTCTCTCGTAACTGTGAAGTTGTATGAGAAAAGCACTAAGATTATATGTCCTGATTATTTACAAAGTTAAATAATAGAGGTAATAAGCTTTCACTGAAAAAGCGTGTTGACATTCTTAGCAATACAATGATCCAAGACAGCTCTGAAGGACTGATGATGAAAAATGCCATCCATCCCCAGAAAAGTAAGATGGAGTCTGAATACAGATCAAAGCACACTTTTAAAAAAACCCTTTATTTTCTTTGTGTTTTTGTCTGTATTTTCTTTTACACCATGACTGATATGAATATATTTTTGCATGACTACACTTGTATAACCTATATCAAAATGCTTGCCTCCTCAATGGAGGGAGGGAGAAAATCTGGAACAAAAATTTTGAAGACAAATGTTAAATATTGTTCTTACATGTAACTGGGGGAAATGAAATACTAATATATAGGTTTTTCTAAGTATGCTGACCTGATATCAGAAGATTTGACTTGGAGTCTCAATTCTGTCTCTCCCTAAATCAATGACACTAGAAAGCTAGCTACCCCCTCCTCTTCAATTCAGTCCAATGAAAGGTGATGGATTAGAAGGAGAAGTACATTTTGGCAATGAAACACTTGGCTTCACTTGGCTTCTGACACTTGTTGTGTAACCATGGATAAATCACAAACATTTGGAGGATCAATTTCCCCATCTGTAAATGGAGACAAAAACTCTAGTCTGAAAGTTCTGCTATAGAGTTTTGAAAACACAGTTGATAAATATGTGTGAGAAAGCAGCAAACTACCACTTCATAGTTATCCACAAGCTACAAGTGTTTCACAAGCAAACTTCAAGCCTTTGTCAAAGCAAAGTGCCATATTTATTGTCTATTGTCTGGTACAGTAAGAGCTAGAGGCCGAGGAGGACTGATTTGGTCCACACTGACACCCCTTCCTCTTTGGATTGCACTTTGAAAATCACTGGTCTAGATGATCTTATAAGTCCCTTCCACCTGTGACAGTCTGGTTTCTACCAGACTGTCTCTGCAGTTTTCAATGGTTATGGGAACTTGAAGATCTTTTTCTGTCCCTTAATAAGCTTAAGAGAATTTGAAGATCTTCCCTGCCCCCTAATAAGTCGAATGTAATCATATGGAGCTTGTGGTTAAAGGAATTTGCTGAAGGGTGGAGCAGAGCCCACAGGAAACTGGGAGTCAGAGCAGTTAGAGCTGGGGGGTGGAGAGGACACACCCAAGAAAACAGCTAGGCTTGTAAATGTTTGTTTGTGGGAAGGCTAATGGATGGTGTGACTCCCTGTTGTCCTATGGTGTATTAGCTTCTTTGTTACCATGATGAATTTGGTTTCCTGGTGTTGGGATTTGACTTTCTAGTATCTGAATAAATGTTTTACTTCTGTCTTCTATATGGAGAATCTGTTATATTTTGTGATTCAGAATTAGGCTGACATATTCACAGTCACCATCTCTGCTGTGACTATTGCGTAAGTGCTACACAGTCTTATATGCCTTTGAATATATTAGCATCCAAGGGTCCTTTGAGGCAGGGGGAACATTTGGAGATTATTTGCAGATCTCTCCTTAGACTTGCTCCATGCCTAAAGCAAGATAAATGTTCCAAAGAAGACTGGTTCTGAAGCTGTCTGGTTTCAATCCTTTGGAGAATATTCTATTCAAGGAATTCCCCACACCTCATTCAGAGAAAGAGAAGGTTCAGTGCAGCATTATTGCACAGGAACATCTCATTTCTTTATTTCCTATAGTCTGGAGTCCAGAATTATGATGGGGTAATTTTCAGGGTTTAAGTATTTGATTGCTAGAAATCAAAAGAATCTAGAATTTAAAGCTCTGCAATAACTAGGAATTAAGATATACAGGGGCTGGGGTAGGGAGACCCTCCCTGCCCTTCCAGAAAGTTAGAGAGTAGATCAGGGGAAGGGCTCTACAGTGGGATCGCTGTTTTGGGGCTGGGGTAGGGGAAAGAGGGGGAGAAAATTTGTAATTCAAAAATCTCATGAAAATGAATGATGTAAACAAGAAACAAATAAAATGTATTACATTAAAAAATATTCCATTGCTACTAATAAGCCAAGTCATGTAGCTAGGTAGTACAGTAGATAGTGCACTGGACTTGCAATTAGGAAAACTTATCTTTGTTAGTTCAAATTCAGCCTCAGACAAACTCACTAGCTATATAGTTGTATGACCCTGAACAATTCATTTATCCCCATTTGCCTCAGTTCCTCACCTGTAAAATGAGCTGAAGAAAATGGCAAACCACTACAGTACCTTTGCCAAGAAACATCATTAATCCCCAATCCCAAAAAACAATGGGATCATGAAGAGTCCAACATGAGTGAAAAGACTGAACAATAAGCCAAGTAACAGCATGCTTGTGATTAGGGGTTAATTTATAGATCTTTAACATTATGTTGAGTATGGATATCTCCATGTGTAGCTGCTTCTCCATTCAGGCTAACCTAGAAAGATTTTTAAACCAGCTGATGCAATCATTAGCAATGGAAATGGACTGAAATAATTATCTCAGCCTTTCAGGTTCCTTTGAAAATAATACATGGAAACAAACAATAGCTAACAATAATTTGACAAATGTTGTTCCTTCTCTGGTCATGTTTGGGATGAGTATCAGGTGTCCAGAAAGGCTGATTTTTTTTTTTTTAGATTTTTTCAAAAGAATATCAATCTGATTTTTCCCCCTTAAGGCAATTTGCAAAGCCAGCATGCTTATTTCACCCATTGTCCACTAGGGGCCACTGTCTAGCAAGCAGTGGAATACATTATTCTATTACAGTTTTTCATCCAAGATCCCCAAACGGGAAGGAAGAGCTGCTCATTGGCTAGGGAGGAAAACAACAAAAACTTTAAATGCATGGTTCTTTATTCAATTTAGATAATTATTAGATGATGGCTATGTAGAGATATAATGTTTAATACATAATAATGTTCATCATCTGACATCTGTTTCACATGACATCTGTTTAGTTCAACTCTTTAAATTTATTATTTAGTTGTTAAAATCAAGCAGCATAACTTTTATTAGGGAGAGTTTCATGCATCATATCACAGAGCACTCAAAGGCAACAAGGTGCAATAGGTGACAAGCTGACCATGGAATCAGGAAGACTTGGATTCAAGTCCTGCCACTGGACCCAAAAGACTGAATGACTGATCCTTAGCAAGTCACTTATCCTATCACTGTCCCCAAGCAACTCTCCAAGACTCTCCAATTGCGGGGAAAGGAGCCCATTTACACTGATGATGGGAGTTTCTTTATATAGACTGATGAAATCACAGGGACAGCCAAAACCAAAAAACAATCACCCAATTCAGACTGGACTTAGCACTTGGTATTTTTAAAAATTCCTGGTGAGGACACTTCCTCCAACAATTCGGACATTCACATGCTCTGAACTTATTATATTCTAAAGCAGGAGTTCTTAACTTTCTTGTGTGTGTCTTAGACACTTTTTGTTGTCTGGTGACAGTGGCAGATATCCTTCTCAGAATAGTGTTTTTAAATTATTAAAATAAGATAAAGTGATATGATGGGAAAATGGTGGAGTAGGTCAGAAATTTCCAGGTTCTCCATATTTCCTCCACAAACAGAAAATCTCCATGAAATGAACATAGAACAAACAAAAACAAAAACAAAAAAAAACCGGTAAAGCAATTGTCCTAGGACAACTTGAGAGGATCTCAGAGAAGACTCCTAGAGCTGAGTTTGGTCCCAGTGAAGTGTAAACACCTCCAGGCCAACTCCAATGAATCAACAAACAGCAGGCCTGGAGGGAAGCAACTAGGGCTCAAGAAATTACACCTCAACTTTCACATCATTCACAGCCTCAAGATATTTCACCTCAAAAACTTTTACCGCACAGCCTCAGGAACTTTCACCTTATGAACTTTTACCTCACAAACTTTCATTTAAAGCAGAGCAGACGCTAAGTGAGGGAAGACTGAAGGACCTCCTACTATTTCCAGAAGTCAGGCTTAGGGATGCTGACCAGACATGATCCCAGGCTGTGCCTATGGTGGAGGAGAAGTAAGCACACATCCCACAAGTGTGGTATGGCAGGGAGCAAGAACATTTTGGGAGCAGCATGATTGGGTCTTGGGGAGGAAGAGAGGATCCCTGAGGTTGAGACATTGGAAAGAATTAAGAAAACAAGTTAGAAGGACCTGAGGCCTAGGATAACATTACCCACAGTTTGGGATTAAAACTTGATAATGATAATATTAAGCTGCTAAAAATAAGACAAATTAAAAATAAAAATGAGTATGCAAAGGTAAAAGAATCCGAAAAAAAACCTGATAGCTGCTTTGGTGTAAAAGAAAATCTGGGTTCATATTTAAGAAAAAGATAGTGAGGTTTAAAAAAAAGCCCCTCCTACACTAAAGAGTAATGTAAAGTGGTCATAAGCTCAAAAAGAAATATTGGGAGACCTTTAAAAGTAATTTAAAAGCCAAATAAGAGAGAATAGGGAACAAGTTAGAAAAAATAATAAAACAGTCCAAGAAAATTATGAAAAGAAAGTTAATTAGAAGAGGAGACACAAAATTTTTAAAAATATTTATTTAGTTTTTAGTTTTCAACATTAACTTTTAAAAGATTTTTGAGTTTTAAATTTTCTCCTCTTCCATCCCCTCTACCCTCCCCAGGATGACATGCAATCTGATAAAAGACATACATGTACAATCATATTAAATATATTTCCACATTAGTCATGTTGTAAAGAAGAATTAGAGCCAAAGGGAAAAACAACAAGAATGAAAACAACCTAAAATACTGTGCTTCAATCTGCATTTAAACTCTGTGGTTCTTTTACTAGATATGGATAGCATTTTCCATCATGAGTCTTTTGAAATTGTCTTATATCACTGCATTCCTAAGAAGAGTTAAGTCTATCACACAATGTTGCTGTTATCAAGTACAATGTTTTCCTGGTTCTGCTCACTTCATTCAGCACTAGTTCATGCAATTCTTTCCAGATTTTTCTGAAGACTGTTCATCATTTCTTATGGAAAAACAATATTCCATTACATTCACATACTACAACTTACTTGTTCAGTCATTCCCCAATTGATGGTCATCCCCTCAATTTCCAATTCTTGGTCATCACAAAAAGAACTGCTAGGAATATTTTTGCACATGTGGGTCCTTTTCCCATTTTTATGATCTCTTTGGCATATAGATCTAGTAGTGATATTGTTGGATCAAAGGGTATGTACAGTTTCATAGCCCTTTGGACGCAGTTCCAAATTGCTCTCCAAAATGGTTGCATCAATTCACACTACCATCACCAATACATTAGGGTTCTAATTTTCCCACATCTTCTCCAACATTTATCATTTTCCCTTTTTGTCATGTTAGCCAATCTGATAGATGTGATGTGGTACCTCAGAGTTGTTTTGATTTGCATCTCTCTAATCAATAGTGATTTAGAGCATTTTTTCATATGACTATTCATAGCTGTAATTTCTTTATCAGAAAACTGCCTGTTCATATCTTTTAACTATTTATTAATTAGTAAATGACTTGAATTCTTAATAAACTTGATTCATTTCTCTTATAAACTTTTATTCTTAAAAACCTGATATATCTTGGAAATGAGGTCTTTATCAGACACTATATGTAAAAATTGTTTCCTAGCTTTCTGCTTTCCCTCTAATCTTGGTTGTGTTGACTGTGCAAAATCTTTCAAATATAATTTAATCAAAATTATCCATTTTGCATTTCATGATGTTCTCTGTCTCTTGTTTGGTCATAAATTTTTTCCTTCTCCATAGATCTGACATATCAACTATTCCTTGCTCTCCTAATTTGTTTATAGTATCACTCCATATGTCCACACCATGCACCCATTTAGACTTTATCTTTGTATGCAGTGTAAGATGCTGGTTTGTGCCTAATTTCTGTCATACTATTATCCAGTTTTCCCAGGAGTTTTGTCAAAAAGTTTGTGGGTTTATTAAAAAGTAGATTACTATAGTCATTGACTACTGTGTCTTGTGTACCTAACCTGTTCCAAAGATCCATCACTCTATTTCTTAGCCAGTCCCAAGTAGTTTTGATGATTGCTGTTTTATAATACAATTTTAGATCTGGTATGACTAGTCCACCTTCCCTTGCATTTCTTTTAATTAACTCCCTTGATATTCAGGAACTTTTGTTCTCACAGATAAATTGTGCTCTCATTTTTTCTAGTTCTATAAAATAAATTTTGGCACTTTGATAGGACAATTAATTAATTAATTAATTGATTAATTAAGATTAAATTATCTTTTCTTATTGTATTAACTCGGCCTACCTATGAATAACTGATGTTTTATCTAATTATTTAGATCTGACTTTATTTGTGTGAAAAGTGTTTTATAATTGGGTTCATATAGTTCATGGGTTTGTCTTGGCATATAGACTCCCAAATATTTTATATTGTTTATAGTTACTTTAAGTGAAATTTCTCTTTCTGTCTCTTGCTATTTGACTTTGTTGGCATATATATATTTAATCCACTCTGCTATTTGCTTCTGTTTTATGGGAGAGTTCATCCCATTCACATTCGCAGTTATGGTTTCTAACTATGTCTTTCCCTCCATCCTATTTCTCCCATTTAGCTTTCCTCTCTCCCTTTCATTTCTCACTAGTGTTTTGCTTCCAACCAATGCCCCCCTTAATCTGCCTTCTCTTTTATAGCCCCTTTCCCTTTCCTTTCTCCTCCCCCCATTACTCCATCCTTCCCTTCCAACCTCCCTTCTATCCACCCCCTCCCCATTTTCCCCCTTATCCATCCTACTTCCTATAGGGTAAGATAGATTTCTATACACAAGTGAATGCCATTCCCTCTTTGAACCAAATCCAAGGAGAATAAGGTTTAAACAATGCTTGTTTCCCTTCCTTCTCTCCTCTCTTCTATAATAAATCTTTGTACCATTTCATGTGATGTAATATCCCCTTTTCTGTCTCCTCATTTCCTCTTCTCTTAGCACAATCCTTTTTTTACTCTTTAATTTTTTTATCAACAAATCAAAGTCAACTTATACTAACACCCTCTGTCTATGTATATACCCCTTTTAAATGTCATAATAATGATAGTTTTCAAGAGTTATAGGCATCATCTTCTCATATAGGGATGTAAATAGTTAATCCTTATTGAATAACATGTTACTGTTATTTTCTTTCTTGTTTACCTTGTATTTTAGCATGTTGAGCCTTGTATTTGAAGATCAAATTTTTTGTTGAGCTCTCTTTTCACCAGGAAAGTTTCATGTGGAAGTCACATATTTCATTGAATGTCCATTCCCTTCCCTGAAAGATTATGCTCAGTTTTGCTGGGTAGTTGATGTTTGGTTATAATCCAAGCTCATTTGCCTTACAGAATATCATATTCCAAGCCTTCTGATCCTTTAAGATAGAAGTTACTGTGTAATCCTGACTGCAGTTCCATGATATTTAAATTATTTCTTTCTCTTCAAAACATGTTTGTACCTTCTTTTCCATTCGGTCAATTATAATTTTTAAGGAGTTATTTTCTTGAGTTAATTTTTGCCTTCCTTTTCCAACTTGTTGACTCTCTCTTGCATACCTCTCATTTGTTTTCCCAATTTTTCTTCCACCTTTCTTATTTGACTTTTAAAATTCTTCTTGAGTTCTTCCAAGAAGGCTTTTTGGGCTTGGGACTAATCCATATTTCTCTCTGAGGTTTTAAACGAAGGTATATTGACAATGTTGTCCTCTTCTCAGTTTGTGCTTTGACCTTCCCTGTCCGCATAATAATTCTCTATGGTTAGTATTCTTTTTTTGCTTTTTGCTCATTTTGTTTGCCTATTTCCTGGCTTTTAAAGTTGAGCTCTCCTGCTAGAGCAAAGGAAGAACTATCCCAAGCTTCTTGTGCTGGGTGTCAGGGACCTTGTCACTGGCCCTTGTGTGCTAGGACCTCAAGTGCCTGCAACTATAGACTGTAGGAGTCTGGCAGCTTACTTTGTGCTGAGCTGGGGTCCTAGTTGGTGGTATCTGGAATGTGCTGAGGTCAAGTGGGATTTTTTATGCATTCCCCTAGGGTTACCCTAAAGTACATGGAGGTTTGCCTTCTGCAGGATACCTGTGGGCTAGAGAGCTACACTGAGGCATGGGTAGTGGGGTTTGGCTTTTAGAAGATGTCTGCCCTCCCAGAGAGGTGCTGAAACACATAGAGGTTCAGTTCCTAGAGGATGCTTGTCTAACTGGAGAGCTATACTGAGGCCTGGGGTGGGGCACTAAGGTACTGGAAGATGCTTGTTTGACTGCCCAGGGCTGCCTGAAAGCAAGGGGAGGTTGGCTGCTAACGGACACCTGCCTGCTTGAGTCTATGCTGGCACACATAGTGGTTCTCTGAACTGCAATCTGCTGGTTCTCCTGGCTATGCCAAGGCACATGGATCATCCTGGTGTTGGCACTTGCCTGCTCTACCACCCCAGGGCTCAAGGTCTCCTGCTGGTCTGCTGAGGATGGAACTTGTTGCTGGCTTGCTGAACTGCACTCCCCTCTTCATCCAAGTGAAACTGACCTTTCTTGGCACCCCTTCACATTTTTCAGGCCAACAAATTGCTTTTCCCTGTCTTTCTGTTGTCTCTGCTGTTCCAGGATTTTGGGGTGCCATTTTGGGGGGTTTTCAGAGGTCAGTAAGGGAGAGTGAGATTGATGTACTGCTTACTTCTCCATCTTGGCTGCTGGAAGTCCTGTGGATACAAAATCTTGAGAAAAGAACTCCTTGAAAACTAGTATTGGGCAAGTAGAATTAAATGATGTTATAGGACATCAAGATACAATAAAAGTAGAAAAATATATAATATATTGAAATATTTTTTTTAAAAAAACTAGAAGAGAATCTGGAATATCTCCTTAGGAAAAAAAAATGACTGATCTGGAGAACAGATCAAGGAGGACAATATGAGAATTGTCAGATTACCCAAAAGTTATGATATCACAATAAATTATTAAGGAAAACTGCCTTGAAGTTCTAGAACAAGAAGATAAAGTAGAAGTAGAATGAATCCACTGATCACCACATGAAAGAGATCCTAGGAAGGGAACTTACAAGAATGTCATAGTCAAGTTTCAAAATTCCCAGGTGGAAGAGAAAATACTGCAAGCGACAAGAAAAAAGTAATTTAAGTACCAAGGAAAAACAATCAGGATTTCCTAAGACCTACCAGCTTCTACACTAAACGACCATAGGCCTTAGAACATTATATTTCTGGCACCGCTAAGTGGTTCTGTGGATAGTATGCCGGTTCTGAAGCCTGGAAGGCCTTGAGTTCAAATCCAGCCTCAGACACTTACCACTTACTAGCTGTGTGTGTGACCTTGGGCAAGTCACTTAAACCGAATTACCCTGCCTTCCCCCTTCCAAAAATGGGGGGTGGGGGAGAACATTATATTTCAAAGAGCAAAAGAACTGGGGTTTAAATAGCAAAGTTGAGTATAATTCTGAATGGGAAAAAATGGAATTTGATTAATTGAAAGACTTTCAGGTATTTGTAATAAAAAGACCTCAACTCAATGGAAAATTTTATATAAAAGATCCAGAATAAATATAATGAAATCATTAAAGACTAATTATAAGGCACTAATGAAATCATTAAAGTTTTTACTTGTGATATATGAAAATGTTATCAGTATTCTTCAAACTGTTATCATTCCTAAGATTGTTTGAAAGAAAGGTTGACAGTTGTATATGATGGAATGATTCTAAAAAACAAAATTTTGTAGGAAAAGGTAAAAAAGAGCAATTATCTCATAAAATGGGGTATGAAAAGAAGAACTAATAGAGGAAACAGGTGGGGTGGACAGAAGGCTGGTAATGTTGTAAACTTACTATCATCTGGGTTGAAAAGGAAACAAAAATGTGCATCTGAAGAAGTTTATTAGTCCTCTGAACTTCTAGACAGGTGAGAAAATAGGGTTGGGAAGTGACATTTAAAAGGGTGTGTAGAATAAAATTAGGAGGCTGGGGGGAGAAGATAAGGGAGGGCATTTTAGAGGAGTGGGCAAAATAAGGAGTAAGAATAAGTGAATAAGATAACAGATAGAGTAAAAAGAGGCTGAGAAGGAAAACTGAGTAAAAAGATGGCGCAAAATTCATAAATAGTCATTATAACTTTGAATGTAAATGAAATGAACTAATTTTAAAATAAGAATTCATTATTTAATAAAAAATTATTGTGAAACCTGGAAAGCAGTATGGCAGAAACTGAGCATACATCAATTTATACACCACATACCAAGATAAGATCCAAAGGGATACATGACCTAGATACAAAGAGAAATTTTTCAAGAAAGCTATAAGAACATGGAATATATTATCTTTCAGACTTATGGATAGGTGAATAATTTATGAATAAATAAGAGGTAGAGAGCAAAGTTAGATGTAAAATGAATAATTTCAAATACATTAAATTTAAAAGATTTTGTTTCAAAGAAGACAAATGTAACAAAAATAAGAAGGAAAGCAGAATATTGAGGGGAAATTATACACATTTTATCAGATAAAGGTTTCATATCTAAAATACATAAAGAACTTTGTTAGATCTAGAAGAATATGAGTCATTCCCAAACAGATAAATGGTCAAAGGATATGAACAGGCAGTTTTCCAATGAAGAAATCAAAACGATTTATAGTCATAAAAATATGCTCTAAATCATTATTGGTTAGAGAAATGCACATTAAAACAACCTTGAGATATCATTTTGACCCTACCAGATTGCCAAAAATTATAGAAGGGGAAAGTGACAAATTTTGGAGAGGATGTGGAAAAAATGGGACACTAATTCATTGTTGGTAGAATTGTGAGCCGATCCAACGATTTTGGAGAGAGATTTGGAATTATACCCAAATTGTTATTAAGCTACTTATATACTTTGACTTTGCAGTGCCACTGCTAGGTCTATTTCCAAAGATAAGGAGGGAATAATGGAAAGAACTGTATGTGCTAAAATGTTTATGGCAACTCTTTTTGTGGTGGCAAAGAACTGGAAATGGCAGGGATGCCCATTGACTAAGGAATGACTGAACTACTTTGCTATAAGAAATGATGTACTCCATGATTTTAGAAAAACATGACAAGACTTGCATGAAATAATGAAGAGTAAAATGAGCGAAACCAAGAGAACATTGTATACAGTAAACAGCAATGTTGTTTAAAGAATGACTTTGAACAAATAAGTTATTTTGACTATTATGAATCTCTAACTATAAAGGACATTGAAGAAAGACACGATCTGCATCCTGAGAAAGAACTGATAAATTGAAGTATGTATAGAATGATTTTGCATATATTTACCTATTTGTGTCTAATGGTAGGCGTCTGTGGGGGGGGAGGGAAGAAAAAAAGAAATTTAAATAATAATTTTGTTGCATATTTAAAGGAATAGCAAGTTGTGCATGGTAGGTTTGCAGTTTCATATACAATCGTCCTGTTTATTGTACAATGTTATAAAAATGCTTGTTTTATTACATAAATTGAAAATAAAATTTAAAAAATAGAATGACAAAGGAAACCAACTATATTGAAATATAAGTGTATGTGTAACATATTGTATATATGTATAACATATATGTTCATGTACACATGTTGATATATGTATTTATTTTTTAAACAAGCTCACTGATACCAAGTTAAGAACTCCTGAGAGTTTTGCCTGGGGCACAGAGAAGTTCAGTGATTTGTCCAATCAGCATGAAACCAGCATGAAACAGAAGTGGGGGGAACCTACGGGTCTTCCTGGCTCTGAGGTCACTTCTCAATTAACTATGGCAAACTGTTTTTTAGGGCTGGGTGATATAGGCCATTGCTGTCAAACTCAAATAGAAATGGGGCCACTGACTGTACATAAGGATTCCATAGTGACTTAGAAAAACACGTTAACATTTATTTTACAGTATTTTGTTTATTTTTAAAATCTTTCCCAATAATATTTTAATCTGATTTGGGTTGCAGAGGAAGGGGAGGGAGGGAGAGAGAGAGTAGAGAGTTTGTGGGCCACGTGCAACCAGTATATTTGACACCTCTCATATATGAAATGGAACTCTCACTAAGGGAAATTCTTAAAATGATCACATATGTAGAGTGATGTTGTCCAAACTATGGCTTGAGCTAGATCTATGGATTGATAAACAATGTAGGTAGCCCTTACCAGCTTCCAATAGCTAAGGTCTTGGCATCTTGTTTCTGATAAAGAGATTATAGAACAAATAAAGGAAAAAAAACCAATAAAACACAAAACCATGACATCATATGAGTACATGATGAGTAAAATATTTTAACCTGGAAAATGTTTGAAAGTATTTTTTTTTCCAATAGATTCTAGGACAGTAGAAGCCTTTTATGATGTATAAATGTTGCTTCCCTTTATAAATGTTCTAAGGCTCTGCCATTGAGGACCATCAGACCTATGTGTGCAAGGATGACAGAAGAGATGAATGGGGGAATTTATCATTCTTCCCCCATGGGACCCATGTAAAGTCTGCCCTTTAGCTGTCCTTTGGTCAGTCACCATAACCACTATTTGAAAGGCCTGTCACTGCTTGTAATTCTGACTTTTTGGTTCTAGTTCTGCCAGCCTCCCAAAAGACATGCTGGCCTTCTCAAGGCCCTTTTTTTTCTGCCTGTAGACCAAGGGATCTTTGGGGAATGTGCTGTTTGAATAGCAAAAATTATGCACAGCCTTCAAGTCTGTCTTTCAGGTCTGAAAAGTCTAAGCTATTCTTAGAGTCACATTAACATACTGCAATACTTTTTTCAGGTTAATCAATAGGTTAAAGATTCATTTTTTAATTTAAGAGATTGTCCCAAAGGATAAATTTGATGACCTGATCTTTCTCTGCCTCTCATTATTCTGAACTCAAACTTCGGGTTCAAAAAAGTATTTCTTTATATTCTCTCTGTCTCTCCGTCTCTGTCTTTCTGTCTCTCTCATTCTCTCTCCTACCTCTGTGTGCTTCTCTTTTTTCTCTCTGTCTCTCTTATCCCTCTATCTTCCCACCCACTCACCCCCATTCAATTAACCAGTGCTTCTATCTGCTAGGCATTGTGTGAAATACTAAGGATACAAAAAAAAGGTGAAAATAATTACTGTCCTCAAGGAGCTTACTTCCCTTTCCAAATTTCTTCCCACATGGCCTAAGGTACACCAATGCATTAGTTCTGTCATAGCAACAATCAATACTATAGGCAGCAGAGAGGGAAAGGCTTAGTCCTTGTACCTATGGATAGATTTCAGGGAGTGTCTGTTACAGGGATGGGGAACCTGCAGCCTCAAAGCTACATATGGCCCTCTGGTCCTCAAGTGTGAAGTTTGGATTCAAGCCAAAGGCGATACTTGAAGACCTAGAGGGTCACATGTGGCTTTGAGGCTGCAGGTTTCCCACTCCTGGGTAAATATGAATGGAAAAATAATCAAGTCTTTCTTTCACGAACCTTTCATTTCCTTTTTAATTCTTCATCCTTTGCTGTATGCATTTAAAAACACTATTTTGAGAAGGGTTCCTTGACACCAAAATCATTAAGAGACCCTGAATTGTAGAGCTCAGCACTGAGCCCACAATTTGCTGAGCATTGAACACAGCTGGTATGTAGTATGCCCCTGTTGTGGTAAGAGGCAAGGGTAGTGTTACCAGAACTACTGAAGAACGATTAAAGACAATTGTGCTTCTGAACTGAACCAAGTTGGCCCACTTGTGTACCTTATTAGGAGCTTTAGACTGCCCACAGAACCAGAGAAAGCCCTAGGAAAGCTTTGGGGACATAAACAGGATCCCTGTACTGTTTATACTATACTATCTGAATTTTCCCTCCAACTAGGGCAACAAGCATTTATTAAGTACCTAATCTGTGCCAGATACTTTACAAATATTATCTCATTTAACCCTGCCAAGTAGGTACTGTTGTCTCCGTTTTGCAAATGAGGAAACTGAGTTAGACAGGTTAAATGACTAGCCTAGGGTCACACAGCAAGTATCTAAGACTGGATTGGAATGGAGACTTTCCTGACTAGCACAAGCCACTGGGCCACCAAGCTTCTCTCCCAAAGAAACCTTCCCTGATATGTCTGTGTCTTTGTGTCCCTTCCCTGATATGCCAATCATAATAGAGACAATCAAAGTATACTGTGTGTGTAACTGTATTCCTTCTCTAAGTGTGTGGTATCTTAGGTCTTGTATCTTGTGGGGGGCTGAGTCAGTGATGAAAAAGACCTTTCAGAAATTGTTTCAGCCCTATTTTTGATGAGGTGTAGGCTCTGGGACCCCCCTTGAGCTCCTTGAATCTTTGAGGTACAGGCTCTGGGAAAGTAAATGTTCCCAGGGAAGACATTTGCCTGAGGTCATGAGCCTTAAGTTGTGGCTCTGCCCAAGTCTTTAGCCCCCTTTGTTCCAATAGTTTCCCACCCTTAATGTTCCTGTTCCCACCCTTAAACTGGCCTGACCCACCACCATCAATGGTAGCCTCCAGCAACTTCTCACCCTTAATCACTCATTACTGGAGTCTGACCTCATCTTGACTCCTGAAGATCCTCCCTACTGGAGTCTGACCTCATCTGACTCCTCCTGAAGACCCTCCCCAATCTCCTCCTCTGGACCATCCCTAGATTCCTCCCACAACCTTTCTGTATGTAGAATCCCATCTTCCGTCCATGTGGTGTGATAGCGCCATGGAATAGCTTAGCAGAGACTTGCTCTGTAAGTCTACCCCATATCTTTCAATAAACTTCACTTTTTTCTTGGCTGAGAAGACTTGACTGGAATTCTGTCAGCAGGACCTGGCATGTTGGGTAATTTGGGGTCTCAGGCAGCCCTAACCCTCTTTGGGTTCCTCTTCGTTTTGATATACCACTAACCTGAGATAATGTTGTAGCATGCCTAGGGCATTTCTGAAGCCAGATATTGCCTTTCTTTAAAAAAAAAATTTGGAGGGGGCAAGGCAGTTGGGGTTAAGTGACTTTCCCAAGGTCACACAGCTATATAAGTGTCAAGTGTCCGAGTTCAGATTTGAACTCAGGTCCTCCAGAGTCTAGGGTCAGTGCTCTATTCATTGCACCACCTACCTGCCCCAAGATATTGCCTTTTTAATCAAGCATTTAATCAAGCTCTTTTACCCCAGTAATCAACTCAACTTGTTTCCCCATCATTCTGAAGGGGCTAGCAAAGCAGACTGTGATAGCAAGGGTAACATCTCAGGCAATTGGCGTCATGGAGGATCTCCTTCTGGTCCCACAAGCCATAGCAACCCCACCTCTGCCTGATCCCACTAGATAATAAGAAACCATCTTTAAAGGTTACCTTGAGCATGCAATGACTTTGCTTGGCCATTGTTAAACTAATTTACAATTTAACCTCACACCTTTGGGGTATTCAAACAGAACAAAGAAATAATTCAACCTAAATTTAATACTGCATTATTAGATACTGAGTTTCTTTTTTTGATAGGGAACTTAAGAAGGGTGTTTTTTCCCCTCGAATATGGGATATATATGTAGAGGCAGTGTAGCACAGCTGATACAAAGTGCTGTGCTTAAAGTCACAAAGATCTGAGTTCAAATCCCACTTCTGACATTACTAGCTATGTGAACCTGGGCAAGTCACTTAACCTGTCTCAGCCTTAGTTGCCATATCCATGAAATAGGAATAATAAGAGCACCAATCTCATAAGGTAGTTGTGAAGATCAAATAAGATTTTACATATATGTATGTATATATACTATATATGTATGTACATACATACATACACATAATGCATGCATATACATATACAGTTTATACACACACATATATTTGTTGTTCAGTCATTCAGTAGTTTCTGATTACTTGTAATCACAGGGAGTGTAGCATGCCATTATTGTCCATGGGTTTTCTTGACAAAGATGTCGGAGTGGTGTGTGTGTGTGTGTGTGTGTGTGTGTGTGTGTGTGTGTGTGTGTGTGTGTGTGTTCCTTACCATTGACTGCCTGGCCCCCTAGGACAACCATCCTGAGGCTGACTGAGTGATTTGATGAGTGTCTTCCTGGAACCCCCACATGGCTGTGCTCTCTCTCTCACTCTCTCTCTCTCTGTCTCTCCCTCTCTCTCCCTCTCTCTCTTACTCTCCCCCTCTCCCTTTCTCTGGCTCGGTCTCCATCTTGTTCCACCTTCCCTCTGGCTGCCTTGTTCCCCCACCACCATTGTCTATCCCTGTTTCCCCCCACCCCCACCCCCCACTGAGTATCCTAGACATGTAACCACTGTGTGATCCTGAGCAAGTCAATTAACTTCTATCTAAGTTTCATTATCTGCAAAATTGAAATAGCAATAGCACCTACCTCACAAGATTGTCATAAGGATCAAAAGAGGAAATATTTGTAAAGCACTTAGCACAATGGCTGGTACAAAGTAGGCACTTCATAAATTCTTGTTCCTTTCTCGTTGTTCCCTTCCCCATATTGATCTTTCTGATGACATTCATATGCCTCTGACTAGATTCTTAGATCAAGGAAATGCCAGCAACATAATTTATCTATATTACAGCAAAGCCTTTGAAAAAATCTCTCCGTATAATACAAGATGGAAAGATATGGGCCAGATCAGACGTTCTCAGTCTTTTTAAGTAGGAGAAACTCTTATTTTAAACATAAAAAATGTAGATCCCCACATGAAAGTGAGCATACTATTAGTATCCATTGATTGCAAAAAAAAATATGAGGATGGAAAGCTGTTGGGAATTTAGAAGTATTTTTAAATCTCATAGAAGCATCTACATGTAATTGAAAAATAGTAGAATGTATAAGGCATATTTTTATTTGTTTTACTGAATCACACTGCAGATTTTTTCATAAAAATTAAGATATTTCATAGACTTTTGGACTCTCTCCTCTCCAGAAGCCCTCAGTCCCATAGACTTATAAATAATTGAATAACTAGGCCCAAAGGGTAGTTGGATTTATTTAATGAATTGATGTCAATGTGGAGGGAAGTCTCAAGCAGAGCGTCCCAGGGCATCTCTCTTTGGACGGATATAGGCTATGTTAGAAGATAGAGTCAAAATGCAAAAACATCTTGATAGGCTCTAATGATGAGTTGAATTTGGTGAGAATTTTGATAAGATTAAAAGTTGTCATACACATATTTACAACATCAATTATAAAAGTAGGATGACAGCAATGTATAACCAGATAGCAATTCATATGAGTAAGATCTGGAGGTTTCAGGGAACTACAAGTCCTAGAGGAATCAACAGTATGAGAGACAGCATGTTATAATGGAAAAAATGCTGGACTGGAAGTCAGAGGATCCATATTTTAATGTCACTTTTGCCATCTCCTACCTGTGTGACCTGGAGGAAATCACCTTACCTCTCTCTAGCAGTGGAACACTAAATATCTTCAAAGGGTCCCTCCAGCTATAAGCTGATGATAATATGAAAAATTTGCATTTATATAGTGCACTAAGGCTGGCAAAGTGCTTTACCAATATCTCATAGGTGATCCTCACAACAACCCTGAGAGGTAGATACTGCTATTATCTTCATTTAACGGCTAAGAAAACTGAGGCAAATAAGAGCCTTAGTGACTTGTCCAGGATCCCACAGCTAGTAACTGACTGAAGCCAGGCTTGAACATTCTGTGACTCCAGGTCCAATCATGTATCTGCTGTGCCTCTTAGTTACCTGTTATGATCCCCTGTTTGCCACAAAAGCTTATGCAATGTTATACTGTATTCATAGACACAGAATGTCCACAACTTTCCACTCAAGTTGTCTTCTGTTGCATCACCATGGCTTAGGGGTGACTCTGATCTCTCTGCTACTAGAACATCAACTCCAGCAGGTTCTCACAGGCTTCTAACTACGGACTGGATAGAGGGCTGGACTTGGAGTCAGGAAGACATGAGTTGAACTCCTGACTCGGATGCTTATTTAGTTTTCTCTTCCAGGGCAAGTCCCTTAACCTCTCTCAGCCTCTGCTTCCTCATATGTAAAATGGAGACCTACTTCACCAAATTGTTATGCGGATCAAATGACATGACAGATGTAAAGGGCTTTACAAACCTGAAAGTACTACATAAATGCTGGCTGTTATTACCAAGCTGGAAAGAAGGGCTTTCAGTATGTTGAATGAAAGAAGGCAGGTCTGTTGTCAGAAGAGTCAGTTCCTATATTATTTACACAGGGATAAACATTTTGACCACAAAAACTCACCAAAACCATTTGGATGGTTGCCAACTGTGTAGGTGGAAAGAGTGGCCACACCAACAAAATCATAAATCTTTCAAGCATTGAGGTAATGGTTAGGGAATAATCCTACTGAGAGCTGCACTCAGTATAACACATTTGGAATATTATGCTAAATTCTGGGTTCCACATCAAAGAAAGAATATGGATAAGCTTAATATGCCCCAAAAGGGGAGAAAATAATAAATCATTAAGCGTTTATTAGAACCTACTATGTGCCAGGATCTATACTTTGTGTCTATATCTGTCTCTTGCACCTAGGTTACTAACTATACCTATTGGAAGCTGTTGAATTGAATTAAATTGAACTTATCTAGGAGCCCGTAATTAAAATTTCAATGTTATGAAAATTTTTTTTAGCTATAAGTAATTCAAAAATGGGAAGAGTGGCCTCAGGACATAGCATGTCTTTCCTCCCTGGAAGCATTTAAGCATTGACCAGATAACTAATAACAAGGATGTTGTAGAGAACATTCCTAAGCCATAGAAAGTACTGTATCCAAATTGACAATTTTTCAGATGATGATACTAGAATTTATATATTCAAATAAATATTGTCCCTTCAAAACAGAAAGGAAGGTGGTGGTTATTAAGGGGCATTCATGGCTTTATCAAAGCTACGTGTGGGATCTCACAAATCAAATTGTCACACCGCTTTGCTGATGACCTTTGGAGTCGGTGGCACATTCTTTGAATATCTTCAATGGCAGCAAAGCTTCAGCTTCTGGGAGGATTGAGTTTTATTTTCAGGAATATCAAAATCATTTAAAACTAACTCTAGTAACTAAAGTAGATGATCAAGTCTGGAGACGCTGATTGAGATTAAAAACAAATGTATGTGTATGAGGTAATGAGGCTGGCTTGTGCCGAATGATCAGCAAGGACAGTGCAATAGGACTTGTGTATCTGAAGCCAAATCAGACCTCAGACCCTCGCTGGCTGTGTGACCCTGGGCAAGTCATTTGATCCTGTTTGCCTCGGTTTCCTCATTTGTAAAATGAGTTGGACAAGGAAATGGCAAACCATTCTAGTATCTTTGCCAAGAAAACTCCAAATAGGTTCACAGAGTCCGACGTAACTGAAACGATGGAACAAAAGCATTCATGTAGTGCTTACTATGTGTTTGACACTGTGCTAAATTCTCTACAACTATCATCTCATTCAGTCCTCACAATAATCATGGGAGGGAGAGGCTACTGTTATAGTCGAGGAAACTGGAGCAAACCGAATGACATACCCAGAGTCACACAGCTAGTAAGTTTCTAAGGTCAAATTTGAACTCAGGTCTTCTAGGGTGGTTGAGGGTATCATAGAATTAGACCTTAAAAAAGATCTCAGAAGTCATCCAGTCCAATCCACAAGTGAGGAACTGAGGCTCAAAAAAGTTAAGTGATTTAGCCAAAGTCACACAAAGGTAAGCACCAGAGGAAGGATTTGAAGTTGGGTCCTCTGACCCCAGCACCAATGAGCTTTCCACATCATGCTTCACTATATCAAATTCAGTAGGGTACAGTAGGGTGCTTTGGCACCCTTATAGAATCGTTGTTATAATTTAAATCTGATTATTGACTCAATGGTACATTTACTTTGAAAAGTAATACTCATTTGCCTGGAACATTTGTTCAGAAACCAGTATTAACACATTTTTGGTTATACTCTGTACGTGCCCATGTTTTCTCTATTGAAAACCCCTAAAGGCCAAGGGCCCTACCTCCTTCATGCTCTGTCAGGCATTATCAGCCCTCAGTGAGTCTTCAGGAATTGTTCAGTGACAAAGAAGAGAAATACCTGCCAGCTGCTGAGCACACAGCACACTGCCCTTCAGGGCTGGAAAAGAAGAAAAGAATGTAAAGGCATATCAGGGCCCTGTTCTCTCCTAATCTATTCAACAAATATGTATTAAGCACCTTTGAAACAGCCCATTGTTTATGTTCTGCTGACTCATCTTTTCAGGACACTCTATTTAGGGACCTTGGGTCACACATGCAAAGGAACTGGGGGAAAGGAACCTGTTCCCCTGCATCCCCTCCCACGAGCATCATTCCCTGGGATAGCAATTAGTAGATGCATGAGATGGCATAAATATACACTCTTTTAGAAGCTGCCTTATTTTAGCACAGACAGATGAGAATATGACTCTTTTCTCTCTGTCATTGTAATTCCATTTGCTCATCCTTATTGGTCTGTATCAGGCAAACTCACCAGCAGTTGAATATTCTTTTCACACGCTGCCCCAGGCATGCTGTACAGGCTGGAGGCTATATCAGCTCACTTGGATGACCTGAGGGAGTCCCCACTCTTGGCTAGGGGGATGCTCTGCAGCTCTCTTGGGAATATTGCCAGTCTCGATCCCAATTTAACTCTATGGTCAATTTGCCCAGCCTCACACTAGGAAGCTGGCTTTGAGAGCAAAGTTATTCATAACAACACCAGGGGAGCCAGTGACTCAAGGGGACACAATATCACTCCATAATCTCTTAGAAGCTTGGCTAATAGAAAGTCAAGCAACTTTTCAAGGGGATGTTTCAGGTTACACAAACATCCACTTCATAGTGCAAAATAGAGATTACCTTGTTCAAGAAGGAATCAAAAAGAAAACTGCATTTTGGACCCTGCTCAGCAGACTTGACTATTGCTGCCAATCACTAAAACAAGCAATCCTCTATAAAAACAATCCAAAAGATGCTGTAAAAACAGAACATTGGGATGGACTCAGAGGTTTTTATGACCTTTATGCAGAACCTTACTGGATTCTATTGTGAGCAAATCAATCAATAAACATTTGTGAAAACCCTACCATGTGCCAGGAACTGTGTCAAGTCCTGGAAATACAAAAAGAGGCAAAAGGCAGTCCCTGTCCTCAAGGAGCTTACAATTTTATGGTTCCTGTCACATTCTTTCCTTCCCCCATTGTAATAGCAATGAAATTCAAAGTTCTATCTGTATTGCTAAGCTAAGAGGTACTTAGCACCTAGTTTCAAATTAAGCCTATGTTAAAGAAACAGAAAGTATGAATCCCTGTTGCTGACAAAACAAGAAGGGGCTGAACAGGGAGGAATAAGACTGTATATAAGGAAAAACCCCAGCTGGGAAAGTCAGAATTTCCTGGGAACTTATGGTCGCAGAGCTTCTTCTTAGGGCCAGTCAAGCTTTTGAAGACTCCTGAGGGCCAGTCGGAGCTGTCAGAGGAAGCATGACTGTGGTGTTAGTACTTTGTCTGTTTGTGGCCTTATTGAGCCTTGACTTCTAAGGAACAGAGACTGTAAAGGATTCAACATGGACTAGACACTGTGAGCTTCAGTGTGGAACAGGAACCACAGAGAGCTGGATAAGGAATTGGGGGCTGTCTGCCTTTGAACCCAGGTGACAGTTTGGTGGATTCAGGTGGGAGCTGGGATCATGGAAGGGAAATCATGAAAGCTGAAAGCCTGCCTTGAGTCAAGATGAAAAGACCTGTCTGTAAATACTGAATAGTGACTGACCCTGATGTGAGGTTTTGCTTGGGACTCACTTTGGGAAGAGTTGTGTGATTTCACCAGCTGTTGAACCTCCCCAGGCTTTGAAAACCCAGATGTTGGTGCCTCCCTCTCTGGTCACTAAATAGGTACAGATATAATGGTCAGTCAGTTGGAAGCCCTGTCTGCTGAATTGTGTTATTTTTTGTTGAGTAGTGACTGATGGAATTGTAATTTATTTGTGCTTGTATTTTGTAATTGAATTAAAGACTCTGTGATTGACTAAATGAATGTACTACCCAGAGGTAGAGTACTTTGATTCCATGATATTTGAACTGCTTCTTTCTAACTGCTTGTAATATTTTCTCCTTGACTTTGGAGCTCTGAAATTTGGCTGTAATGTTCCTGGGAGTTTATATTTTAGGATCACTTTCAGGAGATGATTGGTGGATTCTTTCTATTTCTATTTTGCCCTCTGGATCAAAGACAAGAGGGCAATAATTTCTTGTAATATACTGTCTACACTTTTTTTTTAATCATGCCTTTCAAGTAGTCTAATAATTTCTTAAATTGTCCCTCCTCAATCTATTTTCCCGGTCAGTTGTTTTTCAGATGAGATATTTTATATTTTCTTCCATGTCTTTTATTCTTTTGACATTGCTTTATTGTTTCTTGATTTCTCATAAAATCATTAGGTTTCATTTGCCCATTCTCATTTTTAAGGAATTATTTTCTTTGGTGAACTTTTGTACCTCTTTTCCCATTTGGCCAATTCTGCTTTTTAAGAAGTTATTTTTCTTCACTGAGCTTTGTCCCACCTTTTCCATTTGGGAAATTCTGCTTTTTAAAATTCAGTGAATTTTTGTGACTTTATTTATCATCAGACCAATTTTGCTTTTTAAGGTGTCATTCATCAGTATTTTTTGCACCTCTTTTACCTAGCTGTTCGTTTTCTTTTCATAATTTTCTTGCATAACTCTCATTTTCCCCCCAATTTTTCCTCTACCACTAATCTCTTTCTTTAAGTTTTCCAGGAATTCCTGTTGGACTTGGGTTCAATAAGTATTTTTCTTTGGGCTTTGTTTGTACTTGTTTTCACATTGTTTTCTTTTTCTCAGTTTATGACTTAGTCTTCCCTGCCAGCATAGTAGCTTTTTATAGTCAAATTATTTTTGGTGTTGTTGTTTACTCATTTGCTGAGGCTATTTCTTGACTGTGAAACTTATGTTAAAATTGGACTTTTCTCACTTGGGAATGAGCACTGTCCCAAGTTTCAGGTTTCTTTGTGCCGCTGTTTCAGAGCTAGTTCTGGGGATCTGTAATTTTTCAGTATTTCCAAAGTAGTGTGATTCAGTGAGAGTTGTGGTCACTGCTCTCCTATTTTACACTCTTGTTCTTACCCAGGAAGAGTCCCTGCTCCTCCGCAACCACAAGCAGTAGCACTCCTTTTGGCCCAGGAACTATGATCAGGTCCCCTGCTCTCCAGCAATCCTACAATTGCTAGCACTCTTCTCCACCCTGGAATTGCAATCCAGACTACATATAGGCAGTAGAATTGCAAATCATCACCAGCTGAACCAATGCCAGCAAAGGGCCCTCTGTAATATCTTTCTGACCACTCTTACCATCTCTAAGATGGAAGCTCCCAGTGACTGCCACTTTCAAGGCCCATTGCTGGTGTTCTTGTCATGTCCTTGGCCAGGTACCGTCCTAGTGTGATTGTCATCTAATGCTGGCCTACTACTTTGTGTTGGGCTAGAAAAAATGTCTTGCTCTGACTTTTTGTTGGTTCTGCCACTCCAAAATTTGACTTGAGGGGTTATTTTGAAGTTGTTTGGAGGGGAATATTCGTAGAGTTCAGTTGCGTTGCTTTCTGTACTCTGCCATCTTGGCTCTGCCTCCTACTCAACACTTTTATACGGAACCCAGAGGGCATGATAAAATCCTTCAGCTAACTAGAATCGATTTCTTGTCTCATATTATTTAAGTTCATTATATGCCTTTCATAGACTTATCACACTTAGTCTAAGACCCCTGATTGATAGATTGTGCAACTTATTGCTTACTTTAAGTGGAATAGTATTGAGAAAATCAATCACCTCACTCTTACAATAAAGACAAAAGATAGAAAAAAGTGTTAAAGTCAAAGAAACAGAGTACATTAAATTTCTCATAGGACCATTGCCTAATTTCTTGTGCAACCAGTTAAAGATCTGCTGTTAGGCTGAGGGGGAACTCCAGTGCTCACTCTTTCTATTTCTACTTGGGATCCCTTTCATCTCCAGACTCATTAATATATATTAGGTTGAGTACTTGCAAAGTCTGACTCCATAGAAGAATTTAAGGTTCATTCCCCCGCAACTCTCTGGTTCTTTATACCCCTGCCCCAGACCCCAGGATCAAACCTATGGCCCTTAGACTCTAGGGCAGAGGTATAAAATATAGCTTTGGTTCAAACCTGAGGTTTCCTCAAAAGAAGGAGTATACAAGGACTTGATATACAGTGTGAATCAGGTATTGTATGATATTTATTTACTCCCTTAGAAAAGAAATGATAAAATAATCACAAGTGCACATTGACAAAATACATGAGCAAGCCCAGTAACTTCAAACTACTCTTATATTCTCCCAGGAGGCTCATACTTAAATTATCAAATCATGAAGCATTTTGGGGAGAACTGATGAACTGACATTTCAACTTCACCTTGGCTCTGCACTGCACAAACTAATACCTCCAAGTTCATATCTTTTGGAAATTCATGTCAGGAGTTGAGCTCATCCTTTTTTTCTGGTGATCATACTCTCTGATGCAGAAACTCCTGCTATCATTTAGCAACTACTGAAACTCCCAACTCTAGAATTCATAAGGTTGCCTCCCAATATCGCTATTCAATTACTTGTGCTCAGGAAAGAAATCCGAAAAAGAAAAAGCAGTCAAGGGCTCAAAGCCCAGGCTGAATTCACCTAGCTGAACTTCAGGTCTGGCTGACACATACAAGTGGTTTGTCATTCCAGCTGGTTTGTGGAATAGGGAGGAGAAGAGGAAGAGGGCACCAGTCATTCTCCCTTCCCCTCAAAAAAAGAGTTCTGACACACTAGGGTCTTGGGAGAAGAAGAGAGAGCCAGAAGACAGGTTCACTTCCTTTCATGTCCACTGAGTTGACCCATTCTTCCTGATTTGGTGGACAATTCTCTTGATGAGGACACCTTTTGCCATCATTATAGGCAAGTGATCAATAATGGAAATGCTTCATCATCATTTTCTTTGGAAAACCTCAAGGTCTCCAGCATTGATCCAGTGCTCATGGCTGATTGGAATCAGTCAGGATGGCTCAACATATGTTCTATCAAAGCAAAAGGGAATAAATATTTACTAAGTGCCTATCATGTGACAGGCACTATGCTAAGTGCTTTACAAATATGTCACTTGATCCTCACAACAACTCTGTGAGGTGGACGCTATTATTTTCCCAATTTTATTGTTGAAGAAATTGAGGTAAATAGAGGTTAAGTGACTTGCCCAGGGTCACACAGCCAGTAAGTGTCTGGGGCTAGATTTGAACTCAGGTATTCCTGACTCCAGGACCAGTGCTCTATCTGTTGCAATAACTAGCTGCCTCGTTCTTGGAATATATATACCTAGAATGCATTATAGTCCTACCCCGACTACACTTGTAAATCCTCCTTCACTTATTTTTGAGTATAGACATATGTGCTGCTGCTTATTTTAAGTGTCCATGTATATGCCAGGGATCCTTTTGCCACACTAAAGCAGATATGTCTGCTACTACAGAGAATTGCCCAGTAATAATAACAATTACAAATTGTTATAGTGCCTTAAGACTCATAAAGTGCATATGCACACCCCCAATGTCTCTATGAGGTGTAGTTTGCACTAGTGTTATTATTCTCATTTCACATATGAGAAAAATAAAAGTGGGAGAAGTGAAATCACTTGCCCAGGGTCACTTGCCTAAAGTGGGATTTGATCCCTGGTCCATCCTGATTCCAACTCCTACACTCAGGGCTTCAAATCTACTGTCCTCTGATCTTATAACTTCCCCACTGTTCTAGAGCATTTGGGAATTATCTAATTCCAGAATCCAGTAATTCATTTATTTATTTTGCTTTTTGGAGGGGGGAACGTAGGGCAATTGGGGTTAAGTGACTTGCCCAAGGTCACACGGCTAGATCACATGGCTAGAGTGCCAAGTGTCTGAGGTTGGATTTGAATTCAGGTCCTTTTGACTCCAAGGCTAGTGATCTATTCACTGCACCACCTAGCCACCCCCAGTGATTTCTTTGTCCTCCTTTGTCCAGATTCAATATTTATAGCTTTTAGAGGTGGGTTTCAATCTTACACTTGACCAGCAGGTGATGCCATCTAGTACATAAGTCTAAAAATTCCTTAAATACAAAGCTTCAACTCATATAAGATAAATTTCTTCAATAAATTCCTAACTCCAAAATTCTTTATATTAGTTTAGTCAGAGCAATGGATACTAGTATTAAGAACTTCTTTTCTTTTACAGGAAATATCTGGAACAGATTTCATGCCTGTAAGGTAGGTTCGGGATTTCCATTCACTGCTGTAAGAAACAGTTCCATATTGGAGAATGTTCAAATGTTCCTCATTTTGACAAATCCCATTTCAAAATAGAAAGTGTTTGCATATTCAAGGTGAAATCCCATGGAAATATGCCTGATGCCCAATTTTATACAGTAATTATTTCTCCATCTTTAAACTGGCACTACCTTCAAAATCCTTCTGCTCAGACTGCACAATAGACATAGGTATTAATTAGGCAGGCTAATTATCCAGACTTGTTTAGACTAATCAAGTGATCAAATAGCTTCAATCTGTTGGATTTCTCCTGAACAACTAACAGAAAAGCACGAACTTGTTATGACTGGTGGATAAGACAAACATGATTTTCTGTGGAGACAAGGGGAATGAATGTGTGTGTTCCCTGATAGTCGACTCCACGCTCCCAGAGACCAGGTCTCAGTGGGCACCTCTGCCAAAGGGCTTGTAATGAAAAGGCTTCTTGCCTGCTGAAAATCAATCCTGGAGAAGGGAGGAGGGGAGGAGGAGGAGGAGTCGGAGTCAGGGAGATGGGGAAGGGAGGGAAATGAAAATGAGGAAAGAGAAGGGGAGGAGAAAAGAGGGGGAGTGGGAGAAGGGA
Organism: Pseudocheirus occidentalis; assembly: GCA_028646575.1. Classification (NCBI taxonomy): domain Eukaryota; kingdom Metazoa; phylum Chordata; class Mammalia; order Diprotodontia; family Pseudocheiridae; genus Pseudocheirus; species Pseudocheirus occidentalis. Next base: position 107,175,722 of record CM053594.1, read on the forward strand.
GAAGAGGCAGGGGAGGAGGAAGAAGAGGAGGGAAAGCAAGGGAAACGAGAGGGAGAGGAGAGGGAGGGAAAGGAGGAGATGGAGGGGAAGAGGGAGAGGGAAAGGAGGAGAATGGAGAGTGGAAGGAGGGGAAGTGAAGGAAAGGAAGGGATAGGGGTAGGGGAAGAGAAGAAGAAGAGCTCAAACCTCCTTCACCTGAGCCCAGTTACTTTATAACCTCTCAGTGCAATCAGGCTGAAGAGGCAGTAAACTGTAGCTTCCAGCGACAGCTTCCTCAGCAATCGTTCTTCCCCCACCCCAAACTAGGGAACAGAGAAGCCCATGGCACTGAGCCCCCTGGCACTGGCCGAGTCCTTTGCCTAATGTTATTTCCGTGAAACTGCAGATGTGGGCGCACCGGCAGAATGGCGTGATTTACCATTTACCCAGCTGCTGCTCCCGAGACTCTCTCCTTTGCACACCAATTATCAGGCTGCCTACCTAATATAGCTGGAGGATGGAGGACGGAGGGGGGAGGGGAAGGGGGAGGGGTACAGGCAGAAGTTAGGCCAAAGCTTTATGCTCTTCTGTGCTTTTTCTTCATCCTAAGCTGGCCCTTCTTCCTGCTCCTTTGAAGGGGAGGCAGACCCTGTAAAGTCCTTGGAATTGGGACTTGATACTTAGGCAGTTTCGCCTATTATGTAAGGAAATGGAATTTTTTGTGTGTCCTGCTCTGTCCGGCTCAGCTCCCCGCTCCTTGTCCCATGACCTTTTCGTGATTTAGCTTCCTCCCAACTTGACTTTCCTTTGCAGTTATAGGACTTTCTCAGAGAAGCCTTGGCTTTTACAGCTTCTCACTTCCTCCCCATCCTCACCCCGCCTTGACTCAGGTTCAGAGTAGAGGCACCAACAAGCTTCCAGTATCCCCTCAAATGTTAGGAGGAGGCCAACTCTGACAGCTTTCTACAATCCATATTCTCAGGCTGATACTTTGCTGCTACAATTAAAAAGATAAGAGATTGTACAAGAGCTCCTATTTGGATACCTCATACCAAGCAGCAAGAATTGGAAAGCAAGAAACACTGATTGCTCCTGGGGGTGAAATTTACTTCTTTGTGGTTTCATAAAGCCCTCAGGCACCCAAGTAGATCTTGCCCTAATTAGTTACTCTGGACCCTCCAAGGACTAAAGAGATTTGTACTTAATGACGAAACGGGTACCGCAGGCTGGATGAGTGTGAAGTCAGGGGGGGTGGCTAGAACATTTTCTCAACAGAACTGGGGCCCAGTACAGACACAGCAGGCTGGGCTCAGGAGGAGGCTAGTTGTTCTTTGTCCTTTGCTAAATCAAGATTGTGAATCATTTGTGAAACGAGAACAGTTCCTAAAATTAGGATTGTACTCCATGAGGTTAGAGCATGTAACTTAATTAGGAGAAAATAGAAAACAGCACCTTGTTTTATACAATAGATTTGTTCCTTAAAAACTTGTGTTTGAGTTTTCTGTAAATTGACTTCTATTTTGAATATACTTCACGAACTCACTATTTAAACTCACCATTTAATTTCTCTTTTATGCAAAACTGCTTGTACTTGGATTTTTGTAAAGCAAAATGAATATTTTCTTCCCTTTTAGAATGGTACAATGCTGTTTCTTTGGATAGAAAATTCTGTAATGTAACTTGGAATCAGGGTCATTATGTACCAGTGTTTAATATGGGTTAAGTGCTAATAAAATGATCTCAAACATGATTCCACATTTAAGGTACTTTCAGCTAGATATGCAGGAATAGGTGCTCAGAATCATTACAGTTTGGCCTTCTAATCTCTAGCATTCCCTTCCTTGACTGTTCTACTTTGCCCCAATTTTAATAGCTGCATAGATCTTCATGTACAGTATCAATCTGAATAATCACTGCAAATACAAACATACAGATACAAATGCTGGAAACATTCCTTCATATCTGCTTCACATATAACACACAGGAGGCATTGGAGTTTTCAGACTCCAGCCTCCAAGAGGTTCATTGGATCTAGTTAGACAGGCAGACACCTTCAGAGGGGTTAATAATCAGCTTTATTCAAGTTTAATCTCAGAAAGATTGCCAATAATGGGAGAAGCAACTCCTACAGCATTTCCTAATCACCCTTCTTGCAAGGGCTGGTGAGAAGGGGAGGGGGGCAACCACCCCTACGTCTCAGTGTGATCAATTGAGACAGGCACAGCTAATACACTCCTCCAAATTCCCTCAAGCCTTGATGGGGGCTGATCAAGGCACACGCAGATTCCTCTTTAGGTTCCCCATGTTTTTTCCCACTCACTGACCAGTACCCACTGGCTTTATAGGTCAACAAAGAAGGCATCTTGCCAACACTAAGCTCACAGGTTAACTTTAGCAATATTGTGATTCTGCACAAGCATAGTAAATATCAATTATGTTAGCCCCATATCTCACGATGCAGCCTCAGTAGGACTGTCTCTGCTTTTAGGAATTACTGTCTAGGATCCATGGGGCTATTCTTGGAGTTATTATTTAACATCTGGAAGCTAGACATTGCATGGCCATGGATCCTGAGAAACTAAACTAAAAAGGATAACAAAATCCTCTTTACTTACAATATCTCATTGGAATTCTTTTCATCAAGAATATAAGGTACACCGAGATACAAATTCTTAGTTATCTGTATTTAATCCAGGAACCAGAACCAAAGTTATGTGTTTATACAGAATGATTTCAGTTGTGGAAAATTCTCACAAAATTCCTATTTTGGATTGTGCTTCCCCCACCAATGATTCCCTTGGGAATATCAGAATTTGATTCCTATCTAAATCTTTATAGAAAAGGAAGCTGATCCTCTGCTCCCATGCAAGCTCTGGGGATAATAAGACCAAAATATAGACTTTCCTTTCCATGATTGTTGTGAATTGCCCTCAGTGTATAACAGACTTTATTTAGACCTAGAAACAATGTATAAATACAATGTACTCACATCTTAGACATGTAAACAATTAAGTTTCCTCTCATCACTTCTCTGGTGGCCTTTAACCCAACCAGAGAGGTCTACAGTTTCTCCAGTTCCATAATATAAAGTACTATCATAGATTAGCAAAATATTTTGAAGGAAAAACACTCTAAAGTTGGCATATGGTCAAACATTCCCCTCCCATGGGCATCATCTCCCTCAGGGATCTATGAATTCCTCTAATACCATTCTGGAATTGAGTGCCCCTTCTTTTGAGCACAGACTGCTTGCTCAGGAACTTTTCTGAGGGACTGCATAACATTACATATGGTTCCCCAAAGTACAAGGTTTCCTTATAGGATGTGGGCTATATACCAAAAGGGTAACTGTGGCCTTGAAAGGCTGATTAATTTCTCTTTCTGACCTTCCAACACTGCCATACTTTATGGCTCTGTTCTCCTTTTCTAAAAGACAAGTCCAAGTGCATGAACTGCTCATGCATCAAAATCATCTCCAGTCAGGAATCAGTGGTGCAACCGAAGAGAAGACAAAAAACTCATAATTTATTAAGGAGACACCATCCAATGCCAGAACACTGTCCCTGGAGAAGTTATAAAAGCCCTCATTGTCCAATGATGCCAAGAGATCATCAGTGCCATAATGGAATAAGTGGGGACAATGAGGACTCGGGGCCATTTGCAGAGTGTTCCAAATGTTTTCATACTCATCATCTCATTTGTACCTCAGGACAATCACACTGTTAATTTCACATTATATTTAGCAAGCAATATAATATTATTCCCATTTTACTGATGAGGAAGCCAAGATTGAGTGGCTGAAGTAATTTTCCAAGCTTGTATAACTAGTAAATAGCAGGTCTGAGATTCAAACCCAGCTTCTGACTCCTAATGCAATCCCTTCTCCTCTACATGGTGTTCTATTTCTCCTTTCCTAGCCCTCATCCTTCAGCTGTGCTAACTGTATTATTTCAAAATGTTAAAATTAGCCAGTTTGGGGGATTGTTAAGCCCTTTAGGGCAACATGAGTTTGGTATTCAGTGAAGTCCACATTTAACAAATGCCTGTTGGATTGAATGGTATTACAACTCTTCTGCTGCTAGTTGAACTGCTTTGAAGGAGTGAAGGTAGGAGAGGAAGCCAGACCCTGTAAATAAGTTTTCATTTAGCAATAGTAGCTACCCTACATTAAGTCCTATGCTGATGCCTCATCATAGCATGGAGGTCACCCTGGACGCTTGAAAGCTATGCCAGCAGATTCTGCCAACCTAAAAAGGCTTTGACAGCAGTAAAATAGACCGAGTCTGCCTTCCAAGGAGTAACCTAACAAAGTATAGGGAGGCCCATCACTAGTAAACTGGAAACATGATGATGAATTCTTAGTCTATTGCTACCCATGACACAAAATACAAAACAGAACCCTCCTTAGTCCTATGTGGCCTCCTACCACTTTTACGATGATCATGCAGATTGGTGGAAAGGAATTAGAAGGTGCAAAATAGTCACATGGTTTTTAGATCATCTATAAATATTATCTTAACTATTGGCATTCTAAATATATCCTCTTGTGCAAGATCCTGATCCAGTGATCACTGAGTATACATACTACTGAAGGAATAAAATTATATCTATTTTCACACAATCACTATACATGAAACAAGGAGAAAGGGACATTATAGCTAACTGGAATTTTGACTCACAAGTTTTCACTAGAGAAGCAAATAAAGACATTATTGGAGTTACTTTCATCAGGTATACAAAGGCAATGATAAAACATAGTTTCATGGAACACGTGCTCATCTGTCTTAGTGCTCAGATAAATATTTGCAGAGACCAGCAAAATGATTGCAAACAAAGTCTTTGGCAGAACAAAGAAATTGGTCAGATACCAGAAATTAAATTAGCATATATTTTGGTACTTGGTAACTCCAGAGTAAAAGTAAATATTGTCCCATATGGAAGGGAGGAAAAAGGGTTGAAAAATAAGATCAGAGTAAGAAATGAGAGAAGCCAAAGTACTTATAGATCACACAATAGCCTCGTGTCTACATATCATGGATATTTTCCTAGAGAAAAGAATCAAAGGACACTATGAATACCAAATAACATCACACACACATACAGACACATACAACTGATTATATTTTAATGGCCTATAAAGTGGCTTGTTATTGATATGGGATCCCTTTATAAAAAAAATTATCCGTGTAGTGTGCCTAGTATAAGTACATACAATGTAATGGGTACATGGAATACTTGGCATGTATGTCTACAATGTCAACCTCTTTCACAACATATGTGGACACCTACTCACTCTCTGACTTGGCTTGTTAATTAGGACCTGCTCTCATATTGCCATCTAGGTTTCCAGAGAAGGGTCACCATCACTCAAATTACACTCAAATTCCCTCAGGGTACTAGGGATAACCCTGTTGTGAGGGTTATCCTCACAACTTCTTTACCTCTTCCTTACTTTTTGTTATCGTTTTCAAGAGCCCCCATGTGTGTACTTCCATTTAAACCAGTGGTTCTCAACATTCCTAATGCTGTGACCCTTTAATACTCGTATGTGCGCATATCTGCATGTGGATGGACCTGCCTGGAGATGGACAGAGGAGCGGTGTCTCCTAAGAAGGTCGGAAATATGTGTTTTCTGATAGTCTTAGGTGACCCCTGTGACCCCTGTGAAAGGGTTGTTCGACCCCCCAAAGGGGTCACAACCCACAGGTTGAGAACCACTGATTTAAACAAACCAGTCACTCACAATACTGAAATATATAAATCTTAAGCATAACCATTTACTTAATAATAGATAAAAGTAGTAATGACATAGATACTCATATATAGAAACAAAATCAGGAAAAAGAAATGCATCCCAGTCCATACATATACCAGGATTATGCTGTCCCATTAAATGTATTCAGTATTTGTTGAGGAGAGAGAATACACACTTATAGAAGCCTGCCAGAGAAGCATAAAACGCATGAGTGAAGATAACCAATTGTCTTGGGTAATTCATAGCTCTGTAACTGTAAACCCCAGTGTCATCTCCTGACTTAGGACCTATGCATACAATGTAGCTTCTGTAGTAGATGCTTCAACTGCTAAACTGGGTTGATCTGTGTTGTGCTTGACTAACACCTTACTGGGGACAATTTCTCAGTCAAATTAATCAACTAGTTGGCTTCTCTGATTCTCTGCTTCCAAGCTCTTGTCAGTTGAATTTATACCTCTCAGTAAGAAGCGAAAGTACAGAGAGAGTTATGATCTCTATTCAACATTGTTCTTAAATCCATTCTTTCACTTCTTTTCTGGGTTCAGACTGGTTGCTCTCAATAAATAACCACATCTTCGCTTAAGTTTGGTAACTAAGTTCTCATCTTCTATGATCAAGTAAATTGCATTTGTCATATGTTCAGTAGTTCAGATGTCCATATTTCAGTGATTATTAACCTAACTGTTCTCCATTTCTTCAATTCCTACTATACACATCTCTGAACTGTATTGTGTTTCCCATTTGACCCAGCTTGTCACATTCAAAAGAGGAAGTACTGACTCTGTATTCTAAGTCAGAGTAACTGCTTCTCACAGAACCTGAGTAGATCTACGCCTCCAGGCAAGTGGAATTGTCAAGACAGACAACTTGGCAACTGCTTTTCTCGAAAACAGACTTATTCCCCTTGTAAGTCTATATCATGGAGGCAGACTTATAAGTCAACTGTCCTTCTCCTATACTTAAATCAATTTTCTGTGTAGTCAGACCACTGACTGGTTACAATAAAGAGAAAAATTAAGACAAAACTAAAAGAATAAAAATAAGAAAAAGGGGTGGTATTCAATAAACTAACCTACTTAAACAACTTATTGATATTGAAAAATAGGAAATAGGGAGAGGGAAGGACACTGACACTGAACATAGTGATTTAATAGCAGATAGGGATTGGACTGGTGATCTTTGGTTTCATTGATTTAGGGAACTCCCAAATAAGGAAACTCCTTCTACAAATACACATCAGTACCTTCTCTGCAAAAACTAATCTTAGAATGTTTCCTAGAGCAGTGAGAGGGCAAGTAATTTGGATATAATCACACAGCCAATATTTCTCACAGGTGAACTTAAACTGAGCTCTTCCTGGCTCCAAGGATTGGTCTCTATGCTCTCTGTCATGCTGTCCCTGCAAGAAATGAATTGGTGGAATTGGTTTAACAACCAAACAAAAAAAAATTTGTTAAATTAAAAATAATTTAATGGAAAAGTTAAATCAATTACCAAAATAAGGAGACATTAACCTAAAACTCACCTTAGTTAACAAATATTTATCAAGTAGAGAAATATGAAAGCCAAAGGCAAAAGCAACGTAGAAGATAAGTTTGTTTGTAAAACCTTGCAAAGGAGGATTGTGCATAATAATGAACAGTTTTACCTCCTAAAATGGTGAAAAATCATGGAGGGAAACATTAATTTAAAGAAAGCTGAATGAGAGATCTCACTAAACAAAGTCATCCCAAGGGCATTTAAGGACAAACTTTGAATAAGAATAACAAACAGAAAGGTGGAAAATGGTTCCCAGAGATTTTTATGAAAAACTTTTTACTGTTGAGGTTAATGTAGTCACCATATTTAGACTCTAACATCAAAGTATCAAAAATGCTTATTGGGGAGAGAGAAATATTACTGAAGAGATCAAACAAGGAAAAAGTAGAAGCTATACTAGAGCCTGGAGGCAACAGAAATTTGAAGGTATTAAGTGATCAATTTTCAAGGTAATAGAAGGAAGGGCAACATGATGCTCTGACCCACCAGCCATGGTCATGGTTTGATGACTCTCCAAGAGGGTCATCCACCTATTTGAGTCCTGGTATATCCACAAGAAAATATAGAGTCAGAGTTCATTTACTGAGAATTCAGTTTGAAGAACATGAGACTGAAAAGGATATGATAAAGACTACCAAATTGCTGATAGAAGCTGAGAAGGAACTTTGGTCTCAAAAGCAATCATATATCTTCCATGATTCCTCTGGAGGCACTTTCTTTGAAAGATATGAGTATTATAAATTCCCTGAGTAGTACTTAAATTACTGGCATAATTCTGAAAAGGCAATGCATCCTGATTATTTTGCCAGGAGGGAGCAGTTGAAGCCATTGCAAATGGCAAATTGGGATTAATATGTCTAGGAACTGCAAGAAGAAAATCCATCTAATGGTCTGAAGACTGAACTTCTGCCTCCATGATATAGCTTCATTTGCCACCACTGTGGCCACACATTATCACCAATCCTAGACAGAAGTCCACAGAAAGTAACATAAGCATTTAAATTTGTAAGTGTATATATGTATGTATAAATACACATATATGGTATGTGTGCATTATATATGTATTGTTTAATACATATTTGTCATAGCAAATTTAGTAAACTATGCCCTCCAAAAATTCTCAAAGTATTAAGAACTGATGAGGGGAAGATACTAAAGTTATAGAAAAACTGAGAGAACAACAATGACTCTCAACCCATATACCTAGTTTTTCATTGGTATAAAATATTTTACATTCCACACTCTCATGGAAGTGCTATGGTACAGAGTACAGGACATGTCAAGCAGAGAATCCCTGTAGGTAATGAGGTCCTCTAATGCTCTTTTTTTTCAGATGTCATTGTTGCTGATTGCAACAAACCCTAGAATGTGACAGAACCTCCTGAATGAGCCAAAGGCTCTTGCTGACAAAGCATCCTAAGCAGTAATGCATCTAGGTAGGCCACAAGCAATAAATGGTACACATACAGAGTCAATGAATGTCATACACGTGTATGCTTCTGATTGAAAACAAAGGTGCATATTTACTGGAGACTTAGAATTAAACATGATTAAACCTTCTACTCTGTAGAAAACTGAGCTCAAAAGTGTATTTATCCATCTGCTAGATATGTCCTTTTCAGAGGGAATTAGGCTTTTATAAAATATTAATCATCCATCTTCCCAAGAAGATATGTACACCAAAAAAGCCATGGATAGGAGTTAGACCTTTTTCAAGGGTCCTGTCCAATCATTGATACAGGAAACTTGACATCCTGCAGCATCAGGATTTTCATGAGGCTCTAATAGTCATTAAACCATGTCCATGAAGAAGAGAGCCCACCATCTCTGAAAGCTCAATAAAAGAGAGGAAAAAGAGAATCTTGCTACTTGTCAGAACAAGAGGGAAAGGACAGAGTACCAGGTCATTTGAAAAAACAAGCGAGGACTGTGAGCCTGCTCGTGGAAGGAAAAGAAAAAGAAGAAAAAAGCATCCATTTGTTAGACTGGGTTGTGCTATTAGCAATTATATAACTTATAATATTGACCTAAAAATGAAATTTCTTTGGAAAACTACATAGAGCAATGACAGTATATAATTTCCCTGTATTTGTGTGTATGTGTGTGTATATATATATATATACACATACATACATACATATATAATTTCTTTATGTATTTATGTATGTACACACATACATATGGATGTCATTTTTAATTGTGCGTGACTCTTCATGACCCCATTGGGGTTTTCTTTGCAAAGATATTGGAGTGATTTGCCATTCTCTTCTCAAACTCATTTTATAGATGAAGAAACTGAGGCAAACAGGGTTAAGTGACTTGCCCAAGGTGACATGATTAGTAAGTGTCTGAAGGCAGATTTGAACTCAGGTCTTCCTGACTCCAAGCCTGACACTTTGCTGAACCACCGAGCTGCCCCACTCCTCACAAATACACAGGGAAGTAGACACACACATACATATGTAGTGAAATAATTTTATACTATATTAATTATGCATTTACTTCAAAAATGTTTTTATATTTATTTCCCCTAAAATTGCTACATTCTATTTATCATCACTGCTGTCTGTGCGACTTTTGTTGTCAATCTCTTCTCGGTATTTCCGAAGTCAACTTTGCTATATTCTGCTGTTTATGGAAGGCAACCTGCTGTGAAAGTGATGACAATAGATTCAGGAAACATTCCTTGAGTAGTTACAAAAAATACTAACAGTATACAGAATGTCCATGCAGCTTTAAACATCTTTTAAATTGTGTTTCTCTGTCAAGGTCATATTTAGGACTTGGACCATTTAGAGTTCGTACAAATTCAGGGTTTTGATACATTTTTGAGATCTGTACCAGTTATGCTATGGCATAGTCTGTATTGGACCCAATATACTATTTAAGACCAAGAAGGTTAGGGTATAGGAACTGGATTTCATTGGTACTGGGAACTTCCAGGTGAGGAAACTCCTGATAACAATGCTTATTGTTATCAGCTTATAATATCACAGAGTTGCCAAAGCACTGAGAGTGACTTATTCAGAATCACACAGCCAGGATGTGCCAAGAAGCCGACCTTGAATTCCAGTCTTCCTTGCTTTGAGGCTGGCTCCTCATAACTCAGTCCAAGAAATCTGGTCCCAGCCTCATCACCTTTAGTAACTATTCACCCATTTATTTTTATCCTGCTTTCACAATTCTTCCTCTTGATGCCCTGTTACCAAATAAACTTGAAATTATGTATGTACATGTTGTTTTGTCAGTGTTTTCATGGATGTAATATTTTTTTCAGGCCGCTGGATGGCACTGTGGATAGAGTGCTGGACCTGGACTTAGGAAGACATAAGTTCAAATCTAACCTCTGATACTTTCTAGTTGTGTGACTCTGGGTGAGCCACTTAACCTCTGTCTACCTCAGTTTCCTCAAAGTAAAATGGAGGTAATAGCACCCATCTCACAGGGTTGTTGAGAGGATCAAATGAGATCACTTATCACAGTGCCTGGTACATTAGGTGTTTAAAAATGCTTGCTCCTTTCCCTTCCTCTTCCTTCTTGTCCTCTCCCCAGAATGGATCTTAAAGTTCTTTGGGGAAGAGAAAATTGATGTGATATAATAAAAAGAATACAGGATGTGAGATTAGATCCATTGGGTCCGAGTCCTAGCTTTACCACTTATCATCCATGTCATCTTGGATGAGGAATTCATCCTCTCTGTACCTCAGTTTCTCCATATGTATAGTGAAGGGGTTGAACTAGATGACCTCTAAGGAACCTTCCAAGTTCAAATAAGTGATCCTGTGACTCCATTATGATAAGCCTCAATCAGTCATTCTAATTGGCCAAGGCCATCAAAACTATTTTCCCCAAGAAAAGAAGTTCTTTTTTGTACCCTAAGTTGTCTTAAAAATGGATGGAAAGACACCCTCAAAAATCAAGAAAATGGGTTAAAGTACTGCTTCCGACACATATTGTCCATGTGGCTCTGAGCATGTCACTTAATCCCTCAATGTGCCAGACAACCCTTCTCAGACTGTCAGTTGCAAAACAGCTATTTGTCTCTGGAAAGAATTTCCTCGCTTGAAGTTTCCTATACCAATGAAATCACAAGAATGGTTGAAATAAAACCCCCAATGAATTTAGTGAGATGTCAGCAGGTAATTAATAACATTTTATGTATATTTCAGCCCCCAAATGCCTTCCTTTTCCTTATGAGTGGGCTTGGTAGTAGGGTGGGTGAGTCATTCTGATAGCTATGCTAACTTTTTACTTTACAGTAACTGAAGCACAGGAGTGGGATAGCTTTAAAATTGAGGTACGCTGGCAACACTTTAGAAAGATTGTTATACAAATAGTTTTAAAATATTTATTCCAATATGAGAGACTGCATGGTATTGTGGATAAGGCACTGAACCTAGAGTTAGGAAGACCTGGGGGTAATATCTCATTTCAGAATCTAGCTGCAAGACCTTGGACAGATCGGTTTATTTCTCTGACTTGCCATGTCCTCATCTGTTAAATGAGGAGACTGAACTATATGACATCTAAGATCTCTTCCTAAGACCCTATCTTCAAATAGAAATAGATGTCCAAGGACAACATGTAGACTTAGAAAACCACAAGTTAACATTATCTATGCTGTCTTATATTTTTTATTTATTTTTATTAAATATTTCATAATTACATTTTAATCTGGTTCAGCTGAACATGTCAGAAATTTGTTACTTCTGCTGTAGCCAATTTCCCTAAATTCAGTTTCTATAAAAGACATAAAATATTGACAGCACATTTTCAATAGCACATTTACAATAACAGTTCATCATTCCAGATATTATCATCAAAACCCAAAGCAAAGGACTTGGATGCTCTAACAACAAATACTAATTTCCATGCTTAATTTGTTAACACCTCTATTACTTAAAACCACCCAATCATGGAAAAAGTCAGAACAAATAGGAGTGATCATCTAATGCAACCCCATTCATTTTTTTTTCTGGAAACAGTCTGGAAATAGACTCTGAAACATGATATGACTTTACTCTGGATCTCCCAACTAGTTGCCAAGTCAAGACTTGAACCAAAGTCTCCTAGTCCAGTACTGGCTTTACTATGCTTATCCCAGAAGTCTTCAGGGCAAGGATCAGGTTGTTTTTGTCTTTGTATGCTCAGTGCCTAGTACAATGTTTTACACATGGTAAGTAAAATTACAGAGAAAGAGGAAGGAAGGAAGGGAGGGAGGGAGGGAGGGAGGGAGGGAGGGAGGAAGTGAGGAAGAAAGAGAGAAAGAGAGAAAGAAAGAGGAAGGAAGGAAGGAAGGAAGGAAGGAAGGAAGGAAGGAAGGAAGGAAGAAAAAGAAAAAGTATGGATCAAGGTGTATGGAATACGGAATTCTGGTCTTTGATGTTTCCATACTTTTAGATTTCACTCTTGTTCTGAAAACCTCGTAGGCCTTACTCCCTCCAGGATTCATTTGCTTAGGCATTTAGCAGCCCTACTTACAGTACAGTCATCATACCCCGAGTTTGTCTTTTGACTAGAAGCACTGACTCAGGAAACTTAGTGTCTCTGCATTTAAAATGGCATTGGGAGGAATCTTATTACCTGCAAGCTGTCAGTTGAAATAGAATTTTGATTTTCAAATGCTATAAGGTTCTGTAATGTAGAGAGCAGTATTCAAAATGCCATGTATACATCCTCTTCTTTCCAGGCACTTGCCAATTGAATGTTAGCCTTTGGTGCTGGTAGGCTGTTAACAAAAGCTTAAGTCCTTTCAGGTATACCTCAGGTATTAGAAAAATAGTCTCCTTCCTGATACTGCTAGCAAAGGGAAGAGAATGAGCTTAGTTCCCATAGCCAGCTACTCTTTGCTATTTGTTTCATTTCTTTTGTAGGGAAAGAGATGGTGATGGTTAAGATATGTTCCTGAGGCTTCTCTTCATGATATACTAGGCCTGAAAGAAGACCAAAGTACAGAGACAAATGAAAATGAAGTGAAGTCCCACCCCCCACCCTACCAAATAAAAAGAAAGAAAGAAAAGAGACACATAGTGGATAAAGGACCCAGTCCTTGAGCCTGGAAGGTCTAAATTTGAGTTCTTCCACTGTCACAAACCATCTATAGCTACATAGTTACTTAAATCTCTCAATGTCAAAGGCAACTTTCTAAGACTAAATTGGTAGTTCTGCTTGCTCAATTCAGAACCATATTTTTTTTAAGTCCCTAAGAATGAAACTTACATACTTTTGTATTTTCTTGCTTTGTTCTCTGATTCTGACCTAAAAACTATACAATAGCCAGATGCTTCCATATTTAGGATCTACTTTTGGCCTTATTTTTGAAATCTTGTTTGCCCAATTTAAGATCATAAAAATTCCCTTAAAATAAATTCTTTTTTACAAATGTTAACATCTTTCCTTTGGTAGACATATTTCATTATTCATTTCTAGCAATCTCCTGTAAGATTGGTTTTTGCTTTATAAACTGCATCATGGCCATACGATAAAATGTAATATCAAGCACTTCAGTGAGTAATCAGCTATTCTTTCAGGTAACCACAGCTACATTAAATCAAACAATATTCTGCACAATTCACGTTTGGACAAAAGGGATCTAACTTCTTTAAAGAATATAGCTCAGACAGAATCTCTGTGCAAGGAATGAAACAGGGAAATATGAAAGATCATTTGGGATAGACTTTAGCTATTATATCCATGATACTTCAAGATTTTTTTTAATCATGTTCTGAATTGCTTCTTAATAAATGGAAAACATGAAACTGAGAAATTATTTTGTGAACTCCATCAGGTCCTAAAATGTGACTTGATTTGTCTTATTGTCAAATAGAAAATATTAAGAAGTCCTGATTATTCCCTTAAAGTTACTTCATATCCTTGTCTAGTAGCTACCATAAGTTCTTTATCTGAGCCCAACCCCAAAATTAGTCCTCTGAGATACCAAGGCAAAGCTTAATAGATATTTGGCAAGAAAATTATCACAAACCTGGAATTAATAAAATAAAACATTATGATTAGAAATATAATCTGGACACCTCCTACGTCTTCTGAGGCAGGCAAAAAATATCCAGGTAGTGAAGAGTTTGGAGAGGTTTGTTGTTGTTTTATCAGAATCTATAAAATTCCAAATTTACCTTTCTCTGTGTCATCTGTAAACTGTAAGTATCAGAGAAGGTGACAACCTACATGAGAGAGGGAATTTCTTCAGGGGAGAGTTACATACATCATTGAAATGGATCAGTAAGTATTTATTAAGTGCTTAATTTACATACCCCTCTTTCATCTGAGTTCCCAAATTTTATAACTATGGTTGTGACTATTGTTTGGGGTACATGGTAAGTACTTGATTGACAACTTAATTAATTGATTTTTTGCTACCAACAAAAATAGTTTACATTATCTTGATTATGGAGAAAACAAACCAAAACTACATGTGTTTTTTCACCTCTTGTATTTCCAAAGCAACATACACTTTCCACTCTGATTTGAAGATATGGAATTGGAGAGATGGTGAGGATATGCAGGAATGAAAGCCAGAATTCTTGGAGAGTGCAAACTCCTTGCCGTTTTGAAGTATTTCATTATAATGTATCAAGAAAACTTTAGAAATGAATCAAGAATACTCAATGACTTAATGTCTGGCTCCATGAAACAATGCACTTTTAAATTTATCCCACAGCCTCTAACATAGCCTTTCAGCTATTTCAGGAACTGTAGGACTTAAAAATAGGCTTGCTTCTAGCTTGGATAGGTCAGCAAGAACTCTGCTGGTGGTATTCTCACTCTGGGAACCATCCAAATTGCCTAAAGGCCAGCCTAGTTAAATTTATTGGCATCACTTACTGCCCTTCATATTCCTTAAATAGTCTTAGTAACTCCACCTCTCACCTTACAGGTCGCTTGCAATGATAGCACAACACAAGTTGACTTTAGTAGCCTCTCTGCTTTTCCCTGGCCTTGGTACCGACCAAAGAATTAGAATCTCTAGCCATGGTGCTGATCATTTCTATACCAACAATGCTAACAAAGTGCTGTTCTTGAACTGGAGGAAGAATGAGAAGAGAAGAGGGAGGAATGAGGAAAAGGATGTGCCATCTACCATTCGTCTATCACTCCTCACAATCCAGCAGGTTGAGATGCTTAGAAGGGAATCACTTTGGCTGAGGAGCTATGGATTCCACCTCCACCATGAAATATGGGCAAAGGATGATGAGACTCATTCTTAATTCTTTATAAGCCTCAGATCCCTGAGACTTTCTCAGTATTCCTTGCTGCTGATATAATTAACTTGTGAAGATCAAAGTTAAAAGAGATTTCAAAAGATCACCTGAAGGGGGTAATGAGACATGGGGGATAGACTCCGACTTGGAACCAGGAAAGGCTGGGTTCAAATCCCATCTCTGACTGTCTGGCACATAGCAGGTACATAACAAAAACCTGGTGATAATTAGATGAGTAACACTGAATAAGTCACTTAGACCATCTAAGCATTAGTTTCCTTAAAGTAAAATTGATGGAAGTTAATAATAATATGTATAGTACCTACTTCCCAGAATTTTTGTGACTTCAGACAACATAAATAAAATAGTGTGCATACTTTAAAGTGCTATATAACTTTTAGTTATTCTTAGCCAAGCTTGTTCTCTTCAGACAATAAAGTATTTTCTTTATTTTACAAATGAGGAAATTATCTAAGAAGGGGAGTGACACTTATCCATCCTCAGAGAAAAAAGTACATGACAAAGACTTTTTCTCATGCAAATTAAAACAACTCTGAGGTACTACCACACACCTACCAAATAGTCCAATTTGACAGAAAAGGACAATCAATACTATTTAAACTTGAAGTGAAGTGAGCAGAACCAGGAGAACCCTGTACACAGTAATCACAATTTTGTATGATAATCAGCTATAAAAGACTTAGATATTCTCAGCAATATAATGATATAAGACAATTCCAAAGGACTTATGATTAAAAATGTTATTTATATCCAGAGAAAGAACTGATGGAGTTTGAATACAGATGGAGGCATACTATTTTTCACTTTTTTTGTTTTTTTTTCTTTTGGTCTATTTCTTCTTTCATAACATGACTAATATGGAAATCTGTTTTACATGATTGCACATACATAAGCTATATCAAATTGCTTATGGTATTGGGGATGGGAGCAGCGTTGAGGGAGGAGGGAGACAATTTGAAGCTTAAAATTAAAAAAATTAATGTTAAAAGTTGTCTTTACATGTAATTGGGAAAAATAAAATACTATTAAAAAAAGAAAAAAGAAAAACTCCTTCTCCTTAACCTCCCAGTCTCAATTTTCTCATCTTTAAAATATAGAATTTCTCCTATAAAGACATTCTGGAAAGTAATTTTAATAACTAAACTAGATGTGCCCTTTGGTCCAGTACTACCACTACTATGTTTAGTGCCTAGACTCCAAAGAAACCCTAAAAACACCAAAAAAAAAAAGAGAAAAAGCTGTTTCTTATCAAAATATAGCAACTCCTTTTCTCATGTTAAAAAAATTGAAACAAAGGGGATATTTAAAAAATAGAAAACAGCTAGAAAATCTATGTTATAAAAATGCAATAGTATGCTATTTTAGTATAAGAAATGAAAAAAGAGAGTTTTGGGAAAATCTCAACTAATACAGAGTGAAGTGAGCAGAACCAGGAGAACAATTTAGGCTACAATGTCAATATTGCAAAAAATGAATAATTCTGAAAGACTTGAAAAGTCTAATCAATACAGTGACTAGCCATTTTTCCAGAAAACCGAAGAAGAAGATAGCTGTCCACCTCATGATAAGGCAGTAATGGATATAGTCAATATATGAATTTGTTTTGCTTGACTATGCTTCCTTTTTACAAGGGTTTTGCATTTTCGCAGTGGGGGTCTTGTGGGGAGTAGGATCAAGTGATAGAAAGAGGAAGAGAAAAATAAATGTTTGACAATTAAAAAGAAATTAATTTAAAATAAGTATTGTTCTTCAAGACTTCTAAGTCTCCTTCCATCTCTTAATCTATGATTTTATGACCTCTTAATTCTAGCTACACCATAGCTTCCACAACACAAAAGTAAACAGAAATTAAATCTGTTTCTTATCAACCTATTAATTTATCCATGTGGTTATTCTATAGATATTGCTGCAAACTGGAGTCTGGGAAAGAGAGGGTAAAGAAAAATGGCAGCCCCTAAATTTTTATTTAAAAAAAAGCAACCCTATTTGCAAGCCCGATTTTAAAAAATCCACTAAGCTTGAAAACTTAGAAGCCATTTAAACCTCCTCTCAAGTTGACAGCCAAATGGTAAAAATATAAGCTTTTCCTGTGTTTGAAATAGCCACTAATGTTATATTTTTAAATGACTCATTGTATCCACCCATCACTCCTGCTTTTGTTATGCTCAAGACACTTAGTTTGTTACTATATAAATTTCTGGGCAATCCTTAGCATAGCTTCAGTTTGTTACTATATAAATTTCTGGGCAATCCTTAGCATAGCTTCTCACTGGGGGAAGAGGGAAGGGCAGGGGAAGGTAATAAAGCACTGAATTTCCCTCTCCATTTCCTAATTGTACTTCAGAAACTTCTGAAGTGAAAATACAAAGTGAATCCAAGGTGGCAGCTCCCTTCTGAAAGTCAGTCCTTGAAGCCTACATGAAGCATTTCAAGCCACTTCCTTGTTATAATTAGCAGAAGATGTGCAGACTGTGGTACTATGACTTCACTTTTTCACTTCGTGGTAGCCAAGTTCATTGGCAATCTCTCCACAGAACTCACAATAATCATCTGAGGAGGTTGGTCTACAAATGGAAACAGTCAGTTTATGAACCACCAGGATTTTGGAAGACCTTGCAAGATTACAGCTCTGTTCTTAGGGCTGTCTTTTTGTGAAACAGACAAAGAATGGAAAAAGGTGGAGTCAGAGAGTCAGGGCGAGAGTGCTGTCAAACAATGTGACATGTGAACAATAGAAAAGAATTTCTCACATATGAATGATAGAAAGGTATTTCAGATATTTGAAAAGGAGAGGAAATCAAGTGAAAGTCAGGAAACATTTAAAGAGAACAAATTTCAAAAACAAAAAGTGAATACATAGCAATTAATCTATAGCAGGTTTTCATATGTGCGTATATATATACATGTACACATACATGTGTATACATGTGTGTATACATATATATGTCTGTATACACACACACACTTTGGTAGGGTTTTTTAATTAATCTTAACACTGCTTCCACCCTAGGGGTGAGGGAAGGACACAGAGGATCCAACTCAGGTTTTCAGTTATTTTTTACTTCTTCCTTTTATTGTTCTGAATACCAAAGAGATGGTAGCAGGTTCATGGAAAAGGTAGGGGAACTTGGACAGCTCAGTTTGGTGATGAATCTGTGCTTTCAGAACTCACAGAATCATCAGGGTGTCAGAGAGGAGAGAGCACTACTTTCTTATCTGGCTCTGCTACATTCTGGCTGTGTGACCTTAAGAAGTCACTTTAAAGGAGTGTATATGTATGTGAATAGAGCAGTGAATAGAGCACCAGCCTTGGAGTGCTTTGGTCCAGTACTCCAGTCAGGAGTACCTGAGTTCAAATCTGTCCTCAGACACTTAACACACACACACAAAAATACTAGCCATGTGACCTTGGGCAAGTCACTTAATCCCACCTGCCCTCCAAAAAAAAAAAAGATTTTTTTAAAGTCACTTTAATTCTCTAGGTCTCAGTTTCCCCATTTGTAAAAATAACTTGTAGCAGACAGATGATCTCTTTATAAAGTCCCTTTCAGCCCTGATAGTTTATGTTCTGTCAGTATCCCCATGCCAAGATGACCCCTCTTTTTTTACTCCTTTATTTTTACTATTAGGAGACATCCTATTTTCCAGAGCTGAAGCCTAGCAAGCAAGTCAGTTGTGCCCTGAGCTTGGCATGTGTAGTGTTCATAGGATTAAAGATCTTCCCTGCCCATTACTAGGCCTCATGTGGAGCCTGCTTGTAGGAAGACTTCCACACCTCAGCTAATTTCTAATTAGCTCCTGAGTCACAAGAGTTGCGATGCCTTCTGGCTCTGAGAAGTGTCTATATACTCTGAGTTGGTATTTTGCTTTAGGGGCTTCCTTATGAGAAGTATCTTGTGATTCCCTGGTCACAATTCTGAGTGATCATATGTTCAGAGCTGCCTGACTGCTCAGATGTAAAGGCTCTCTCCATTCAGGGATCTATGTAAAGTGTATAGTTGATATGGGCAGTCAGAGCCAAGCCTGTTGGTTTTTATTTTTCTGCTTGCATTTTCTTTATTTTCTTTGTTTGGATTTTCTCTGAAGTTCAGGGTGCTGATTTTTCCCCTGAACTAATGAATGTAATTTAAAAAGATTATTGACCCCTTGAACATCTATCTTTCCTAGTAAAGCAGATCTAAGAGCCTGTGCCAGCAGCCATCCTGGGTATGCCAGGGTGGTTGCCCCTGCAGCATAACAATAATCCTTTCCATTCACCCTCTGGATGAACTCTGCCACAGGAAAATCCCAGAATTGTTTCACATCAGTCCCAGGTGGTCCCTGAGTTTGTTCAAATACCTCCTGGAACCATGTTCCATGAAGTCTTGCTATGAATCAAACTTGCCTCATTGTTGTGTTACCCCTCACTGTCATGGCCACAAGTCACTGTGTAACCACTGCTATATGTATCAGGGTTTGCCCTCACTAAATTGGGTCTCCTCCTAGAGGGGGCCCCAGCACATGTCTAGTTTACCTCCTTCCATGGAAAAAAGGAAGCTTTTTGGCTTATGACCACCATTAGCTCTTTGTTTTTACTGTATTTTGTTTCTTAGAGTTAACTATGCTTTCATAGCTTGTGTGAACTCTTTGGAATTTTCAGAGTTAACAGAGGTTGCATAACCTCTTTGATTATTTGTTTTTTGACTTGACAATTTTAAAGTCTTTTCTATCTCTAAATCCTATGATTCTATTCCCATGTATCAGAATTCAAAGTACAGACTGGGACCAAGAAACCAGAAGGGTCTGAGGCAGGCTAGACAAGACTCTTGATTCCCTGGGGCTCAGGGTGGGGGGCAGGTCACTTGGGTCTTTAAAGACAAAAGGATGCCTGGTCCTTTTGAAAGGTATGAGGCTAGAGGTTCAGGCAACCTATCACTGAAGGAAGGACTGGAAGCAGGCCAGGCCAGACTTTCTTGGGGCAAGAGTATCACTTGTTCCTCGTGCTATTTTGGATTCCATTCCAGAACTGGCAGAGGTTAGATACTTGGACACCCAGTGTTCCAGGCACCAAGACATAAAGACATGTGGTTGCCCCCTGCATACCATGGAACTCCCTGGGACAGACCATACCTGCAGTGATGGCTCCCAGGTAAGCATCCCTATATTCTCTCCAAGAGGAGAGGTTGATACACTAGAGCATACAGAGATAACAAGCAACAGGTCAGGAAATGATGTCCCAGCTTGATACTATGCAATGTGTTTGGGGGTTGGCATATGTTCCTGCCAGCTGAATGAGTTTAACTCTGGAGTTAGTTGGGCTGCCTTCATGAGGAAGAACAGCATAAGGTCATGGTTATGGATGTAGTATCCATACTGAGAGAAGATCACCTGGTGGTCCACCTTGAACAGTTGCTCTGAGGGCTCCTGGCATTGGACATTGTATTTCCATAGAAGTACTCAAAACTCTGGGTGGGCACAGTGAAAGATTGTGAGGACCCACTGTTCAGAAAGCAGGATGTTTCTGCATTGGAAATTTTGATTGATGAACAAGATGGCCTGCCAGGGTTGGAAGTGAGGAGTGTACATGCTGGCATCAATGATCTTGTGTTCATTCTTCTGGGTCCTGGCAGTGACTATGAGAAGCAACGATGAGATCAGAGTGACATAGTTTAGGATGGAGAGAAACTCTAAGAGAAATAGAGACAAAGAGAGATACAGATGCTCAGAAGCAAAAGAATTTTATATATGCAGAAATTGACCAAGTTGAGACAGAGACAAGGAGCAAGGAGAGTAACAAGAAGAGAGAGATAGTGACAAAAACAAAAGACATATCCTGGGCATTGTGTGCAGTATGGCAAAAACTGGAAGAATGAGATTGGAAAGTGAATAGAAGCACATACTGAGAGAAAACAAAGACAAAAAGTCTAAGATACAAAAGCTCTTGGAGATATGTTCCCCTTCTACCACAGTTCTCTCTCTCCCCTTTCTTTCCCCTTCCTCTCTTCCTCTCTCTCTCTCTCTCTGTCTCTCTCTCTGTCTCTCCTTCTCCCTCTCCACACAGTAGGGATATATACACGAGGGAAACGATAGCCCTTGCCTCTAAGGAGCTTTCATTCTAAGAGTAGAAGACCACATATAAAAGAGAGCTGGGGCAGGGGAGGGTGTTGGAGGAGTTAGGGGAAGAATGGACCTGTTGGGTACCTGGTTCTTAAATCCAAAGGAATTTAGGAATAGTATCAGCCTTAACCCATCCACAAAATGAAAATTTCAGAAGGAACAAGCTTTGAAGAAGGATATTCCATGATGACTGGACCAAAGAGAGAGATAGGTTGTTCCAGGGCCAAAAGGACCCAGACACTGAAAGAAGTTCCAAATGAGCCAGTAATAAAGTTGGTGTGATTTTCTGACTCCCAGAATATTTCCACATTTTCATAGTTCAGTATTATTGAGGATTCAGACACCAGACCTATAGTTACTGGAACTTGGTCAATGACCAGAGCCTCAGCCACTAGGGAAAATAAGAAAATCAATTATCACTTAGCTAGAATGTAGGTTGTAGCTCTTATTTCTTACTGGAAAGAGTGATGTAAATATTTACATTTCAACCTTCTTTTATTATTGAAGGTCCTGACATCTGACTTCAAGTCACCCAGATCTCACTGAGGAACCAAAAGTATAGGCAGGAATTTTTAGCACATGAAGCAAACTCAGTTGTTGGGGAGGATTGTGGTCTTGTCATCCCACCACCAGTCCCAGGGGCATCAAAGACAGAAAGAAAGGTATCTTATATATCAAAATATTCATAACAACACTTTTATAGTAGCAAATAAATAAAACAAAGTAGATATCCATCAATTGTGTGCATGGAAAGGTAAAATTGTGGCATTTGACTATAATAGAATATTATTGAGCCATAAGATGAATCAGAAGAATTCAGAAAAGCATGGAAAGCATGACACCAACTAATACAGAGTGATTTAAACAGAGCCAGGAAATCAATTTACACAATGATTACAACAATGTAACTGGAAAGAAAAAGAAAACCAACAAAACTGAACACCGTCTATCTTCTCCTCTCTTTTACTCTCCTGTCATTATCTCCTTTTCCTTTCCTCACTCTTCTCCTCTCCCTTCCCATATTTGATCTCTTATCTACTGGCATTTCCCCTGTTATCTATACAGATACTCAGATCTCCATTACTTTTAAAACAATCTTTACTTAACCCAGATATTCCTTTTAGCTACACTTAGTGTCCATTTCATAGTCAAAATCCTAAGAAATGCTTCCTCCTTTCTTTAATTTCACTCCCTCACCTCTCACTCACTTGTTATTTAACCTAGATTAATTAAGTCTGGATTTCAATGTCCATACACTACTTAAACTGTTTTCTCCAAGATCACCAATGATCTCTTAATTGTTAAATTCAGGGTTCTTCTTTTCAGTCCTTATTATTTCTGACCATTTAGAAGTTTTTAAGAGTTGGTATTCTTTTTTCCCCTTGGTTTTCCTGATAATACTTTCACCTAATTGTCTTCCTCCCTGTCTGACTGCTCTATTTCTCATTCC
Source organism: Pseudocheirus occidentalis (assembly GCA_028646575.1). Lineage (NCBI taxonomy): Eukaryota > Metazoa > Chordata > Mammalia > Diprotodontia > Pseudocheiridae > Pseudocheirus > Pseudocheirus occidentalis. The sequence continues at coordinate 107,198,778 of CM053594.1, forward strand.
CTTTTCTTGAACATCTCCTGTTTCCCAATGGCCCCATCCTGGGCCCTCTTCTCTTTTTAACTCTGTGCATCCTTGTGGTAATCTCATTTGCTTCCATGGGTTCAGCTATCAATTGATAGCTGAAGTGATCAGCAGTGAAGATTGATCAGCAAGTGATTCCCAAATCTGTAGCTTTAGTCCTCCTTTCTCTCCTCTGTTCCACTGTAGTTTATCCTTACCAACTATCAGCTAAAAATGTCCATCTGGTTCTTCTATAGGCATCTCCAAACTAAACTTGTACCAAATAGAACTCTGTTTCCTGATGAACCTGTTCTTACTACCAACTTTGAGGGCATGATTACCCTTCCAGCTACCCAGGTTTACAGACTCTAGAACACTTAATTTTTCCCTCTCCCTCACTACCATCCCCATAATCATTTGCCAAGTCTCATTGACTCTCCCTCCAAAACATAAGTCACACAGCTCCCTTCTATTAATACAGCTACCACCTTAGTTCAGAACCCCTTCACCTCTCACAGGGACCATTTGGGTGTTCTTAATCTGGGGCCCATGAATTAGAATTTTTATAAAATATATTTTGGTAACTATATTTCAGTGTAGTTGGTTTCCTTGGTGATCTTGTGTCTTTTAATTTTATGCATTTAAAAATATTAATCTAAAAAGAAGTTCATAGACTTCCCAGGCTGCCTAAGAGGTCCATGAAGTAAAAAAAAAAAAGGTTTAGAACTCCTGGATCACTAAAATGGCCTCCTCACTGGCCTTTCCTGATTGATCTCTCTGCTTCCAGGCTCTCACTTCTTCAATCCATCCACCATGCAGCTGCCAAAACAATCTTCTTAAGGCACAAATCTAAGGTACTTTCCTTATCAAGAATCTTCAATGACTCCATATTGCCTTTAGTACAAACACTGTTTGGCATTTAAAACCCTTTCCAATACATCTCCTGCCTGTCTTTCAAGATTTATTCCACACTATTTTTTCTCCACACTCTTCAGGTTCCAGACAAAGTGACCCACTTTTTGTTTCTAGTACACCAGATCCCATCTCTCACCTGCGTGCCTTTATGGGACATGCTGCCAATGCCTGAGAGGAAGGAATAGACAAAAGAATGACTGAGTAGCATGAATTAAGTGCTTACTCTGTGTGAAGCAGTAGGGATACAAATAGAAAAGCAGTCTCTGGGCATATTCTAATGGAAAAGACCACAAGATTGCAAGTTAGATGGAAGAATCCATTGGTACTTAGGATTGCAAAGGCAAAATGTTATAAAGCCTCTTCTTTAAAGTCTTTTTCACTGACAAAATCCTCAGTTTCTGATTTTTTAAAATTTATTTTTAATACATGGAATAAAAAAGTATTTCTATAGCAGTACAATAAAAAAGATGTTTGCACACAAAACTGCAAATCTACTGTGCACATGTTAACCCATTTCATAGTGCCAAGGATTTTGATAGCAAAACCTTTCTTTCCTGGGTTTTTAGTAATTGTGTTACTGTAGCACCTACAGGAACAGAGACATATTCACAGGAGTTAGTATCCCAGGATGATGCTGTGGCCACTGGACTGAAAGCATTATTATTTGCAAGGTTCTTAGATTCAAGGCCCTTGGCTTCATGTTTCCATGAAGGTCTGAAGAGAAATGATGGTCAAGACAGTAGCAGTGATTTGATTTGCCTGACACATGTTACCTTCTTCATCATACCTTGCTGTTTCAGCTAGGTTGGCTTGCCTACCCTGTAGGTAACAGTTAGTTGACCTTTGGTGCAAATGACTGGCCCTGCTCGATTGTTTTCCCAATAATGACTGTGAAAACTGGGCTGGAATCAGGGCTAGTGTTCTAGTGATCACAAGGCTCTTGTGATTATGTACCTATAAATAGTTAATCAGCAGTTGTTGATTATAATGAAAAGGAAGGTGAACCTCCTCTCCACAATGATTTCTCCCTTTGGTGATGGCTGTGGGAACTGGGGTGGAAGCAGTGGTTTTGTGATGGGACCGGGGGGGGGGGGAAGAGGGGAGGGAGGAGGAAAGACAAACATGAAACACTGCTATTTCCAAAGCTCCTGGATTCAAGGTCCTGGGCTGTCTCCATTTGAGTCTGAGGGGAGATGTAATCAAGGTGGTGATAGTGATGGTGTTTTGACTATCCTGGCACCTACTGCCTCCTGTCTCCCTCAGGATGCCTCAATGTTTCAACAAGGCTCTCCTGTCTCACTTCCATCCCTTTGAATCCCTAGCTTCCTTCAGGGATCATGTCAGGGGGTCAGCTCATGAAAACCCTTCCTAACTCCTTTAGATGTAAGTGTTCCCTAGATCCCAATAGATTTTTTTTTAATTTTGAATGCATTTATCCTTGAGGGCAGGGATTGGTTTGTTTTTATTTTCTATTCCTCAATACTCCAAGCTTTAAATGGAATAAGGGGCTTAAAATATGCTTCTTGAACTGTGAAACTGAAATTCAGGTTCTGTCACTTTCTAGTTGTATACTCTATGAAAATTCACTAGATCAAGGCCTCAGTTTCCAGATCTGCAAAATGGGCATAATAAAAGGCAGCTTCATGTAGTACAAAGAGTATTGAACATGAAGTTGGGAGATACCTGAGTTCAAATATAACCTTTTATACTTATTAGTTATATGGTATTAGTCAAATCAATTTAATCTTCCTAAGCTTCTATTTTGTCATCTGTATAATGGATTGAAAAATGTATATTGTACTTAACTCAAAGTTAAGTACAGGTGGTTAAGCACTTTGCAAATGTTAAAATTATTTTATTACTATCTACCTCAGTGATGTCATGAGAAACTAACAAATTCAGTATATAAAGCACTTTACAAATCATGAAGTGTTAAAAATGAGATTATCCTTTAAGATGAATGTAAAAACCAGGTAATACCATGGAAATATCCCTGAATCAGGTGGCAAATGATCGGGATTCAGATTCTTCCTGTCATTTATGACTTCTAGGACCTTGGGCAAGTCATTTGAGGTCCTGGGCCTCAGTTCCCTCATCTATAAACTGTATGGATTGGACTAGACGACCTCTAAACTCCCAGTTCTAAATCTGTGATCCTGTCATTACCTGATCAGAGTCTGAATGTCATTTCTATAGATGATTTCGGTGGTCTTCAAAATTTTATGTCTCTCCAACTTATTTGTCACAACTCCATAGACACACTCCAGAACATACTCCCTATATACATCATTTCACATTTCCAAATTGTATTCTCCTACATAACTCTGTTGGCTGGCTGGCTGACAATATTTTCTTTCTGGTTTATTTGGAATTTCTACTTTTATTCTTTGTATGCTTCTCACCCTATCCCCATTCCAGGCTTACTTTTAGCCCTCTTTTCTTTAGGTTCCTAGACAGATTCTAATTTGCTACATAGGCACACAGGCAAAGTTTTGATTGTGTTACATATTTCTATTTTTATACATTTATCACAGTCAATCTGAGTTTGCCCTAATGGGCAGCTGTGAGTCACTCATCAATATCTGCTCTGTACAAGGAGCAGTTCAACCTGCCTCGAGTGATCCTTGAGGACCAGACTTCCTTGGATTGCAAGTTGCTGATGCTTTAACTACAGCCATAATTGCTTCCGGGGCGGGGGATCCCATATAATATTAGTTTTCATGAATTTTCTTTTTTGACATTCAAAGTTTACATTCTTTCCCTGAATGTCTTCATCAACTTTAAAATAGTTTTGTGTGCTCATACACTGCAGAAGGCAGAGAGTAGACTTTTGTATCTACAACTGATTTGTCCTCAAAAGAAAAGTCAGGTTACGTCTTTGTTAAACACACACACACACACACACACACACACACACACACACATCATGCTCCTTATAATCCTATATTGAAAATAGCATTTAAATTTTAAAATGAGTTAAAGGGATCAACAGAAAAAAATACACAAATCTAAACATCAGATTCAGAAGCAGTAAATATTAATGCCTCTTGTGTGGTAGGCACTGATAGAAAAATACAAAGATAAAAGGAAAGACATAAGCCAGTTTCTGCCCTCCAAGAGCTCCCTACAATTTAATGGGGGAGATAATACATAAAAAGAAGTTGAAAGTGGTAGGGGAAGTTACTTCACATGAGGAAATGATGAAGTCCTACAGCAGGGGTGAGAAATCTTAAGGAGAATCCTCTGAGTGTCCTTGTTAAATGGAGACGAATAGGATAGGAGCTTCCAGAAGTCCACTTCCTCCAACCAAAGGGAGAGAGGAGCCCCAGGGGCTTTGGATGCTGAGGACATATGAGTTTCTGAACTGATTTTATCTTGTAGAATGAGGAGTTTCTGGAGATAACGACCAGGAAAACAGTCAGCTGGGAATTAAGAGAACAATCAGACTGGAAGCCCCTCAGTCATTAAGAGGGAGTTCCAACCTACTGTTAGGCCAAGGAGTACAAAGCATTCTATTGGACCAACAGAGCTACCCTGGAACTAAACAAAATCATGCAGGTTATCTCTGGACCAGTGAAAACTCCCTAGGATGTTTTCTACATTTCTAAGTCTACAAATTAGAATTTTCCCCACCCATCAGCTCCCCCAGAACAGATCCTTAGGTCACCAAATTTATAATGGCTACAAAGTATAATCAAGCTCATACACTGGGTAGTAAGCAGCAGAACAGAGTTTCAGAACCATGGGGTCAATTCCATCACTTTTTGTACTGCACTGCACAAGCACTAGGTAAGGCTATCTCTTCTGAACTGGGGTCCTCTGCTGTCTGCCCTCCCTGCTACACTGCTTCTTTCTAAGTGTGTCTGCCAATGACTATCTTTGCTACCATACCAATTTTCAGCTGCTCTTTTTCATTCCTATCATACCCCTGGGTCAAGAGCTTAAGAACCTTTGGAATCACAAAGATTAATAAAACTGCACAGGAATTCATAGAGCTGGGGTGAGGAAAGTCTTTCAAACCCACCAGAATGTCTCTGGTCTCCATGCAAATCAACTTGGAGCAAGAGTGAAAATGGCATAGGTAGGACCAGTGGAGTTGGGAGACCTTTATCTTTCTTCAGGTCCTCAGGAACCAAAATTTTCTATAGTCTCAGCATAATTCATACTCAAGTGTTAACAGCTAATTTTATCTCCTGGCAGTATTGGCATTTTAACTGGGGTTAATGCTTGAATCCAAAAGAATGAATTTTTTAATGGTAGAATTTCAGGGAACAATAACATATCATAAGTCTTGAAGGGAATATTTAAGGGAATGGGAAGGTGAGGTTCTTCCATGTACCACTCTATTCATTCTGCTAAAGTAGCCTCTGGGATATGAACAATCTTCAACAGTCTTGTCTGTCTGTGAAATATCAAAGGAGAGAGGAATGAGGTGCCCTGAACTCACCTATATCCTGCCCATGAATCTGTGTAGTTTTCTCTGCCAGAGCTCCAGTCTCTCTCCCTCTCTCCCTCTCTCTCTCTCTCTCTCTCTCTCTCTCTCTCTCTCTCTCTCTCTTACACACACACACACACACACACACACACACACACGTCTCTCCACCTCTCCTTCCTCCCTTCCTCCCCTGTGTCTCCCCTCCTCTCTCTGTGTAGGAGGAGGGACGAGGGGAGAGACAGCTCAGCACTGTCCTTCCATAGCTGATGAATTCAGACACGCAACATCTAAAGGATTCACTTCCCTGGGGTGAAGAAATAAAGTTTTTGGCCTTTCCTGGGAGCTCAACAGGAAGAAATGGGTTTGTATGCATCACAGATTCACTGTTTCATAGGTCATTCACAAACCCATTTTATCTTAGACAAGGATTTGTGTTCCCTGCTATGAAGGGGGACACACTGATACCATTCTTGTGCCACTACCTGCTATTTTCAGGTTTGATCATATATTGAAAAACATCTATAATACCAGCCACTATGGCACCTGCTTCAGGGAGTCTGGCCTTTGAGGTTAGTTCTGTAATCTACTTCCTTTCAATACCCTAGTCTTGTTTCATCTTTCTTCTCAATTTCTTTTTTTCCATCTCCATAGGCTCCATTGGCTCTGCCTAGAATTGCCCCTGTTCTCTTTCTTCTTCTTGAAGGAATGCATATAACTTAATTTTCTGTTTCTCCTGGGAAAGGAGACATTGAAAAGACAGAGAAAAATGCTCTTACTGTTACTTGGACCAAAAAGACATAGTGAAAGAAGAATATGAGAAAAATAAATTCCATAAAGATGCACCAGGCATGCTAGGGATGGTCAAGGACTTTTAAAAAAAGCCACACCCAATTTCAGTGATAGGTAACAGCCTCCTGAAGGGGATTGTCCTAAGCTAGGGATGCTGCATAATTTATTTATAGGGGGCAACTAGATGTTAAAGTGGATAAAGTCTTGTGCCTGGGTTCAGAAAGACTCATCTTCCTGAGTTCAAGTCTAGCCTCAAACATTTTCTAGCTCTGTGACACTAGATTAGTCAATTAACCCTGTTTGCCTTAATTTCCTTTTCTGTAAAAAGGAACTAGAGAAGGAAACAGCAAGCCAGTCCAGGATCTTTAACAATTGGGGTCACAGAGTCAGATGCGACTGAACAATAAAACTTCCTTATAGGTTTGGCTTAGATGAAGAAGTTTATTCCTGGGAATTTGAATACTTCAGATACCTATGACTAAAAGCAAGAGATGAGCCTCCTTTTCAGAGCTCTAGCCTTGAGTTTCAGTATTCTCTCTGAACTCTCAGTCGTCTGAGAAGCAGGGATTAGCTTGTGATTCAAGTTCTGTCCAAACAATCTAAATGCATGCCTCTTAAAAAATAATAATGACTGTGAATCAGGCAAGCAGATTTCTAGAAGATGAATAACAAAATCATTATGTGAGACTGAAGGAAATAAAATTGTGCTACTTTCTCTGACAACATTAATTATTTCTAGCAATCTCCAAGTTGATTTTAGGGATAAGGGACTTGAAGGCCATTTAGTCTAATCCTTCCATTTTACAGATGAGGAAATTGAGGCAGACAGAGATTAAGTGTAATGCAGCTGGTAAATGTTAGAGACTGGATTTGAACTCAGGTATTGTTAACTCCAGGTCCAATGTTCCACCCACTTCATCACCCATCTGCCTCTCTGTAAAGCCAAGCATAAGCAGCTTTTCAGAAGAATGTTGCTATGAACAGTTTTTTAAGGTTCTGATTACACAATGTAGTGAACACTCTGTTCCAGAGCAAAACATTCACAGTAAATCAAAGTACAATAGTCACAATGTTACAACTTATCACAGAAAATTAAAGTATAGCATTTATAACAACTTATCACAGAAAATGGCCACATAGTTTCTACCTCAGTGGTCACAAAGTTTTGAACAAAGAACATTCATTTAGTCAATCACAAAATCCTTAATTCAATCACCAAGTGCAAAAGTCAAAGTTCTCAACTCATGGGGCACACTAAGTTATAAATCAGTCACTTATTCAGTTATCAATCACTAAGTACAATCATGTAATCAATCAATCATTCAATCAACTCAATCATTCAATCATCCTTATCATTCACTATTCAATCATAAGAAAATATACAGACCTTCCACTCCTAGGTCACTAGTAAATTTACAATTTCTCAGTCAGTATATAGTATCCAAGTAAAGTCTTCTTTCAGATTGACTTGGAGTTGTTTCTCTGATTCCCTGGATCCCCTTCCATGATCCCAGATCCTACCTGGATTCACCAAATTGTCACCTGGGTTCAAAGGCAGACAGCTCCTAGGTCCTTGTCTAGCTCTCCGTGCAGTCCCTGCTCCTCATTGGAGCTCAGAGTGTCCAGCCCATCTCGAATCCTTCACAGTCTCTGTTCCTGGGAAGACAAAGCTTAACAAAGCCACAAACATGTTCATACAAAATACCAGCACCACAGTCATGCTTCCTCAGTCCCTTGGCAGCTCCAGCTGGCCCTCAGAAATCCTTAGCAGCTTCAGCAACTCTGGCTGGCCCACAAAAATACTCAACAGCCTCAGCAGCTCCAACTGGCCCTCAGACTCAGCAGAAGTTTCAGCTGCTTCCCAGAATCAAAAATCACTCTATCCAAGTTTTCCAAATCAAAATCATTCTCTCCAGCCTTGAGGGGAGTGAGGAGGAAGGGGAGAGAAAGAGGCTTTCCTCTTCAGGCTCCTTGGCTCCTCTTCAGCCTCTCAGGCAGCAGCAGAAACTTCTGCCTCCATAAGACTTGCTCCAAGAAGATCTGATTCTCCCTCTCTGGGGCTTTTCCTTATATATAGTAATACCTCTACCTGTTCATCCCCTTCCTGTTACATTAACAACAGGAGACAGGAGTTCATACCTTCTGTTTCTTTAACAGAGGCATAATCTGAACTTGGTGCCAAGTACCTCTGAGTTCAGCAATACGAAGTTCAGATACACACTTCTTCCAGAGCTTCTACTTTGCCCCTCAGTGAGTTATGACTTAGCATCAGAAGGGAACTGAATTCAAATCCCATCTCCATGATAGCTTGGTGATAGCAAGCAAAGTGTTTAACTTCTTTGAAACTCAGTTCCATCATCTGTAAAATGGAGAAAACACGTGAATGATCTACCTACAGAGTTATTGTGAGAGAAGGACTTTAAGGGGGGCATCTAGGTGGTGCTAGTAGATAGATCCTACCAGCTCCAGGGCCAGTGCTCTGAGTTCAGTTTTGGTCTCAAACACACTCTAGCTGTGTGACCGTGGGCAAGTCATGTAACCCTGAATGCTCCCCCCTCTACCACTTCGAGTAAATATGAGCTATCATTATTATTGCTGCTTAGAGTCTTGAAATTTCAGAGGCAAAGAGATCCATTTTACATGTCAAAGCCCTTTGTTACTCAGTATCAGGCAAGAACCCTAAATCTTTTTTATTTTTATATTTGTTTGTCTTTGTTTTCTTTTGCAGAATGACTTACATGGAAAATGTGTTTTTCACTATTATACATATATAACCTTTGTCAAGTTGCTTGCCTTCTCAATGGGGAGGGGAGGAGAGGAATGGAGAGAATTTGGAACTCAAAACTGAAAAAAAAGAATGTTAAAATTGTTTTTACATGTAATTGGGAAAAATAAAATAATAATTTTAATATATACATACATACATATGTGTATACATGTATGTATGTATGTATGTATGTATGTATGTGTGTGTATACTGGCTTCTTTCCCTAGGGTCTACCTAGTCTCTTATAGGTGTGGATCAAAGCCCTTCTCTATCATCATTTGCCATGTGGTGCAGAAATAGAATGCACAGCCTATGCTCAGGTCCAATTACAAGACAGGGCTTTAAATCTTATCTCTATCCCTTACTACTTATCTGTGTTGTTCTTTTGTGTTTGTATCTTTATCACTTTAATAAGTCCCTTAAAGTGTCTGGGATTCATTTTTTCCATCTGTTAAGTGAAAGGGTTGGACAAGAAGATCTCTAAGGCCCATTCAAGGACTAAACGTATACATTTAAATTAAAACCTGATCTTTTCACAATTGACAGCTGTAATTACAAGTATTTCCCCTAATATTCCCCTAAGACCTATCATATATACTAACCGCCTCAAAAAATTAATTTGCAAATGATTCCATCCTGGCAAGTACACAAATTTTCGTACCACAGAGGTGTCATGTCAGATGATGAATAGCGAAAGAATAGGACTGAAAAGGGGGCCATTAGAACAAAACACGACGGATTTGGAGAATTTAAAATCTAGAAAGGCAAAGGAAAAAAGTTCAATGGGGTTAGCTAAGATAGGAAGGAAAAAGTAGGTATCCTGGATCTTAAGACGGCTGGCAGGCAGGGTCTAGAGTCTGGGAATCCAGTGTCAACAAGAAAGGTAAAAGAGTTGCTTTGAACTCTGTTCTTACAATAGAAACTATTTGTTCTCTGTTCTGCCTCATGCTTCCTGCTGCGTATGGGCAACCCTGGGCCTGTAGGTACTCATCCTAGCCACAAGGCAGGTAAAGGCCTGCAGGCCAATCCTGTCCCTGATTGATGTATGAGCTGAGATATTAAGATTATCACACTAGGGACAGTAAAAACTCTGAGAATAGTTGCTTTTTATATATTTTCTATTTTTATAGAGGGTCTAACCTTTTTTTCCCTTTGGGAACTATTTAAATCATATTAGAACATGTGAAATATGCAGAACAGTTTGGGGCTTTTAAAAAAATAATTCACAACAGCAACCTCATCCAAGGATGGAGTATACATACTCCATACACAGAATGTACAGAATAGAAGAAGTGTCAGTAAGGGCAGAATGGGATAGGGAAGGGAGGGGGAGAGAGAAAGAGAATGAACGCAGCAACAGAGGGACAGGACAGGAAAAGAGAGTACATTTATTAAGCGCTATCTAGGTGCTTAATTGTGCTGAGTGCTTGAGACAGAACTGCAAGAAAGCAAGATAGTCCTCAGCTTCTAGGAACGCATATTCTAACTGCAAAAGAGGAAACAAAAAAGGGAGCTGAAAAAGGTTAGGTGAAGACATGGTGGGAAGTGGTAGCATGGTGGCTTGAACTCTGGTAAAATAAGGCAAAAAGCTCACCTATCAGAGCAAGAAAATCCAGGAAATGGAATCCAAATGTCTGTTGGGGTGAAAGTGGTTAGAGAGTAAAGCAATAGTGAGGGGATGTCAGGAAGTAACATGGAGGTCTGGACCTCAGCAAGACAAGGCAAAATAGGGGAATACCTAGAGCCAGGGGAGCCGAGGCAAGAGGGAGACTGGCCATTATACGACATGTTCACTACACATGTATAAGATGGTGGAAAAGTGGAAAGATGTGGCTCATATGAAAAATCTTGAAGGGAGTTTCATGAACTATAAATTCAATATGGATCAACAAATCAGCTTCATGAAAAAGGTATGACATGCTGTTGTAAAGGTGTTATAATCCCATTGCACTTTGTCCTGGTCAGAGAGATCTAGAGGATTGTACTCCGTTTTGGGCACTGAATTTTAGGAAAGTCATCAATAACTTGAATATTCAGAAGAGGGGGCAGTTAGGTGTCGCAGTGAATAGAGCACCAGCCCTGGAGTCAGGAGGACCTGAGTTTAAATCCAACCTCAGACACGTGACACTTACTTATTTGGGCAAGTCACTTACCCCCAACTGCCTTGCCTTCCCCCCTCCAAAAAGCCCCAAATCAAAAAAGAACATTCAGAAGAGGCTTACCAGAAGGAAGAGGAGCCTCGATTTCCTAGAAGAAGGCTCAACAAGCAACCAGATGGGTTGGTAGCATATAGAGTACACTATGTATACTTATAGTGCAGTCCTTTGTAACATGTGTCCTGTGCATATAAGATGTGTATGTCCACATAGAGTGTCAAAATACAGACCTTTGGGAGGAATAGATAGATATCTCTGGAATCTTTCCTATCTCTCTCAAAGGGATAGTTTGATTCTTGCCTAGAAGGGAGCAGGAAAAGGGACCACAAGGCTTACTCCTTTTTTCTTCTTTGAAAGAAAGGGGTGCCAAACACAGACATATTAGCATTATATCTATCTGCTCCTCTAAATATTGCTGACATAAAGGGACACATTTTAGTTTCAAGCCAGTTTCCTGACCACTATCACTTGAAACGGGAGGATATTCTAAGTTTATGCCCACATATTTTATTCTTTCCCACTAGATACTAATCTATACAAAAGACCATCACCAGGAATGAATAGCAAGTAAACTCACTTTTCCAAATTTGTCCAAAATAGCAAATAGTAATTGAAGTTCTACAGATTGGAATATACTAGGGAATATCTAAGAACCAAGAAGGAGACCCTGATCTCAATAAAGCTAAAATTCCTGAAAGTCTCTAGAAACCCGAGCTGGAAATTAGGGACATATTGAGGTGGCATTTGAGCTATATTTCTGCCACTTCCTTTAGTCTGTCCTCTCTCTCCAATCTCTCCTCAAAGAGAGCTTGGAACTGCATGTTTCTCTATCAGAGAAAGAACAGAGAATTTTCTCTACTCTCCAAGAGTTCTCATACCAACTCTACCCCTAACATAGACATTTAGCATCAAGTCACCATTTTCTCCACCAATTAAGAGAGGTATGCAAAATGTTAAAGGCTTGGCTTGAAACCAAGGTTGTACATATCCAAAACAGACCCATTTTCTTTTCCCCCAAACCCCCCTTACCTGAACTATCATATTAATGTTGATAGCACCATTAGTTCTATTGTTCAGTTGTTTTTCAGTCATGTCCAACTATTTGTGACCCTATTGGGGATTTTCTTAGCAAAGATAATAGGATAGTTTTACATTTCCCTCCCCAGCTCATTTTACAGATGAGAAAATTGAAACAAACAGGGTTAAGTGACTTGCCCAAAGTCACACAGCTAGCAAGTGTCTGAAGCCAGATTTGAACTCACAAAGCTGAGTCTTCCTGACTGCAGGCCCAATGCTCTATGCCCTGTGCCACCTAGCTGTCCTAACTAGTTCTATACCAGTGGTTCTCAACCTTCCTAATGCTACAATCCTTTAATACTTGTATGCAGGCGTATCTGCATGTGGGCAGATAGAGGAGCAGTGTCTTGGTTCCTAAGACCATTGGAAATATATGTTTTCCAATGGTCTTAGGAAACCCCTGGGACCCCTGTGAAAGGGTCATTCAACCCCCAAAAGGGTCGTGACCCACAGGTTGAGAACTGCTGTTCTATACCCTCAAAGAGATCTTTCTAATCACCAGGTTCAAAACCTTGGTGCCATGTCCAGTTTCTTTCTCTCTTACCTCACTTATCCTATTGACAAACTTTATAATTTATTTCTCTATAATATGTCTTTGAATATCTCCTCTTGTTTCCACCTACATAGATACCACCCTAGTTCAGGCTCTTATAGCTGCTGGCCTACAGTAGACCATGCGAAATAGTCTCCTTACTGGTCTTTCTGCCTCAAGTCTCTTCCAACTACAATTCAAACTCTTTATGCTCAATGACTTTCACAAAGTAGAGATCTTACCATATCATTCCCTTACTCAATAAACTCCAGTGGTTCCCTATCACCTCCTAAATTAAACATAAAATCCTTTGGCATTTAAATCTCTTCACAACCTGACTCCTTTCTGCCCTTCCGTTCTTCTTATATTCCACTCTTGTCCATGCACCCTATGATTCAGTTGTATTGCTATTCTTCAAATCTAATGTATCATCTTTCATTTCAGTGCCTTTATGCTGGTTGTCTCCCATCAGTGGAATACTCTTCCTCACAGTCTCTAACTCTTAGAATAACTGGCTTCTTTTAGGACTCAGTTCAGATGACATCTCCTTTAGGATACCATTCCCTTTCTCCCTAGCTGCTAGGGCCATGCCTTTTAAGGCTACTCTGCATCTTGTATATATGTCTTGATTTTTTTATGTTGTCTTCTCATGAAAATATAAAAGCTTCCTCAGGGCAGACACTCTTTTAGCTTTTTTTTTTAATTCCCAGAAGTTAGCACAGTACCTGGCATCTGTTTGTTTTCATAACAAATACTTGCTGATTGATTGATGTCATATGAAGATTAGTTGAAGGAACCATGAGTGTGCATCCTGGAGAAGAAAAGCCTCAAGGGTAATATGAAAGCTTTCTTCAAGTATTTCAAATTCATATGGAAGGAGAATTAAACGTGTTCTACTTGTTTCCTATGGGCTGAACTAGGAGGGATGCAAAGATACGTGTTCAGGCTTGATCTAAAGAAAAATTTGCTAACAAAAGTTGAAGGGGACCAGCTTCAGATGATAAAAGGCTTTGAGCAAAGTCTGAATGACCACTTTGGGGGTATCATGTAGAGGAAGTTCTTGTTCAGGTGTGAATTGGACTAGATTGTAAAGGTAGCACCTTTCAACCCTGAGATTCTGTGGCTCACCAATCTCTTTAATCCTTTTTGTCCTCTCTTTTATTTCCGTTCATCCAGCATTCATTTTGGCGAAGAGAAATTGAGGGAAAGAGGTCAATGTAGTAGGCATAGCTCTGAACTTATTGTAAAAAACAAAAACAAAAAAGCTTTGAGTTTAAATTCAGCCTTTAGAGCTGTGGGAAAATATGTACATTCATGCACTCTCTGCAGCCTTTGACCCTGTTCATCACCTTCTCAAAATTCTCTTCTCTCTAGGTTTTCAGGACACTACTTTCTCCTGATTATCCTCCTATCTATCTGACTATTTATTCTTGGTCTCCTTTGCTAGATCTCAATCTGGATCATACTCTCTAATCAGAGATGTCCCACAGGGTCCAGTCCAGTCCAGCCTTCTCCCTCTATATTACTTCACTCAGTGATCTCATCAGTGCCAACGGATTTAATTACTCTCTCTGTGCTGATGATTCTCAAATTTACCTAGCCTGTCTCAACCTTTCTTGCTTGCCTTCAGACTTGTATCTCATGTTTTCAGACATCTCCAACTGAATGTCTAATAACTGTCTTAAAATAAACATGTTCAAAATTGAACTCATTTTCTTTCCCCCTAAAGTACCCTTCATCTCTCCTAACTTTCCTATTATTGTAAAGGACAACACCATCATCTCAGTCCCTCAGGCTCTCCTCTTACAAGTTATCCTCAATTCCTTAACATTCCTCACCTCCCATGTCCAAATTATTGCCAAAGCCTGTCAATTTCCCCTCTGCATCATCTCTTATCTATACTCCCTTCTTTCCTCCAACACGGCCACTACTCTAGTGCAGATCCTCATAATCTTGTACCTAGACTACTATTCACTACTGGTGGATGTCCTTGCCTCAAATCTCTCCCTACTCCATTCCATCCTTCATTCAGCAACCAAAAGTGGTTTTCCTAAAGCAAAAGTCTTGTCACTCTCCTACTCAATAAATTCCAATGGGTGCTTATCATCTTCATGGTCAAATACAAAATATTCTGTTTGGTATTCAAAGTTCTTCATAACCTAGCCCCCTCTTACCTTTCCAGCCTTCTTACACCTTATTCCTTGCCATGTATTCTTCAGTTCAGTGATATTGGTCTACTGGATATTCAGAAACAATACTCCATTTGTAGTCTCTGGGCATTTGTAACAATAATGCAATATTCACAACTAGAGTGCTTACTAATTGTGTGT
The DNA here is from genome assembly GCA_028646575.1 of Pseudocheirus occidentalis. NCBI lineage: Eukaryota > Metazoa > Chordata > Mammalia > Diprotodontia > Pseudocheiridae > Pseudocheirus > Pseudocheirus occidentalis. The sequence continues at coordinate 107,213,779 of CM053594.1, forward strand.
CCAAACCACAGGAAAATGCTGATATTTTTTTCCTTCCTTCTTTTTTTTTAATGTAACCCAGGCCTTTGGGACATCCCATCTTGCAAGAAAATCATTACAATCATAGAGAAGTCCTTATTTTCTCTATGCTTTTAGCACATTCACAAATGGATACATATCCTATCTCTTTTTTTCCTAATAAAGGAATCTGTCTAATTCGGTTGAGCCTGTTAGTTTTTCCCACTGACCTTTCACAAGGTATCATTTCTTTTGGAGCTCCTCCTTTCTTTCCCTTTTGCATTCCTCTTCTGTTCCATTTCTTAATATTATCATAGGCTTATATAATTTAGAAAAAGCAGGATAACTTAAACTGTCAAATTCAGCTCACCAAGGAATGGAAACTGGGGTGCAGAGAGTGAAGTGACTTACCCAGAGTCATCTCTTATCTCTCCTGTTCTTTCTTCCTCTCTGCTACCATTTTCATAATTTGTCTATATTCTCCCTGACCCTGCTTACATTTTTTGAAAGCACAGTCTGGAAATTCTGCCTTATATCTAATCAAATTTTTTTCAGTCTGTACTTTAAAAAAAATCCTGCTTTTTTGGCCCTCAGAGGAAATGGAGAGCAGCTGGTCACCATCTTCTGTGTAAGAGCTCTTCATATACTTGAGAATAGTTATTAAATTGTCCTTCAGTCTTATCTGCTCCGGGCAGAATCATCCCACTTCCTTTCATCTCTCCCCATCTTCTGATTTTTCAAACCACTTTATCACTGGGCTCTGCTCCTAACCCTCTACAATGTAGCCAAAGTCAGAATACTCTTAGCAAAGTCTTGAGAGTAAAATTAGTAGGAACCAGGGAAAATCTCTCTGAAAGGCAGAAAAAAAATGCAGAAAGGGTAAGAAAGTACAGAGGGAAGCAGATAAAGAGAAAAGCGGACACAATCACTGACACTTATGATGATCCTTAAAGGACCCATCCAACTCTAAAACTCTACATTTCCCAGAATCCTCTATTACTTTCAGAGACTTGCCAGCTGTAATAGGAAAGGACTAATAGATGTTTACTGACTGATCGATCGATGCACTCTGGCTAAATCTTTGACCTGTTCTGGTCCTTCTGGAAAGCGATTTAGAACTACACCTTCCTCATTCACACTTACGTTCTACCCTAGGTCTAGAGCATTCTGCCCAATATATAACACATTTTAATGAGTTAATATCTGCAAATCCTATCTCTGATATTCACTAACTGTCTGACCTTAGGCAAGTTACTGATTCTCTGGGTCTCATTTTCCTCATCTAGAAAATGAAAGGAATTGCACTAGATCATAAATCCCCTGACATAATATTTACATAGTACTTTACAAATATTAAGTCATTTTATCGTCACAACAACCTTGGGAGGAAAACACCATTATTATCATCATCATCATTTTACAAATGAGGGCACTGAGGCACAGAGAATTTAAGTGACTTCCTTGGGGTCACACAGCTAGTAAATGCACGAGGCCCAATTTTAATTCAAGTCTCTTGACTCTAGGTCAGAGTTCTACCCATTGCACCACGCAGCTGCCTCTAAATCCAATGATCCTATGATTCTAACTTGTCTAGAAAAGGTATGGGAGTTTTATCAAACCAAAAGCACACTGTGTCAGCACTGTGAAGTGGCTGTTTAAAAAAGGCTAATGAGATTTTGGATTTCATGGAGAGGCAAAGCTTAGAGGAATCAGGAAGTAACAGGTCCTTTGTCTTCTACAGTTAGACATTCATCAGAAGCATTTCTGAGTGATATAGTTTAAGGACATTGATGAGCTGGAGATCATTCAAAGAACAGCTAGGAGGAAGTGTGGAAGAGCAGCAGGGTACAGGATAACCTTAGAGTCAGGGAGATTGAGATTCAGATCTCGTCTCTGACATACTGCTTTAAGACCATTTGTTTCTGCCACAAATAAACCATGATCTCATAAACTTGAGATCTTTTGTCTTTGGCAGTTTTGGCAGTCCACCAACAATCATTTATCAAGTCCTTAATGTGATCTGGGGATTGTGCTAAGCATTGGGAAAACAAAGGAAAGCAAAAAACACAGTCTTGCCCTCAAGGAGTTTACATTCTAATGAAAGACAACCAAAAAAAATTTATACATATAAGTGTAGGGTGGGGTGGGAGGGTGCCCATGTTTTTATGTATGTATACACATGCAGAGTTAGGCTGTACAGTGGATAGAGCACTGGGCTTGAAATCAGGAAGACTCATCTTCCTGGGTTCAAATCTGACCTCAGACATTACTAGCTATGTGACCGTAGGCAAGTCACTAAACCCTATTTGCCTCAGTTTCTCATCTGTAAAATGAGTTTGAAAAGGAAATGCCAAACTACTCTAGGATCCTCGCTAAGAAAACCCCCAAAAGGGTCCACAAAGAATAAGATATGACTGAAACAAATGAATATATATATATATATGTGTGTGTATGTATGTATATGTATATACATACATATACATATATGCATATGTATTATGTGTATATATATACATACACACATACATACATTTATATGTATGTATATGGTGGAATTTGAACCAGGTCTTTATAGAGTCCAGGAAAGCTAAGAAGCAGAAGTGAAAAGCCACGGAGTTGGGAGATAGGCCAGAGTAGCTTGATTATAAATGTAGGGGAGTAGAATGTCTCTTGGGCAGTAGTGTGCCTCAGCAGATTGTGCTTAACTATTCTCCCTCCCATATGTCTTTTTTCAAAAATTGTTGTGCAAATTTAATAAGCATACAGATGTGGCCTTTACTTCTAGGTAAATCCCAACTCCCAGTCACATTGAATAAGATCTAGAGAGTGACTGGCTAGTAACATCTTCCTCTCAGTATTCTAGGGGATACCCCTAAAGGTTTGGAGGTATCTTTCTTCTTACTCTATCAGTCTGAGCCCAGATTCTGCTGTGTTGTCCCCAATATCAATCTCTAGTTAGAGTTAATATCTACTTTATATCAGTGATTGATGCAGTGATTAGGACCTTTGTATCATTTAACCAATTAACACTGATTAGACTTTACAAAGGGCTATTTACTGAAAAAATATAGCAATAACAGAAATGAAAAAACTTTGCTCCCAACACACAAAAGCACACTTTCCTCTATTCCACCTCAGTTCTTAGGGAGAGCGGGTTCAAGCTTAAAGCAGTTGCTATAAGACATTTACTCCACACAGTTTCCTGTATCTATTACTCCAATCGGGCCTTCTCAGACTATCTCCTGATCCTCAGAAATGTGCTGTCACCTTACAGCTTGGCTGTCAGCAAATTCAAGTATAAATTTCTGTCACTGAACCCCTGCTCCTCCAACCTTCCAAAGCTCACAAGGCCATAGCCATCTCCAAGACTTTCACCTAAAATTTAAAAAGAACAAACACAAAGACATAAAGAACAGAGATACCATGTATTCACAGGAACAGGTCAGCCTGGGTGGGGAAAGGCAGAGCCTATCTCCCCATCAAAAGGCTTCCAGCATGTCTTCTCTTGATAACTGACAGTAAAGAGAGGCTGAAGTTGCCCCACTGGGCATCTTTTGTATGTGCTCTCAGTTCTGGTTCAGAGGCCCATCAAAGTAGCCCTTTCTTCACTACATAATAAAGTGTAGGAAAAGGTCATAGAATACCTATACACATTCCAAAGTCCATATAGGGACTGCATGCGGCTGAACCTGCTACATGTGTTTCTAAGGATTGGACTTTCACTGGCCGGTCCCCATTACACAGAATTTAAATATGTATTGATTTCTTTAGGAAAACAGTAGCTTGCAGGCAAGCATGCAAATCGTTGTTCCCTCAAATAAGAATTAACTTAATCAATACCTAGTTTGATTTAGAAACTGTCTAAGAACTCATAATAGCAAATCTGGAGTCAAGAAGAGAAACACAAAGAAGAAAAAGATGCACATGGCTAAGGTCATGAGAAGGCAAGAAAACAACGAGAATATTGGGAATAAAAGCGAGTAATCGTTAATAATAACAAGTTATAATGACATCAGTAATAGCTAGTATTTGGAAAGCACCTTTAGGCTTGCAAAGTACTTTACATATATGTAGAGGCAACTACACTGGCATACCCAGGATGGCTGCTAGCACAGGTTCTTAGATCTGCTTTAGTAGGAAAGATAGCTGGTGAAGAGGTCAATGATCTTTTTAAAATTTCATTTATTAGTTAAGGGGAAAAGTCAGCACCCTGAACTTCAGAGAAAATACAAGCAGAGGAGGTAGCTAGGTGGTGCGGTGAATTGAGCACTGGGCCTGGAGTCAGGAGGACCTGAATTTAAATCCAACTTCAGACACTTAACACTTACTAGCAGTGTGACCTTGGGGAAGTCATTTAACCCCAATTGCCTTGTCTTCCCTCCTTCAAAAAAAGAAGAAAGAAAGAAAGAAAGAAAGGAAGGAAGGAAGAAAGAAAGGGAAAGAAAAAGAAGGAAAGAAAGAAGGAAGGAAGGAAGAAAAGAAAGAAACAAAGAAATAAAGAAAGAAAAATACAAGCAGAGAAATAAAGACCAACAGAGAGAAATAAAGACCAACAGACAGGGCTCTGAAAGTTTGAATCAACTATATACTTTACATACATCACTGGAGGAGAGAGTCTTTACATCTGAGCAGTTGAGGAACTCTGAATGTATATACATATACATATACATATACATATACATATACATATACATATATACACACACATATACATATATAAATACACACACACACACACATATATATATGTATATGTATATACATACTTCTCAGAGCCAGAAGGCATCACAGCTCTCATGTCTCTGCCTAATTAGAAATTAGCAAAAGGTGTGAAATCCTTCCCACAAGCAAGCATTCCCTAAGCAAGCTTACCTTAGTGGGCTCCAAGTGGGAGCCCATTCTATTGATAGGCTGGGAAGATCTTAAATCCTATTATGATATACCATCTCATTTGATCCTCACAGCAACCTTGGAAGGGAGGTGCTATTTTTTTCCTCATTATATAGATGAGAAAATTGCGACACAGGTTTACTGACTTGCCTAGAGTTATACAGTTAGTAAGTGTCTGTGGTTACATTTGAACTTGCTCTTCTTGAGTCTAAGTCCAGAATTTTATGCTCTGAGTCATATAGCAGCCTCAGCAATAAAAATGAAACATATCATGAAAGAACTGGGGAGATAGGAAAGGGCTTTTCAGCTCTTTTTTCTATGGGTCTACTCAGGCCTAGAGCACTTAGGTGGTATAACGGATAGAGTATTGAGACTAGAGACAGAAAGACTAACTTTCCTGAGTTCAAATTTGACCTCAGACACTGAGCAAATCATTTATTGCTGTTTGCCTTAGTTTCCTCATCTGTAAAATGAGCTAGAGAAGGAAATGGCAAACCACTCCAGTATCTTTGCCAACAAAACCCATACTGGGGTCATGAAGAGCTGGATATGACTGAACAACAACTAGCTTGACCATTTTTGGTGGAGTGTTTCTGACTTCTTGATTAGTCATAAAAAATATAAGGATTTTCATTCCTTTCCTGAATCTCTAGACTTTTTCACCATAACTCACTATTTTCTCATTCTGGAACTTCCCTCAATACCTGAGACCTTCTTCCCATGGAATATCACATCACTATGTAAGTAAGGATAAATTTTAACATTGCACTGGTACAAACAGAGCTTGAAGGGAGTTTCTAAAAGAAGGCTGGTGGTTTGTTCGGAGAGGTGGTTGATATTTGTATTGTTTACATGTGTTGATTAATAAAGTTAGACTGTTCACCGTGAATAGAGAGCCGGGAAGTGAGGGAAAGTCAGGAAGACTCTTCTCACTGAGTTCAAATCTGGCCCCAGACACTTACTAGTTGTGTGATCCTGGGCAAGCCACTTCACCTGTTTGCCTCAGTTTCCTCATCTGTAAAATGAGCTGGAGAAGCAAATGGCAAACCACTCCTGTATCTTCATCAAGAAAACCCCAAATGAAGTCATGGAGAGTTGGACATGACTATACAACATGCATTGAAAAGCATGTCTAATTAACGTTTCTGAGTCACTAGTTGGTATATGTAACAGAGGTATACAGTTGACAGTAGACACGCTGGCCCCCTCCTCTCATTGGTGAGCTCTCCCAGGTTATCATTTTAGTCATGTACCCAGGTCAGACATGTTTCATTCCTGTCCTGGCTATGCTTCTGACCCTCCTCGGGGTGGCTGGAGGAGCCATGCCTTCATGCGGGCATCTTCTCCCTACATCCTTTTCAGTTCTCTTTTGTATTTCATTAGAATGAGAGTTCCATGAAGGCAAGGGCTTTCTTTATTGCTGGGCTATATTTGCATGACCAGCATTTAGCACAGTGCCTGACACAAAATAAACACTTAATAAATGTCTGTTGTCTACCTGCTTTTGAGCTCTTTAGCCTCAGAAAAAAAGTGAGAGATAGCTGAGGGAGGAAAATGTGTGTGTATTTGCCTGCACATGTGCATGTGTGTCCATCCATGCGTGCATGTGTGTGTGTGTGTGTGTGTGTGTGTGTGCGTGTGCTGAAGTGGCTAAGTGATGTAGTGAATAGAGCAATCAGCATGGAGTCAGGAAGACTAGAATTCAAATACAACTTCTGACACTTTTCTGGCTGTGTGATTACTTAACCTCTGTTTGTCTCAGTTTTCTCAACCATAAAATGCAGATGATAATAACACTCACCTCTCAAGGTTGTTGTGAGGATCAAATGAAATAATATTTGTAAAGTACTTAGCACAGTGCCTGGCACATAGGTGCTATATAAATGCTTATTCCCTTCTCAGGCAGTGTTGGGCAGTGGGGGGAGGGCAGGGATAGGGATGGGAGACATTGGGAGTGGGGGGGGGAGTTGCCTTCCAAGATCCCCTTTAAGCTAGAAATATAAAATTGAAGGAAGGGTGAGATACATATCAACATAAAATCAGCCTTCCCCAAAGACTGTAGTGATAATAGAAGAAAAAAATAACAATAATCTACCTCTTCTTTCAGTGTGTGGGACTGTAATTGTATGAATATGTTGTCAGTTGGTCAATAAACAATTATTAAGCACCTACTACGCACAGGCACTGTGCTAAGTGCGGGGGATGCAAAAAGAGGCAAAAGACACTTCCTACCCAGAAGGAGCTTATAATTTAATGACAGAGACAGGCAAAATAAATATATAAATTACAGACAGAGACAGACAGACAGATAGATGATAGATAGATAGATAGATAGATAGATAGATAGATAGATAGATAGATAGATAGATAGAAAGAAAGACAGAATGAATATAGGCATCTAGGTGGTGCAATGGATAGAACATCAGCCCTGGAGTCAGGAGGACCTGAGTTCAAATTTAGCCTCTGACACTAATTAGTTGTGTGACACTGGCCAAGGCTCTTAATCCTATTTGCCTCAGTTCCCCATTTGTAAAATGAAACTGGAGAAGGAAATGGAAAATCACTTGGTATCTTTTGCCAATAAACCCCCAGTGGGATCACAGAGAGTCAGACACAGCTGAAGTGATTCAACAATAGATACTATGTATAGAGAAGTAGCTTGGTCACCCTTTACCTTCCCAAGGTAAAGATCTCCACAGACCTCTATTTTGTTTTTCTTTTTGTTCATTTCTTTCTAATTAAATCCATCTAATCTTACAAATCTTTGCTTTTTCTCTGCCTATACATTAGTTTCATAGAAGATCATAATAAGGAGCTTAGGGAACTTCTTCAAGGGACATCCCAAATGACTGGAGGGGGGAAAGAGCAAAGAGACCCCCTGTGGGAGCCCTATTCTAGATAGCATTCTGTGTATTTTGATTTGTAAGACTGATTTTGTTTTAGTTGGGCATAAGAGTGGGAGATTTCTTTTATACTGTTTTACAATTGGCTAAAATTAAGTTTTACTTATGTCCATTCCTGAAATATGTGGTGTCCCAAAAGACTTAGTGCAGTTCCTGCTGCACTTAGACTTTTGGAACATCCTGAATATCTCCATACTAGCAAAAGTAATAAGAGGAGTAAGGCCTGTAGAACACCAGGGGCTATAATAAATCAGGACTACATGTGACCTAATTGTTTCAAGGGAAGGAAAAGAATAGAGTCCTTGGAAAAGGTCTGCCTTCACCAACATGAGACCACTGTTCAAGTCCTTCCTACAACTCCCTAGTATCCACCTAGAACAGATTTACTATTCAAATGTCACTCACAGAACCATTATGATAGTTTCAGGAGTTCTCCAGTAAGCTGCTTACTAAACTCTCCCATCTGCCCTTTCTTTTCCCTTTTCTTTCCTTTCAATATTATACCCTTCCCCAAGTAAATCTAGTCCCTTTATCCAATCATCTTGAGAATTTATTCACCCTACAAGGGCAATCTACTGCAGAGGTGTCAAGCACAAGGCTGAATATAACCCATAACACCTCCTAGTGCTGACAAACCACATTAAAATTAGGAAATATTTAATAAAATAATCTAGGAATTGTAATAATAATGGGAATTTAAAGATCTTCCCTGCCCCTTGACCCCATGATAGGCTTAAGTGGCTCTAAGAACCTTCCCTGATTTGAAAATATACTCTGCCCCCTAATAGGCTGAATGTGGTCACATGGAGCCTGTGGTGGGAGGCTTGTTCTTCAGGAATGGCCACACCTTGTTACTTTGTGATTGGGCAGTGGGTCAAGAGGGTTGTGATGTTCTTTGACCCAGGAAAAGGCTATATATACCCTGATGTGAGGTTTTGCTTTGGGGCTCACTTTGGAAAGAGTTGTGTGTTTTGGCCAGAAGAGACTCTGGGCAATCATTGAGCCCCCGGCTTTGAAAACCCAGATGTTGGTGCTTCTTTCTCTCTCATAACTAACACTGTTTGTATGTAATGGTTGGACAGCTAGAAACCCTTTCTGTTGATCTGTTGAACTGTGTTATTTTCCCTGTCTGCTAAATTGTGTTATTTTATGTTGTAACTTCTGTTCGCATTCTCTAAGTTCAGGGTGCTGACTTTTTCCCCTGAACTAGGTAAATGATATATGTTTGATTGATTAAAGTAAGATTGTTAACCCATTTTGAGTTGCTTTCCTTTAGAAAAGCAGATCTAAGAACCTGTGCTAGCATCCATCGTATGCTAGGGTGCTTACTGCTACAGGAATATATTTCAAAATAAAACTAAAACAATGATAATGTTAATAAGTGGTTTTCAACATCAATATGCACCGGCAGGCATCCTCATGTATAGCTCAGTGGCCCCCATTTCTACTTGGGTTAACCAAAACTGGTCTAATGTATAACCTCTTCCAGGAAGATTTGCATTCTAAAAGATGTTGCTGGGACATGGTAATGTTTAACACAAAGGAATGAATCATAAAGGGTGAAATTTGAGTCAATAATGGCAGATCATGGAAGAAATATTTGTACATCTCAGATTACACCAGCTATTATGCTCAATAAATCCTGTATCTAGGAAAACTTCCTGCTCCTAAGACCTCTCTATGCTCTGAACATATGCTCATAATATAGTGAAAAGAATACCCAGGCGTTAAGACATCTGCAATTTATTTTGACTGTTATCCCTAACAGGTCGTGTGAATTTGGGATCACTTCATCTCACTGGGTCTCAACTTCCTCATCTATAAAATGAAGTTGGTAACATCCATCCTTACTGGAAACATAAAAAGAAGGAAAGTCACTCATTATAGGATCATGCATACAGCTGTAATGGAAAGAACCCTGCTCTTATGTTAAGACTGCCATCTCATTGAGCTGCAAGGCAATAGTTTATAGTGGATAGAGAACTAGCCAGGAAGACCCAAGATCGGGTCTCCGACTGTGGCTGAGCTCGAGTAAAGATGCAGATCACAGAAACTGAAGGGGTTAATGAATTGGAGAAGCGATATTTTAAGGGATATTAATAAGAACAGAGAGGCAGCACAATGTAATGGATAAAGAACAGACTTCAAAGTCAAGACCTGAGTTCAAGTCATGAAACTAATGCATACTGAGTGTGTAATCCTCAACAAGTCATTTACTTTCTCAGGGATCTAGACAACTCTTTAAGATTATAATGTGAGGAGAGGGGGTAGATCTACAATGGTAGAATTTCCTCATGCGGGAGCTCTCCATGCTGATGAAATCACAAGCCCAATCCTTATCCTTATCCCTATCGTGCCAACTCCATTTTTGCGTTTCTCATATCTGACAGGTAAACAATAAGCTGTATCCAGCCCTTTGGGGATAATATGGCACTATATTCACATTGAGAAAATTTTAAAGTGCTTTTAGTTATCTCAAAACTGCTCTCTTTGCCAAAAACCCATCATTTTAGAGCCAGTATCATCCAGGTACATGTCTATAAATCAAGTAACAAAAAAATGAATGCGTAAACAGACTGAAAGGGGCATCTTCTTAAGAAAAAGAGAGCATATCTCTAGAAGGCACAGGCTAGGTGATAATACAATTAGTTGAGTTTGTAACTGGTTAAATGTTCAGAACACCAAAGGTAATCATTGTAGTACTTTGATGTCAACTTGGATAGATGTTCCCAGTGGAACTCCCTCTCCCTAGGGATCTCTATTTGACCCTGTTTCATTTCACAATTTTATCAGTGACTTAGTTGAAGTAATAGATGGCATGCTTATAAAATTTACAGATGATACAAAGTTGGGAAACCTTGCTAACATGTTAAGTGACAGAATCAGCATTGGCAAAGGTTTCCAGATTAAAACTTTGGGATGAATTTAGTAAGATAAAATTTAGTAGGAGTAGATAGAGCACCGGACCTGGAGTCAGGAGGACCTGAGTTCAAATCTAACCTCTGACACTTGACATTTACTAGCTGTGTGACCCTGGACAAGTCACTTAACCCCCAACTGCCTCACATTAAAAAAAATTAGTAGGAATAAATAATTAAAACATTGGGTATTTATATATTGCTTTAATGTTTGAAAAGCACATGAATTTTTCTGCACATAATTTATATGCATTATCTCCTTTTATCCTCATAACAACCCTGGGAAGTTGGTTATATCCCCATTTTTAGATGACAAAACTGAGGTTCAGGGAGATTAATTAAATAATTAGCCAAGGGTCACACGGCTAATTATCTGAGATGGGATTTGAAGGTCTTCCTGCCTACAGCTATACTATGCTATTTCCCAAGTATGAACTGAGAGAGGAACTGTTAGAAGTTCATTGTTTATTAGCCTGGAGAAGAAAAGACTCAGGGGAGGAGCAAGATAGCTATTTTAAGTATTTGGAAAGATGTTAGGAGAAAGAAGAAATTTAAACTTTCTGTGCAGACACAGGAACATTAGGTGGAAATTATGAAGAGGGAAATTTAGACTTAGGGCAAGGAAAAAATTTCCTTGTAATTAGAGGTGTCCCGAAATCTAATCTACTGGCTCTGAAGTCAGTGAGGTCTCCCTGCACATAAGGTCTATATTGTAGGGAGATTCTGTGAATCAAAATAGCAAGTAGTCCTAATAAAGGTGGAAAGGCACATGGTAGGCACATGTAGATTGTTGCACAAGATCAAGGACATGTATAACCACAAAAGGAAGTGAATTGTCCACGTAGTGAAGATGAACAGTACATGGAGTGCCTGGGTGGTACATTGGTAATTCTGAGCATATTAAAAGAACCAAAATATGGTATCAGGGGCGTTGAGTAGATATTTTCTGAAGGATTCATGGCAAGCTACATATAAAAATCACATGTCTTTGAGATAGAAAAATTAGTTATGAAAATGGGGAATTTGTATTGGAGGATCTCCAAGCCTCTTTCAATTCTGTGACTCATATCATTGTGCAAAAGATGGTATGACCTTTCCCTTAAAGCAATGACTATTGAACTCTCCAACATCTTGCTTTCCCTCTTTGTTCTCCATTGATTCCAATGAATTTTTAATAATGCTTCCTACATTCTCTCCTCATACCTCCTTATCTCCATTCCTTCCTTTCCTTCCTCCCTTCTTCCTTCCCTCTTTTCTCTCCTACCTCCCTTCTTCCTTTCCTTTTTCCCTCCCTCCATTCAGCTTTCTGTTCCTTCCTTTGCTCTCTCCTTTTTTCCTTTTCTTTCTTGTTTTCTGCCTCCCCTCACCTTTCCTTCCTTCCATTCTCCATCTCTCCCTTTTTTCTTCCTTTCCCCCTCTCTCCATCTTTTCCTTCTTTCTGTCCTTTCTTTCTCCCTCCCTCCCCTTCTCTCTTTCTTCATACCTTTCTTACTTCTCTTCCCTTTGTTTTTACTTCACAACCACTTTCTAATTTACTTCTCCCATAATCTAGTGGACTTTTCTTTGTAAAAAAAAAAAAGACATAAACTGACCCAACTGACCTCTGATAGCATATGTATCATATACAACATTCTGCACCCCGAGGCTTCTACCTCTCCAATAAAAAATGGGGGCTAAGTAGATTCCCTTGCCTCTTCCCTGCAGGTCAAGATCAGTCATTACAATTACAGTGTTCAGTTTCATTTTAGTGGAACACTAGTATCAGAAAGCATGTAATGAAGTGATGACTGCAGAAAAGCAGGTTTGATTGTTCCAGTGATGAAAGCACCAGCTCACCAACACAGGGAAACTGCAGAGAGCATTTTAAGAAGTTGCATGACCTTCCATTCAACCTATAGGACAACAATATAATTAACTCGGTTAGCTAACTTGCTTCTCCTAAAGAAGATTTAGAACTTGAACACATGGGCATATTTATAGACAATAGTCTTTGCAATATAGGGTTGTTATTTTCTGTGAGAATTGCAAACATCTTTATGTTTATTTTAGGCTGTCTATTCTTTGAATTTGTAATTCTTTAAGTATTAGTTATGGCTTATCTGGGACTTAACAAGAAAGAGGGCAATATTCTGAAGCGTTGTAAATAATGAATGCAGTGTGTAAGCTCCAGCAGAGTAAAGATATTGTAAAGCTAAAGAATTCAATTTGGTTTCATTCTCCCCCTGGGCTGTGTAACCTTACAAGCCCTTTGTGCTGAGTTTCAGAATTCCAACAGGGAAGAACTGGTCTTTTAAGGAGAAAAATGTTGTTGGCTGAAATAGACACAGGAACCCCTGGATCCCATGGAAATAGCCTCTCCCGATAATATACCATCCCAACCCCCACTCACCAAGAAATGCCTTCTTTCTCCAAGAACCAATTTAGCTCTAAACTAATGGCAATACTTTCCCATAAATACCAGCTTCTCAGTCTATTAAAGTAAACAATGAAAGATAGATACATGATCCCAAGTTATTATTCTCTCTGCAGCTTCTAGATGGAGCCCTCTCTGACCCATTCTTTACCAGCAATGGAACAAGCAACCTCAGACTCATTGAATCACTTCTAAGCAGCCATTCTCTGGGATGCCCCCAAATGACCTAAAAGCTACCTTCAGACAATGCTTTGGGCCATTTGGGAAATTCCTGACACAAGAAGGCAATAGCACATTCAAAACTACCTCCATCTCCACCCACAAGGGGACCACTGGATACTTCACACATGGTAAGGCCACACGGCCTTGGAAAGATATTCACAGGGGTACCAAGAAGTAAAGAAAGGAAGATATTTCACTTCCCCTCTCCAAATGAAAGTTACAGTCATTTTAACCATGACAATATGTTCCCTTATTCCCTTCTACCTGCTCTCCAAAGAGGTATGGGAGTGGGGTGTGAGCTGAAAAGGGGAAAGAAAGGGAAAGTAGCACAATGATGGACACAGTTTCATCACCACAGAGGTCAATTAGGGGTCAAAGAAAACAAAAGGTAGAATTGTATCCTGTTGCTTTAGAATTAAAAGAAAGCATATGACATGTCTAGATAATAGGATTATAACTCTAGAACTAGAAGAGCCCTCAGTGGTCATCTAGACCAAATCCTTCATTTGATAGATAAGAGAAGATGAGATCCAGGAAGGCTACTTGAATTGTCCAAGGTTCACACAGGATTACAGAGATTTGAACCTAGGTCTTAGGAGTCAGAGTCAAGTTTTTTTTTCTTTCCATATACTATTCTGATGTTTCAATTAGAAAAGCACATTTATTAAGCACCTATCATATACAAAACATTGTATCAGATACTAGAGATGCAAAGGTGTAGTGCCAACGTAATATCTACAGCACCAAAGATCTCCTCTCTCTCTCTCTCTCTCTCTCTCTCCATATATATGTATATACCTGCATAGTACTTGATCACAAAATATAACAGACTCTCCATAGAGAAGACAAAAACAAAACATTCATTCAAACACCAGAAAAGTAAATCCCAAAATCATTAAGCCAATTCCATCATAGTAGCTAAGAAGTTAATAAGCCATAACAGTACAGAAAGCCACAGCATCCTTTAACCTTCCCACAAACCAACAGAAGCCTAGCTATCACAGCAGCTGGCAAATACCAACTTTTACTCACAAGCCTGTCTCCCTCAGATATGTCCTCTCCTCCCAAGGTGTCTAGCTGCTCTGACTCCCAACTTCCTTTGGGTTCTGCTCCATTCTTCAGCAAACTCCTCCCACAACAGGTTCCATGTGATTACATTCAGCCTATTAGCGGGGCAGACTATATTTTCAAAACAGGGAAGGTCTTCAAATTCCCTCAGGCTTATTAAAGGACACAGAGGATCTTCAAATTCTATTACCATTATAAAAAGTTTTTTAAAAAAATTAAATAGTTTCTGCCCTGACGGAGCTTACATTCTACTGGTGACTACTTTTCAATATGAGTACAAAAAAAAGGTCAGGTGTGGTACAAATGAGACTAAAGAAAGCCAGACAAAATAATCTCAGAACATTTGAAAAGGAAGAGAACTCTGTCAGCTGGTGGATAAGAGAAGATTGTGTGGAAGTGGGGAACAGCAAGATGAGCTTATGAAAGGCAGAGATGAGGGACTGCATTACAGACAAAGGGAATAAATGATCTTTATAAAGGTACTGAGGCAGGTTCCAAAACAGCCATTAGTCCAGCTTGACTTAAATATAGCCTAAAAGGAAATTATGGGATAAGATTAGAAAGCTTGTTGGAAGGATGCTGGAAGGCTTAAAATGTCAGCCTAGGGAGTTTTTATTTTATCTTAGAGGTGATAGGGAGCTACTAAAGGTTTTTGAGCAGAGCAATGATATGGTCAGACTTATGTTGT
Organism: Pseudocheirus occidentalis; assembly: GCA_028646575.1. NCBI lineage: Eukaryota > Metazoa > Chordata > Mammalia > Diprotodontia > Pseudocheiridae > Pseudocheirus > Pseudocheirus occidentalis. The sequence continues at coordinate 107,228,878 of CM053594.1, forward strand.
GGGAAGACATAATGGGAATGGGAATTGGAAGGTCTTTCCTGACCCTTAATAGACCTAGGGAGGAGTCTGAAAACTTCCCCTGCTTTGAAAGCAAAATCAGCCCCCTGATAGGCTGAATGTGGTCACATGGAGCCTATGACGGAGGGAATTTGCTGAAGGGTTGAGCAGAGTCCACAGGAAGCTTCCTTGCTGTGAAGATAAACTCTGCCCCCTGATAGGCTGAATGTAGTCAGGAACCTGTGGTGGGAGGAGTTTTGCTGAAGGGAAGCAGAGCCCACAGGAAGACATTGGGGGAGAAAGGACACTAGTTAAGGAGACAGAGAGGTTTGTGAATAAATATTGATCTTGTACTGGTTTGTGGGAAAGCTGAAGGATGCTGTAGCACTCAGCATTGTTGTGGCTTCTGAATATCTTTGGTACTATGATGGAATCAGCTTACTAGTTTTTGGTGTCTGAATAAATGTTTCAATTCTGTTCTCTACTTGGAGAATCTGCTATATTGTGAGATCTAACGTCATGTGATACTTATAGTCATGGTCTTTATTGTGATCATGGGTGCTGTGAATATTGCATTGGCACTACAGAAGATTGTTTAGATAACAGTAGGAAAAATTAGTTGGAGAGAGCAAAAGCTGAGAAACCAATTAGCGACTTATTCAAAGAGTGCAGACAAAAGATGCTGAGGATTAGAACTAAGGTGGTGGCAGAATGATGGAGAGATAGGGACACATATTAGCAATAGAGGTAGAATTTACCTACCAATTGGTTCAATATGACTGTGTGAAGGGTGTGGGGGCGTAAAAGATGATTCCAAGATTTCAAACATCATTGACTAGAACACCAGATTCTCACAACACAAGTAGGAGAGAATTTAAGAGGGGTGAATTTAGGTGAGAAGATATTTCAATCTCTACATGTCTATCTATAGATATTCAGAATTATATTCTATGAATGTGTCCAATGTCTATAATGGATACCTTCTATTTTGTAGGGAAATAAAGTCATTATTGAAATGAAGCCCAGGGCTAGCAACCAGTTTTTCAGTCTCTTGAGGCAAACTGCCTCCATTCCTGGAGATCTTAATGAATATTAACGGGATAGATAAGGATGTGACTTGGATGGTTTAGAAATTTGTGAATGTCAGTTCTTCAATAATGTGATTGGATTTGAACTTGAAGGCTATGCAATTGTTCCATCAGGTGGATATAGGAAAACTGGGCTGAGAAAGTTACTCTTTTAAATCAAAAGAGACAAGGGATCTTATTTTCCTTTAGAACCTAGAACTATCTACTTTTTATTATTTTTTCCAGACAAATAAAGTCTTAATGTTAAGAAGACTTAACACTTTTCCAAAGTTTTCCAAAGTCATAGTCCTTTCCAAAGCAATATGAACTATCTTCCATGCAATTCTACAGAGCTTTGCTGCAATTGCCACGTGACGAAAAAATCAGCAGACCATCAAACTAACACCTTTTTGCAGTGGCAATAACAAAACACACCAAAGTAGAAATGAAACAAACAATTCATAAGGCCTTGGTTTTTTTGCTGGCTTGTTTATTTTTTTCTTTTGTTCTAGAGACCACAAATCAGATTTGGACTCACTATACTCAGTCTGTCATGAGCAACGTCTGAATCTTTCATCTCTTGTTGGAGAGGCTTCTTCTGTAATACGAACGAAGAATGGCAAATATTTTTCAGACTATTTCAAGAAGATGCTTTTGAAAGTGCTCTGATATTTAAATTGGGTCAACATCTCCTTTTTCTATTCTTTATTTTGTGGTTGAAATCTTGATCTTCTATTCTGCACAAGGATTATTTCCTGCCAAAGTCAAGATTACATACATGTTGCTAGGAAAGTAGTTAGTATTCAAGTCAGCAGGAAAAAGCCTTCCTAAATTAAATGAAATTTCACTGTGGTTATATAATACCATATCAGATTGTCTGATTTCAACAGAGATTTGGTTAGACTCAATTTTACATGTAATTTTCTATTTGTAGGAGCTAATAGAAGAAAATTGTAATAGACATGAAAGAGAACAGAAATCTTATAGAGTTTGTCATATTCTCTGTTATGCATTAAAATGATAACACTGATTTCATGGTCAGCTATTTCATTAAACTTCCTGCTGTCATTAATGCTCTTATAATTAAAATAACCCTAAATTTAATACAGAAGTTACTACATATTTACAACTTTCCCCTAATGCTGGGTAATCATCCTAACAGCTCTTCCCTTGAAGCTATGTGATTAACCTTTGCACTGCCAACAAGCTATGACTTCAGCAGCCCAAAGAAATAGGAGAGATTCATTTCAAGATATATATATATATATATATATATATGACAAAAGCATTGAGAGGGAGTGTGGCAGAGAACAGAGAGTTGACATTGGAATGAGGAAGACCTGAGTGCAAGCTTCATTTCTGATATATGCTGATTACATCACCCTGGACTTACCTTTTCTATGTATATCAACCTTCTCCTCCCCACCCCATTCTAGTTCTAGAACTTTGAACCATAATCAAATCAACTCTGCTGACCTTGGTCCTTTATGTGATATGTGAACCTACTCCAGGCTATATGCTACTCTCTGACCACTGACTCTCCTACGTGTGATGTTTTCACTATTAGAATATAAGCTTCTTTAACATGGGGGTGCTTGCTTTTGTGGGTTTGGCATTCTAATTGGCATACAGTAAGAAATTAATGATTGCTTTCCCATGCATTCATTCATTCATTCATGCATGCATGCATGCATCCATATAACTTCTATGTCCCTAAGCAACTCCCTTTGGTTCCTTATACTAATGAAATTACAGATTCAGTCTAAAAGAAAAAAAAAATGAATGTAGCAAATGGAAATCTAACATAAAATCTTTTCTAGTGGATGTGATTACATAGGAATTAGCATTTTGGTCCACACAAAAGCAGTTTTAATTGGTACTCTATCAGAATTTTTCTCATCTAAATCAGTGACTCAGATTGGGTGTGAGGGAGGTTGTAAGATCTTGCTTTTACTGCTTGTTTTCAAGGTATTAATGAATAGCAGGTTGGATTTTGGATCAGAAAATCCTGGATCATTTAATCTCTTTTAGCATTACTTTCCTCACCTATAAAATAGGAATAATGATAGTAATAGCATCTCTCTACCTCACAGAGCTGGTTTAAGGATAAAGTGAGAAAATATATGTAAAAGTGCTTTGCAAACTAGTTAGATAAAAATCTGATGATCTCTAGATGTTTTTTCCTAGTACCTTCCCTATTTTTCCACCCTACCCCAAAGCACAGAATGACATTTCTTTTTTACTACAATTAATGTTGTTTTGAGAATTTCACAATACCTTTTGAAGCCAGATACACACTCCAGAGAAAGAACCAATAAATAGAAGTATGTATAGTATGGTTTTACATATATACACATATTTGCATCTAATGATAGCATTTTCTAGGACAGGGTGGAGAGAGGGAGAAAAAATAAAAAGTGCACAGCAGAAAGCAAAAGGAAACTTAGAAGGAAACACAGAAAAGCAGGGTAGCTTTGAAAGAGATATGCAATGTTTATTACATAGGGTTTTTTTAAGAAAAAATAAACAATTATGAAATACAAATTTATGATTTTATATTAAAATCCTCTTTTTATGTTGTGCTGTATATATGGAAATGTTCTTTTCTAGTTTTTTTGTATTTAAGTTCAAAATGAATACAAATTAAATTAAAAAAAATAAATTTGATACACTCTAGACCAGTGATTCTCAACCTGTGGGTCATGACCCCTTTGGGGGTTGAATTACCCTTTCACAGGGGTTGCCTAAGACCATCAGAAAACACGTTATTTTCCATGGTCTTAGGAACTGAGACACGGCTCCTCCATCTGTCTCCTGGCGGGTCCACCCACATGCAGATGTGCCCACATAAGATTATTAAAAGGTCGCTGCATTAGGAAGATTGAGAATCACTGCTCTAGACTGTGGCAAAATCAAGGATGAAAATTACTAGCTTACTTGGAGGATGAAAATAGAATTTCAAGAATTCTCAAAGCACAAAATTTTCCCAAGAAATCATTAGCCTTACAAGGATAGTTTCTACTGGGACAATTCAAATGCATCATCAGTCTTACAAGGATAGTTTCTACTGGGATAATTCAAATGCATTACCTGCCCCCTACACTTAGTTTCATGGTTGAATCATGAGCTTTGGCTAGTATAGTAATAAAAATAATAAAAATAACTATAATTATATTAAAATTTAAGGTTTGCAAAACACGTTACATGTGTCATTTCAATTTTTCCTCACCCTACTCCTGTGACATAGGTACTACTATTACCCCCACTTAAGAATTGGGGAAACTGAGGCAGAGGGCTAGTGACTTGTCCAAGATCACATAAAATACTAAGTGTCTAAGGCGGGACTCAAACTTAATTCTTCCTGACTACAAATCCAGGGCTCTCTCCTGTCTTCCACATAGATGTCTATAGTCATTTCAAAAGCTTTACTATATTCATTTCTTTTATACATTATTTAAATGGGGCTGTGAAAGGTCAAATTCCACCCCTATGGCATACATCAGGCTGGGATCCAAGTTCATATAAAATAAGGGTCATGTGGGTGAAGGCCATGGTGATAGACCTCTTTCACATACCACATATAGCACAGTAAGATCATCCCCTTCCATGCTTCTAACTGGTGCCATTCCCACATCACAACCAAGAACACATTGAATTCACAGAGCACTCCCTGCTCCACTCTCTGGCTTGTCAGTTTCCTGGATCAAGTGGCTTAACACCATTTCAAGGAGCTCAGTTTCCAGGCTGGCATCACTGAGGACCTGAAATAGATTCTGCAAACTACAAGCTAGTGAGCTTAATGTTGAGACCTGATAAAACCATGGCATGTGTAATCAAAGAGACGGTCTGTGATCATCTAGAAAAGGAAGAAGTGATCACTAAGAATCAGCTTAGCTCCTTGAAGAATAAATCATACCAAATGAACCTCATTTCCCTTCCTATTTTCATAGGGTTACTAGACTGGTGGATAGGGAAAAATTGTAGTTATAACTTACCTGGATTTCAGGAAAGCATTTTAATGAAGTCTCTTGTGCTTTTCCTGGGTTAGATTATATAGTACAGTCAGGTATATTCAAAACTGATTGAATAACTATCCAAAGGGGTTTTCATTAGTCGTTCAACATGGAAGCAGGTTTTTAGTGGAGTGACCCAGGGTTCTATCTGTATTTGTTTGTTTTTGCTGTTGAATATTTTTATCAACGATTTTGATAAAGACTTAGAAAGCACACTTATGGCTTTTAATGTCTTATTAATGCTTTGGGCTTATTTGTTTGTTTGTTTTCTTGCCACAAGCATTTCCCAATATAACACCCCACCCCTAGCCATAGAACCTTTACTTATAACAAAGAAAAATACTTAAACAAAACAAGCAAAAGTGAACACATCTGACAGTATATGCAACCACTCTTGTCCAATATGCATAGGAAGATAGAAAAGATAGCTACAGCAATGAATCCTATAAGATCCCAAAGCATTTAGAGAGGCTAATTGATGGAATGATAGGCTACAAATATTCAGACAAAGTCCAGAAAGTAGCTGATGTTTCCTCATTGGCATTTTTTATACTAGTACCACCCATAATTTCTTCTATTCTTTAGGACTCTTCCTCTCTTTGATGTATCTTTAAAAAATCTAATCCCAAGGGCCTCTAAAATATGTTTCCTCCAACATGCATTTTTACCCCAGCTAAATGAACATAATGCTACTTACATCAAGGCAAGGTTGTTCAGGGAAAACTAGAAAGAAAGTAGAAAGAAGGACTGACCTCATGTACTATGTAAAGAAAATATGAATGGGCCCAGAAGAAATTCTCATTTTATAGACTGGCTCAAGGTCACACTTAGTACATAAGCAGGACTGGGATTTGAACCCAGATCCTCTCATTCTAAAACCCAGCACTTTTCTTCCTTTTTCCACCCAGAGATTTTATTGTAATATTTTCTATGTAGTAAATAGATAGAAAATTCTTTAAAACAATTTTTGTGCAGTCATTTCAGTCATGTCCAACTCTTTGTGACCCAGTTTGAGGTTTTCTTGGGATAAATACTAGAGTGGTTTCCCATTTCCTTCTTGAACTTGTTTTACAGATGAGTAAACTGAGGCAAATAGGGTTAAGTGACTTGACCAAGGTCATACAACTAGTAAGTGTCTGAGACTAGTTTTGATCTCTAGAAGATGAATCTTCCTGACTTCAGGCCTGGTACTCTATCCACTGTGCCATCACTTGTACAAGTATAGTGCTCCTTATGGCCCCTGTCATAGACAGGGTCAAGGATTGAACCTTTATAACACAAAGAGATGTTTCCCAAGCTGAAGATCAGGGAACAGTTTGTGATTGGATAGCTTTTATTTAGTGAGGAGCCAGAAGTATCTACCAGATATATGAAATAGTGTTTGGGTTACCAAGAATATGGGTTTCTATGCCAATTGGTCAGAAGTAGGAGGCATTATTTAAATCAAAAGGCTAGATCAGCATCAGAGTTTACAGAGTATACAAGACGAGGGAGAGAGAAGAAGGGAGAAAGCATTGTTAAGCAATCTATATGACAGGCAGTGTACTAATGTTTCACGAATATTTCCTCATTTAATCCTCACAACAACCCTGTCAGCTTCTCATAATTAACCTAAACCTACACTAGGTGGCACAGTGGACAGAGGGCCAGGCCCAGAGTCAGGAAAATCTGAGTTAAAATCTGGTCTCAGATACCAACTAGTTGTGTGACCCTGGGCAAGTCACTTAACCCTGTTTGCCTCAGTTTCATCATCTTAAAACAAGTTGGAGAAGGAAATGGTAAACTGTTGTCTTTACCAAGAAAATCTCAAATCAGGTCACAATAAATCAGATAAAAATAAACAGCAATGACCCTCAAAGAACTGTAAAATCTCCTGATATGAAACAACATTTACTCAGATAAGGAAATATAAATATATATGACATCCATATATAAGCATATATACATATGAACTTAGGTATATACATATGTAAATATGTTGTATGTTTCTATAAAATATATTTATACTAATATATGTATATATGTGTATATATACATAATACATATATATGAAAAATTAATGCAAAATAATTTTATCCAAGGAAGCGTTAACAATAGGAGAGGCAAACATTTGAGCTGATACTTAAATACAGTTATGAATTTAGAGAGGGAGAAATGAGAAGAAAGAGCATTCTAGGTGTGGAGGAAAAATTAGGTCCAGGGTGGGGAATCTGTGGCTTCAAGGATACATGTGGCTTTCTAGGTTCTTGGGTGTAGCCTTTCGACTGAGTACAAAGTTTACAGAACAAATCCTTTTATTAATGGGATTTATTCTGTGAAGTTTGGATTTAATCAAAGGGTTGCACTTAAGGACCTAGAGGACCACATATGACCTCAAGGCTGCAGTATCCCTACCCCTGGCCTAGGCAAAGGCACAGAGGAAAGAAACAGAAAAGGAGTAATGGGAAATGTCTAAAAATATAAGTTGGAATCAGATTATAGATTTAGAAAATTGCATAAATGGGAATCGTAAAATCCCAAGAGTAAGCTGGAACCTGAATTAGGTCCTTTGACCCCTTACTAGTGCTCTTCTCCTTGAAGCAACAGAAACAGGAGCTTCCATTTTATTTTAGAGGCAACAAGGAACCACTGAAGTTTCTTGAGCAGAGGGGTGACATGAGCAGATGGTTTCTAGAACATTAATTTAACAGCTATGTTTAGGATGATTAGAAAGGAGAAAGACTGAAGGCAGAAAGACTAATTAGCCAATAAACATTTATTAAATCTTATGCTTGAAGTACTGTGTTAAGTGCTAGGGATACAAAGAAAAACAAAAACAGTCCTCACCTCTGAGGATCACACATTTAACAAATGACACATAATAGTAACCCAAGTGAGTCTGTGGAGAATGTAAGCTCCATGAGGGCAAACAACTTGTCTTATAAATCCTAGTTGAATTAAATTGGATGTTTTAATTTATTCAGCAAACCTTTATTAAGTGTGTACTGTGGGCAATGCGCCATGCTAAGTTCTGTGGAGGGATACCAAGTTGAATGTAACAATGGTAAGTCACTTGGTACAAAGAATGCACAATGCAATGCCCACAGTGCAAGCTTAATAAATGCTTGTTGAATAAATCAAAGCATTCAATTTAATTTAACGAGAATTAATGAGCACATTCTATGTTAAATGCATTGTGTTAAGTAATGGGAATACAAGGTCAGAGGGAAAAAAACAGCCCCTGCCCTCAAGGAGCTTCCACTTGGGGGTGGGAGGGGAATACAATAAGTGCACAGTTAAGTAAATATGAAGCAATCTGGAGGTAATGACTAGGCAGGAAAGGACTTATGTGGGAAAATAGCACCAAAGTTGAACTTTGAAGGAATCTAGGAATTCTGAGAGACAGAGGTGGGGCAAGAAAATATTCTAGGTATGGCAGATAGGTTATATAGAAAGATAAAAAGACAAGTGATAGAATGTTGTATACAAGGAATAATAAAAAGACTAGTTTGGCTAGAATACAATGTATGAGGGAAAGTAATATGCAATAAGTCTGGAAAACTGGTTGGACTCTATACCACAAGTCTCTGCCCACTCCAGTCCATCCTCCACTCAGCTATCAAAGTGATCTTCCTAAAACGCATCTTGCATCTGACCATTTCAAATTCCACCCCCCAGCACACACTCAATAGCCTCCTATGGCTTCCTATGACCTTCAGGATCAAATATGAAATCCTCTGTTTGGCATTCACTGCTCCTCCCCTACACGCCTTTCTTCTTACACATCACCACCCATTAGCACACTTCCAAACATTGGTATTGACCTCTTTGCTGTTCCCTACAAGAGACATTTCACCTCAGAGCCCTGGACATCTTCACTGGCTATCACCCTGTCCCTGGAATGCTTTCCTTCTTATGTTAATCTCCTAGTTTTCCTGGCTTCCTTCACATGCCAGAAAAAAATCTTACCTTTTACAGGGAACTTTTCCCTTTCTACTACCTAAATGCTAGTGCCTTCCCTCTATTGATTATTTCCCAGTTATGTGGTAAAGAGCTTGCTGTCCATAGTTGTTTGCATACTGTTTCTCCCCTTAGATTGTGGTCTCCTTGAGAACAGAAACAGTCTTGCCTATTCCCAGCACTCAACATAATGCCTGAAACAAAGTAGTAAATGTTTATTGGCAGACTGAAAGGTAGGATAGTGCCAAATTGTGAAGAAGTGTATATAACAAATAAAAATTTTGTATTTTATACTGGACTCAATAGGGAAGCACTTCAGTAGAAGGGAATAAACATTTATATAGTTCTTACTATGTGCCAGACACTGAGCTAAACACTTTATAGATATCACATGCGATTCTCACAACTCTGAGAGGTTTGATTTTTCTTTGATTATCTTTGATTATCTCCATTTTACAGATGAGAAAACTGAGGCAAATGGAGATTTGTGTCAATGTCATACAGCTAGTGTCTTTGAAAACGGATATTCATGATTTTAGACCCAGAAATCTAGCCATTGTGACACCTAGCTGCCTGATGATCCATATGGACTGATATCTTCTTTAGGAAGATTATTTTGGGCAGAGCCAAGATGGCAGTGTAGAAGCAGTAAGGTCCCACAGCTCCCACACCACCACCCTACACACCCATAAAATTATGAGCCAGACAAAGTCTAGGACTCTCAGACTCACAAAAATACAGAGAACACATCTCCAGCTAAAGGGAGCTCAGCAGCAAGGGCTCATCGCCTGCCCGGAGCGGAGGCTGGCCCAGCGTGAAGCCAAGACCGCGGCCAGGCTTGGGGCTGTGGGAAGGAGCCAGGCTGAGCTGAGCCGAGCACCACTGCAGCCAGTCTTCAGAGGATCTACAGCCTCCAGCACCTCCACATCTGCCAAGGCATGAGGAACAGGATGGGAGAGGGGCTGCTCCCACTGGAGCAGAGACTGGCCCAGCTCAAATCCATAGTTGCTGCCAGGCCAGGCCAGGCCAGGCCCCAGGGTAGCCAGGAGGAGTGGAGCCTGCCTCCCAAGCCACAGCTTGAGTCTACTTCAAAGAAGATCTAAAGCACCTGCCTGAGGGTATCTTAAAATCCTGGTCAGAGGTGGTTAGTGAAAGTGAAACTTTGAAAATTAATTTGGGAGTAGTAAATCAGTTCGTCCAATCTCCCCCCCAGGGCAAGGAAGCAGTTGGGGGAAGGGAACTGCTGGAACCAGCAGCGACCCCCACCATGCTACTTCAGAGCCCCTGGCCTGCGGATTCTGCAGGGGGGCTGAATCAATTGATCAGGGCCAAGTGCTCTTGCATTGAGCAGCCTGGATCCAGATCATGGCCTTGGGTGGTGGTCCTGGGGTGCACTTTCAGCAAGCCAAAGCTGGGG
>CM053594.1:107239810-107255700 GCA_028646575.1 Pseudocheirus occidentalis
AAAAAAATTTAAAAAAAAGAAAAAAGAAAAAAGGAAGATTATTTTGGCAAGTGGATAGAAGGAAATACTGAAAGAAGGGAGACTAATTTGAAAACTATTTAAGCAATCTAGGTGATGAGGAGATAGTGAACTATAGTTGTGTAGTAACCACATGAATAGAGAAAAGGGGACCTATGGGAAAGAATTTATTGAAAAAACTATCAGCAAATTTGGGTCATTGGTTATATATGAGAGCTAAAAGAGAGGGAAGAGTCAAGGATAGTTCTGAGATTATGAATTTGGGTGAGTAGAATGGGGCAGTGGATATTTGACCCTCAACAGAAATTGGGAAGTTCCAAGGAAGAGTGATTTCAGAGGAAGACATAATGCGTTGTTTTATACAAATCTGAGGTGTCTGTAAGACATTAGGATACAGTAGAATGTTCCTGAATCAGGCCTGGAGCTCAGGAGACAAATGATAGTAAGAAATGTAGATTTAAGAATCATAATTAAGCACCCATTATGTGCGAGGCACTTTACAAATATTATATCATTTTATCATTATATCATTTGATGCCCTCCAGGATCAAATACACAATCCTCTCTTTGGCATATAAAGCCCATGATAGCCTAACCCACTCCTACCTTGCTGGTCTTCTTCCACCTTATTCCCTACCATGTACTCTTCAAATCAGTGACACCGACCTCTTGGCATCCCTTGAACAAGATACTTTGTGTCTCAGCTCCAGATCTTTTCCCTGGCTACTCCCATGCCTAGAATTTTCTCCCTCTTCAACTCCATCTACTGACTTCTCTAGCTTCCTTTAAGTCTCAGCTAAAATTCCATCTTTCACAGGAAGCCTTTCCCAAAGCCTCTTAATTCTAGTGCCTTCACTCTGTTAATCATTTCCTATATACCTTGTATGTAGCTTGTTTGTATATATTTGTTTGCATGTTTTCTCTCCCCTCCCCACCTTAGATTGTGAACTCCTTGAGGGCAGGGACTATCCCTTGCCTCTTTTTGTATACCTAGTGAATACCAAAATGCCTGGAACATAGCAGGTACTTAATAAATATTGAATGATTGACCCTCACAACAGCCTTTTGAGGTAGCTTCTATTATTATTCTCATTTTACAGATAAGGAAACTGAGGCATATAAAATTTAAGTGGTTTGGCCACACAACTAGTAAACATCTGAGGCCATATTTGAACTCAGGACTTCCTACCTCCAGGTCCAGCTCTGTATCCAAAGTGCCACCTAGTCAAAGACTGGAACAAAGGTAGGTGGAATGGAGGATCATATCAAGGGTCTTTGAGGTATAGAACTGTAGAGAAGAGGGAGAACACACAAAAAAAAAACCAACAATGCTCATTATCTCCTTCTTTACGAAATTTATAGGACCTCCATTTTTTGTCTGTTCTCTTCAGTGAGTTTGCCTGAGGCTCTAGCAGATGGCTTTTAGTTAAATGGCCACAAAAAGCCAGCATTTCTCATCTCACTAATCATGTACTTGAGTCTTTTTCATCAAGATAACCCTACTGGGCCAGGTAAAACTGAAAAAAAAAAGCTTTTGCAAAATTTGAAACTACTGTCTTATTAAATAGAAATAAGGACACAATGTGGTGGTGGTGGTGGAAGAAAAGGTGGAGAACAGAGTCAAAGTCCCAACAATAGCATCACTAATTTTCATTTCCTTTTTGCCTTGGTAACAATTGCTATTGAAACTTACATAATATGAAGAGGAAGAGGTCCCTATACTCAAAAAGATTATAGATTACAATGTGAGGTGGCACCGTACTAGATTACATAGCATTTGTTGATTGTTTGTTGGGAGGTGTTTTGTAATAGAAAGAACACTGGACCCAAAGTCAGGAAAAATGACTTCTCAGTCCACTTCTCCCATGACCTTACTGTATGACTTCAAGCATGCAAGTTGCCCTGCATGGATGTCCATCCATATCTGCATGATATGATTCAACTATATGATCTCTAAGGTTCTTTCAACTCTGGAGTTCTAAAAACCTAGAATATGTAAAACTTAGGATCATGCTTACATGCAAATAAAATATATTATTATGATGTGTATGTATCAGTATATAAATAAACCAGACACCAAGATGTAAAAGACACTATCTAAATGGGTTTGTAACCTCTACCTTTCTTTTGTAACCATTGAGTTTTGATTTTGTTTATTTTTAAATTTTTTTGTTGATAATTTTTGTTGCATTGTTTTTCTTCCTAATCACTTCCTCCAACAAAACTGCCCTCCTTAAAAAAAAAACTACTGTTGAGTAAAACAAATAAAAATATTGGCCATATCTTACAATGTATGCCCAATTCCATATATGTAGTACTCCATCTTTCTATCAAGAGGAGAGAAATAGATGTATGCATGTAGACAATGCACATACACATGTATGTATATATACATACATATGCATGTATATAGTAGTGTTCTGGAGAAAATATTTGGTCCTGCATTTATCTAAATTCTAAGTCTTTTAAACACTAAATATTTTAGTGTTGCCTTCCTTTATATCAGTGGTTCTCAACCTTCCTGATGCCTCGACCCTTTACTACTTGTATGTGGGTGAATCTGTGTGTGGGCAGACCCGCCTGGAGACGAGTAGAGGAGCAGTGTCATGGTTCCTAAGACCATCGGAAATATGTGCTTTCTGCTGGTCTTAGGCGACCCCTGTGACCCTATGAAAGGGTCGTTCAACTCCCAAAGTGGTTGCGACCCACAGGTTGAGAACAGCTGCTTTATATGATTGCTGTCCTCGTATATATTTTTCTCTTGGTTCTGCTTACTTTGCTCTGCGTAAATACAAATAAGTCTTCCCAGGTTTCTCTTACCTTTTATATTAATTACTTCATATGGAACAATAACAATCCTTAGCACTATATACCATAATTTGTTCAACAATTTCCTATTTAGTGACTACCCCTTTATTTCCAGGTGTGTTTTTTTTCTTGCTTTTGTTTATTTGGTCATTTTTTGGTTGGTTGAGGTAGATTTGTGTATGTGTGTGACCACAAGGAGTGTTGTCATCAATATTTTATTATGTGGTCTTTCAGTTTATTATCTCCTAGGCATATATATCACACTTAGTCATGATACTGCTTGCTCAAAAGGTGTGGACAATTTAGTCACTTTTCTAGCATAATTCACCATTATTTTCCAGAATGGCTGAACTATTCTATCCTGGTTCCTTTGTGAAAGATAGGAGATGCTGGTCCCTGTAGGTCAAGTCTTGGTGAACTGTATATTGCACTCAAAAAAGACTGGGGACTATCAATAAATCTATTATTCTTGTCTGGGATTTCAAGGAAGAGAGGCAGAACCCTGGGGTTTTAATGATGGTATACAAACTGTCTATAGTAAATGTGGAAAAGAATATAAGGATTCATGTGCTCACCTGCCCACACCATCATTCAGGTCTCCATCCATGTTCATTCTACTTCTAAGCTATGAAGTAGTACAGTTGATAGTGCCAGTAAATCAGTCCTACTAGAAACAACAGAAAACGAACTCTGCTGTTTAAATGAAGGAGGATGAAGAAAAAGGGAGAGGTATAAACATGAGACTTGGTAGAATTGCGTTGATGTCAGTGGTGATAGTCATACATTTATCTGTCAGATTAGCTGCTTTGATCTACTTGTCTTCATGTCTACCTTACTCCTTGCAGGAGAAAGAGGCCTAACTCAATTATCAATAAACTTCTATCAATGTGTTGTTGTTTTTTAAAGTTGTTCAATGGACGTTTTTCAGAAATTGCTCCCATGTTTCATTTCTTACTTTGTGATATAAGACAATTTATATTCAATTTTATGGTGACCAAGAAGGTAAATACTGAAATAAGGCCTCGGCAGAGGATAGAAGGAAAGAAGGAAGGAAGGAAGGAAGGAAGGAAGGAAGGAAGGAAGGAAGGAAGGAGGGAGGGAAGGAGGGAAGGAAGGAAGGAAGGAAGGAAGGAAGGAAGGAAGGAAGGAAGGAAGGAAGGAAGGAAGGAAAACATTTATTAAGTGCCTACTATGTGCTAGGCTTTAAGGTTTGCAAAGTGTTTTAAAAATAATACTTCATTTTGTTGTAAAACTCTGGAAATTAGGTGCCATTTTTATCCCCATTTATCAGATGAGAAACCTGAGAAAGAGAAAGGTTAAGTGACTTGCCCAGGATCACATAGTTGGTAAAATATTTGAGTTCTGTCCTGGGCTCTCTTCCCTTTTCCCTCTATGCTACTTCATTTAGTGATCTCAATCAGCTCCCATGGATTTAACCACCATCTCTATGCTGATAATTCTCAAGTTTACCTCTCCTGTGTCAATTTCTCTGCTGACCTCCAATCTCCCATCTCCAAATTGCTTTTCAGAAATCCTGAACTAGATGTCTAGTAGACTTCTCAAACTCAATTTGCCCCAAACAGAACTCATTAACTTCCCCCCATCTCCTGCCTTCCCTCTTATTGCAAAGGGCAACACCATCCGCCTAGTCCCTCAAATTCACATGCTAGTAGTCATCCTGGATTCTTTGCTCTCAGCCCTCATATCCAAGCTGTTGCCAAGGCCTGCCAACTTTAGCTTTGTAACGAGACAAATACACCCTCTCCTCGCCTCTGACACTGCCATTACTCTAATGAAGGCCTTTATCACCTCATGCCTTGATTACTGCAATAGCCTGCTGCTAAGTCTGTATGCCTCAAGTTTCACCCCACTCTAATCCATTTGCCATTCAGTCACTAAAGTGATTTTCCTAAAACACAGTTCCAATCATGTCACCCCCTGCTACTCAACAATGGCTTCATATTGTCTCCAGGAGCAAATCCTGTTTAGCATTCAAAGCCCTTCATAACCTAGCCCCCTTATATCTTTCCAGGCTCCTTACACCTTATTTCCCATAATGTACTCTTCAATCCAGTGACACTGGCCTCCTGGCTGTTCTAGAACAGGACACTCCATCTTTAATCTCTGGATATTTTCTCTAGTTGTCCACCATGCCTAGAATGCTCTCCCTCCTTCATTCCACCTGCTGACTAAAGTCCAAACTAAAATCTCCCCTTCTATAGGAAACCTTCCCCAATATCTCTTAATTCCAATGCTTTCCCTCCTTTTATTATTTCCCATTTATCCTTTATATAGCTTACTTTGTATAAATTTGTTTGCATGGTGTCTCCCCCATTAAATTGTAAGCTCTTTGAGGTCAAAGATTGCCTGTTACCTTTTTTCATATCCTCAACACTGGACACAATGCCTGGCACACAAAAGACAATAAATATTTACTAATTGAGGTCAAATTTGATCTCAGGTCTTCCTGTCTCCAGGTCCAACCCTTTATCTTCATCAATACATCCAGGAACCATCTTGCTTCTAAATAGCCTTGAGATATATTACATCTTTAGCCAGTCATTAGCTGACATTTTCTATATCAGTTGCAAAATATCTGTGAATAAGAGAAACAAGGAATGGAACAGGGCAGGCATGGAAAGAAGAAGCTATTGGGACAAAACACTTCCAGGAAGATGGAGATGGCTGAAAAAGGCAGTATTTGCAGATATCCGTAGTCCCTTGTGCAATGAATGACACCAGAGGTCATAGCCAATGCAGACAATAGCCAAGTGAGGTTTAACCTTTTGTAGGAAGCAACTCTTTGGTGAAAGACCTTGACCTTTTTTAAATTTTGATTCTATGACTCTTGGCTGCAATTGTTGACTCTGAGCTAGTGCCTCTGTTTCCAGTCTGCTCATTAATGAAAAGGGTATAATGCAATAGAATAGAGCTCTGAATCTATACCCAAAGGAGTAAAAGAAGGAAATGAGTGAATGAAAGAAATAAGTGAATGCAAGAGTATTTATTAAGTGTTTGCTTTGTATCAAGGTCTCTGCCATGCATTAAGGATAAAAAAAGAAGAAAGGAAAGGAGAGGAGAGAAAAGAAAGGAGAGGGGAGGAGAGGGAAGGGGAGGGGAGGGGAGGGGAAAGACATTATAGTCCCTAACCTCATGGAGGGCCTGGGGTCTTAATATCCTCACCTATCCAAAGAAATGTTGTATTACATGACCTCAAAAGTCCCTCCCAGGTAAAATCAGTGATCCAAATGTTTTGTGACTTGAGTCCACTTTGACCTTAATTCAACTTTATCCCCTTTGAATGAGGAAGTATTTATCCAGCCTCACTTCATACCTTTACTGAGGATATTCCCAGCCTAGAAGGTCATGGAACCTTAGATGGATACTTTCCTTAGTCACAGAAGATAAATATACCTAGGATGATATGACCTCTAGGGACCATTCCTTGAATCATGGAGCATTCCCTGCCTGGTTCCAATCAGTTTATTTGCTTTATCAGTCCCATTAACCAATCAGTAGAACCCTGTGGTAGGCAAGTGAAGCTTAGCTAACCAATGATGCATTAGCTTCTCACATTTGAAAGAGTTAACTGAACCTATAGCATTGCCCAGATCTGGTGTTCACAAGGATAGTGGAAAACAGTGGAAAAGTCTCCAGTTACAGACCAGATGGTCGCAAGATCATTGCAACAGAGCAGAAAAAGCCTCAAGTTGCAGACCTGGATTATTTGAGGTAGGTGAGGGGCTTTGTCAGCACATCGAGGTCAAAATGGAGGTTCTTAGTCATATACAGTATTTCTAGAATGGTGCTAATACTTCTACTGCAAACCACGCTCATCCCAAGCTCTCAAATAACTGGTCCTAAAACACGTTTGTAATTGATAAATGACTCCTGGGTCATCTAGGTTCAGATGGTCTATCTGAATCCTTTACGGTGTCATTCCATTTCCAAGGATTTTTGAATTTAGAATGAAGCCCATGACTGAACCTCTAACCTTTAAGTGTAGTACAATGATGTGACTGAATAAATAAATCAATCAAGTCCATCCTTATTAATATAAATGGGAAGTGAGCCCTGTGTGCTGGGGTCAGGAGGTTAGTCTAAGGGAGAAATGGATGGACAGTTTGTAGACAGTAAACATGGTACTGAAACTTTGTTTTTACCATACTAAGAAAACATTCCCCCACATTCTTTTCTTTTAGACAAAAGGAAAACTCATCAGGCTGAGTTGATTTACAGGAGAATTCAACACAGACCAAATTAAAAAGCAAAACATCTGAATTGCAGGAACAAGGACAGGCAGGCAAAGATGGCTCTGGTTTAAAAGTACTGAGGATATCAGTCAGCAGACATTAATTCATTATGAGTAACACCAGACAAATGGCCTCATTCTCTCAAATTGCCTGTGTGGCTGCTCTCTTCCCACACTCCAGTAGAGCCAAACAACACAATCTCTCAGTCTTGATAGTTAAAAATAAAATCCAGGAACTCAGAAGGGGGGAAAAAGTCTTTTCATTGATGACACACTGCAGGACCATTGGGCAATCAAGTTATCAAACCCCAAGCCTTGAGAAGTCTAAGAAATGCAGCAAGCAATAGATACAAAAGACCCTTAACACTTTGAAATCAATGATTACAGCTGCAGAGCCTAGGAAGAAGGGACTAGTAAAAGAAAAAAAATTCAATAGTATCACATTCACTGGGTGGTTATTCCACATGTGTTTGGGTTTTAGAGAAGGGTCCGATCCAGATGTGGTACAGGTTAGGGAGAAGGGAGGGAGAGTGGTTCCAACATCTGGATTTTTAAAAAATTTTCAAAAGCTCCAGTTCAATGAGATTCCCCAAGTGTTTTTCCAAGGGCTTTTTACTTTGCTTTTCAAGCTCATGAGTGTTATGAGAGAAACTAAATCCAAGGGCCTGATGCATTACACTTACCTCATTAAAATATTGCATTGGAAGAAGTGTTTAATACCCAAGAAACCCACTGATCCTCTTCACTAAGCTCTTTAAATGAACCCTTCAAATAATGAACAGAGCTGAACATCAAAAGTTTTCATTTAAGTTCAAATCCCACAAGTCTTAAATATTCAAGCAGGTTTGATCTTGCCACTTTTACCAGTCCTTTTTGTCAGGGCTAGACTCCCTAGGGGTATTTAGGCATTGGCCTTATGGCCCACACTTTATCCTAAACTTTTCCAAGTATGGGGATTGTTAGAGCTGTGGACAGTTCCAGAGAAATGAAGGGACAAGTTAGACATGATGTCACTCATCACCAAAAGTCACATCAACAGTAGAAGGAGAAATCAATCAATAAACAATTAAGCTGTCTGCTCTGTACCAGGCACTATGCTAAGCACTGGGGATACAAAAAGAGATAAAAGGCAATCCCTGCCCTCAACAGGGCTTGCAATCTAATGGGTGAAATAACGTGCAAAAAAAATACAAAAAAAGTTATATACAGGAAAATAGGTAATAATTATGGTACCTACTGCTAGTCACTTAACTTCCCTGGGTCTTAATCTCCTCATCTTCAAAATGAGAGAGTTAGACTAGGCGGCCTCTGAGGTCCCTTCTCCCTCTCAATTTATAATCCATTTGTGTAAAGTCTTCTGTGTAGAAATTCAGTCTCCTTGATCTTTCCTTCCTATGCACACTATGACAAACAACCTGGTTTGAGGTCATTCAATACTGCTTAGAGGAATTCCCCCAAATCTGAAAGCTGGGTACTATCAATACAAAGGGAAGAAAATGTTGCCAGTCATCACAGTATCAACGAATAAGGTTGAGATACTAGCCAGGCTCTGTTGCGCTAATAACACTCCAGAATAAGACAATAAAACCACTTTGTAAATAGCCATAATCACTGGCAAGAGAGGGTGAGTTACATCAAGTACCTTGCTCCTCTATAACCAAGATGGACAGGATCAAGCACCTTACCATCTGGCCATACAAACTGGCCTTATCACCAGGCTACCTGGCCTCCCAGACCAGAAACACCCTTACCCTTACCCCACCCCCCACCTGAGCATCAGATAATAATCAAATCAACATCCTAGCCCAGAGCATGTGGCACAGCCCCTTCCCCACCCTCTGTCACCTCTGCTGGGAAGTACAATAATCTACTGTTCTGTGAATAACAGATTCTTTCTATGAGAGGGGGAAAACCCCATCCCTTCTCCTACTAACTGCTCTCTCATCACTATCCATCTCAGACTTACTGTACCTGTGCCCTTTTCCCACACTTCTCTGACTTCCTTATCCACTGTGCCCTCTAGAGCTCCCAACTACTTGTAATACAGTAAATCTTATACAAAGAGAAATTTTTTCCTGAAGATAATCACAAATATATAAATATAACTCTCCCCTCCCCCCCAAAACAAGAGAGGCATAACCCTCTTCCCCTACACAACCTCAGTCATTGGGCTAGGAAAGAGATTTAGGTCCATAGCTTAGCTCTGTACCCATAATGCACAATCTTAGATCCAAGTACAAACTTCCCCTGGGGCTTGGGTCCCAGGCTCCCTGAATTCTCAGGGCTTCCCTGCTGCCTGGGCTGGCTCTTGTAGCCCTGCAGCCCTGGCTCCAAGGTCACCATGGCTGGAACTCCTGGTCCTGTGAGGATCACTTCTGGCACCTGAAAATGAGGCCAAGAAACCCAAAGCAAAAACAAACACCTACTATCTCCTTTCTTGGATCTGGTTAAAGGAGAGTTAAGCAAGGAAGGCCTACTCCCTTTCCCCTCTCACAGGTTCAGTTCCTGGTGTCCCAACACAACTGGGTGTAGATAGGGTGGAAGAAGAGAAATCGATCGCCTCTACTTCACCAGTTTTAAAGACTCAAGCAGCCAAAGAAAGCCACAACACTTACCTGTTCAGTGATGCAGAAGGTTCACTGTTAGGCAAACTAGGCATGTTCAAAAGCTGGGTTACACTAGCATGATCAAACTGCCATTTATATTAGATGTAGATGAGGCATTGTCTGGACAGCTTGAAGTTTAATGAGGAGCAACAATGTCTTTTGTCCTTTATAATGAAGAAGAGGAAAAAGATGGGGGAAATGAGAGAATAGCCTCCTTTCTGAGATATGGGGGTGTGTTTTTGGTGTATGTTTCTAGAAAATGTGTCCTCTCATACTTTCCAATTTCTTGCAGTTAATTTCAGTTTAATTCAACAAGCATTATCAGGTACCTATGCAAGGTACTGGGGATATTAAGAGAAAAAAATGACCTTGCCATCAAAGAGCTTACATTCTATTGTGGGGAAAATGATACATACACAGATAATTAAAAATATATACAAAGTACAATGTATTTGGGGAAGAGGGTGAAAAGTGCTGACAACTGGGAGGATCCTGAAAGGTTTCCTGGAGGAGGAGCTACTGAAGCTAAAATGGAGCCTAAAATTATTTCATGTCACATGTTCCCTATGAACTAGTAAGTTACCTATAAACTAAAAAGATCCCAACTGAGGAAAAGAAAAATGTCAATCTTACCTATTTGGATCGAATTTATGACTTCATGCAGCTAAATGGACTTCTTACCATCTTCTAAGGAATCCAAAGCACTTATAAATTCAATTTTCAATTGGCCATACTACTGGCCTGGAGGGCCTTGAAAAAATCTCACAGAACAAAGGTTAATTCTGGAGTGGGTGCATTTCTTTGGCTACTTTCAAAAGTGAAACAAGAAAGAATGAGTCTTTCCAGAAGACTATACATCTCTTACCACCTTCAGTTCTAGGTATATATTTTCCTTCCCCAAAAGACTTGGGTCCAGATTGTCTCAGATGTTGCTGTAGATGTTATCATTAAAAACAACTTAGAGGAATGTGGGTTTAATTAGGTGGAGTGGCTAGTGATAAAAATTATTATAGAATGGAATGTTGAAACCCAGATTTCCTTTGATGTCCCATGGAATAAATCAATCAGTATGCATTTATTAAACACTTACTATGAGTCAGGCACTGTGCTAAGTGCTGGGGACACAAAAAGAGGCAAGAATCAGTTCCTACCCTCAAAAAGCTTATAATATAAACGGGGAGAAAACATACAAACCAAACTTTATATAAGACAAATAGGAAATAATTAAAGGAGGGAAGGTAATAGAATTGAGGGGTTAGAGAAGACATCCTGTAGAAGATAGGAAGTTAGTTCAGATTTAAAGGAAGCTAAGGAGGTCAATAGTTAGAATGGAAGAGGGAAAGCATTCTAGGAATAGGGGACAACCAGAGAAAATGCCTAGAGACTAGAGATAGAGCATTTTGTTTCTGGAACAGCCAAGAGTTCAGTGTCACTGGATTGAAAAATATGTGTTGGGCAGTGAGGTATAAGAAGACTGAAAAGATCAATGGGAGCTAGGTTATGAAGGACTTTGAATGCTAAACAGAGCATTTTGTATTTGATTCTGGAGGTAGTAGAGAACCACTGAAATTTAATGAAAGGGGAGGGGGGAAGTAAAGGGTGGTACACATGATTGGACTTGTGCATTAGGAAAATAACTTTAGTGACTGAATGGAGGATGGATTGGAGAGAGTTGAACAGGCATAGCCACCATCATGCAATTATAATAATCCAGGTGTGAGGAGATGAAGACCTGCACTAGACTGCTGGCAGCGTCAGAGGAGAAAAGAGGCCATATTCAAGAACTGTTGCAAAGCTGAAATCTACAGGACTTGACAATAGATTGGCTGTGAATGGAAGAGGGAAGAGGAGAGGGAGAGATACTAAGGAATCCAGGGTGATTCCATAGGTTGTGAGCCTGAGGGATGAAAGGATGGTGTTGGTCTACAGTAAAAAGGAAGGTAGGAGGAGGAGGGTTTAAGGGGAAAGATGAGTTCCATTTTGGATATATTGAGTTGAAGACGTCTACTGGACACCCAGTTTTAAATGTCTGAAAGACACTGGGAGATGTAAGATTGGAGGTCAATAGAAAGTTTGGGGCCAAATGGGAAAATCTGAGTAACAGCATAGAAATCCTTGGGAGTTGATGAGATCACCAAGTGAAGTAGTGATAAAAAGAGAAGAGAGGAAAGCCCAGCACAGAATCCTAAGGGATACCTACAGTTAGAGGGCATGATCTGGAAGAGGACCCACTAAAGGAGAAAGAGGAGTGGTTGGATAGGTAGGAAGAGAAACAGGAGAGACCGGTGTCCTGAAAACCTAGAGAGAAGAGTATCTAGTTGACAAGAGTGATCAACAGTGTCAGAGGCTGCAGAAGTCAAGGAGGATGAGGATTGAGAAAAAGTCATTGGATTTTATAATTAAGAGATTATTAACAACTTTGGAGAAAGCAGTTTCAGTGAAATGGTAACGTTGGATGTTAGATTGTAAGGAATTAAGAATGAAATAAGGGGAAAAAAAGTGGAGGCATTTATTGTAACTGGCCTTTTCAAGGAATTTAGCTACAAAGATCAGAAGAGATATAGGATGTTAACAGGGTTAGAAGAATTAAGTGACGTTTTTTCAGTATAGGGGAGACATGGACATGTTTGTAGGCAGTTGGAAATGAACCAGTAGAGAGGGAGAAACTGAAAATAAATGAAAGAGTGGGGATGACAGAGAAGGCAGTCTGTTGGAGGAGACAGGATGGAATGGGATTCTTGAACAATTTAGAGGGGTTAGCCTTGGAAAGGAGTAAGGCTATTTTATCATTTGAGACAGAGGTGAAGGAGGAGGAAATGTCAAAAGAAGCCTGAATAATAGGAGATGAGAAAAGGGAGAGAATAGGGAGCTAATGGAAAAGGTCTTATTTTTTTCTGTAAAATGTGAGGCAAGGTTCTCAGTTGAGGGAGTAGAGAAAGAGAGATCCATGGGAGATTCAAGGAAGGATGAAAAGGTTAGAAGAGTCACTATAGCAAGTGAGATAATGACTTGATGAGAGGAATAGTAGGATTTCTAGTAGAAGTAAGGATCTTGTTGAAACTTTATAACATAAATTTATAATGGGCCCAATCAGAAAAGTTGTGTGATTTTTCTCCACCCTTATTCAGCAGCAAATGTACTAAGGTGACAAATGCTGGGAGTGATCCAAAGTTGAGGTGTGAGGATCAAGATTGAGCATAATTCCCAATATGATCAGGGGCCTAGAGATTTAAAAGAGGAGTAGTATGAAGTTGAATTGGTTCTCCAAGGGGCTGAGATGGGGAGAAGAGAAAGGCATGGCTAGTGCAGAGGAGATATTCTGGGGAAGAATTGAGGGAGGGGTGTTAAGGATTGAAGGTAATGGTATAGACAAACAATAAGATTTTGTAATGCAAGGCAGAGTGAAAAACAAAAACCTGTAGATTATGGTTGGATAAAGGGATTTCATAATTGTTGAACATAAAGGCAGTACATTTGTGGGTGATAGCAAGATCAAGGATATGACCATTTTGAATGTGATTAAATTGGACTAGAGGAATAGTTCATGGGAAGTGAGCAGGTTGAGGAACTGAGTGGTTAGGGAATTTGAAGACGAGTCAATATGTGTTGGAAGTCACATAGTATGAGAACAGTTGGAGAGGAGAGAAAAATTGTGAACCAAATAACAAACTTATTAAGAAAGGAAAAAGAGTTCTGTAATCAACAGATAGCATGAATATGATTAGACAGTAGATATGAATATTATGAACCTCAAAGGAAGAGCGATTACTTAGTGATAGAGGAAGGGGGAGGACCTGGAAGTGGCAATGGAGAGAAAGGAGTATTCCAATTCTCCTGCCTCAACCAGTGAGTCAAGGATAAGTAAGGGGGATGCAGTCAGTATTGGAAAGGGTGGCCAGAAAGACTGTGTCATCAGAAGGAAGCCAAGTTTTAGCAAGCACTAGTAGATGAAAAGAGTAGGAGAGGAAGATTTGAGATTAAGGGAAATTCGTTGCTTATGGAAGAGTTTTTCCAGAGAGCATAGTGGAAGGACTAAATGGGGGTAGGCTGAAACTTTGGGGTGAGAGGGTTGAGGGGGATGGGAATGAAGAATGATGTGGTAAGGGGTGTGAAATGTAGTTTGGGTGATTATCCACAGTAGTTAAGTCACCAGGATGTGTCACCCAGTATGAAAGAGTTCATCTTTGGATGGAGGGCATCATTCCTATACCTTCAAATGACAGTGCAGTAGGATATGGGAGACCTGAAGTCAAAACGAGGATTGGTCTTCTTTACATTCAAGGTTTTCTACATCCAGGTTGAGAGATTGAACTGCCAGTGGGAGGTGGATATTGCCTTGTGTTGGCACAGTTGAAGTAGTTGCAATGGGGTAGATAGAAGACATGCAATTTGACTCCTAGAAGTCTTTCCTCAGAACAGAAGCAATCATGAATGGGACCAAGGGAATAAAAACAACAAGAAGAATCTTTAACACAATCCTTTAAACTAGGGATTTCTTAGTTGACATGAAATAATGAGGTTAGATTTTGAAAATGGGACAACTCTGAAGTATAATTTGATCAAAATAACATTAGGATTTCATAATTTCAATACCCCAGGCTGTTGTAAATTTGAGGTCCTGCATTCCATAGCTTTAGTATGGAGCTTCCCTCTTTTAACAAACAACAATTAGTCTGTTTTCAAAGCTTTTCTGTGCGTGTGTGTATACACACACACACACACACACATATATACACATATACATATATACATATATACATATATGTATACATATGCATATATATTAATTTTATTTTTTGCAAAAGAAACTTTATTTGAAAAAACCCACTTATGTACATCATATGACCTCATCATATTGAAAATATTCCTCTAAGTAGGAACGTTTTCTTTTGGTTTTCACTTTTCATATGGACAAATGGAGACAATAAAACAAAATCAAACAAATTAAAGAATAGAAGGAATGGTGAAATATCTCACTGAAAAAAACAACTGAACTAGAAACTAGATTAAAGAAAGATAATTTGGGGGCAGAGCCAAAATGGCGGCGTTGAAGCAGCAAGGTTTCGCAGCTCCCACACAGCCACCCTAAATACCCCTAAAATATGGCCCTAAACAAATTCTAGGACTCTCAAACTCACAAAAATACAGAAAACAGGTCTCTCGCTGAAGGCAGCTCAGCTGGAGGGGCTGATCCTGGCAGGCCGGGAACTGAGGCCAGCCCAGCCTGAAACCAAAACACGACCAGGCCCCAGGGTGGATGGGAAGAGCCGTACTGCAATGCAGCCAGTCTACAAGCCAGAAGATATACAGCACCTCAAGCAACTCCACATCTAGAAAGATGTGAAAAATAAGGATTAGAGAAAGACAGCTCGGCAGGAGGGGCTCATCGCAGACAGGCTGGGAGCCGAGGCCAGCCCAGCCTGAAACCGAAACCGCAGCCAGGCCCGAGGGTGGTCAAGAGGAGCCAAGCCTCCCAAGCCACAGCATGAGTCTTCCCCGGGAACAGCACCTGAAGGGATCTTCACATCTAGCAAGCCAGGATTACAGAGGGTCAGTGAAAATGAAACATTGAAACTAAATTTGGGGGAGGAAAAGCAGTTTGTCCAATCTGCCCCCAGGGCAAGGAAGCAGAGAGGAAAGGGCAGGAACTGCTGTAACCAATGGCTGCCCCCACTGGGCTACTTCAGAGTCCCTGGCATGCAGAACCCACAGGTGGGCTGAGTCAATTTACCAGGGGCAAGTGCTCTTGCGTTGAACGGCCGGGATATGGATCATGGTCTTTGGTGGTATTGCTGCAGTGCACTCTCAGCAAGTCAAAGGTGAGGGAGCTGAAACACCCCCCTAATAGCTCCGGCAGCGGGGAAAACCCCAGCAATTTGAAACAGAGCTTTCCCCACTGGAAGCAGAGTTCCACAAAACTGAAAAAAAAACCCAATTAATTGACTGGACAACATGAGGGAAAGAAAGCAAAATAAGAATAACAATAATACTCTAGAATCCTTTTTTGCAGACAAAAAGGATCAAACCATGGAAAGGGAGGAAGACAACACAGTCAGAACTCCCACACCAAATGCTTCCAAGACACTTGAGGAATGACTAGAAGCAATAGATCAACTGAAAAAGGATGTTGAAAAACAAATAAGAGAAGTGGAGGAAAATTGGGAAGAGAAATGAGAATGATGCAAGAAAATCATGAAAAGAGAGTC
>CM053594.1:107256200-107298289 GCA_028646575.1 Pseudocheirus occidentalis
AAAAAATATAAAATAAAATAAAGATAATTTAGGAATTACTGGACTACCTGAAATCCATGATCAAAGACAGAGCCTAGATATGATATTTCAAGAACTTGTTCAAGAAAACTGCCCCAATATACTAGAACCAGAAGGTAAAATAGAAATGGGAAAAATTACTTCCTGAAAGAAATCTCAAAACAAAAACTCCAAGGAATATTACAACCAAATTCCAGAGCTCCCAGGTTGAGGAGAAAATACAGAAAGCAGTCAGAAAGGAACAATTTAAATATCATGGAGCCACAGTCAGTATAACACGGGATTTAGCGGCTTCTGTATTAAAGGATCAGAGGGCTTGGAAAACTATATTCCAGGGACAAAGAAGCTAGGATTACAACCAAGAATAGGCTACCTAGCAAAACTGAGTATAATCCTTTAGGAGGAAAAATGGATACTCCACGAAATATAGGACTTTCAAGTATTTCTGATGAAAAGACCAAAGTTAACAGAAAATTTGATTTTCAAATACAAGACTCAAGAGAAGCATAAAAAGATAAACAGGAAAGAGAAATTATAAGGGTAAACTGTTTACATTCCTACTTAGGAAAATGATATTTGTAATGTCTAAAAACTTTTATCATTTTTGTGGTAGTGAGGAGTATACAGAGAAAGAGGACACAGATATGAGTTGACTATGATGGGACAATATAAAAAAAATAAGAAGGATGCCAAGAGAAAACAATTTGAATACTGTGGAAACACAATTAGCATATCCCAGGATCTGGAAGCTTCTACACTGAGAGATCAAAGGGCCTGGAATATAATTATCTCAATAGAGGCAGCAAAAGTTTTTGACAAAATACAAGTCATTCCCATTAAAAACACTAGAAATGTGGGGGAGGCGGAGCCAAGATGGCAGCATAGAAGCAGTAAAGTTTCACAGCTCCCACTAGCCACCCTAAATACCTATTAAATACGACTCTAAACAAATTTTAGGGCTCCAAAACTCACAAAAATACAGAAAACACATTTCTCACTGAAGGCAGCTCAGCAGGTGGGGCTCATCATGGCAGGCTGGGAGCCGAGGCCAGCCCAGCCTGAAAACCACGGCCTGCCCCCAGAGTGGTCAGGAGAAGCCACAGCTGGAGGCTACAGGAGAGAAGATCAGAAGCACCTGGGGCAATCTCCTCATTTATCAAGCCAGAAGAAATAAGGCTAAGAGAAAGGTCAGTGGAATTCAAGCTAAATTTGGAGAGAAAAAAGTGGTCCAGCCAAACTGCACCCAGGGCAGGGAAGTGGCAGGAAGCAGCAGGAAGTGGCAGGAACAACTGCAAGTGGCAACTGCCTCCACTGGGCTGTTTCAGAGGTCCTGGCCTGCAGAAAGCAGGGGGGCTGAGAGGATTGATCAGGGCCAAGGGCTCTTGCATTGAGTGGCCTGGATCTGGATCGCGGTCTTGGGTAGTGGTCCTGGGGATGTGCTCTCAGCAAGCCAAAGCTTGTGGGGGTTTCAGCACCCCCCTAATATCTCTGGCAGCTGTGAAAACCGCAGAAATTTGGAACAGAGTTTCTCCCCTGGAAGCAGAGTTCCACAGAGCTAAAAAAAAAATCAAGCCATTAATTGACTGGCCAACATGAGGAAAAGGAAGCAAAATAAGAACAGCAATAAAACTCTAGAATCCTTTTTTGTGGACAAAAAGGATCAAAGCCTGGAACAGGAGAAAGACAACACAGTCAGAACTCCCACACCAAATGCTTCCAAGAAATATGAAGATTGCATACAGGCCATAGATCAACTTCAAAAGGACTTTTAAAACCAAATAAGAAAAGTGAAGGAAAAATTGGGAAGAGAAATGAGAATGATGCAAGAAAATCATGAAAGGAGAGCCAACAACCTGACTGAAGAAAACAACACCTTAAAGAACAAATTAACTCAAATGGCAAAAGAGGCCCAAGAAGCCAATAAGGAGAAGAATGCCTTAAAAAGTCGAATTTGCCAGATGGAAAAAGAATCTGAAAAGCATTCTGAAGAGAATAATTTCTTCAGAATTAGAGTGGAGCAGGTGGAAGCTAATGACTTGATGAGAAACCAAGATACTATTAAATAGTTACAAACAAATGAAAAAATAGAAAGCAATGTGAAATATCTCCTTAAAAAAAACCACTGACTTGGAAAATAGATCCAGGAGATACAATTTGAAAATTATTGTTCTACCTGAAAGCCATGATCAAAAAAAAAAAGAACTTGGAAAGCATCCTTCAAGAAATTTTCAAGGAAAATTGCCCCAATATTTTAGAATCAGAGGGCAAAATAGAACTTGAAAGAATTCACCCATCACCTCTTCAAAAAGATGCCCAAAAGACAACTCCTAGAAATGTTATAGCCAGGTTCCAGAATCCCCAGATTGAGGAAAAATATTATAAACTGCCAAGAGAAAACAATTTGAATGCTGTGGAAACACAATTAGGAAAACCCAGGATCTGGCAGCTTCTTCACTGAGAGATTGAAGGCCTGGAATATGATATTTTGGAGATCAAGGGATCTGGGATTAAAACCAAGAATCACCTACCCAGCAAAATTGAATATAATGTTCCAGGGGTAAATATGGTCATTTAATGAGGTGGAGGACTTTCAAGCATTCTTGCAGAAAAAACCAGAACTGAACAAAAAATTTGACATTCAAACATAAGAAACATGAGAAGGTAAACATGGGAAAGAAATCATATAGAACTTATCAAAGTTGAACTATTTACATGCCAATATGGAAAAATTATAATAGTAACTTATGAAACTTTTCTTAGTATGAGGATAGGTGAAGAGAATACAAATATATATGCCTACACATATGTCTATATAGGAGGTTATATATGCGTATTAATACCTGAGCATGTGTGTATATGTATATATAGAAAAAAACACTAGAAAGCATAGGAATAAATGGAGCTTTCCTTAAAATTATAAGTAGTATCTATCTAAACAATCAACAAAAATTATCTGCAATGCAGATGTTAGAAGTTTTCCCAATAAAATCAGAGGCGAAGCAAGGATGAACATTATCACCAATATTATTCAATATTGTATTAGAAATGCTAGCTATAACCAAAAAAGAAGAAAAAAGAATTGAAGTAATTAGAATAGGCAATGAGGAAGTAAAACTATCACCCTTGGCAGAAGATATAATAGTATACCTGGAAAATTCTAGAAAATCTACTAAAAACATAGTTAAAATAATTAACAGAGCTGCAAAATATAAAATAAACCCACCTAAATCATCAGCATTTCTATATATTAACAACAAGGCCCAGCAGCAAGAGACAGAAAGAAAATAAATGGAATTAAATTTCATTTAAAATCCGTAGACAATATCAGGAACCTACCTTCCAAGTCAACCTACCTCCTAAGTCAAATCCAGTAACTATATGAACACAATTACAAAACATTTTCCACACAAATAAAGTCAGATCTGAACAACTGGAAAAATATTCACTCCTCATAGGTAGGCTTAGGCAATATAATAAAAATGGTAACTCTACTCGAGTTGATTTACTTATTCAGTGCCATACCAGCAAACAACCAAAAAATTATTTTATAGAGCTAGAAAAAATAATACTAAAATTGACCAAGAAGAACAAAAAGTGAAGAATATCAAGGGGATTAATGGGAAAAAAAAGTGGGAAGGAAGGTGACCTAGTTGTACCGAACCTCAAACTCTATTACAAAATGTTAATCATCAAAACATTCTGGTACTGGCTAAGAGATAGAGTAGTCAATCAGTGGAGCAGTTTGGATACACAATATGCAGTAGGTAATGACCACAGTAATCTAGTGTTTCATTAACACAAAGATCCCAGATTTGGGGACAAGCTCTCATTATGTGACAAAAACTGTTGGGAAAATTGGAAAACAGTTCGGCAGAAATGAGGTATAAACCAACATCTCACACCATATATCAAGATAAGTTGAAAATGGGTACATGACTTAGACGTAAAGGTCAATTTGATTAGGGAAGCATGAAATAGTTTACCTGTCAGATCTATAGACAGGGCAAGAATTTATGACCAAATAGGAGATAGAGAGCATTACAGGATGTAAAATGGATCATTTTTATTACATTAAATTAAAAAGATTTTACACAAAACCAATGTAGTCACTATTAGGAGAAAAGCAGAAAACTGGGAGGGGGAGGATTCTTACAGCAAGTTTCTCTGATAAAGGCTTGATTTTTCAAATATATAGAGAACTAAGCTCAAGTTTATATAAGTCATTCCTCAGTTGATATGAACAGGCAGTGTTCAGAAGAAACCAAAGTTATCTATAGTCATATAAAACAAAATGCTCTGAATCACAATTAATTAGATGGAAAGTTAAATGTGCAAAACCAGGAGAACATTACATACAGTAACAGCAATATTGTACAATGATCAACTGAATGCTGTAAGGTATTTTTAGAGATAAAAAGTTTTAAGACAATTCTGAAGGATGTATGATGAAAAATGCTATCCACCCCCAGAGAAATAACTGATGGAGTCTGAATAAAGATTAAAGCATAGCATTTTTTACTTTTTTTCATTTTTTTTGTTCTGTTTTCTCTCATAGTGTAACTAATATTGAAATATGTTTTGCATGGCTGCACATGCATAATCTATATTAAATTTCTTGCCTTCTTGGGGTAGGAATGGATTGGAGGGTGGAAAGGAGATAATTTAGAACTCCAAAAACTTTTTAAAGAATTTTTGAAATTGTTTTTACATGTAACTAGAAAAGTAAAGTATTAAAAGACATTTTTTTAAATGCACTTCATCCAGGATCATTGCCAGTCATCCTGACCTATATCTTGCCATGGGACTCTGGTGACTGGAGTAGAGAGTGAGGCTGATGGCTGATGACTTTGCACAGCTCTGCCTTACTTAAATCCAATTCACTGGCAAGTCAAGACATCACCCTCCTGATGTCATTGGTCATCTTAGAGAACAAAGGACAAACAATAAAAAACAACAATAAGAAGATACTCTCACCCTACCTCTTCATGTTGGTCCACAGGTGTTACACATTACACAGTTTGGTACTTTTTCGATGCCTTGATCAGTTGTGCTGATCTTTTTTTTTCTCTATAAAAATAGTTGTCATATGAGATGGCTTCCAGTGAAGTGGAGAGTGAGAGGAAATAATTATTTAACTATTATATTAATAACCAGTAATTAATTTGGGATCCAGGCTTTTCTCCCTTATTTCCCCATTTCAGGTCCAGCCACTGTAAAAGGTCAATCTCTGAAGGACATGATGATTGACCAGATTGGTCTAGCACTGGCTTTTCAAACTTGGGTGAGACCTTACCGTACTAGGAGACCTTAACTTCTGTTTTAAGTGCAAATAGAATTCAGTTTAGAGGAGTTCTTACCTGGAGGAAATGAACTCCTGTCCTTGTATCCCTCCATTAGAGTTTAGAATGACACAACTCATGAAGGAGAGTGGTCTGGCTGAAAATAGATTCCCTTGACCAGATTGCTGGAGGCAGCTGAATTCCTTGATCAAGTCAAATTCTCAGTAGGAGAAGCTAAAGACTTCTAGCCCACCAGCTCATTAAATGTCCACCACTCAGGGTTGATTTTCAGTTGTGGAGGGAATTCCCTTTAAAGGATTATTTAAAGCCTTCAGGCTTTCTATGTTTATGGATTTTGGGATCTAAAGAGTTCATGGACACACCTGTTGTTCTAGTGGGCAGTGAGGCATATATGAAGAAGCTAGGACATTGATGAGGCAGGGGGCTAGGTAGGTACAGTGGCCCTGCTGTTCACTGGGGTCTATAATGAAGTTAGGATACTGGGACTGGGGACAGCTTTATTAGCATTTAAATCCATCTTGAATTCTCTGAAGTTGCTATTTCCTCTTGGAGATTAACCTACTCCATGAGAGGGGTCAATCTCAATAAATGCCTATACTTGGATTAGAAGCAGTCTAACTGAATTCTTTGAGATGGTTCCACCACAATACAACATGAAACTACAACAGTTTGTGGGAGGGTAGAACCCCCCCAACCATCAATTTATTGATTGCTAGTTACCCTAATTAATAAATTGATTATTAATTACCTAGAAATTCTGTCACTTGGGGTTTTCCACTTCTAACAAGGGGAAATGATACTTTGAATAACTATGGTGATCTAAGAAACGAAAAAAATCAAGATAATGTTTTAAAATTTTTTAATGCAATGACTTTTAAAAAACACTGAGTATGAATAAGTTTTTAAGACTTCCTTGAATCAATCAAATAAATTGTGTGAGAAATGGAGTCATGGCCTAACAAATTTGTGGAAAAGGGAAAAACTATATCAGAATCTGGGAAAATAGCTTCTGATAAACCTGGTACACAATCCCAGTATCAGTCAGTCTGTCTGTCAATAAATATTTGTTAAGCATGTCATACTTGATTCTCCACTGTCATTTACCCCTTGATGTGCAACCAATTGCCAAGTCTTGTCAATGTTCCCTCCCTACTATGTTTTATATTTATCAGTTCCTCTCCACCCTAGAGCAGCTAGGTGGCACAGTGGATAGAGCACCAGGCCTAAAGTTAGGAAGACCTGAATTCAAATCAAGCCTCAGACACTTGCTAGCTCTGTGACCCTTGGCAAATCACTTCTATCTGCCTTCATTTTCTCAAGTGTATAATTGAAATAATAATAATAGGATCAGCCTTCCACAGTTATTATGAGGATAAAAGGAGATATTTGTGAAGCTCTTAGTGTAATACTTGGCACATAATGGTCATTGTCCTTTGTTCTCGAAGAAGACCAAAAGGATATCACTACATTAGAGTCAATTTATAGTGGGTCTGACTGTGGCCAACTAACACAATACAAACTCAGAATGCTCTACCACAAGACAGGTACAAATACTCTGTGTGAACATTTGGGCTGGAGTCTCTTAAGTGTTCACATTTCATGTTTCTTTTGAGCTACTTCAATTCTGCTTTGCTCATAATAGACATCTAATAAATGCTTCCTTATTTCCTTCCTTTCTTCCTTATATAGTCACATCTCATTTCAGGCCTTCAGGGTCTCTCGTCTACACTATGACATTAACTTTGTAGTTTATCTCTTTGTCTCTAGTTTCTGTCCTTTGCAATCAATCTATACTTTATACGAAACTGCCAAACTGATATTCCGAAAGCATAGATCTGACCATTTCACTTCCCTGCTAAAACAAAACAAACGAAAACAAACCTTTAGTTGTTTCCTATTTTCTCTAAGATGAAATATAAACTTTTCTATGCATGTCAAGCCCTTAACAATCTGCCTCCAACTCATCTTTCTAAATTGATTTAACATTTCTTCCCCTCATGCTCTCATTCCAGCTTGGTCTATTTGCTGTTCCCTATACATTATATTCTACCTCCCACTCCTTTGCCTTAGCACAGGTTTCCCTAGTGCCTGGAATGATCCCCTTTCTCACCCACTTTCTGGAATCTCTAGTTCCTTTTAAGGTTCAGTGTGGTTGCTACCTTTCATATGAGGCCCTTCCTGACACTTCTAGGTTTTACTCTTCTCCTCCCACCCCTACAATTATGTTGTATTTAGTTTTATAAAGCTTATATTTACTTATCTGTATACACATTGTGGCCCCAAGAATAAAATCTTAAAGAAGGAATCTTCTTTTGGTATTCCTAGCCCTTAGCACACAGTGCTTGGCACACAGGTCCCTAATTAATTCTTGTTGAATTGAATTGAACTGAATTAAAGAAATAAATGAGATCAAGGGTCTGTTGAAAATAGGTCTTATATAAAGAACTCACTGTAGGTGACACACCATGCACTATAGTTCTCCTCAGTGCTTTAAGACTCGGAAAACCTTGCTTATCAAAAGTCACTTTTCGGTGGATTGCATTAGAAATGCTACTATAAATGTCTACAGCATGAGTACATCCCCAGTGCACATTATGATTAAGTAGGGATGTATTCAACATACACAGTTGAAAAAAAGAGAATGTCAGAGGTTCATTCAGGTGTTGAACCATGAGCACACATGGCCAAAAGAGCATCAGGGAAGACAAAAAGAATTCCAGTCATGCTCTGAACTCTAGCATCTCATTTGGACCTTCATAGTAACTACAGGAGCCATGAGTTGAGGTTTTAATCTTTGGCTATTCCCAGTTCCAAGAAACCCAAACTCCTAATGTTGCTGCTGCACAAAGATTCAGGAGGCATTGACTAAGATGACAGCGTTTGCAGCAAACCGTCTCATATATCACTATAAGTTTAAATGTTTGAGCACTTCTGCTATATTGGGAACTCAGAAGTATGGAATGGAGAAGTTGATTTTTAGTTTGCCAAGGAGATGTAGAAGGATCTTCCTTGATATTTATGTTTATTGCACTGTGTGCAATAATATATTATTGCAATAATATATATGTATTCTATCTTATGCTCTGATATTATGTTATCTGACTTGATCTGACACATAATCCTTGGATAAGGACTCAAGAACTATGCACTTGAATAGATGAGGGATGCAAAGGGGTACCAAGAGTCTGGATATAACTGAGGAGTTGATGCATCATTTATTTTGCTCTAAAGTATATGTAATATGAGTATTGTCATTTCATGAACTGAGAAGATAATAATCTAGTACTAAAATCATAAAATAAACACAAAAAGCAATGAGAATAACATACAGGCCAACACAGATCTGATGACTACAGAAGGAGTCAGGACTGACATTTAGTAGCTTTATAGTTCAAGAATGAAGGCATTGGAGAAAGCAGAGATTCTCACCATCTGGTTCCTATGCCATATCTTCTCTTTTTGGATTCAATCCCCTCAAAGTCCCTTCCTTAGCCAGTCTGTACGAATGTAATGGTAAGAGAATTTGAAGATCTTCCCTCCCCCTTAATGGGCCTCAAATGGAACCCAACAAGAGGGGCTTGACTGGGGGGAGGCTTGCTTTCAGAAAGGCCCACACCTCTTGTTACTTTATAATTAGGCGGTGGATCACAAAGGTTGTGATGTCTTCTGACCCTGAACAAGGGTACATATATTCTGAGGTGAGGTTTTGCTTTGGGCTCACTTATGGGAAGAGTTGTGTGATTTGACCAGATGAGACTCTGAGAAGCTGTAGAGCCAGTTTTGAAAACCCAGATGTCGGTGTTTCTCTCTCTGGTAACTATGTATGTGTATAATGGTCATACAGGTAGAATCCCTGTCTGTTGGTCTGCTGCACTGTTATTTTCTCTGTATTTTTTTGTCTGCTTGTAAATTTCTGTTTGCAATTTTGGTTTGTGTGTGTGCGCACAAACACACGTTTAATTAAAGATTGTTGACCCCTTTAAGGTTGCTTTCCTTTAGTAAAACAGACCAAAGAACCTGTGCTAATAGCCGTGCTGGGTATGCTAGGGTGCTTTCTGTTGCAACTAACTGAATAACAAGTGAATACAGGGGATAAGAATAAGCCCAAATGTCAGTCTGGAGCATATACAAAACTTGTTACACTTCTCAAAATAAAGTAATGAGGTAAGACACTAAGAACTTCAATAAATAAAGGCATGTCATTGTCAATGTCCAAATGTGAAAAATGCCTCTTTTGACTTTTACACTATAAAATTCAGTTTACCTTAACAGAAATAGTGAATCAAAAAAGGCAGCAGACTGTAAGCCCATTGGCGTGATCCTGAAGATGGAGAGAGAATAGTACACCGCCTTTTATTTAGTTTCAAATCTTACAACGATAGAGAAGGTCACTTGATTGAGAAAAGAAGAAGAAAATACAAACCAGGTGGTACTTGACAGAGGACTGGAACAGAACAGTGAGCTCCTCTTCAGAATGAGAGTCATTCCAGACGTACTCTTCACTACTAAAACAGCAGGGCAATGAAGAATCAACATGTTAATTCCATTTACATTGCTGTGCTGTTGATGCATTCACAGTGTACCTTTACCCCGAGGCTGGGGAGCAGAACAAACTCTGTTCTTCACAATAGAACTCAGAACACTGAGCACAGGCACTGTATAAATTGCCTTGCACTGCTTCAGGAGACTTGAAAGGAAATAACAAAACCATGCTTCTTATCAATTTGGTTTAGAGGTTGCAGGAGATACAGAAGTAAAATCTGTCAGTTTTCCCTCCCGGATGTTTCTTTTTCATTTAGTCATGAATAAAATCTAACCCCCTGCTGCTTCAAGCTGCAGAGACAAGGTTGCGGTACTACCAAGATCCATATTTGAACATAGGATCATTCAACTAATTAATCAGTTTGGAACATAGTAGGAATTTCATAAATGTTTACTAAATGAAAAGATTTAATTAATGCCAGAATTAGCAGTGCTGTAGTTAGTAGCACTAATGCATTTCTATTGGTATTACTCTGACTTCATTTCCCTTAACATGTGAAAGTATGAGGAATGCCACCCATGGGTACTCAATTCTAACCCACATCTCTTAGCCTTGTATTCCTTTCTAATGACTAGCCTCCTGCTGCCCTCCCAATGCCATTCCCTATCAGCTTCCACCCTCTTCTCAAAGGCAAGACTAATTTGGAAACTTTATGATTTCAGTATAATAGCACACAATCAATTCTGAGTCTAGGAGAGCCTATTCTCTCTAAGAAAAAGGCCAAAAGATCTGGATCCAAATGAGGGCCGGTTGGGTTCTGTCCCAGGGGATCATGGGATGTTTTTTTTTATCTTTATGCCTCCTCCCTGGAAAATCACTTTAAGAATAGTTTGGAGTCATGTAGAGGGTGTCCATTTAAAGGGAGTAGAAAAGCTCTCAATATACACTACAACACAGTATCTACTTCTTCTTCTATTTGCCTCTCTTTGACTAGAGCATAAACTTAAAGTTGAAGACTTTAAAATCATCTAGTCCAACCCCCTCATTTTACAAATGAGCAAACTGAGACCTAGAGAAGTCAAATGACTTAACTAAGGTCACACAGGTAGTAAACAAGAGTTAGTATTTGAACCTAGGTCCTCTGACTTCAAATCCAGCATATCTTCCCCTGCCTCCCATCAACCATACTTTAAACATAGAAGTTCCTAACTTCAGGAGGTTTTGAAGCCTCTTTTCCATTTATACAATTGTCTTTTCCTTTTCCATCTTGTCTTGGGACGCAACTAAGTGGTACAATGATAGAGTGCTGAACCTGGAGCCAAGATCAGAGTTCAAATCTAGACTCAGATACTTTCTACCTATGTGACCCTGGCAAGTCACTTACACCCTATATGCCCTGATTTCCTCAAGTGTAAAATGAGAATAATAATAGTACCCATCTCCCAGGGTTTTTGTGTGGATTAAATGAGATCATATTTGTAAGGTGTTTGAAACAGTGAGTGGCATGTAAAATCTTGTTTCCTTTCTTCTTCCATTTTGTTCTCTTCTTTCAACTGGAATGAGCTTCAATTCACCTAATTGTGTCCTAGGTATTAAGTTGCTTTATAATCACATAGTTGTCAACCAATCAGTAGGAAGTGCTTATGTACTGTATTTGAAAATGCTATTTTTCTACAGTACAGTGGGTCTAATGGGCACCCCTCCCTCCCACCTCCCCAACATGGGCCTCCTCACTTCAACAAACTCACTAGATTTAAGGAATTCCTTCTGTGGCTACTTTTCAAGATAATTTGCTTTCAGAGAATGGTAGGTTGTTTGTTTGCTTGTTTGTTTTTACCATCTAACCTTTACTAATTTTTGTCTTTTTCCTTTCTCTGCTTTAATGTCTTGCTATAATGTGTTTATTAAACACCAGTCTTTCTTATATAAACTGAGACTAGTATGACTCCTTCTCTGTTTAATGGAGTAAGAAACAGCTGTCTTCAAGTTCAGAACAGACTACTGTACCTACTGTACTACTATACCTGTTGGTCAAGGAGAGAAGAGATGGCCTTCATGCTGGTTTCTAGGTGGTAAGATATATATCTAAGAAACACATACTAAATCAGCTTTTGTCAAACTCAACATCTACTTCCCATGTAGGAACTTTGTTTTTTCAAGTGAATAAGTACCATAGTAGAAAAACTGCAAAGAGCTCATGAGTCCAAACTCAAACGCTGGTAGTTCTTTAAAACAAAAAGGCAACTCAGTCTTGTAAGCTATGGGAAGTAGAGATTGGAGAACGAAGGTTATTCCTAGGAAGGTCATTCATCTGTTAAATAGCTCTAGGTAAAACCACTCATATTTTTGTCTTTCCTATGCCTCAGCCTCTCTGAGAAAGAAAGGAGATTAAAGGTGTGACATCATGACAGACAACCAGTCATTTAAATGTCTCAGAAGTAGAGGCATGTATGCCTTATGACTGTTAACTTTTGAATATGACAAGTGTAGGTAGTATTCCTTTTAAGATGCCATAAGTTTAATGTCAAAAAGTAGGTCACTGTAAAACAAGTTGTTAACAGAACTTTACAATATCTCATACAATTCTCTATCTTCTTCTTCTTTATATAGGGAAATGTTTTTGTAGGTTGATGATTGAGTTCACAATAAAAA
Organism: Pseudocheirus occidentalis; assembly: GCA_028646575.1. Taxonomy (NCBI): domain Eukaryota; kingdom Metazoa; phylum Chordata; class Mammalia; order Diprotodontia; family Pseudocheiridae; genus Pseudocheirus; species Pseudocheirus occidentalis. Next base: position 107,268,654 of record CM053594.1, read on the forward strand.
AAAAAGTTAAAACATACTGACTATGAGCTGTTTTACCTCCTAGGTTTTAACTCAAACTATGTCTAAGAGTGAACTCATATACCACCTTTTTCAAGGGACTTTTCCCCATTATTAAGAGTCCTTTCTCTACAATCACTTTGTATTTATTTTACATGCATCTTACATCTACTTATACATATATATGTTATTAATCTCTCCTTTATCCCCAACTCCCAGTAGAATATAAAGACTTTTTTATTAGGTCCCTACTAATAGCAGAGGCTATTTTATTTTTTGCTTGCTTGTTTGTTTTGGCATCCTTAGTGACTAGAACAATGACTGGCACATATCAAGCATTTTAATAAATGTATGTGAATTGAGTGAAACATGCTTGTCCTTGTTGGAAACTGTTGAATGAAGACAAACACAGGAAGACATGAATAATTATGAAGAAGAAGAAGAAGAAGAAGTAAAGGAGGAGGACGAGGAGGAGGAGGAGGAGAAGAAGAAGAAGGAGGAAGAGGACAAGAAGAGGCATTTATATAACACTTTGAAATTTGCAAACACTGTATAAATATTATCTCAGTTGATCTGCACAACAACCCTGGGAAATACGTATTATTATCACTTCCATGCTTCAGTTGATCAAAATGAAACTAAGAGAGGTTAAGTTCCCTTACCTAGGGTCATACAACTAGTAGATTTATGAGGCAGGATTTGAATGCAGGTGCTCCTAAATTAAGTCTAGTACACTATCTACTATGCCACCTAGCTTTCTATGTAGATGGAAGATACCTGGTTAGAGAAGAATCCATGAGGCAACGTCCTCAAAACAGGATGCAAAGATTTCCCTGATTCTGGGAAACTTGAAATCATTTTAAAGAGCATCAAATGTGTTGCTGCCACCTGAGCTGTCAGGTCACTGTCTCTGTCAACCTAAAATAGACTATCAAATAGTAAAAACTAAGATCTTTAATTGAGGTAAAGGAATTGTCATTTGGGGAACCATGTAGCACCAAAGTACTAGAGTGCCCAAAGAGGGATAGGATTAAATGTATTTCACCAGGAAGGGAGTCTTGGGGGAGGCATGGCCTCAAAAGGCTATTACAAAAGCTGTTTTGAGTAACACCAAAAGTCCATAGAGAAGGCTAGGGAGGCTCAGGAGTGGTAACATTTAGTCAAAACAGCCAACTGCTATTTTTTTTCCTTTTTTTTTTTGAACTGGTTTTGATCCCCCTCAGGCAATTAGTAGCTCTAGAATCAGGTGAGGTCAGCTCATAGTAAGTTTCAGGCAGCATTTCTACTAGGGGAAAAGACAGGGGGAGGATAGGGGCATTGGGAGTCCTGAACTACAATTGCTGGCTCCAAAACAAATTTAAGTGGTTTCTAGGTGAATATCTAATTTCCAAAACTTCTGAATCCTGGCCTGCCCCACCCTGACCTACTTGCAGTCTGACTTTGTTCATTACCCCAGTCTTAAAAAAGAAATGCTGTCACCTCCAACACAACTGCCATCACTACACTAGATCTGTGAGAGCAGAAACCACGTCTCATGTGTCTTTATCACCTTCCCTTCTCACAACCATCTCCACCCTAATAGATGCAGAGCACATAGCATTGAGCATATATAATAGACTTTCAATAACTACCTATGGAAAGATTGAATCAATAACCACAATAACAATTTGAACCCCATAACAACTACATGAGGGAAGTGTTATCAATCAAAGAATCAATGACTCCTGAGTGGAACTGCTGGCAGGAACCTGGTCCAAAGTACCTGCCATGGCATTCCCTGTCCACATGTCTGTGAGATGGGAGCAGCATTGCGCCACTTTGCATACAGAGGATTGTCAAATGGCACTGAATTATCAAAATATATTTAATCACCTACATGTTTGCAACATGATGGCACTAAGCATACCCTGACCAGGCAGGAATGAAAGAATAAGGATGGGCAAGAGCCAGCAAGCACATACAGGTGCCAATTCTGCCATCTGCACAACTGGCTTCAGCATTTTCATTCCTACGGAATTAACTTTGTTCTATGCCTTCCCTCCTGGCTGTGTCTGCCATATGACCATTTATGGAACTGTTATAGACGGATTCAGTTTTCAATCAGGATGAGACTAGAAAATGAGTTCTTAACTGGGTGACCAAGAACTTATTCTTAAAATATTTTGATAAATATATTTCAATAAATTTGGTGTCCCTTATAATCCAATGCAGGCAACTAAATCTCAAAAAATTATAAGATATAAAGTTACAGAAAACATCTCAGATATCAGTATTACCTAAAAAGGGTGAAAAAGGGAATATGAACAACTATCAAAATCTAAACCTATTTTTTCATCTCAACAAAATCTCTATGAGAATAATTGACACATGCAAAAGTCATCCTTGATGAAGATATGAGAAGGGAACAGGTAGATTTTCCCACATCATATTTTTCAGCAGACCACATCTTTGTACTCACACAACTGACTGAAAAATATAGAAACTTCAGGCTCCTGTGGTACTTATTCTTTGCTGGCTATAAAAAAGCATTTGATTCAGTAAAGCATAAAATCTCTCCTCCAATAAGATTTTTCCCATACATATATTAAAGTTTCATGGTATGTTTTGAAAGCTACAAAATAAATATAACCTGAGGTCAATGACTCTTTGTTTATGAATATCAAATGTTGGCTAATAATTAATGACAATTTTAATATCATATAATATTAATAACAAGCATATGCTATATGTGAGAAATGCTGGCAGTTTGATTTCCACAGATTCTATAGGAACAATGGGTGTTTACATGCAGGAAAGCATAAAATCTGTAAAGAGGAGCCTGAACTAGGCTGGCTCAGACCAGTTGGGGAATGGTCGCTGACTTTTCATTAACACACATGTTTAATGGGCAGGTTGGGAGAGTTGTAACCCAGAAGAGCTGGAGCCAATCCCAGCTCTGAAGGGAAGAATGGCACAAAACTTAAGTGAAACAGCTTAAAAAGGGCTTGCCTTTGTCTGATCCTTTGTAGTCTTTTCCAGGAGGCTACCCATTTATTCATTACAGAATAAATGTAAAATAAAAATCATGAAACTTTCTGGATCCTCAACAAGTGTGGTTTATTCATGAATAATATATTGACCTCTCCAGTGCCCCATACAACTTTTTAAGACTTTAATGATTGTTAACAAATATATTCACCACTATTATGGAAGGTGCTCAGCATAAAAGTCCAAATGGAAAAGAGATTCCACATAGAAACTGAGATCCTCTGGATGATACTGTTTATAGATGACATTGAGTTGATTATATCAAGGACATTGAAGAACCTTCTAAATTAGAGCCACACTCTTTCAACGTAACTCAGCCTATTCTTACAGGAAAAACTGAGAAGGTGAAAACTGTCTCTTGTATAGACCGGTGATGTCAAATTCAAATAGAAACAGATCCATCTGGAATGCATATTGATTTTTTAAAAATTAATTAGCATTATCTATATTACATTTTTCTATTTTTCCAAATAATATTTTAATCAGGTTTAGCCATACTTGAGAGTATTATAGGCTGTATTCCTCAGCCATGAATTTGATACCTCTGGTCCAGACTATGACATGCAATTAAATGAGCAATCCATACAGCTAGATTATGGATACTTCTCTTTTTAACACATTGCATATGGACAATGATCTGGGATCAGAATTTCTGTAGGTCTGTTTGGAATAATGGATACGGATTTGGGAAGACCTTTATTTGTCTGAGCCCATTACTTAATCTCTTTATCCCTCAGTTTCCCCATTTGCAAAATGGGGATAATAAAAGCATCTACTTCATGGGTTATCCTGAGGATTAAATGAAATGACACCTGTTTAGTTGTTTACTCACCATTAAACTGTATGTAAATACTAGCTATCATTATTAAAATAAACTTCTTGATCTCTCCAGACCTTCACACCTTTCACTGACTCTCATTTGAAGGAACCATTAGGTGAAACCCAACATAAAATTGGGGGATGGGAAAGGGGACAGGATCAGGGGGAGAAATGAAGAGAAGGATGTTTTAAGAACAGAGTGACCCTGAATGGGGATTCATATATGAATTGGACTCCAGTAGAAGGCTTGGAACCTTAACTAATCCAAAGAATCATAAATTAGATAGAAAGTTGTTGCTTCAAAATGACTGCCTTTTCTAGGCTACCATTGCCAAGGCTGCTTATGAACTTGGTGTGCTTTATCAGAGAGTTTGGCCAGGGAGCAGGACACTTAGTGCTTTGTTTCCCCTTATGTTTTTCATTTCATGAATTTAAAAGGCTCTCTTTTCTTCCAGAAAAACAAGTTTTTGTTGACTCAGATCACACAAACCTCCACAGAGGAAGTGTCCTTCAGAAACCAAAGCAATAGTTAAACTGGGAAGAAATTCAGGAAAAACACAGCAGCTCTGGTCCCAGTGAAGGAGACCATCTGCCCAACCCCAGCAGGGCCGCACAAGACTAAGGTTTACTTCCCCAGTCACCCTTAGAATAAACAGCTTTCTAGAACAGGAGCCCGTGATGATGAGAGAGAATATTCTGTTTAGGGAAGGACTGTTTAACAGATCTATCATGTTGTCTCATCTGTCTTGTAGCAGCAACCTGACCTAGGGGCCAATGCACAGAATTGGGAAGCTGAATTTCTGAATTCTAATCCAGGGTCTGCAACTATACCTCCCTGCACTGCCTAAAACAAGTCATTCAGCCTCTCTTTTGTTCTTGGTCATTTGTAAAATGGTAACAGCAACACCAGCATTTCCTATAAAGTATGTGGGGTTGGAAGATGGGGTGGAATTTGTAAATATAAGTAATCACCTTCTCTTCTTTGGACAGGGCAAAGTCATAAAACATTTACTTTTTTTGTCTTTTTTTGTCTTTTTTTTTGAAGGGACAATTGGGGTTAAGTGACTTGCCCAAGGTCACACAGCTAGTTTTTGTGTTAAGTGTCTGAGGCTGGATTTAAATTCACGTCCTCCTGACTCCAGGGCCAGTGTTCTATTCACTGAAAACATTTACTTTAACGCAGATATCAATCAATATTATTAAGCATCTACTATGTGTCAGGCATTGGGCTAAGCACAAAGGATTAAAAAAATGAAGTGAAAGACATTCCTTGACTTCAAAGAGCTTATAATCATGCAAACAAATGCAAACAAATATATACAAAGCAAGCTATATAATTTTTTCAATATAAGTTCCGAGGAACCTATATTTTCTTCCCCATTAGAACATAGACAACATTACATAATGCATTAAGAATTGACTTTAAAGAGGTGGCTAGGTGGCGCAGTGGCCACAGCTCTCACAGAGCACTGGCCCTGGAGTCAGGACGACTTGGGTTCAAATCCAGCCTCAGACACTTAACACAAAAAAACTAGCCGTGTGACCCTGGGCAAGTCACTTAACCACAATTGCCCTCCCAAAAAAAAAAATTGACTTTGAAGTCAAGAAGACTAGGGCTCAGTGGATACCTCTGACATACAGGTTGTGTGAACATGGTCAAGTAACTTGACCTCTCCAGTGACCCATACAATTTTTTAAGACTTAAAATTGCATAGCAGGTCTGCCTTAGTAGAAGGAATTTGCTTCCTGAGAGTTCTCTATACCAATGACATCATAGGTGTGGTTCAATTTAAACGTCTTGTTCAGACATTTTTCAGTCATGTCTGATTCTTCACTTGGGGTTTTCTTGACAAAGATACTGGAGTACTTTGCCATTTCCTTCTCTGGCTCATTTTACAGATGAGGAAGCTGGAGCAAACGGGAATAAGTGAGTTGGCCAGGATCACACAGCTAGTAAGTGTCTGAATCCAGATTTGAACTCAGGAAGAAGAGTCTTTCTGACTCCAGGTCCAACTCTCTATGCACTATGGCATATAGCTGCCCTAATTTAAACATAATTGTGTCCCAATAATGGATACATCTCTTGACCAAAGACATTGGCTAACTGAAGAATGGAAAGACTCATCACCAGTGAGTCAGCCACTAGGTGATGAATTCTTTGGCTATGGCAAGTCATAAAAACCACGAAGAAGAAAAATACCAACAACCCTCAGTCTTCTGTGTCCCCCTTCCGTCTCTGAAAATCAATGGCCAAAAAGAGGGCAGAGGGTGATAAGAATTTCATGCTCATAAGAAAACTATAAATATTTATTTAACTGATGATGCTGTAAATGCAAGAAACCAATAAGTTGATATTTTACTGGATGAATGGATTAGATCCATGTAAACACTGACATTCTCAGTATAAATTGGATTCAGAAAAACTGGATTCGAGTCCTAGTTCTGACATTGCTTATTAATCATGTATTTCATCTGTCTTCTTACTGAGCCAAGAATCCTGTATCTCTCTAAACTTCACTTGTACTTTACTTTTAGTAAAGTTAAATGCTGGTTTCTTAGAGATTGACAAACCATCCCTCTCTGGTAAACCCTATGGTATTCTCACTGTTTTTTATTTAGTAGCTTCTGAATTTCCTCACCATTTTCATGAAACCAGTCTTGATGTTTGCAAGTGTTCTGACCCAAATGAGTAAATGCAGTGCTATATACCAAATCTCTTAATTATTTTAGGAAGATTCTGAAGATCACCTGGCAGGATGAGATACACTGTGGTCTCTTCTCAGGCTAAATTACCAAGCATTCAAACTACTTCAGGGAGCAACTCTGAGGCTGGCAACATTATTTGAATGCCAAACCTATGCTTGCCTAAAAGACTATTTGACAGAGAACTCACACAAGGCAAGCACTCACATGGTGGTCAGAAGAAGCAATACAAGGACACTCTCCAGGTCTCTCTGAAGAACTTTAGGATTGGCTATGTGACATAGGAGATGCTGACAAAGTACCACCCAGCATGGCATATCCTCATCAAAGAAGGTGCTGTGCACCATAAGCAAAGCATAATTGCAGTAGCTCAAAAGAAACACATGATGCACAAATTTAGAGAATCCACCCCAAATGTTCACATGAACTAATTTATGCCCAATCTGTGGTAGAGTTTTCTGAGCTCGTATTGGTCTGATCGGTCACAGTTGGACACACTGTACCTTGATTCTAACGTAGAGGTATCATTTTGGTCCTCTTTAAGAAGATAGGACAACAACCACTAAGTAAGCGTGTATAACCTTAGACAAGTCACAAGCTCTCTAGATCTAGGTTTCTTCCTTAAAAAAAGGAAAAAGGTGAAACTAGACCTCTAAGATGCCTTCTATCCTCACAATCAAGAGGAAACAAGTGGAGAGACACATTATGAAAGAAAACGATAGATTTAGTAGAGTATGGCCTCAGAAAATAGTGGAGGAATGAAATAAAATACAAGTCTGAAGCAAGTTTTGTGTGAGGTCCAATGAAGTCAGATCATAACCAGAGTATTTATTTATGGATAAAACTGAAAGGAGCACAACAAATGAATAAAAAATAGGAATAGATTTGCAAGTATTCCTATTACAATCTATTTACAGCCAGGCATTATGACAAACACCTATAATGTTTGCTCTTGGGGACTGAGGCTGGCAGATTTTCATGCTTCAGTAGGGCAAAGCCCCATTAGGTGTCTGTCCTAAGTCTGGCACTAATATGCTGAGGCTCTGGGACTGGCAGGCCATTAGGCTTCTCGAGAAGGGACAAACTGGCCCAGATTGTAAAAACAGAGCAAGTTAAAGCTTCCATACTGTTCATCACTGAGATCAGGCCCTTTCTTCCCTTCAGTCTCTCTTTCTTTCTCTCTCTCTCTCTCAGTCTCTCTTTCTCTTTTTCTTCCTTGATGTCTTTCTTTCACTTTCTCTCTCTTTGTCTCTCTTTCTCTGTCTCTCCCTCTGCTGCACTTCCAGCCTGTATGAAATAGAGTCCCAGTCAAAAAAAAAAAGTGTGTGTGATTGATGGTGCTGCAAACACTACATTTAGGCAATAACATGTTTCCTGATATGCTATACCAGGGAGTAGAAGTGGTACTCAATAAAATGAAGATCAGAAAAACAGCTATACCAGAAAGCATTGAGAGTTCAATTTTCAAGATATGGGAAAAAAAGATACCAAATAGAGTAAAGCACAGACAATATTATTGCCACACACAGAGAAGAGAACATCACCACAAAAAGTGAATTAACACAAATATATAAAACCAAGAGCCACTCCTAGTAAATAAATGGTTAAAGGATATAAGCAACAATGTTTTCAAAAGAAAAATTGCAAATCATCAACACCCACATGAAAACGTGCTCCAAACCACAAATAAGAGAAATGCAAATTAAAACAACTCTGAGGTTTCACCTCACACTCAGCAAATTAGCAAAATAAGGAAATAGTCAATGTTAAAGGAACTTTGGGAAGATAGGCACAGCTGTGCATTGGTCCAATAATTATGGAAAACAATTTGGGATTATACATGAAGAGTTACTAATCTGTTCCTGTGCCCCCTTGACCCAACATTCCACTTAACAGCCTTATATCTCAAGGAGGTCAAAGAGAGAAAGATCCTGTACCTCCCAATATTCACAACAGCAATTTCTGTGGTAACCAAGGGGAAAAAAACCTGGAAACCATGTGAATAGTTAGTTATCAATTAGAGAATGACTAAATAAATTGTGGTACATGAATACAATGGTCCGTTATTACAATATAAGAAACAATTAATATAAACAGATTAGAGACACTCAAGAAGACTTTGAATATCCCTCAACAGTTGAAGGCCGGTACCCAGGGGTGTGCTGAAGCCAGCTATAACCAGCTTGCAAAAAAGTCCAGTTTTAAATGTTTAACGTAAGCATTTTCACTTGGAAATCAGCAATTTCTAGAAATCAAGATGCAATTTATTGGTTTGTTGATTGTCTAGACTTAAGAAAGTGTTAATAATGCAGATTAAACTTAAAAGGCTCTGTGCACATAACCCCTCTTGTTACACATTTACCAGCATGCCCCTGTATTGCTCTATAAACATTGCTTTAGCTCAGTAGGAATGCAGTAGAAAACTGAAGGAATGAAGTCATCACCATAATGGAGGCCTGGTAACTGGAAGATAATAACAATAGTAGTAAAAAAGCAGTGTTTATATAGTATGTTTTACATTCATCATCTCGTTTGAGTCTAATAGCACGTCCCTTCTCCCGAAGATAAGTTTAGTGAGTTCCTCTTGAAGCTTACATTTTGTGAATGGGTCCTGGCCAGCTTACCTTCCTTCCCCTCCCAACCTCATTCTTGACTTCCTGGACTTCAAAACTATGCCCCAACCCTGGATACCTTCATAAATCCCTTCATGCTTTCAGTTCTTTTTATCTGTTGTCTTCCTACGTTAGAATGTAAGCTCCATGAGGACACGGGCTGTCTTTTTTTTTTTTTTGCTCATATTTGCATTGCAGGCACTTAGCTAATGTGGTGCCCAGTACAGTATTAAGTAGGCACTTAATAAATTATTCTTCCTTCTTTTCTTCCTTCTTTCATACCTTCTCTCCTTTCTTCCTTGTTTCCTTCCCTTCTTTTCTCTCTTCTCCCTTCTTTACTTTCTATCTTGCTTCCTTTCTTCCCTTCTTTCCTCCCTCCCTCTCTTCCTTCCTTCTTTCTTCCCTCTATTCCTTTGTTCATTCCTTAAAACCTTCTTTCCTTCCTTCCTTGCTTTCTTCCCTTTTCTTCCTTTCTTCTCCCTTCCTTCCTTCTTTCCTCCCTGTTTCTTCTTCCCTCCCTCTGTTCTTTCCTTCCTTCCTTTTTACCTTCCTTCCTTTTTTCTTCCTCTTGAGGTACTATGGAGGTGAAATGTAGTATATGCTCAAGATATGGTTGTTATATCTATTGGTTTTGCTTAAGTGACTTAATTTGTCACAAGGGAAGGTACAGCACAAGGGGCTGAAATAGTTTACAGGGAAATGCCTACTATATAAAAGACAACAACAAAGCTTAAGATAAAAATGAAGAAGAAACAGTCAGATTTCTATAAACTGTTCTCTCTGACAGACCATGAATGCACAGATCAACAATTGGCTGAAAAGTATAGAAACTAGAAGATCCTACTATGATTGTCTATTTATGATTTACCTTGACTTAGTAGGGAAAAATGCAGCTCTAAGGGCCCTCTTTTAATAAGCTGTTTCCTATGCATATGTAAAGATGATGGAAGAGTTTTTTAAAAAAAATAAATGCAGGCAATTTGGAATTTTGGCCAAAGAGTTATTAAACTGCCTATGCCCTTTGACCCAGCAATACTATGATTTGGTCTATTTCCAAAGATAATTAAGGAAAAAGGAAAAGAACTTAATATGTTATAAAATGTTTATAGCAGTTCTTTTTGTGGTAGCAAAAAAAATGGGAAATTGCAAAGATGGCCATCAATTGGGAAACGGCTGAATAAGTTGTTGCATATGATTGCAATGGAATACTACTGTTCTATAAGAAATGATGAGCTCAATGATTTTAGAAAAACGTGGAAAGACTTCCATGAAATAATGAAAACCAAAACAAGCAAAACCAAGACAACATGTTATATACTGCAGTAACAGCAACATTGTTTTAAGGACAACTTTGAGCAAATAAGTTATTTTGATTATTCTAAATACCAAATTAACCGTAAAGTACATATAAAGAAAGACACTATCTGCATCCAGAGAAAGAACTGATAAATAGAAATATATAGAATAATGCTACATACGACTATTTCTGTCTAATGATAGCCATAATGATAGGATGAGGGGGAGGGCAAGGGGAGAAAAAAGAAATGTACATGATAATATTGTTGTATATTGGAAAGGAATAGTAAGTTGTGCAGAGTAGATTTGCAGCTTCATGTACGATCAGTGTTTTACTGTACTATGTTATGGAAATGCTTGTTTTATTCCATAAGTTAAAAATAAAATTTTAAAAAATGGAGGCAAAAAGACATTCATTGATAATCCTCTGATTATCAACCTTAAGTAAGACATACAACAGATTCCTAGGTTATTAAAAAGTTTTTGCCACTGTTATGGAGAAGTGGGGAACCCCACATAGCTTCCCCAATATTTCCTTTATGAAGACCTATATGGAGATTTTTTGTCAACTTCCAAAAGACTACTCAAGTGATAAAGCTCTGACTTTCCTTGCTTCTTTGCAGAGGTGAGAGACTACTGGGCTGAAAAACTGTCTAAAGTGTTATAATTTTTCCGTATGTTGACTAATTTTGCTGAATCATTTTTCCCATTCTTTTTAGCTTAGGTTTTTGGTATTTTTATGGTATTGTTCTCTGGGAAGGAGAGAAGGGAGAGATACATTGGGAAATATAGGTGTTGTGAAGCCAAATTATATCAATAAAAATTTATTTTGAGAAAAGATAAACCTAACAATGCAAGAAGGTAAAGAAAAAAATAGATTTAAAAAATGGCTATTCTCCAGACCATGGCATGTATGCAGTTGGATGGGCAGTCCAGTAGTAAATATTTCATGGGCAACCATAGCAGATGGACAATGAGGTGAATCCAGAATTAAATAGAAAGAAGAGAATGGGTTAGATTGCATTTGGGAAATTATACAACATTTTTTTATCATCCCTAACTGTGCCCTGGCAGTAAAATCATTTTTTAAGTTCATACTTTGAAATCTAATGCCAAACTCACATATTATTCTCAAGGTGCTTCTATGTGACTATAAACCATGGAACACCACAGTATCCAAAGAACCAAAATTACAGCTTATCCAGGGGAAGAAATAGAGAAACATGATAATCACAAGTAGGCTATAGTATATTTTTGTTTTGTTTTGTTTGTTTCTTTTTCCAGACTACATGTAGAAATTGTCTTCAAAATGCAGAATCAAAATTCTTCCATAACTTTTCTATCATATAATTATTAGTGGTACTGAAAGCTTAAGTATTTTGCCCTTGCTCATATAACTAGTATATTTTGGTCTTTGTTCCCTCTCTTCCTTTTTTCCCCTTTGCCACTACAGAAAGCAGTGTTTCCATCTTTCTTTCCCTTCACCTCCTCCCCAGCCATGGCTAACCAGAACACATCTAGGTTACTTGACTATTCATGCAGCTCAGAAAGGATGAAAATCACCAACTCTATTCCCTCTGGTAAAATGGAAGGCCTTACTATCTGCCCTGCCACTATACCTTCTAAATAGACTTTGATGCAACTGAAGGGCTTTGCCATCTCTCCCAGACTGCTACTACTCCCATGCATGAACTCTTATGGTGCCTTGTGTATTATCTCCCTTGATTAGAATGTGCATCCCTTAAGAGAAAAGACTGTCTCACTTTCTCAATTAATTTGCCTAGCACTTAGTACACTGCTTGGCATATATTAATCGATCAATGATGCTTTTTTCATTCATGGCCACAAGATTGACTCCCTGTTCATTGCACCATGTAGCCTCTCATGCATAGGGCCGTAGAATCAAAGATTTAGAGTTGGAAGAGACCTCAGAGGCAACCTAATCCAACTTGAGGAACCTAAGACCCAGGAAAATAAAGTGACTTACCCAAGTCCACATGGGGCAGTGTCAGAGAGAGGATTTGAACTCTCTCAGAGGCAGTGCTCTTTCCACTGCAGCACACAGAAGAGATTTTATCCAGGAAATGTGTCCTCAGAAAATGTGTCCTCAGGTAGGCTGATCATGAAGCAAGAGGTAACAGTAAATCAGTGAACATTTATTGAGTGCCTGCTACAGGTAAGGAAGTATGCTAAATGCTGGGAATACCAAGAAAGGTTCTGTAGTTCAGCTCTTTTTTTTTTTAATAGGAGGCACTATTGGTCATTTCTTCAAAGAACCAGACAATTTAGTAACATCTGGTAAACCATATGAGCCACATTTCTACAACTGATTTTCTTGACTGAAGGCAGATGTTACATACCCTTATAATTGTCTCAAGGGAAATATTACCACTCAAGGTGAAGTCAAATAGCATGTATTCATGAAAGAAAATTATTTTGACACAAAACCAGAGCAGAAAACTCTGTTCAATGTAGTAGCAAGACTGAAGTCCATATTGACAAATTACAAAGCAAATAAAATGTAAGTTCTTTGAGTGGAGGGACTATCTCATTTTTGTCTTTGCATCTCCAGATCCTGGGAATATGCATTAAGGATAATAATAGACACTTAACAAGGACTTAATTGAACTAAATTAGGATAGTGATGCATATGTGTATTTTGGTTCTGATCTTTAGTTCATGGTCCTTCTACAAAACATATCATTAGAATGGCCCGAGAACAGAGCCTTCCATTCTAGAGACACCCCACAAAGATTTTTATGACTTTACTTGTATCAACTATCATTAGTAACTTAAGCTTTTTATATCTCAATAATTATTTCTTTTTTCAAGACATATTGTCAAAAACACAAAAGGTCTTTTGGTTTAGTTTGGTTTGGTTTTTTAGAGTTTGCTAAGTGCATCCTAAGAGAAGATTCAAAGCGGACTATGTTCAAGTACATGAAAATCTCTTGCCTAGGAGGATAAGACTTGTTCTTGATTTCCAGCAGGCAGAACTAAGAGCTATGGGTTGCTATATTAAGGACGCAAATGTAGGCTTTTGTGGAATAAACTTGTGGATATAAATAAACTTGTGAATACAGATAGATAGATAGATAGATAGATAGATAGATAGATAGATAGATAGATAGATAGATAGATAGATATAAACTTGTGGATAATAAAACATATGGAATAAACTTCCTCCAGATGTTGTAGATTCCTCTTCACTATATAAACCATTTTCATAAAAATACTAAGATATTATTTGCCTATTGAAATATTCCTCCTTTTTCTACCTACATATCTATGTCAGGTTAGTTTTTTTTATATACTTCACTTAAAACAACAGAATTCAGTTTTCTTCTATTAAGTCAGACATGAGAAAGATTTGCAAAACATATAAAATCAAGCTTTTGTTCTTACTGGTTTCTTTTTAATTTTGGAAAATATAGTTGGTTTTCATTTTTTAATTGTTATTTGTATTACTTTTAAGTGAATTAATCAATTTTAAAGTTTAAAAAGTCAGTTTTAATTTCTAACATGGTAGATGTCTATAAATATACCCTATATAAGCCAATGTTTTTCAAAAATGCCCTATGTTCAGCACTCCTCTGCAGTCATGGATCCACCATGTAATTGAGGTCCTTATCACTTTTTATCAATAATAGTGTGATAGCCTCCTAACTGATTTCCCTATTCCAGCCCCTACTGTTTCTTCTACAATATTAGAGCAATTCTGAAAAGTAATAAATGACTAATGTGTAAGAATGCCACTTTGCTTCAGCCTTCATTGGCCTATCAAGCTTTTTAATAATTCTCGTGCATTAACAATTCTCTTGATTATTACCTCATAGAAGGAATAAGTGATTTTTTAAAACAATAAATTCTTTAAAAAGTCAGGTTTTAGATTGTTTTGTTTTGTTTTTAAACAGGATACCAGGTTATTTGAACAGGATCAGATTTGAAAATCTATAAAATCACATAAATCAGGACTTTTCTTGAAACTCTCTCGGTGATAACTTAGTGACAGCGTCAATATCTGGGTAGAACAGCTCAATTTCAGGTAAAATCTCACATTAATATGTATAATCAGTTGACTATGAAATATCCCAATGTTGCTTTCTATTAGATGACAATAATATGCCTTAATGTTCATTGTAGTCCACCTGAATATTACAGGTGGACAATTTGTTTATCTGTGACCTTCTGTGGAATGTAGTCTTCCTCTTATATGGATGGATGGATGGATGGATGAATGGATGGATGGATGGATGAATGAATGAATGAATGAATGAATGAATGAATGGATGAATGAATGAATGAATGAACGAATGAAAAAGCATTTATTAAGCACTCACTTTTTGCCATGTACTATGCTAAATGCTGGAGATACAAACAGAAAAAACAACACAGCCCCTGCCCTGAAGGAGATTGCCTTCTACCAGGAAAAGACAACACATATGGGGGAGTAATGATTAAGGACAAGTGTTTTGGTAAGGGAAATCACAGGGATAATGAATGGAAAAAGAGATCAGTTGATTGACATCTCATTTCCAGGAATGATAATGTTAATTTAATTATTGTTCTCAAGAGCTAAAGACAGAAGAAAGGGTAACACAAGCATGGAGATATGCTAGCATGGCATAAAAAAATGGCCAAAGAATAGCAGCATGGCAGTCTGGGTTAGTGAGAAATGGGAAAAGCAACTCTTATTATTGATCAGTTCTGCAGTTTTCTGAACAGATAACGTCAGTACCAGGGGTTCTCTGCCAGATGAAGATTAATGGTATCAAAGTATGTCATTCATTCAAATAATATTTATTCAATGCCTATTATGTACAAGGTATGTAAACTGATGCTGTTGATTACACCAACAACAGTGTACAATCCTTGCCTTCATGGAGTTTACAGTAAAGGAAGTAACACAGAGAATGAGGGTACAAGGGAAAATGTGAAAGGGGAGTAAGAGTGACTAAGAAAGAATAGACTTGCTATTTGGTCCAGAGTGCAGAACTAAGACTAACGGGAAGAAGCTGTAAAGAGACAAAATCAAAATGATTTAAACAATGAAAAAAATTCTTTACAATTAGAGGTGTCCCAAAGTGAACTGGACTCTTTCTGGAGGATGGATTAGACTAGATGGCTAGTGATGTTCCTTCAAGCTTTCCAAGGTGGTAAAGCTTTTGCTCACAGAGAAAGCTATTGTTTTAGTTTCCAAGTCAATCTGTCCGTCTCCTTGGCCAGTCAGATCTTCTTAAAACAACATGCATTTATTAAGTACTCACTATATGCCAGACAAAGCTAAGTGCTGAGCAGTGGGAATAAGAATATAAGGGAAAAGAAAGTCCCTGGCCCCAAGATTTCATTCTTTTTCTTAATTTATTTTTTATTTTTGGAGGGCAGTTGGGGTTAAGTGACTTGCCCAAGGTCACATGGCTAATTTTTGTGTTAAGTGTCTGAGGCTGGATTTGAACTCAGGTCCTCCTGACTTCAGGGCCGGTGCTCTATTCACTGCACCACGTAGCTGCCCCAAGGAGATTTCATTCTAATGGAAAAAGGGGTGAAGGAGACAGACAGACAGAGACAGTAGAGACATAGAGACTCAAAGACCGAATGAGACTGAAGAGCTAGGGGAAAGGAGGAAAAGGTACATACTAGGCAATGCAGAGATGTCCAGAGATTCAGAAGGGGATTCGGGACAGAAATGAAGGAGTGAGCACAACTGACCTTTGAACAAAGTAGTAGTTGTTCTGAGAAAACTTGGGCTCCTAAAAACCTATGTTATTCAACGTATTAAACAACGACCATTCCCCAAATACAATGCATCTGTGTATTTGTACCACGTTTAAATCATGCTTCTGATACTTATTAGCTGTGTAACCCTGGACATGTCACATCTGAATCTCATTCTCATCTTAAAAGGAAGATAATAATAGTACAGGATTGTTGTAAGGATCAAAGAAAGCAAAGCATTTAAAAATGTGAGCAGTTATTATTATTTTTGCCTTTGTAATTCCAGAACCTTCCAAAATGTCTTGCACACAGTAGGCATTTAATAAATATTTGTTAGTTTAAATCAAATTAAAGCTGATGTCATAGTAGTGTGACATATAAAATAGTGGAGGGGCATCACTTCTGGGTAATTAATCACTTTATTAATAATGTTAGCATATCATTAATAAAAGAGGCAAGTGACATTCTCTAAAGTCAAAGACCCCTCACGGAACCTACTCAACACTTATGTGTTCTTGAAAGAGCGGGTATTCCTGAAGGTAACAATTGATTCTGATTGGTTAACAAATAAAGAGAGAATAAATATTATGATGACATATGGACCTATTCCAATGAAGGGCTAGGGCATGTGACTTTGATCCTGTATTTTACTCCTTAATCACCCCCAGGCTTGGGCAATTTAGTAAAAAATTCATCCTCATTCAAACATGAACAGAACACAATGAGTTTCCCTATCTTGGTGGGGTCTGAACAAAATTGAAGAGAAAGTTAATTCGATCTCATTATCATCAATACCCTTCAGAAACTGAACAATATGCAGACTTCTGAAAAAGTCCTAGTCCTAATTTAATAATTGATTATTAACAAAAATGCTGATACTATATCTCCAAACTGCTGACTGTGGGGACCTAGTAAAGTCCCTTCTGCCTTTCCAACACCTAATTCCCACTGGAGAGAAACTCTTCCCTTATTTTGCAGGATCAAATTCAAATCAATAGCAACAAAAATATATACATTATGTGTATGTGTATGTATGTGTGTGTGTGTGTGTGTGTATAATCTGTATTTTCAAGGCAAACGAGGATAAGGGACTTGCCCAGAGTCACATACCTAATAAAATCAAGTGTCTGAAGTCGGATTTGAACTCAGGTCCTCCTAACTCCAAGGTCAGTGCTCTATCCACTGCACAACCTGACTGCCCCTAAGAAATATTTTTTGAATAACTGTGCTGCACACCAGTGGTGTCAAACTGACATGGAATATGGTCTACTAAGCCACTAAGCCAAAAAAATGCTCCCTTGGGGGCTAGATATCACCGTCCACATGTTAGCATTATTGATGCTCTATTTTATTTTTATATTTTACTAAATATTTCCTGGTTACATTCTAATGTGGTTCAGGTGACACCCTGTGCAATGCCACTTGGGCATGTCTGTCATCCCTGACGTACAAGACACCACTTCAGACATTGTGGGAATAAAAAAGGATAAAATCTGTGTAGGTGAATGTGGCTTCAGTACTGCCGAGAAGAGACTTTTTTGATGAATACTGTACCATCTTTAGAAAGGAATCTAAGGATCACTTTCAGTGACAGGACCACCTCATATCATGGTCAATGAATCCACATCTTCTTTTGATCCATTATGTTTCCCACCCACCACTGGCCCTTCATACTTTAAGGGGCAGAGGAGAATCAGTTAAGGTGCCCTTGACCAACTAATCCCTCTCTCCCTTAACCTCCCCCCACCCTTTCAGGGAAGCAGTGTGGTAAGGTTAAAGAGCTCTGGGTTTAGAGGACCTGGGTTCAAATTTCATCTCTGCTGGTTTCTATGTGTGCAGACTTGGGGAAATAAATCACTCTTAGGGTCTTGGGTTTCTTTATCTGTAAAACAAAGGGGGTAGACTAGAAGGGATTTTGAAGTTTCTTCCCAGATCTAGGACTTTGGGCCAGTTGATGAAGTCACCTTAGCAACATATAACAAGTTGTTAATATGTTAAATGAAGTGTAAAGAAATGCCTGTGCCCTGTTACTCTTTTACAAAGTGTGAAAAAGTTTTCTGCTAGAATTAGAGAATTCTCTGGATGCCACTGAATGATGACTGAAGTTTGGCCCTGGCTGGAGTGAAGAGAAAGAGATACAAAGACAGAGACAGACAGAAAAAAAAGTCTGTATTGACTTTAAGTGAGAATTAGACCTTACATACAGAGACCACCTACAGCGATAGGAAAGGCAAGGGTATCATATGAGCCAGTCAGCCAGAATGAATCCTGAACCCAGAAAGGAGCAATAGAACCTCACATGAGACAAGAAATAGTATTAGTTGTCATGCCTTCATTCATATTGTAATGCATGTGCCTCACTAGAAGAATACGCTATACTTGTGCCCATTTTTTGTAATGCTGTACCTAACTGTGGGAGAAAGTGCCTGGGTATGGTACTCCCTGGTACATAAGAAGGTGAGGTTGGGGGATAGTGGAGTTCTGGAATTCTATGATACAACAGGAAGGACAGAAACAAGTATTTATTAAGTGCCTACTGTGTGCTAGGTACTATGCTAAACGCTTTGCAAATATTATCTCATTTAACCCTCTCAGCAACCCTGGTATGTAGATGATAAAGCTAGTTGTGTGTCTACCATCAATATGATGATCCTTCAGGAGCAAGAGACCAGTAGGTCACCTAAGGAGTGGAGAACTGACCCAGATTAGAAATGGAGCAGGTCAAAGCTTCTGTGGCCATCAAAAAAGGAAGGAATTGAACCCCATAAAATTGATTTCAAGTCAGTCCCATAGCCTCTATGACTTTTTCCTAAGACATTAGTAATAATTATTACATAACTTTGCCATAGTTAAATTATAGGCTTAAATCCCATATATCTTATATGCCTTATCCTATACAGCTAGGCTTCTAAGATGCCACTTCTCCCATCATAGAGGAACTTACATACTTTCATGATCATACAGTATTGGGTCCATAAGTGACTACTGCACTTTCAACCTAGATGAAATACAGATAGACCCAGTCTTAAAACAACAATAACAAACAGGGGAGGAAAGTGAGTTCCCCAAGTTTATGGGAGAAATGCTTTATGGCTACCATTTCTACTAAATCATCTTTAAAAACATTTTGGCTCCAATTATGAATACAGATGGGATACTGAAGGCAAGCACACCAATGAGAACTCATTAGGTGTGCGAATCACCCTCTAGAATAGTAACCATCCTCTAGGGACCCAACTCACAACCTGAAAGTTCAAGTTCTTGGTAGAGGAAGAGGGAAGAAAGGCATTGACAAGCCATGAAGATTTGATCGAGAATAATCTTTAGTAAAATCAAACAATGTGGCTAGATCACAAGAGTTGCACTCTCTGACAGATTAGCTTTAGAAAGGTCCTCAGTGTCTGATACCTTATCCTACCAGGTAATCTTCAGAATCTTCCTTAGACAATTCAAATGAAAGTGATTGGGTTTCCTGGCATGGCCCTCGTAGACTGTCCAGGTTTCACAGGCATACAACAATGAGGTCAGCATGACTCTGTAGACCTTCAGTTTGGTATGCAGTTTCATTTCTCTCCCACACTTTCCTTCACAGCCTCACAAATCTCCCAGATCTACCTCTGGCAACACATATACCAATCTCATCATCTATGTGTACAGTCCTGCAAAGTATGCAGGCAAGGTAAGTGAACGTATCCATAGCATTCAAAATTTCTCCATTTGCTATAGCATATGGTTCCACATATGGATGGTGTGGTGCTGGCTGGTAAAGAACTGCTGTTTTCTTCGTGTTAATTGTTAGGCCAAAGGGAAGACTAATTCCTATGGTATGAAGGCTGCTGAGCCCCTTTCAGGGCTGCTTTCCATCTTTAGTGTCCACTTGATTCATCCAACTCTCACCTGTGGCTCCCAGAAGCTGTACAATGTGCATCAACCACACCCTGGTATACCATTTCAGGAAATGGACTAAACCACATTGAGGGTGACCAAAAGGTCTCAGACCCATAAGTGAGTTGGTGGGGTGTCTATCCCAAGCATGTGGAGATTTCCCCAGGTAGAGTGGGTACATGTGAGCAATTGTTCCAACAGTCATGAAAGTGGATGAAACAAGCATTATGGAGAACTCAGTTAAACATGGAAGAGACTGAAGCCTGAGCCATCATCAGACTTCTTGACTTTTAACTCTTGCCAATGACTCTGGAAGTGAGAGTGAGGCCAACTTCTAGCAACTCGACCTCACTTAAATCCAATTTATGGAAAAAATCAAAAGATATCACCCGTACCATTTTTATTATCCTGTACAGCAATAGGGAGGAGAGGAGGGTTTAGGGGGAAGGATGAGTTCAGTTATGGACCTTAAGTTGAAGATGACTGATGGACATCCAGTTCAAGATTTCTGAAAGTTAGCAGAGAGATCAGGGCTGGATAGACAAGTTTGAGAATCATCAGCATAGAGATGATAATTAAATTCATAGAAGCTATTGAGCCCACCAAGTAAAATACAGGAGAAGAGAAAGTGGCCCAGAAGAGAGCCCTGTGGGATATCAACAACTAGTGGATGTGAACCAGATGAGCATCCAGGAAAGGAAACTCTGAAGTAACACTCAGACATGAAGAGAACCAGAAGACAATGGTGTCCAGAAAACCTAGAAAGGAGAGAGTATCAAGGAAAAGGAGGTGATAGTGGTATCAAAGGCTAAAGAGAGGTCAAGATGAGTGAGAATTAAGAAAATATCAGATTTGGCAATTAAGAAATAACTCCAGAAAAAGTGATTTTGGGGGAATGATGAAGTCAGAAGCTATGTTGTACGGGCTTAAGATTATAAGAGGAGATGAAATGGATGCATGTATTATAGAGGACCTTCTCAATGAGTTTAACCAGAAAAGATAGAAGAAAGAAATAATTAAAGTGAACAGAGACAGAAGGCTCAATGAGAAGCCTTTTTGAGCATGGAGTGGACATGGGCGTGTCTATAAGCAGTAGGAAGAGCTAAGGGAGAGGCATGCCTCTGAAAAGAGTTTTCAGGTTTGCAAAGCCTTTCCATAAGATATTTTCTTCAGTTCTCCCAAAAGTTGTAAGAGGTAGGTGCTGTCATTCTCTCTGTTTTGTAGATGAGCAAACTTCATCTAGAGAAGCTGAGTAACTTTCCAGGTCACACAGCTAGAAAAGTCTGTAGACCTGAATTCAGGTCTTCCTCATTTCAAGCCCAATGTCCTATCTATTATATCATGCAATCTACTAGGTTTCCTGAGCACCTCAGTCAACAATCAGGATAACTCTGTGGATTGTTAGCAAGGTTTTACATTAAATATTCTTTTTTTAAGTCATTATTTTGAAGAAAGCCCACAAGAACAGTTGTGAGCAATATATGTATGTGTGTGTTTGTAAATATATATGTAATATGTATATATGTATTTTATATATTTATATATATATGTATGTGTGTGTGTGTATATATGTATGTATGTATATATTGCATCCCAGGTGTAGTAGTCTCAGTAGCAGCAATTAACCCTACGTAAGATGGCTCTGACATTAAAAGCATTGAGAGTTGACAACAGATGGGAAATGTGGGTGAGAAAACACAGGGAAGACTCAGGGCTCATTTAACTGCTGCACTTTATGGCTACAATAAGAAGTCTTGATGGCCCAAAGAGCTGAAGAATACATGAAATCATGAAAGGGAAAGTGCTTATAGAATGTAATAGACCAATATTGAAAGCCATTAGCAAAGGGAAATGACCTACTTACCACCTGACTGATAGAGCTGCATATTTATAACGATAAGCCGAAATTGTTCTTTACCTGATTCTCAGAAGCACCTCTTCAAACATAAACACTGGAAGAAAGGAAGAAGAGAAAATTTGATGCTCTTCTCTCCCTCCAGACTTCTTCTGGGACGCAAATTGTTTATGATTAACCTGGCTCTCTCGTCCCTCCTGCCTGTCCTTCTACTTGATTCTATCCTTAACGTTAGCTCAGTTGACTCACTTGTGATATCCCAGTCCACAGTTGTGGCTTTGGGCTATGTAGTAATGTCCACAAAACTACAAACTAGTTACTATTGCTAAAAATAATAGGCCTCTTTCTATTACTTTTTAACTCACAGAGAGGAAGTAGCTTAATTTGAGATTCTTAAAGGAATGAAGTGAGAGATAGGGAAAGCAATGATGATGATGATGGTGGTTGTGAAGAGGAGGAGGAGGATGATAGCTAGCATTTATACGGCGCTTTAAAGTTTGCAAACAGCTTAATAAATATTATTTAATTTGATCATTTTAAAGCAAGAAAAGAGGAGACATGGGTACACAAAAGACAAGCGTGTTTCCATGAATGGTGACTATATCTCCCATGTCACCAGTAAGGGAGTCTAGGTCTTGGGTGATCATGAGATCATAGATCTAGCATTGAAAGGGAATTTAGAAGTCATCTAGCCTAATGTCTTCATTTTACAGATGAAGAAACTGAAGTCCAAAGAGTTTGTCACTTACCCAGTGTCATTTAGGTAGGAAGTGAGAGAGCCAAAACTTGAACCCAGATGGTAAGTGGCAGAGTAGGGATTTGAATTCAAGTACTAAAACTCCAAGTTCTGAGTTCTTTCTATCATACGATGCCATGAAGTGATCGAGAGTCCTAGGCAAGAGGACAAAAAGAGCCAAGGAATATGGAAGATGGACCCTCTGGACCTATTACCTATGTAATGCCAGGCTCTCTCCCGTTCTCCTATTTCAGAATGGCACATCTGTCATCTCACAGGGCAGGGCTTCTGGGACTGTGCAAAAGGACCAGGTATTTAGCTTAGGATATGTTTTTTCTCAGGCCTGTGAGACTGACTTACTGGTTTCCCACCTTTGCTCACAGGTGCCAATTATCCAAAAAACTGGAGATTTTAGCAAGGAAGAGAAGAGCCAGAGGAGGAATTTGAAGCAGGAGGAAAAGGCAGAGCAGAGAAAACCTATGGAAAGAAGGATTACCCCCCCAATCCAGATGTTTGTTTATTTTTTTATTATTGTGAATGCTGGGTTTGCAGTTGATGAGGTTGTTGGACCTGCCTCAGCCCTCTTTAATCTGTTTTTCTAGCCCTCAGTTATGTGAGCAAGAGTCTGAAGCCTAGAACACCATAACCCTGACTCATTGGCCATAGCCTGGGGACAACTCTTCTCCCCCCACCTAATTCTTTACTCCTGGGTAGGAATGATTTTTCATTATTTTAAAGCAAAAACCATTTCTACCTTCTATTCACACATACATACACAAATTCCAACACACTTCCAGGATTCAGGGCTTACTTCCCTCTCATCTTAAGATCTCTACAATCTTGCCCCACTAGAAGTTATTTTTTTTCTCTTTTATCTTGTTTTATCTTCTCTAATATGTATGGCTTATCTTCCTGAAGAAAATAATGTTACTTCTTATCCCCTAGGTAGTAAAAATGCCTGGCCTTAATGACTCTATGTCTAGGTCTCCATTCTGGTCATTACTCTTGCTAACTAAACAACTCTTTTTTTCTGAACCCTGTATGGTTTTAATAACCCAATCACTGGCCCAGCTGAACTAATGAGCGCAACCAAAATGCAATGGAAACTGGAGTACTGGATACTTTTCCTTTGTCTTAACCATTGGTTCCAATCATTTATGTGTAACACTCCTTTTTCTGGAGTGTTACTGCTTGAAGACCAGATCTGTTATGTTTCACCCTTTCCCTGCAGGGTAGTTCTAGTACACTTAAGAACCTGATTGATTGATCCCTTCTCTCCCATTGACTCAAACCCCAACCAATTATGTTCCCCGGTTTTAGGGATCCAAGCTCCTAAATTCCATTTAACTACTTATAACAGTCAGATGAGCTTCCATAAAGAAATATTTACTTCACAAATATAGCCAGAAAAAAAATCAAACATACAAACATTTCCTTCCTCAAAAGCATAAAATCTCCCATGTTACCTTGGTCTCTGCGATGGGAAGGGGCTCAAGCTCACTGCTTAACTCAGTTCCACCATAATATTAGTCCCATCATATACCAAGTCCAAATCCTCCCAGATGTGCATCCTCCAACTCTGGTATCTCAGGGCTTCCTGCTGGGCTGGCAGTAACATCTGGTCTGGAATCCTGGGCTCTGAGAACACCATGACTCAGTTTCCTGGGCTGGGGAGTATACTCCATACACCCAGAACTGAAAAAGAAAAATGAAACAACAATAAAATGCCAAATTCATTTTTCAGAGCCACAAGGTCTAAGGGGAATGGATAGAGGCCCTGGATGGGCCCTTTCTTCCCCACTCCCAACCCCCCAGCTTACTTCATGGCACTGTTGTAAACCATATGCCACCAGAAAGACAGAACAACTATGTCTCAGTCCAGAACTTTGGAAGTCAGGCTATGCAGTCAATGAAAAGAGGGTGCTCCCACACAGGTGGTAAGCCAGCCAATCCAGGTGGTCTTCTCCAAGAAGCATGGGTGCCTCCTACCTGGATGCCTTCATCTTAGGTAGTCTGGACATGTGTCAAAGCCCAGTTACATGTGGACATCATAACAAGTTGTAATCTCATGTTTTTATCTTATTTCCAAATGAAAACATACCATGATAAACACTATCTCACACAGAAGTGTGAGAAGCAATGTAATGTAGTGAGAAAAGTCATGATAAGCTTACATTTACATAGAGTTTACAAACTGTGTGTTTACCATATATTGCAGCATTTGAACCTCAAGTAGTTGTGGGCTTAAAGTCATGGAGACTCGAGCTTAAATCCTGCCTCTGATGTCTCATAGCTGTATGACCCTGAAGAAATAATTTAATTTCTCTCTAACTCAGTTTCCTAACCTATACAATGAACAAGTAGGTTCAAGAGCTCCAAAAGTCCCTTCCACCAGTGAACCTATCATCCGGTCCCATGAAGTAGGTACTTTTGCTATAGCCATTTTATACATGAAGCTGTTTGCTTAGGGTTACACAAGTATCCAAGTATCCAAGGGAGGATTTGAATCTGGGACTGTCTGACTGATTCTAGAACGCATATCATCTTTGGTACTTAAAAAAAAAACTTTGTTGCTTATTAGCTATATGATCTTGGGTAAATCAATTTACTTTGAGGTAGCTGGTGGCTGGTGGGTCTGGAGTGAGGAAGACCAGAGTTTGAATCCAGCCTCAGACACTTATTATCTGAATGATAGTAGCAGGTCTCTTCACCTCTTTTTGCTTCTGGTGAAGGAAATGGGAAACCACTCTAACATCCTTGCCAAGAAAACCTCCTGGATAGTATTAATGGGATATGATCCACAGGGTCACTAAGAATTGAATGAACCACTGAATAACAATATATACTGATAATAATGGGAACCATGGATGCTGATAAAGTCTACAGTAAAATGATGATGATAAATGTTGTGAGGTTCAAATGAGATAATATATGTTGGGCGTGGGGGTGGGGGGAAAAGCACTTAGCATGGAATGTAGGGTGACTCTATAAATGCTTATTTCCTTACTTCACTGTCTAAATGAAGTTCACATGGTCATCAATATATTCTCATTCCCTCCCTGCTGCCGTTGTGAGGGCAGGGTTTTTTCACTACAAAGACTATACCGTTGAGACACAAATAGCATTTTTGGAGGTTGGTTCTCATTTATCCTTACTGGAGCAGAGAAAGATTTAGGCCCAGGGGGTTGTGCTTATTAGTGTTCCCTGGCAGTCAATTTTGAGTCTATTGCCTTTTCAAGGAGTCTATTATGTTTTCAATGAGTCTGAGTCACCCTCTTCCCAGGGAAGAGAATGGGTTGAGAAAAAAAAGCCAAGAGTTGCCTTTGGCTATAATTAATTTTTAAAGTACAAAGTACACAGTCTGTTTGAGTCACCATGAGGATCTAAAAAGAGGTTATTACGGGGCAAGAGAGTCAGAATCAAGGAAGCCCTCCTGGAAGAAGTAGCATTTGGGTTGGATTTTAAAGGATAAAAAGGAATTAAAGTTTCTCCTTAGTGAAGTCATTCTGAGTCAAGAGAAGACTAAGCAAAGGGAAGGAAGAAGAAAAATTCAGAATTTGCATTGAGAATGCTAACTAATCTAGTTTGGTTAGAGTGTAGAGAACGCGTAGAGGAATTGTATAAGATTAGACTTGAAAGTCAGAATGCTACCAGACTGGGAGGTCTTCTTAATATCAGTTAAAAGAGTTTGGACTTTATAGGCAATAGGGAACCACTGAGGATGTTTAATAGAATAATGATGCAGCAATAGCAATACATTAAGAAGATTAGTTTGGCAGTGATACAAAGTCTGGATTAGATGAAGAAAGTATAAAGAAGAAAATTGTTGAGATAGTCAAGATGGGAAGAACCAAACTAAGAAAATGGAAGTGTGAAATGCAAGAAGGGAACAAATAAAAACATTTTCTTTCTTTTTTCTTTTATAAATTTAATTAAAGAAAATTTATAGATATTAATTTCCTCTCACCCCACTGAACAATAAAAAAAATTCTTCACAACAAATATCCATAATCCAGCAAAACAAATACACACATTGGTCATTTTAATTCTGTTGTCCCTCTGGCAGAAGATAGGTAGATTTTTCTCATATCCTGTGATTTCCTGTCTTTATTTGGATGCTAGGATTTTGTAACTAATTATGCCATTTCATCAGTCTTTGGGAATCTAGACCTACCAGAGAGAAGGCGTTAAAGTGAGTAGGTATTGAAACACCCCACATGAGATGTGAGATAGATATATTGTGTTATTTGATAGATGGTTATTCCATGTCACCATTCATGCGATATTACTCACTGGGACAATATCACGCACTATTGATATTATACATGCCTTGGAAAACTGATGGTTTTATGATAACCCAGGGCTCTTTGGGACCTTAAGAAACATTAGCTAGACTCTGATATTCCCAGAAGAATTTTCTGTCATGAGTCAAAAAGCAGTATTAATGAGAAGCCTTCATAATTGAAGCAGGAGATCTGTGTGAGCTCAAAGCTTCAGTAATGGACCAAAGATCATAATAAGAATAAATCCTATAAAGAAAAGGAAAGAAGTCCTATGGGTAACAATCTTTGAACTCCAACAGAATAAATAGGGGGGGGCAGAATGGAAGTAAGTGGCAGCATGTACTCACATGTCAGTGATCACACCTTAGTGATCTCAGGATAATTAGAAACTGAATAGGCATGGTTCAGATAGCATGGCAGGGGTTTTTTCCTTATATTGAGACATGATAGGCTAGAAAATCTCAATGTCTAACTAAAGACACAGAATGGTAAGATTTGAGAAAAACTTTGAAACCTGTTGGAAGTCCTTAAGCTGACTAGATGTAATTGGAATGCCAATTAGGACACAGCAAAAATTCCATTTCATGTATGCAACGGATCTGAGATCTCATTGATGTGACTATGCCTTGCAATGATGTCAATTAGAGGCAGCATATATGCAGCCCAAAGAATATAAGCAGCCTACAACAATCCTGAGTGAGGCCTGAACCAGAATAAAATGTATTTTCTATCCGATTGTATTGTGTATATTCTACCTGGTGCAAGGGACTGTGGGAGCCCTTAAGCCTACTTATTCATTTTACAGATATACATACATACATACATAAATACACATATACATACACATATATGTATGTAAAAATGTGTGACTTTCTAAGTCAATATGAAGCCTACAAGGATCCTTATATATGGTTAATAGTCCTCATTTTATTTGACACCACTGATATAAATCTCAATCTAACCACACCTTCTCAAACTTGTACATTTCCTACCCTAATTTCTGCAAAGAGAGGTTTCACTTAATATGTGTACAGGTGTCTTGTCTGATGTGTGTACCAAACTTTTGACCACTTTACATGATTAGCCCATCTCCTTTTTTGGTTCTCTGCCACGTTGATGACATTTTTGGGGCCTTTTTGTATGTGTAATCCTTCATTGAATTCTGTATCCTATTCATGTCTCTCATGTCAGTGACACTTTATAGGTGTCAAAAATAGGACAGATAGGTAGCACAATAGATAGAGTGCCAGGTCTTGGAGTCAGAAGGACCTGAGTTCAAATCCTGACTCAGACACTTGCCAGCTGTGTGACCCTGGCCAAGTCACTTAACCCTGTTTGCCCCAGTTTCCTTATCTGTAAAATTAGCTGGAGAAGGAAATAGCAGACCACTACAGTGTCTTTGCTAATAAAACTCCAAAAGGGGTCATGAAGAATAGAACTCAACTGAAACAATTGAACAACAACACAAAACCAAATTCTCTAACTACCAAACACAGAAGATCAAAGTGCCCATCCAAGTGCAAGAGGGAAAATTATGTAAGGGAAATTATGACTGCAAGGAACCCATAAAATCCTGAAAAGAGAAAGTGTTTGCCTAATGAAATAAGTTATTTTTCATAGTTTCTGAGAGATTTGCATTGATTTGGGAAAATTGGCCAAATTTATCATACCAGAGCAAAAACTACATTTATTTTTTTCAAGTTACTTTCTTTCCTCTCTTCGGTAAATAAGTCCTTTGTAAACTTTTGTGGTTTTAAGTTAAATATATGTTAATAGATAGATAGATAGATTGATGGATAGAGATAGAAATTAACACAATTTTTGAGTCTGCTATTTAAATTAATGTACCCTAGTGTACAAAGGATCAATTTAGTTCAGAAAAAGGACCATACTTTTTTTAAGCAGAGACAAAGTGGAAATCAGCCAGTCAAAAAATATTTACTAAGTGCCTACTATGTTCCAGGCACTGTACTAAGTGCTAGGGATATAAAGAAGGGTAAGAGACAATTTCTGCCCTCAAGGAACTCTCAGTGGAATGGAGAAGACAACATCCAAACAATGTACAAACAAACTGTATACAGGACAAATTGGAAATAATTAACAGAGGAAAAACACTAGAATTAAGATCGATTGGGAAAGGCTTCATTTAGAAGATAAAGTTTACCTGGGCCTTGAAGAAAGCCCAGAGGTAGAGATGAGGAGGGAGAGCATTCCAGGTATGAGGCCAATAAAAATGGCTCAATTTGGGAGGTGTAGAATCTTGTTCAAGAACAGCAAGGAGACCAGTGTCCCTGGATCAGAGAGTACATGGTGAGCATATGATGTAAATCACAAAGGCACCTGGAACAACCTATAGAAACTAAAGAAGGAAGTAATGAAATAAAATATGTTGAGGCTAATCAGTGGTGGATCATCAGGCACTGGATAAAGAGGTTTGAACTCGATCTGCAGATCAGTCAGAATCTTATTTTCCAAAAATGAGACAGTGACTTTAACAGCATAGGAGACAGTTCTTTGTCAACTGCTATAGTTTTAGGAAGATAGTTCATCAGTGATGGATGTGAGGAGAGAGACCTTTATTAGTGTGTGTTTTCAAAATAGTACCAAAAATTTCCTGATTCATAAAAAGAAACATATGTTTTCAGATGACACTGCGTGAATTTGTTTTTCCTGACTGCTTATTTGTTACAAATGTTTTTGTCTTCATT
>CM053594.1:107298789-107354271 GCA_028646575.1 Pseudocheirus occidentalis
TGTGTGTGTGTGTGTGTATACATACATATATATTTTTATAAGCAGCATGGAATAGACATTCTCAATTTCATATATAATCCTTTCTGTGTGCTCTACTTTGTACATGAAAATGCTTTGGGGGTGGAGGACAGAGGTGTTTGTAAAGTTTAAGATTTTAAAAAATTATTTTTTTAATGTCAGATTTTCTACTCCCTGTGTAAAGGTTAAAAACTGGTATTTTCATTGTGTAAAAGGAAAAAATAACTCACAAAACTAACAGAGTAAGAGTGAATCAACAAATGAAGAAATTGTATATTAAGTACTTGCTTTGTGCTAGAAATTTTACTGAGCTCTGGAGAAGCAAATACAAAAGGAAGACAGTCCCTCCCCTCAAGAAACTCACATTCTAATGGAAAGACAACATATACAGAGCAAATCATAGTCAGAAAAGGGTGAAGTCACAAGAACAGTAAGTGAAGCTATAGGGCAAATGAATGGTGAACCATTTTCAGAAGCAGTACTTGTATTGATATGATTATTATTCCCAGAGCAAGAGATGGAAAGTAGTTTGAGAAGAGCATGTTTGTGACAGCATGGCAGGAAGATGGCATGACCAGGTGTCTGAAACAAGCTAGATGAGTGAGCTTTCACCAATCTGCACAGTTCCTGAGGAAGGAGCTCAAGATCAGGTTCATAGGATCTATGGTTGGATAAGCAACAGAATGTCAGGAGGGTTCTTTTTTAGCTGCAAACATAAAAAGAAAAGATGATAAACCTAAATGGGCAAATTGGTCCTATAAATTGGGTAATTAGGGAATTGGTTTTAAGTTCAAAAAAGTACTCTTACTTTAATTGACAACACTGAACTTCAGAAACTAATTAAGTGCCAACAAAAATTTTAGAAAGACCTGTCTATAATTGTTGCCTGCACTGATCATCACCCTCTCGGTTCTCAACATTTTCCCTTATTTTATTGATATCTTTGGTTTTTCTATCATTTGTACTTTTTAATATATATCTTTCTTCTTCCCCTGCCCCCCCAAAAACATTAATTGTAAGAAAAAAATTAAAATAGAGGGTAATAAAAACAATTCCATAAAGCTAGCCAACACAATGACTATGTCTGACTGCACGTACAACATTGCAAAGTCATAGTTAGCCTCCCACCTTTGCACTAAAGGAAGAGAAGTGTATTTCTTCATTTCTTTTTTTAGGCTTCATAACTATATAGATTCAATTTTAATTCTTTTTTTTGAGGGGAGTTCTCTTTCCACTTACACTGGTGTCCTCACTATGCATATTGTTTTCCTGGTTCTGCTTACATTACTCTATATCAGTTCATATAAGTGTTACCATATTTCTCTGTTTCATTTTCATTGTTCTTATAGTGCAATAATATTCCATTACATCCATGTACCAAAAATTTTTTGACCTTTCCCAAGTTGATGGGCATCTAAATTTATTTCCAGATCTTTGCTACCACCAGAAAAAAAATATTTCAAATATTTTTATATGCTTAGGACATTTCTTTTTGTCTCTGACCTCCTTAAGGAATATGCCTAACAGTAGGATAGAGAGTTGATTTTTGAATTGTAATGTTTCAACTAGTTGAGATACTCATATACCTGGACAGTAAAGGATGATACATTTTGGCCCTTGAATAAGTTATGGTAAAGGGCTACATGGGTTTGGTACATTTATTGTATCAACATAGGAATTTGTATGAAGAATTTCTCTTTTCATAGTAAACCAAAGGATAACCTTGCTTTCATGTGAAAAGATGACTTGGCAAATGCCAAAATGTTTTCCAGTCTTTTTTTTTTTTACATTTCACACTTTAGCTCTATTAATTTGAATTTTTTTCAGGCACGATTTGATTAAGAATGGATTTGGTGGGTTGCAAATTAAAATGAAGTAATAAATCATTAGGTTTTGATCACATACATAGAGAATCACAAATAGTTTGGAACTACTTCATTTGTCTGGGATGATATTTATCATCAGTGACATATTGGGTACACTATCATTGTTGAAAAAGTGAAGGAAGGGTCCCCCACAAACTTTGTATTACTCTCTGATAGAATGATAAAGAATGGTAAAGACTGTTTTGTTGTTTTTAATCCTCAGCTCCTACTACACTTCTTGTCACACAGGAAGGCCTTAATGAATACTTGTTGATAGGTTATGATGAGTTTCTACATGTATCTATTATCAGTTGTCAAATTTAGGAGCATAGAAACAGAATAGCTTGGTGGTTCCATGTGAACATTCAGCAGTTGCATGTAGAAGGCAAAAGTCATTATTGTATTAGTCTTGTGCTAGCTCTGGATCCAGGGATGGAAGGGAACAAGGTGTCAACTGCCTTCTAGTAAATTCTGAATTATACATCAGCATGCTATTTGGTCCAGTTCAAAGATAAATGCTAAGAACTGCCTGAATAATGAATGTAGGAGGTGGGATTTTGAATAACCTCTGATTACAAGTTATTTTTCAGGTCACAAGTCACTTGGGAGATGAATTGGGCACTGGAGATTCTAGTACTGAAATAACTGCCTAAGGGCATGGACATTGCTGAGAGGAATGTTAAACATGAGAAATGAGTGGTCATGATCAGAAAAGGTCATGGAGGAAGCTAAAGTAATAAACACAAGCCATTCAAACATGAACATAAAGGATTTTCTCTGAAAGCTATGCTCAGATGATGGGAGGGACAGTCAGCATGGGCCAAATGTTACTAATGCATCAGAGGCCAGCCTGAGATAATAGGATTTAGAGCTTAAAGGGACCTTAGCAATCATTTAGTGCAACAATCTCCTTTTATAGATTAGAAAACTGAAAACCAAAGAGGTTCAGTGACTTGCCCAGGATTATATAAGTAAATAGCAGCAGAAGTGGTATTTGAACCCATATCTCTGATTCCAAATCCATCATTCTTGCCACTATATCACACTGCCTTGAGCAGCAGTTCAAGTGGTATTTAAAGGTCCTTTTCTCCAGCTAAGAAACAACATCCTATTTTCAAGGAGGCAATGCTAACTAGGAATAAAGAAATAGGCCCATGGATATTGAACTGGGTAGGCTACATAGTCACAAATTAGGTATGACATTCCTTAAGGTGTTTTCATAGTTCCATGGAAGGTAACTACACTTGGGCATAAGAATTATTTTGTACAGTCTATGAGATGAGGGGTGGGAGAGCAAGCTAAAGGGAAAGATCTTTATAGAATGAATAAAAGGAATGCATTTTTCACTTTTTCATATTTGCCAGGTATAAAGCCAAGCTCAAGCAGCTCTCTGGAGGACTGCTACTGTAAATAGCTTTAAGGTTCTGATTACATAGTATAAAGAACTCCCTATTTATTCAGCAGTAAACTAAAGCAAAACATTCACAGAAACCGAAGTACAGCATTCACAATGATACAACATAACTTATCACTAAAGCGGCCATATAGTTTTAAACAAAAGATATCATTCAAGATATAAAATACAAAGGTCTCCCACCCCTAGATCACAGTGTCTTACTCTCTCAGTCAGAAAGTCTTCTTTCTTCCTGACTGGAGACTAGCTTTCAATCATCCTTAATTCAATAATCCTTCTGGTGTACAAGGTACAAAGTAGAAAGTTCTCCTACCCCTAGGTCACAGTAAATAATGATCTTGTCAGTCAGCACTAAGTACCCAAGGAGAGGTCCTCTCATCTTGGCTTGAGGATGGTTCCCAAATTCTGTGGTTCCTCTTCCACAGTCCCAGCTCTTGCCTGAATTTACCCAGCTGTCACCTGGATTCACAGGCAGGCAGCTCTCAGCTCCTTGTCCAGTTCCTCATCCAGTTTTCATTCCATATTGAAGTTCAGTGATCAGTCCACCTTAAATCCTTCAAAGTTCCCCTTTCTGGGAAGACAAAGCTAAACAGAGCCAAAACAACACTCTTACACATTGCCAGCATCATCATCAATTTACTTTCTGCCTGTGAAATCAACCCATATCCACAAACAATATCTAAAAACTCAATATAAATCATCAGTATAGTCCCAGGACCCCTGAAAACATCAGGAAAACCCTCTTACCAGGACTTCTATAAACAGACAACAAGAAAATGTTCTTTCAGGGCTTCTGAACCAACAGTAAGGTCCCAGGGCTTCTGTAACAATAGCAATGCCCTCTATCAGCAGACAGATCTGACAAAGTAGCACAAACAACAGACAGAATGTTTCTGTCTGACAAAGTAACAAACACAAATCAACATAAACAGAATGCTGGCCACCACAAGTGATCTCCTCAGTTCTGCTCAGTCCCAGCTTGTACTCCTTCCTTTATATGGTGGTTCTCCTTCCTGTTCCAACTATTCTGTTGTGTCAGCAAGTTCCTCCCACCTTCAAATTACAAGGGGATCAAACAAGGTGCTAAATACTTAAGTAGCTGAAACAAGGTTCTAAGTACTTCTTTGCTTGCCATTACACCAGGATCCCAAATCTCCAAATTCAGTTGTTCCCTTTATCAGGTTGGAGCAGGCCAAACTTTGAGGTGTTACCATATGAGGCAAAGAAAATGGACGTATCTAGGTCTAGATCTATTATTTCACTAGACATAGAAATCTTTCATTGATAAGAAGACTGTAGTGTTTAATTGTTACTTTGCTTATATTTTCAGGAAAGATAGAACAAATATAGTCGATAAGCTACAACTCCAAATTCATTAGAAGATATTAAAAGATCTCCTAGCTTTCCTTAATGAGTTCAAGGTACCATACCCATAAGAAATACATTCTAACTTAAACAGCTGGCTGAAACATAATGTGCCTGCTATGCTGTTACCTGTAAATCCTTTTTTAAACATTATGGAAAATGGAAGAAGGGAAAATGTCCCAATTTTCAAAAAAAGATAAGCAAGTGAATTCTGTAGAATGATAGCCCAGAGAATTTGATTTCTAGCCTTGGGAAAATTATTTAACCTGTTATTAAAGGTGTGGTATGTGAGATTTTAGAAAGGGAAGTGGCAATTACTAAAAACCAGAATAGTTTCATTCCCCCCCCCAAAAAAGATCATGTCAGACTAAATCCATTACCTTTTTCATATGGTTACTAGACATAAAGCTCAAAAGAATTCTGTAGTCATGAAAAATTTAAATTATAATTTAAAAACTGTACTTTTTCATGCTACCTTCACGCAAAAGATAAAAGAGATAGTATGTGAAAATAGAAAAAGCACAAGCTCAGAAGAAACTCTGAGTTCAAAGCTCACTTTTGACAATTACCTACCTGTTTGACCTGCATCAGGTCACCACCACCCTGGGTCTCAGTTATTCATGTGTAAAATGAGATGGTGAGAATAGAAGGACTCAGAAGTTCTTTCCATCTCTAGATGGAAACTGAGGAAACTGATAGTATGTACAGTTGAATGAATTTGGAGATAATTGAAAGACTAAACTCCTAAAGTTAACTAATAAGTGAATTTCCACTTGGAGAGAAATCTGTGATAGAGTTCCCATGGATATTTCATTGGTCCTATGCTGTTCAACATTTTCATCAATAACTCTTTTTTTTTCATTAAATACATCTATTTTAATCCCAACTCTCACTAAGTAGCTTGAATTTCTCTGCACCTTAGTTTGCCTGTAACATGATTATTGTACTCAATCTCTGAAGTCCTTTTAAACACCAAACTGCATGGTTTCATAGCTAAGTTTACAGTTGTTTTTGAGTCCTGCAAGGAAAAGGAAATAGAAATTAGGCATTTTTTGTATAAAAGACTCTCAGTAAAATATTTTTTAAAATGTATTCTGCCTTCAATCTTTCAGATTCAAAAGGGGAGAATTAAGGGTATCCAGGAGAAATTTAATTAGATTAATTAGCTTCACATTTTTGAGTAACTAAATGTTGAAAACATCCGGTGTGTTAGATAGATAATTTATGTAGGAGTTTTTCTGTAGGGCAAGAAACAAATAAAATGAGCAATCTAAAATTGGTTTAATTTTTACTAATGGGAAAAAGTGAGTGCCCATATCTGTAGTCACTGAAGCCCTGAGTCTCTACTTCTTACAAGATTATGTGCCAGATATTGCAAAGGCTACCAAGAAACATAATACCTTACTCTCAAGGAATTTACTGTCTAGTAGAAGACTTAAAAAGCATATCTAAATAATTATAATTAGCTAAGGTAAAATGCAGAAAGTATCATTCATAAGGCATATAAGTTTTTATGGTAGCTGAGAGTAAAAAAAAGCTTATTTCTAGCTTTAGGTAGAGATGGGAACAAAGAAGGGAAAGTAGGCAAGTCATAATGAAGATGATAACATTTGAGCAAGACATTTATGAAAGGCTAGAGAACATTCTAGGTAAAGGGAATGTCAAAGCAATGATATAATCAGGAAATCATAGGGCTTATTTGGGGAGCAGTGAATATTCTGGTTCAGCTAGAGCACAGATAGATAGGATAATCAAGTAGAAAAGACCAAAAAAATAGTTTGGAAGCAGACGGTAGAGGGCTTTGAGTGCCAGGCTAAATTTGGACTTTGTCTAAGAGGCAATAGGGAATATTTGAATATTCCTGAGCAGAGAATTATATGGTATATCTGTGATTTAGGAAAATCTTATCTACCTCAATTCACTCTTCATATGACATCATATTAAAAGCAGGGGGTTCACTTAGCAAGTTACCATCGTTTTTAATAAGAGAAATAAGGACTAGATTACAATGGAAAGAAAAGGAAGTAACAGATTTGGAGACTTTGAAAAAAAGAACAGGCCTTGGTGATTAGACATTGCAGAGGAATGGGCAAAGGTTAAAAGTGGCAAAGATGACTATTTCAGCTATTCATTAGCAGTATTTCTTATGAAGAGAAGTAGTACAATTTGAAAACAATAAATAAGAAAAAAAAATTTCTATTTGGGAGACCCTTAGCAGGTTATTAAAATAATTCAGGCCAAAAGTAATGAGTACCCAAATTATGGTGGTCATGTTGGGAATGAAGAGGATATATTAGCAGGAAAAGCAACATGTCATAGTAGAGAGAATGTTGGATTTGAAGTCAGGAGAACCTTAGGTCTCAGTCTACTTTGGGGACTCAATAACTTTTACTAACTCAATAACCATGGGCAAGCCATTTAACCTCTTGGTTAAATGGGTAGTTTAAATTGCCTAAATTTGACATCTCTTGGTGCCCAAATTTCCTTCCCTGTAACAAACCTGTGGTTAACCACTTCACAGGTTTTTTGTGACCATCAAATGAGATAATGGATGTTAAGTACTTTTTGAACTTTAAAGGACTACATAAATGTCAACTATTATTATCATTAGCTACTAAACTGAAAAGAAGGGAAAGATGAAGAAGACAAACTTAGAAGGCTGAGAAGAGTGAGAGGGCTATTTACAAGTCAGATTAAGACTTGTACAAAGCATAGAGGTGGGAGATGGAATGTGGAATTCAAAAGCAACAGCTAGTACTTTTGTTTGGTGGGGGGAAGAAAAGCAAGTTGGGAAGTGGTATGAGGCTGGATAAGGTAGATTGGAGACAGCTTATTGTTCAGTTATATTTCAGTCACTGTCTTATTCTTCGTGACTCCACTTGGGGTTTTCTTGGCAGAACTTCTGGAGTACTTTGTCATTCCTTCTCCAATTCATTTATAGACGAGGAAACTGAGGCAAACAGGGTTAAATGATTTGCCCAGGGGCACCCAGCTAGTTTAAGTGTCTGAGGTCAGATTTGAACTCAGGAAGATGGATCTTTTAGGCCCTGCAGTATATGCACTATGGTACCACCTACCTACCCCAGATAGGTGATGGATAGTTTTAAATAGTGGACTGAGGAGTTTGATGAAGAGAAGAAACTCATCAACCAGCTCAGATCTTTAAAAGACATTCCCAGATGGAAGCAGGAGCAGGTAACAGAGGATGACTACAAAAGTATGACATGCCCCAAATCTCAGAATGAGCTTATAAACAAAAAAGAAAAAGAAATTATAATTGGAATAAAAAAACAAATCAAAGAATCAATAGGATGCTCAAAGTGGATAGAATGATTATACCAGATAATAAATAAAAGGCAGAGAAACTGAAGACTTTGGTTTTCCTTCTGTTTCCTCTTCCAAAGAAAATTACTTCTGAACTAGACAGGACAGACAAAAACAGTTAATAGAGAGTTGAACCAAGATAAATAAAACGATAATAAGAGAGCACCTAACCATCCTTTAAGACTTCAAGTCACAATGCCTGATGGCTATCACTGTCAATAGTATTTGAAAAATTTTGAAGA
Organism: Pseudocheirus occidentalis; assembly: GCA_028646575.1. Lineage (NCBI taxonomy): Eukaryota > Metazoa > Chordata > Mammalia > Diprotodontia > Pseudocheiridae > Pseudocheirus > Pseudocheirus occidentalis. The sequence goes on from CM053594.1 coordinate 107,307,018, forward strand.
GTCAGAAAGGCTTAGCAGTACTGGAAGAGGCCAAATGATGTCCCAATTTTCAAAGCAGAAAAGAAAGTACAGTCTGTAAACTATATTCTGGTAAGTTTCAAGAATATATCACTAAGGGGGCAAAGATCCAGATTGGTTTAATTAAGAGCAAGGTCATGGTAAACTGGTAAACATACTCCCTTCTTTTCTCAAAAGAGTCAGACAGCTCGTAGATTAGAGAATATTTAAGTTAATATAAATAACATTTACATTATTTGTAAATATAATAAATAAAAATAATAAATAGATAAAAAAAAATAACACAAAACTCGCATGTTGGATGACAGAGTTAGGATCCCAAATGATCTCTATAGCCCAGGACATCAAATCAGATCTAAAAAGACAAAAAATATTAGGGGTAAATGTGTATTAAATTGAATGGAATAAATGTAAAGTTTTTAATTTAGGTTCAAATATCAACTTTACAAGCATGAAATAGGGAAGACTTCAAGTCCCAGCTAAAGTCTTACTTTCTACAAGAAGGCTTTCCTGCATCCTCCATGATGCTAGTGCCTTCCCTCCATTGATTGCCTCTAATTTCTCCTGTTTTTATCTTGTTTATACATCATTTTTTGCATGTCATCTCTTCTATTAAATAGTAAGACCTCCCCCAGTAGAATGGGTAAATATGAACAATTTGTTCCAAAGGACCATGAAGGCCTTTGCCCTTCATGAAGTAGGTGCTATGGAATGCTTAGAGCTTGGTTAGACATTGAAGACTCCAAGGTCATCCACTGTATCTGAAGACACTGCCAGTCATCTTGACTTTTGTCTTGCCACTGGATTCTGATGACTGCAAGAGAGAGTGAAGCTGATGATTTCATACAGATCTATATCACTTAAATATAATTTACATGAAAGTTAAAAGACATCACTCTTACCATTTTATCATTTTTATCTATCTCAAAGTTCTGTGGCAACAGGCAAGTGATGAAGCAGCAGGTGTGGATACAGTGGTGCCAAGCATTCAAAATCTCCTGCAGATAGAACAACTTTGATGGGCTGGCTACGTTGTTCTCTTATACCAAAGACTATGTTTACCTAAAAGACTACCTTATGGAGGACTCACATGAGACAAGCACTCACAGGGAGGTCAGAGAAATATAAAAACACTCTCAAAGTCTCTCTGAAGAATTCTGGAATTGATTGTAAGCCATGGGAGACACTGGCACAGAATTGCCCGCCATGGTATGCCTCCATTTAAGAGAATGCTGTGCTTTCTGAGCAAACCAGAATTGCAGAACTCAAAAGAAATGTGAGATGCACAAATTTAGAGACATCTCCACTTTAAATGTTCAAATGGACTATTTGTGCCCAATCTGTGGTAGAGCCTTCCAAGCTTATATTGGTCTGATCAGCCAGTCAGACACACTGTATTTTGACCCCAACTTCGTAATGTCGTTTTGGTCCTCTTTAAGAATGAAGGACAACAACCATTACAGGATCCCAGATGTATGGCTGGAAGGTATCTTTGGCACCATCCCTTTACAGATCAGGAACTAAGACCTAAATAAGATCAATGCCATACCCACTATCACACAGGTTGAAATCTCAGGCCTGGTAATGGAACCCTCTGAGTCTAACACAAATTCATGAAATCGATATTTTGAAGTTGAGGATGACTTTACAATCATCCCTATGGCCAATAAGATTTGATTAAATCTCTGTCACCAGGGATCAGTTAGAAGCTACAGTGTCATCATAACAAAGTACATATCCTTCAGCTAGGGATTAGAGTGCATATCCCACAGAAAGAAACCAGAGAGCGTGCTCAGCTCCATGGAAAGTGGCCTAGTCCAGCAAACCAGGAAGCTCCTCCAATCATCCTCATTACACTTTTTAAAATATCACTTTATTAGACTCACCCAATAGTCTAGGCTAACAAGACCTTTTAGGATTCCATTTCTACCATCCAATGGGTTAGCGATCTTTCATAGTTGTCTGTCTTAACAAATCTGATAAGCATGCTATTCAAAAGATAATGAGATTGGTCTAGCTTGACCTGTTCTTAATGAAGCTATGCTGTCTCTTTGTAATTGTCACTTCCTTTTTCCTCTAATCTAACATATGAATTCATCTGTTACTACCATTCTTTCTAATTCATGTGAGCTGTCAGATGTTATAAACAAAGAAAACCCAATGTATTCAGACCATGCATATAGTGGAAAACAACAAAAGTTTTCTGTCATCTTTTCCTATGGTAATCTTCAAGAAAGATCATTCTCGTGTTCAATTACTACAATTCTGCAGAAAAAAAAATCCATGGAAAATTTAGGGAGTTAGTGTTATATAGAAAATGGAGTCAGAGGACCACGGTTTGAATCCCAATCCTTCAGTTCACTACTAACATGCAACTGGGCAGATCACATCACTTCTTTGGGCCTTAATTTCCTCATTTATAAAATGGGAAAGTTGCATTAAAATCATCTCCCAGATCCCTTACAACTCTAATTTATGGCCCTATTATCAAGTCATATTACAGTTAAGTGAGAAAGTTGGTTACTTTTTAATCATAAGTGGATGAAATGCTAGACTTAATGTAGAGATGACTCTGATACTTGCCAGAGAGCCAATAAGTATTTATTAAATGCCTAATGCATGCAAGACACTGTAATAAGCTCCAAGGAAACAACTAAAGGGAAAATAAAAAAAACCAATCCCCAAGTCACAGTCCTCACCTTCTAATCACATTGTAATGAAGGAGACAACACACTTTGGTGTATTGTATATAGGGAGTAATCTCAGAGTTAAACTATGACAGGAAAGAGAGCTATAATACCAAAGCTATCAGTATGGTAGATTCAAGTGAGAGTTGTTTTTAAGGATGAAGAAGATATGATGATATCTGTAGGCAGCAGGGAAGTAGCCAGTAGACAAGAAGAGATTGAAGATTAGCAAGAGAATAAAGATGATAGAGAGTGATCTGCTGGAGAATGCAGGTTGGAATAGGATCACTTGTCTATAGGGAAGGGTTTAACATGTCAAGGAGAGTGGCCACCATTTCATATGAGACTGGACTGTGAGATAAAATCATAGAGAAAGGCATCTAAGTAATATGAGATAAGGAACAGAAGGGGGAAAGGAGCACTTGGTAAATGATCTAAATTTTTTTCCATGAAGTATGAGGCTGTAAAGCCAAGCATGAGCAGCTTTCCAGAAGAATGCTGCTGTGAACAGCTTTTCAAGATTCTGATCACACAGTATAGTGAACACTCCGTTCCATAACAAACCAGAGCAAAACATTCACAGTAAATCAAGGTACAGCATTCACAATGTTACAACTTATCACAGAAAATCAAAATACAGCATTCACAACTTATCACAGAAAATGACAACATAGTTTTCAACAAAGAGCAATCATTTAGTAACTCAATCATTCAGTCATCCTTAAGAAGGCTTGCCTCCTTAAGGGACACACACTACAAAAGTCAAAGTATTCCACCCCTGAGTAGTACATTCATTTAGTCAATCACAGAGTCCTTAATTCAATCACAAAGTACAATCACAAATAAATTATAGAGGCAAGGTCCATAGATGAGAGGGATAGGAGAATGGGGTGCAAACAAAGATTTGGGGAGGAATGAAAAGCTTTGGAAGACTGTGATGAGTAGAATAGTGAAAGGGAGGTATAAAGGCCCAGCTGCAATAAGGGCTCAGCATAAATTTGTAGTGAATGAAGTTGGCATGGTTTTGTTATTTTTCTCCTTCTCCATTAATTATTGTGTAAATTAAGTGGGATAAATAGCTTACTTTTCAATCATGGGTAGATAAAATGCTAGACTTGGAGTAGAGAAGACTCTGAAACTTAAAAATCAACAAGTGTTTATTGAATGCCTACCACTTGGAAGTTACCATGACAAACACTAGGGACACAAAGAAAGGTGGCAAAAGGTGGGGATGATCCAGGGTGGGAGTTTAGTAGTTCATGATTTGTGATAAGATAAGGGGACAAGGAACTACATAGTATAAAGAACAATGTAGAATGGAACTGGTTCACCAAATGGTAAAAATGGGTAAGGGGAGGGTATAACCAGCGCTGGGGGATGAAGGGATTGGAGATCATAGTGACTGTGAAGAACAGGGTTAGGTATTATAAGGCAGAGGGAAAGGCAAAATGATAGAGATTATGATCAAATAAGGAAACTTTTTCAGATTTCAGCCACAAAGAAGCAGACCACTTATGAGTAGGGGTGAGATTATGGGAATGACGATCTCTTGTATAGCTGAAGTGGAGTGGAAGAGTAGATCATGGGAAATGAGTAGATGGAGGAACTGAGAAGTCAGAGTACCCAAAGAAGTTTTAATATCAAGTAATAATATGTATGTTGAAATCCTTTATGTAGAAGGATGAGAGATAGGGTAGAGAGAAAGATTATGTACCAGGACTGAACTCATTGAGAAAAGAAAGAGGCTAGTTGAGGGGAAGAAAGCAAGTGGAGGACAGTTACCAGAATCTTGATTAAGAGAGAAGTTTGGATTGAATAAACTCCAAAGAAGTAAGTGTTACTGAGTTATAGTGGTAGAAGGAGATTCTGGATGAGACAGGAAGACAAGGAATATTCCAACCATTCCACCATGGCCAAAAGTAGAGTGGTTTAAGCTAAAGTTCAACTGGTAATAAAAGGGGTGGTCAGGGATGCCCTGCCATCAGGAAGGAGCAAGGTCTCAGCCAGAAGATGGAAAGAGTGGGAAAGGAAATATATAACCTTCAATGGATTACTTAACTTCTCTAAAGCTCAGTTCCCTAATCCATAAAATGGGGGTACTAGTACCTCCTGTACTACTTCACAGGGTTGTCATAAGACTCAAATGAGATAATACATATGAAACAAAGCAGTTAGGTGCTGCAGTGGATAGATAGAGCTGGGCCTGGAGTCAAGAAAAGACTCATTTTCCTGAGTTCAAATCTGATCTCAGACATTAGCTGCTTGACCCTGGGCAAGTCACTTAACCCTTTTTACCTCAGGGTTCTCATCTGTAAAATGAGCTAGAAAGGGAAATTATAAACCAGTCCAGTATCTTTGCCAAGAAAACCCCAAATAGGGTCATGATGAGTCAGGCACCACTGAAAACAACTGAACAACAAAAACCTGAATCACCTATAGCAATAGTAGTTATTATCATCGCCCTGAGAAGCAGCATGGAGTAATGAAAAGAGAATCAATAAAACCTGGGTTGAGTCTTTCCTCTAATACAAGCTGTGTAATCCCATCAAAGTCATTTAACCTTTCAGTGTCCCAGGCAACTTGTTAAGACTACAAATTGCAGAGAAAGTGCCAACCTACACTGACTGACTATTCTGAATTACTAGAAAATAAGACAGTCCAGCTCAAGTAAAAAAATACATTCTGTAGCCTAATAGAAATTATCTTTTTAATTCTCTACCTCACAGTAGCTCTCTTTTAATGGAAATATTTGAGAATTAGAATATAAATATTCAGAAACCTTATCTGGAAATTCACTAAACCAATGAAATCACAGGTTCAAACGCATACATGCACACACACACACACACACACAGATGCACTACCCACTCCAAATCACAACATGTTATTCATTCATTCATAAAACAAGCACTGCTTAAGCACTTCTTGTCAATCAATAAGCTTTTAAATAATAATGGTGATAAAAATAGCTGATGTGTAAATAGTCCCCTAAGATTTGCCAAAGTACATTGCCTATATAATCTCACTGGATTACTGGATATCACGCACTGCATCCAAACCCTGTGAGAATGGTACTTATAGCTACTGCTATCCTTAATTGACATTTGAAGAACCAGAATCAGAGGTGAAGTGACTTGCCCATAGTCAGACAGCTAATAAATATCAGAAATGAATTTAAACCCAGGCATCTCCTGACTCCAAGACTAACACTCTTTTCTACTACACTATTTGACTGAGAAGTCATTTCTCTTCTATACGCTTCATTTTCCTTATCTATTCAGTGAGAGTCCAACCAGTCCTACACTCTTGGGTCCTTTCCAATTTCAACAGTAATCTTAATCCCAATTTTTTAGTTAAGCTTCTCAGCTGTTCAAAAGTCAAGCATATGGCATTTATCTCCTTGCTGGGAGTTACTTGAAATATATTTTCTCATTTCTGGCATATTTAATAAGACCTTCAATTGCTTTGATTTAATCTTAAGATTTCCTCTCATACTCTAAATCTTTGCCTGATATGACTTTTATATCCAAAACACTTTCCCACCCCATTCAACCTCAGGATTGTCCACCTGGCTCTCTAGGGCATTTTTCTTTATGTCTGGATTTGAGCTAAGTCTGAATCTCTAAAGTGTTATCAAAAGTGACAGTAGCCCTTTCAATGGATAAATGAAAAACATTCTGAATGGTCAGTTATTTCTACATTTCTATAGTCAAGAATTAATGGTCCTTTCATTCAACTAATCTTATCTTTGTTTCTGAATATTTATATTCTAATTCTCAAATATTCCCACTAAAAGAGAGCTACTGTGAGGCAGAGAATCAAAAAGATAATTTCTATTAGGCTACAGAATGTAGTTTTTTACTTGTGTTGAACTGTCTTATTTTCTAGTAATTCATAATAGTCAGTCAGTCAAAAAGCATTTATCTAGTACCTACTATCTTCTAGGCTCAGTGCCAAGCACTGAGAATACACAGAAAGGAAAAAGACAGTCCATGCCTTCTAGGAAATCACAATCTAATAGAGGAGGCAATATGCAAATAACCATGCACAAACATGATGATGTAATGCCATGCATAAGCAGCTATCCAGAGGATGGCTGCTGTAAACAGCTTTCAAGGTTTGGATTACACAGTATAGCAAACACTCTATTCAATAACAAATGAAAGTAAAACATTCACAGAAATCAAGGTATGGCATTCACAATGTAACAGCTTATCACAGAAAGTCAAAATATAGCATTCAAACAACTTATCAGATAATGGCCACATAGTTTCCACCACAGTGGTCACCAAGTTTTGAACAAAAAACAGTCATTTAGTAACTCAATCATTCAATCTCCTTAAGGGACACAAAGTACAATAGTCAAAGTTCTCCACTCATGGGGCACACTAAGTTACAAATCAATTATTTATTCAATCATTGTTCACTTAGTATAATCATTTAGTCAATCAATCATTCAATCAACTCAATCATTCAATCATCCTTCATCATTCAATATTCAATCATCAGAAAATACACGGACCCTCTACCCCTAGGTCACTAATAAATTACAATTTCTCAGTCAGTACACAGTATTCAATAAAGTCTTCTTTCAGCTTGACTTGGGACAGTCTCTCAGATTCCCTGGATCCCCTTCCATGGTCCCAGATCCTACCTGGATTCACCAAACTGTCACCTGGGTTCAAAGGTAGATAGCTCCCAGATCCTTCTCCAGCTCTCCATGCAGGTCCTGCTCCACACTGAAGTTCAATGTCCAGTCAACCTTAAATCCTTCACAGTCTCTGCTCCCAGGAAATCAAGGCTTACAAAGGACAAACAGGCTCATTCATACCAGCATCACCGTCATGCTTCCTCAGTCTTTGGCAGCTCTAGCTGGCCCTGAGAAATCCTCAGCAGCACCTCAGCAGTTCTGGCTGACCCTTAGCTCTGACTGGCCCTTGGAAATCCTTAGCAGCTCCAGCTGGCCCTCAGACTCAGCAGAAGTTTCAGTTGGTTCCCAGAATCAAAATCACTCCATACAGGTTTTCAAAATCATAATCATTCTCTGGGGGGGGGGCTTTCCTCTTCAGCCTCCTTGGCTCCTCTTCAGCCTCCCCAGCAGTAGCAGCTTCTGCCTCCACAGAGCTTGCTCCAAGAAGATCTGACTCTCCCTCTCTGGGCTTTTCCTTATATTCAGTATTGTCCTCCCTGTTCAGCCCCATCCTGTTATATCAGCAACAGGAGACAGGAGTTCATACCTTCTGTTTCTTTAACAGAGACTTAATCAGAACTAGGAGCTAAGTACCTCTTAGCTTAGCAATACAAATGGAACTTCAAATTTCATTACTGTTACAGATGAACAGGCAATAATCAACCAAGGGAAGGCACTAGAATGAAGGGGGTTTGGGAAGGGCTTCTTATAGAAGGTGGAATTTTAGCTTTCTTTTAAAGAAATCCAGAGAAGCCAGGAAACAAAGATGAGAAAGGAGAGCAGTTCAGCATGGAAAAGAACTGGGTAGAAATCCCTTGAGTCAGGAGATGGAGTGTCATGGAATAGCTCTGCATTAAGAGTATGTGAAAGGTAGGGTGGTATGAGGTATAGAAAGACTGCAAAGGTTGGGGGAAAATAGGGAAACATTATGAAAGGCTTTGAAGGCCAAACAAATATTTTTTTATATTTCATCCTGGAGGTGACAAGGAGCCACTAAATGTTATAGAATAGAATGAAACATAGAATAGGATAAAATAATGAAGACTCACACTATGAATATCCAATTCAGAATGGACTAGAAAACTATCACAGTTTCTCTAGTAATCAATCCCCTTTTTGTTTTGTTTTATTTATTTTTTATTTTTTGGTTTACATCATTGATTTCCACAAGAGTTTGTGTTACAAATTTTCTCCCCGTCTTTCCCCTACCCACCACCCCAAAATAGTGATCCCACTGTATACCTCCTCCCCCAATCTGCTCTCATATATCTTCCCATGTATACCCCCTCCCCCTCTCTCTTATATTCCCCCCCTTCCCCATCACCTCTCTGACTTTCTGGTAGCATAAGATGGATCTCCCTATCCCAGTGCCTGTATGTCTTATTTCCCAGTTGCATGTAAATAGTAATAATAATAATAATAATACATACATACATACATACATATATATGTATATATATATTTACCATTTGATTTTAGAACCTTAAATTCTGGATTCTTTCCATTCCTCCTTTGTCACCCACCGCCACTGGAAAGTCAGGTAATTCAATACAGGCTGCATGTGTGTAGTTATACAGATCATCTCCACAATGAACATACTGGGCAATACTGACCATATTTCCCTCCTTCCTATCCCACCCCACCCCCCTTGCCTTGTTCTGTTCTCTACTTTGTCCCGGTCCCTTTACTGAGTCGTGTGCTTCTAACATCCCTCCCTCCCCTCCCCTCCATCCTCCTTCCTACTTTCCTGTAGGGCAAGATACTCACTGTAGTGTGTTTGTCATTCCTTCCCTAAGCCAAATTCAATGAGAGTAAGGATGACCCATTCCCTTTTGCCTTCCTGTTCTTCCTCTCCATTGTAACAGTTATCCCTTGCCTCTTCTATGTGAGGTGATTAACACCATCAATCCCCTTTTAATGAGAAGGAAAGACAGGATTGTCTTTGATGTCAACCAGAAGCACCAGCCTTAGTAGAACTTTGCTTCCTCTGGTTTACAGTTTGTTTGATGTCTCACATTTTACCTGATCGCGGGGAAAAATAAGGTTTAACTAAGCATTTTGATTTAAAAACTTACTAGATTGTCAACTCTACAAGAGCAGGCATTATATAATATTATTTATCCTTGTATCTCACCTGGCTCCTAGAGGAATGCTCCACCCATACTTACTTTAAAATTTCAAGAATCTGTAATTTCCTCCCTATGAGTACTCCCTTCACCAACACAAATTACAACCCCTCCAAAACTTGGCAAATGATCTTTCAGAGTTGTGTGACAAAAAGAAAGAGAAAATCAAAAGAAAAAAAGTCTTACCTTGTAGTTTCCTCCGTGATGACTAGGTTCTATATGAGATTTCATTTTCCTTCCTTCCCAATCTTGAACCTTATATATTTAACCAGTTCAATATTACATTGTCCTCTTCTCTCAAATTCCTTTCCCCCTTGTCCTATCAATAGTAATGCCCTGCCAAACTCCAACCTTGAATTACTGCCACCATCTGCCTTCTCCACTCCTCTTCATCTGCTGTTAAACAGCTCTTGAGAATGTCCATCCTGTTCTCCATTCACTGGGATAAATTCAAGCTCTCATCACCTTATGCCTGAACTTTTATAATTGCTTTCTAATTAATCTCTCTCTTCTCTTGTTCATCTTTTATATAGCTGCCAAAGTGGTATTCATAATACACAGTTCTGGCTATGTATTTTCCTGCTCAACGACTTTGTTACTTTGATCAATGCAATGATCCAAGGCAATTCCAAAGAACCAATGATGTAAAATGCTATTCACTTCCTGAGAAATGACTGATCAGCAATCAGGGCAGATTGAAGCATACTTTAAAAAAAACAACTTTTTTTTAATGTTTCTTGTTTTTTATTGTTTGCAACATGGCTTACATAAAAATATGTTGTGCATTATTTCACATGCATGATCAATATCATATTGCTTGCCACCTTAGTGGGTGGGAAAAAGGAAAGGAGGGAAAGAATTTGGAGATAATTTTTAATATATGTAAAAATAAAGTATAAAAATATTTCCCTGCTTAATAACCTATAGTGGCTTCCTTTAGTAAAGTGATGAAATGGACAGAGTAAGGCACTTGGGAGTTAGAAAATTCTCAGTTCAAATTCTGTGTAGGAAATTTACCTACTATGTGACCCTAGGCAAGTCACTTAACTTCCATGCACATCAGTTTCAGAATGATAGTACCTACCTCCCAGAGTTGTCATAAGGATAAAATAGGTTATTTCTAAAGTGCTTTGCAAATCAAAGCCTTGTATAAATGCTAGTAATGAAAATAATGATACATGATAAAATTAAATATTATTTATATGACCTGAATTCAAATCCAACCTCAAACACTCACTAGTTGGATGATGTGGGACAATTCACTTAAACTCTATTTGTATCCTCAGTTGTAAAATAGGGATATTAACAACACCTACCTTGCAGAGTTGTTGTAAATAGTTGTAAAAGTGCTTACCATAGGGCCTGGCAGATATTAAACACTTATTTGTAAACACTTATTATTATTAATAATTATTATTTCCCTTATTAATAATGATACATACGAATTCCTCTGTTAGACACTTAAAACCCTTCACAACTTATCACCAACCTACATTTTCAGCTTTATTGTACGTTACTCTCTTTCATGACTTCTATAAACCAACCAAACTGGCCATCTAGTATTCCTCTAACTAGCTCTTCACACATTAAACCCTATCACCTGTCTCCAGGCCTTTCGACAGGTTGACCCGTACATGCTGAAGAAACACCCTTCTCATCACAGCCCCATAGAATCTCTAGTTTTCTCCAAGACCTAGCTCAAGTACCACTTTCTATAAGTATTCTTTTTTCTTCCCCCTACCCTGGTTAGGCTAGTGCCTCCATGAAAAATTTCCTTATCAAATTTATCTTCAGTTCTTATCTGTGCAGCAGACTTATTGAAAATGGCCCGTGTTCATAGTTATTCTGTACTTGGAAATGTAGTTATGAAACAACTGGTGTCTATGCCCCCAGTCAGAAAGTACAAGTCTATATATAACAATGGGCTGGTTGCTGAGCTCCTAGCCCTGTACTAGGAAAGATTTCTCTCTCCTCTGTGGTTCTCATTGTGCCCCATGCCGCAAATAAAGGAACACCAAGCAATACAAGCACAGGAAGTGGGGGATGGGCCACAAGTGTTTCCAAGAAATTATATTAAATCCAGCAAATGTATTCTTTAGCAGAATTTTTTAAAAACACAATTAAGCAGAAATAAGGAAGGGATGGTGTGGAATACATTCATCCCTCAAGGCTAGTTTCTTTTCCTCCAACTTCTAGAGCAAGGACCTCTATGATTAAACCTACACACATGCTTATATTCACTCACAGGCCTGCACACAGATACAGAATCACATACCTCTAGACCTGTCTATTTAACAATCATCTCTCACAATCTTGAAAAAAGAGTAGATATGATAGACATTAGCTGCCATGGCTCTGATGCTGTTATGAGAAAACCACCACCATTCCTTTCTCTTCTGTTTCTCAAGAAAATCCCAAAAGTTCATCAGACACCCACATACAAACAAACTTAAATTAGTTTCCTTTCAATTAGTTTTCTCTCATCTCAAACTGGGAAAGATTACAAATTCCAGAGGTTTTTGTGGCCAGCCCACCAACGCTTTGCTAGAAGTTGTTACATTTTTATTTATTTTATAAATACTTATCAAGTTACATCATGTGTCCTCCAGTAGAAAGTAAGTTTCTAGACAGCAGAAACAGCTTTCATTTTTGTCTTTGTATCACCCTAGATAACTAACATTATTGTCTGGCACATGGTATTGTTGTTGAGTCCTTTTAGTGGTGACTGACTCTTCCTGATCCCATTTGGGATTTTCTTGGCAAAGATACTGGAATGGTTGGTCATTTCCTTCTCCAACTAAGTTTTAAAGATAAGAAACTGAGGCAAAACAGGGTTAAGTGACTTACCCAGGGTCACACAGCCAGCAAGTGTCTGAGGCAGGATTTGAGGTCATGAAGATGGAGCTTCCTTATTCCAAGCCTGATTGCCACCTAGCTGTCTCTGGTATATAGTAGGTACATAATAAATACATATCAGTTAATTAATTGATACATACTTCAAGATAATCAAATAAACTACATGAAATAATTTATCTAATTATTGTGGAATACTAGATGAGTTGCACACTAGAATACTTTTCATACTTTTATCTCTGGGAAATGAATTGGTTTGAGGGTAACATTTTGACTATAGCCTTGGAAACATCATCTTGATTAGTATTATGTAAAAAATAGGATGATCTCAGATAGCTCTGAACCAGAACTGTTTTTTTATTACTATTGATAGTCAATATATCTTCATAATACATACTGCAAGAAGAAGGCCAATTCTTTTTACCCTGGAAGAGATGAGCAATATAAGGAAGTAGATGATGGATAGGAAAGGGAAGAAATATCATTGCTAAATATGAGTGAATCCTATATGAGTTCCAAAACTAAATGTGATTTAGAACAGCCTGAGGATTCTTTAAAAAAACATTTGCAAGGCTAGGATAGAAACTCTCTAGAAAAGCTAAGGTTTAAACATGGGCTAAATTATGTTTGAAAATTCCTTCCAACTTTGTGATTCTGTGATTTTATCTACTAATTTATATTTATATAAATGTGTACATATATATTAATTCATATTTATATAAATATATACTATATATATATAATTTATGTTCATAGGCTAACACCTATGTTAAAGGATACATCATTTGCTAGGGGAAAAAGCTTGCAGAAGGAACCAGTATGAGAAGGTGAAGAATCAGTTTTCCCCTTCTCTCCTTTATCCATTCAATGGACGAAAGTCTTTTTCCTTCATAAAGATCAAACCTGCTAAAGTTACCGTTGTGGTTCCTCTAGTTCTAGGAATGCGCTTGCTACTTCTTTCATCTTTGCCTCATTTCCTGGTTCTAGTTTCTGATTTTAACTATTAATCTTTAATCTTGTGTTTCTAGCTGCTATTTATTGGTTTATTTGGTTAGGATTTTTTGTGGGCTTTTTCGTTTGGGTTTTCGTTTTATTTTTGGTGCTTAGCACTAACATAGCCCTACCACTACAAATTAGTTCTTCACTAACTATATTCAAGAGATGTCATTAATTCAGCAGATAAAACAAATCAAAAGAATGTAAGAATATACAAATGTGTAGGTGACAGAGTTTCTTTGAGAACTATGAAAGAACCCATATGATAACATGCATTTGTTTTGTTTTGTAGGATGGCAAGCAGCCACCCAATAACGACCACCATCAACAGGCAATTGTGCTTCATTAACTTCTCCTAAAACCTTTCCCAAGGACTATGTTCAAACTTGATATGAGAGTTTCTCAATATTTGGAAATATTCATTAATTCAGACATCCTCTCTGGCAGCATTCTCAAATACGGCTAACAAGTGAAGTAATTTAGAAGATGCTTCAACCTCTTCATTGTCTCAGTTGTAGCGTCAGTCCCCATAGGACAGACAATTGATTGGCCTCAGGGTAATTGCTACAGGTTCTCACAACATAAACTACCTAGAGAAAATGGATTTGCAAAGAGATACAGAATTTCATTTAATTTGTCTGGTGTAAAACACGGATTCTCTTAGTAATGTAAAAGAGCCGAGATGAAAAGTAGGCAATGATTTCATGACAGGGAACCTGTCAAGGAGACTCAAATTATTCTACTGAAGGAAATAGTACACAAACCCTTATTATTACATCCCCTTGCTTTGTCCCTTTCTCTTTTATGGGGGGGGGGGAGGAGTTTCAGATCCTGACTTGTTTCTCAAACTTTTGGTACTGGCGGTTCTTTTCCCTAAAGTTTCCTATTCACTTTCAAATACTGGAAGCAAGTCAAGCATGTTCTTTTTTCACTGGTGATATAGGAAAACAATAAAACTGCCTCCAGGTTATTATTTTGCATCAAATAAATAAGTACTTATAAATAGCTACTTATATATGATAACAATAACATGAATTTAAAAATAATGTAATTTTTCTGAGGAAACACTAGCAGTTGGAGAGTAAATTTAGACTTCTAACTGAAGTTATGGGATGTCTGATAACCGAGAGGCAGTATTTTATTACTATTAGTATTATTATTAGAATGTATATTTTATAATAATTTAATATTTATAGAAAAATATAAAGTATGTAATGTAGTTGTAGTAGCAAGCACCCTAGAACACCCAGGATGACCTGCTAGCCCAGGTTCTTTGATGTGCTTTTCTAAAAGAAAAACAGTTTTAAAGAAGGTTAATAATCTTACTTTAATTACAGGTAAGTAGAAGATACAAACAAAGAAATTAACACAGAGATTCACAAGACAGGGCTTAAAACGTCTGAACAAGGTAATACAACCACCTACATACACCCTCAGAAAGGGAGAGCACCACAATCTGAGGAGTGAGGGGGAAGGGGAGGAGATCTCAACAGATGGCTACTCAGAGTCCAGTCCAGGGAATCAAAAGGTTCTCCTCATAAGCAAGCCTCAAAATCAAAATGTCAACCTCCCAGAATATATAACAAAGATTCAGCCCCTGATTGACCTCACTGCCAAAGGCACAAACCTATGTGACTCAGCACAGCTATGAATTTTCAGGGTTCAAAGGAGATTGATCCTTCAGATGTTTACAATTTAGCCTGAGCCTGGGAAACTGAACTCCAAAAAGAAAACAACAAATATACTACCTTGCTTGTTCTTACAATAGTTTATGTAATTGTGTATTTTATTATATCATAATTAAGGTTTTTGAATTAGACAATAATCACATGCTACATTATATAAGATAGATTTCATATAATAACTAAGGTTTGCAAAGTACTTTCTTTACAAATATTATCTCATCTTAACCTCACAACAACCCTACTATGAAATAGATGCTATTATTATCCTCATTTTATAGAAGAGGAAACTGAAGCAGATAGAAGTTGTGATTTGCCTGGAGTCACAAAGTCTTTAAGTATCAAAGGCTAGATTTGAATTCAGGTCTTTGTAACTCCCAACTCGAGCATTCTATTTCTTACCTTACTACCTTAGGATAAACACAGCCAAAACAGGGATAAGCCTTTATGATTTTTTAGAAGTTATAAAACAGGAAAAAAGTGGTTGAACTTAACCTGTTCAACCATTTGAAGACTGAAATAGAAAGGTGAACACAGTCCTTGAATATGAAGGCCAAGAGAAATTTCGAGGTATGATGAGCAAATAATAGAAAATGAAATGAGATATTAAATTGTAGCTGAGGCAAGAAATGAAAAGGGCAAAAATGAAAAGCTGAACAGGAAGACTTGGAGCAGAAAAGTGGAAAATAAAACCACCACCAAACATCACTATACATATTACTGAACAGCAACCTTTAGAATACTGAGGGGGAAAAAAGGGGCTTTCAAATAAAACAACATAAAGTCTTGTTTTGTTATAAAAACAATTTCTATCAGCTTTCAAGTTTTCAAGAGTTGATGATTTAGTTCATAGGTTATTGATTCTCTTAATTTCTCATGCTGCCTCTTGCTGTCTTCCTGTAAGTTACTTCCCTGCTCTTTAATTCTTTTCATAGAAGGTAGAATTCCCACAGCAGGGGAAAACCCCCAGCCCTATTCAGGATTAAACATCTTTGTCAGTTCAAGGCCATAGATCTTTTCCAATCTGAAGAAGCCCCTGCTAAAGCAAAGAGCCTCAGATTAGTCACAGCACAAAAGGAGACCAAGTTACTTCCTGGACAGCCCAGAGTAACCCAGATTGAGTTTAATAACCTGACTCTAAAGTAAATCCATAATCCCCTAGGTTCACAACTTCAGGGTCATCATTGACTCTTCACTCTTCCTCAATCTCCTTATTCAGTCGTTAGGATCTTCTTAATCTTATCTTCACCAAATATGCCACCTCTGTCCCCTTCTCTCCAATGATGCAGTCTCTACCCTAGTTCAAATTCTTATCACCTCTCATCTGAACTCTTGCAAAGACCTCCTAACTGGTCAGCCTTTCTGCTCTCTGATTAGACCAATTCTATTATTGTTTTTAATAAAAAATAATATGGCACCTCCATGCACTAGTGTTTGATGGTTCCCAGAAAGGCAACCCTATAATGACACCTGCTAAGCACTCAGAGAATGATTAGTTAGTTAATAATCGTTTATTAAGCACTTAGCACTGAGGATACAAAGAAAGACAACAGACAGTCCCTGCCTTCTGGGAGCTCACAATCTAATTAATGTAGGAAGACAAGTTTAAAAAGGCTGGGGTGGGGGGGAAGAGAGGAGCAGAGAAGAAGGGGAGAGGATGCAAAGTTCAACAGAGTGCAGCTAAGTAGGAAATGGCGAGACGGCCGGCCTGAATACCCTCCTGAAATGGAGGATATGAGACCTGCTGGACTGAGAGATTCCTCTGAGATGCACACCTGCATGTGGGAGTCAACACCTTAGAAATGGTAGTCTGTAGGGGCCATCAAGAGAGGCAAGTCTTTTGAGTGGCTGAGTAGAGATCTCCCTGAATCTGCAGATTCCAGGGAGGGGGAAGTCTACCTCCATCATATCCTTTGATTCCCTGTGCCTACAACCCTAGAAACTACTGAAAGGACACTCATCTTGATGAGATCATGTTATCTTTCCAGAACTGAGATTGTATCTCATTCTCCCAAAGAGCATTCAGTCTTGTATATGCATCCACCTATCCTAAACCATATAAAATCCATTATTTCTGTTCACAGCTTAATTTTATATAAAGATTTATTAGTTTATTCATGATGAATTTTTGTGTAACCAGTTTTTGAGGGGACGTACCTAAACTGGCAATAGAATGTCAGGTAATGTTCTTGATAGTGATCAATACCTTTGTTCTAAATCCCTAATCATGTCCTAGACTATTGTGTGACAGTGCCAGGCCTGGAATTATGGAAATTCGAGTTCAAAGGGGCCATATATCTACTTAATGGCTGTGTGGATACTAAGTAGGTCACTTAACCTCTGCTTTAGTTTCCACATCTGTAAAATGGGGATAATAGTAACATCTATTTCCTGGGTACTCATGAGGATCAAATGAGATAATGATTGTAAAATCCTTAACATAGCACCTGGTATATGGTAAGAGCTAACTGTCATTATTATTATTATCTTTGGGTGTGAGATGGGAGAGACAGAGAGAGAGAGAATGGGAGAGAGGGAAGGAGAAGGAGAGGGATGGAGGGAGAGAGGAGGATGGAGGGAAAGAGAGAGGGAGAGAGAGGGAGGAGATAGAGAGAGGGGAGGAGAGGGGGAGAGAGAATTCTAACCTGATATCACCTTTAGAGAAAAAAGAATGAAAGAGAGATTATACAGTCTTGCTGGGTCTTGGTCCTGTCTGTTCCTTACCAGCTAGGCTGCTGACCATACTGGCATAGCTCTCCTACTCTCCACAGAAGTGAAAATATCAATCTGCCTTACAGATGAGATGGGCCATATCCAAGGGCATGCTGGAGCCAGCTCATTCCAGCTCAGAAGAGCCAGCTGTTAAATTTCTGAGTGCAAACATTTGTCTTGAAAATCGACAAACACCACAAGTCAGGGCTTGAGTTATCGTTTTGTTGATTACCTTGACTTTTAAAAGTGATAGAGAACATGTAAATAATGCAAATTAAACTTTAAAATGTATCATTCATATGTTTTTTCCCCCAGAGTGGTTGTTTAAACATTTGCCCAGTTCCCAACCCTAGGCCACATCTATCTATGTCATAACTGCCATATTTATATATGATAACTAGCAACCACATAGACCTTATAGTAATAATTACTGAAACTTCTAAAGTACTTTAAGATTTATAAAACACTTTCCTCAAAATATTCCTATGAAGTAGGTAGTGTGTTAGCTCATTTTACTGACAAGACCACTGAAGTTAAAAGATGGAAATGACTTACTTCCAAGTAACTCAAACCCAGGACTCAAATCCAGCTCTTCTCAGTAAAAGTGCAGTGTTATTTCCATGAGAATCATATATAATAGAAGGCAATGTTCACAACAAGAACAGGGAGGGGATATAAAAAAAATAAGATCTGAGTGTTAACTAATGATTTCATACATTATATTAGTCCTGTTCCAATTTGCCACAAATAACTGGCAGTTAGTTACATTTTGGGATTATTGATTTAGGGCTGGAAGAAAATTTTGCCTAATTCAACCCTTTCATTTGAAAGGTGGTGAAAAGATGAGGAAACTGAAGATCAAAGACTTAAAGTGACTTGCCAAGGTCACACACCTAGTAAGTTATTTCTTATAAGTTACAACTAAAATCCCACCTTCTATAGGAAGCCTTCACTAATTCCTCTTAATTCCAGTGCTTTCTCTCTTTTACTTATTTCCTATTTGCCTTGTATGTAGCTTGCTTTGTATACATTTATTTACATATTGTCTTCTCCCTTAGATTGGAAGCTCCTTGAGGGCAGGGACTGTCTTTTGCCTCTTTTTGTATTTCCAAAGGTAGTAGGTACTTAATAAATTGTTATTGATTAATTGATATTTTTAAAATCTGATAGGCATCTTCACAAAAGAATTATTTACTCCTAATGGAAATTTTTTCAAAACTTTATAGTGTCTTAGTAGAACTAGCTGCATGACAAGGGCTTTGAACCATGACTTGGAAATATAGTTATCCTACAAAAATCAGCAGAACCTTTTTTTTTTGAGTCTCAGAAGTTCTAAATGAACTAACTTTATTTTTTACTAAAGTATAGAAAATAGAACAGCTTTCATCTGTTCCCTCTGTCACATTATTTTTTGTAGTTTGACTAATATAATTTTTTTTCATTCTTCCTTAAAAACACCAATTTATTATGCTCTATCTGCCTACTGTGACCTTTTGATGGGATGAGGTGAAAAGTAACCTGCTGCCTTCCCATTGGCTTTACCCATACATTCAAACTTTGTCAACAATATCTACTAATAAAGGGAGAGTCTAAAGACCTTGCTGGTTCAGTCCAAGCATTTCTGTATTATGTTAGAATTGGGTATAACCTTTTCTTGGTCTAACCTTTTCCCTGCCTTGATTCTTGCGACTCCAGATGGGAACTCTTACTCTAAAAGTGAGATCAGACGCCAGCTGGATTCTTGCAATGTGTTCTGTTGCTCATTTTGTTCTTGCCTATATTCTGATTTCCCAGTCCAGAAAAGCACAGGATCATGGGCTTTAGAGGTGGAAATATTTTTAGAGCTCATCTAGTCTCTTATTATACAGAAATGGAAACCAAAGCCTATAAAGATAAAGTGACTTCACAATTTACTTGACTATCCAACCAGATAGAGCATCCAAGAGCAAAGGGCAAAGGGCATGAACCCATGTCCTTTCATTCCAGAGCCAACCCTCTTCATTCTGCCATATTATATTCTTAACCACCAGTCTTAAACCTTGATGTTCTTAAATATTCTCAGTGTGCAGCACTGGTACAACCCTTATCTCTACAATTATGGAGAGCATAATAGAGCAGAAAACATAAATAAAGAACTATTACAGAGACAAATTTCTTAGTTCTGTCCTGTTCCTCTCTTGACTTACTTTATGTATTAGCCAACAAAAGGGAAATGTGAAGCTCCTTTCACTCCTGACATAGTTATTTTACTCCCTCTCCCAACGCTGTTGATTATCAGCCATAGAATCATGATGTGAGGCTATTTATAATGACTTGCTCAGTGCCAAGAAGGTTAAGGAAGTGCGGCTTAATGATGTTTTCATCTAGATTCCTATAAGTCGCCTACAAAATGCATAGTTCCTGGCACAAAAGTAAGCACTCAAAGACTTTTTCATTTGTTAATTCATAATGGCTCATACTGGAGAAACTGAAAGCATTATTTCCAGCTCACTGATAAACGACAAATTGGCATGACTTAGAATAAACAGTGGAGATATTTTGAAGAATATTTATTTATTACCCTATGTGAGAGTGTTCTCTTTAGAAGAGTTTAAAGCTGTTTACAGAAAAAAAAATTAAGCATGAAGCGTGGAGATGATATATCAAGGACTTATTTTTCCCCCTTAGCTTCACTTTCTTGGCAACTGCTAATATGAGGGAATACTTGGCTACCCAGTCTGCACAAGAAGTAATAGGAAGCAACCCAAGGGGAAATTTGAATAACCTCTGTCAAATTGCACCCAGAAAGACTCATATAGTTAGAAGGATAATTCATGAAATTGAAGAGTTTTTTTTCAATGTTTTTAGTCTCAGCAGGAAGTTCTGAGAAAAAGGACATCAGATAATGAAATCTCCCTATCCCAATCTGGTCTGATTGGAGACCACCTCAGAAAAGAGATTCTGAGTGTAGGGTTGACTATGTCCTTGATTCATAGTGTCATAGATTTTAATCTAGAAGAGACCATAAAGACAGGACTAATTTCATTTCAATAGCTCCATTTTGGAGGTAGTTAAGTGGTTCAGAGTAGAGCTAGAGACTTGAAATCAGGAAGACCTGAGTTTGAATCCTACCTCAGACACTTACTAGTTGTGTGACTCTGAGCCACAAACTTCTCTGTGCTTCCATTTTCTCATCTGTGGAATAGAGGCAATAATAGCACCTACTTCCCAGGGTTTTCATGAGGATAAAATGAGTCAATACATTTGAAGCCATAAAAACTCTAGCTTTTGTTTGCATGTTTTACAGATAAGGAAACTTAGAACCAAAGAAAATAATTGACTTGCCCAGGATCATGCAGCCTAGTCTGAGGCAAGATATAAACAGTCTTCCTGACTCCAGGCTCACTACACTATCCTCATCACATACTACTTCTATATTCCTTTGGTAAGAACTATAATAATAATAAAAATTTAAAAACTTCAAACCAAAGCGTTTATGTTGGACAATGTGTTTGATTTTGACAGTGGGAATGGGATTCAGGGTTTATTGTTGTTGTTTGATGAGTTTCATTGATACCAGTAACTCATAGATATATTTCCGTGAATTCCCTGTCACCCCAATATAACCAATCAGCACATTAATCAGGTCTGACAGCACACAGAACATTCTACACCTAGTCCCCCAATGAATACAAGGAAATAAAATTCCTCATCTTTGTCCCAGGATCAAGACTGATTATTATAATTTCACAATATTCAACTTCATCTTATAATTCTTTTCATTTACATTAGTAATCTCATTGTCAATACTGTTTCCTTGGTTCTAAATACTTCACTCTTCATCAGTTCATATCTTTCCATGTTTCTCTGAATTTTTCAAATATTCCTTGTTTCTTACAGCACAGTAATAGGATCCTAGACACTGTATTTGAGCTATAAAACAGAGAGAAAATAACTCCTAACACAACAAGGAAGTTGTCACATACACACTCTGTCAAACTGAGACAGGGTGTTCACCAAAGAGACATTGTGGAAGGGGAAGGCAGCATGGCAGTTTCACATAAGGGATATATTATTGCCTCCTAGTTGCTGCAGAGAACTACAGTAAGTACCATACCCCAACAAAAAGTGACCCCTTCTAAGAGTATCCACCTTATGAGTAAATATAAGTAATCTGGGTCATGCAAGTCTCCAAGGGAGGTTGTTCACTGGCAAGTATTCATACTGTCCATGAACTCTGATACCTTCATTTGTTTTCTTTGACCTCTAAAGAGCTATTTTCATCCTTAAGGATTTTGAACTGGGTGTTTGCAAAGGGAGTTTTTAAGATCATCCTGGGAGATGTTATTTAGAAAAGTTCCCAGATTTTCTTATTGGAGTAAATGATACAGAAATGTAAGAAGTCACCAAAAATTCACCCAGTTTCTTTATGCCATGGCAAAGTCTTTGATACAGTGGTTTCCATTATAATATTGAAAACAATAGAAACAATGATGTGAAAAGAAGAAAAAAAATAGAATACTTGGGGGAAAAGAGGAGAAAGAGCATGAATATGACATCACAATTATAATTGAGCCCTATATTTCAAAATACATTTATTAAGAACTAACTATATACAAGACAATGTGCTAGGCAGTGGCAACATAAAGACAAAAACAAAGTAGTCTCTGTCGTCTAGATGCATACATTCTACTACAAGGAAACAACAGACTCAGAGAAGCACACTATAAGGAAATTGCAGGAGTATGCTTATGACTTCCTCTTTCAGTCCTAGTGTTTCAGGGGCCATAAAAAAAGAGTATCCAATAACAGAGAGAATAACCTTTTCTTTTGAGAAGAGTCAGGTTTATTTTAGTGTTAAAAGATGGGAAAAGATGAAGAGAAGATATCTGGAATAAAGGGAAGTTTGTTGACAATACAGCAGAGGTTCCAATGACCAGGGCAATTTTCAGGAAAAGAAGCAAAGCTGTCAATAGTTACATTTTTTTAAATGCTCTGAATCATTATTGTTTAGAGAAATGCAAATTAAGACAACAACTCTGAGCTATTACCTCATGCTTATCAGATTGACTAAGATGACAGAAAAGGAAAATGATAAATTCTGGAGGGGATGTGGAAAAATAGGAACATTAACGTACTTGCAGTCAAGTTGTGAACTGATCCAATCATTTGGGAGAACAATTTGTAGCTATGCCCAAAGGGCTGTAAAGCTGTGTATATGCCCTTTGACCCAGCAATAACACTGCTAGGTCTGTATCCCAAGAAAATTTTTTAAAATGAGAAAGGGACTTATTTGTGCAAAAATATTCATAGCAAGTCTTTTTGTGGTGGCAAAGAATTAGAAATTGAGGTTGCCCATAGAATGGGGAATACAGAAAAATCTAGGAAGTCTTATATGAACTGATACAAACAAAGTAAAGCGAGCAGAACAAGGAGACTAACAACATTAAAAGTCTGATCAACTGGGAAAGACTTAGTAACTCTGTTCAAGACAATGATCCAAAACAATTAATTCCAAAGTACTCATGACAAAAAATACTATCTACCTCCAGAAAGAACTGAGGAACACTGACTGCATATTGAGGCATCCTTTTTTTTCTTGTTCTTTTAAAATATGTTTTATTTTGCAACATGGCTGATATAGAAATGTTTTGTATGATATTACATGAATAACTAACATATTACTTGCCTTCTCAAGTAATGGGGGAGGATTGGGAGGGAGAGCATTTGGAACTCAATTTTTTTTAAAGGAAAGTTTAAAAATTTTAATGTAATTGGAAAATATTTAACAAAATAAAAGTATATTTAAAGAAAAGAAAGTCAATTCAATCCAATTTAACATTTATTAAACCGTACTGTATATAAGGAATTATACGTATTGGGAAGACAAAGATAGATACAGCACAGGACCTGCTGTTGAAGAACTTACAACCCGGTAGGGGGAAAGACGCATGAACAAATGACTATGACACAAGAGAGAGTCATATCAAAGATCTTTTACCAGCAAGCCTTAGAGCCCTGTATTTATATTCTTCCATATATCACACTTCTTCCTGTCATCTTAACATGAAAGCAGGTTGGCTACTTTGTAAACAGAAATCTCACTGCAGGGAGTTCCAGCTCCCTTTCTGTGGGTGATGCCCAGTGCCGGTAGACAAGTTCCTATGTGGATTGTGAACTATTGAAAATGAGATGTGAGGCTGCTGGAGTCGGGTTTATAGTAAATTAGCATATTCCTGTTGGAGTGTGAAGAGGCAGGTGAGAAGCACTGTTAATTCCCAGGCTCCCCAAAGAGCTTTAAGAAAACGATTCAGTTATCTCACAACTTAACATTTTTCAGGGCTGCTTAACATTCGTCTACTGTCAGTGGAAACCAGTGCTGGCTATTGCATAGTGCTTATTAAAACTGACAGAGCGTTCTGGAGAAAGATTTATGGGTTGAGTATCATTAAAAAGTACATTTCCAACAAGGATGAAAATCAAATGGATGGAAACAAATGTTACTGGGGAGGCTGGAAATAGAGTTGCACCATTTATAATGCACGGAGCCAAACCTCTAAAAACACATAGCATATCAAAAGGCAAAAACATTGCTCAGGTGTGGAATCAATACTGCATATGATATATAAACATTATGCATTTCAAAGGCCCAGGTTTCTTTCCAGTGGTCTTAATGTCTGCGTATCAAATGACTTCATTCTCTGTGAGCTAGTGCTCACAGTTTTACATTTCTGTTAAATTAGACTACTGAAAAAGTTCCAATTTCCCATCATTATGACAAAAGAAAATTATAGGCAGTTTCTTCTACATCAGTCAGTCAATCAATCATTAAGCATTTATTAAGTGCCTACTTTGTACCACTGTGCTAAATAACTCTGGGATTATAAGTAGAGGCAAACAATAGTCCCTGTCTTCAAGTAGCATCTTTTTTTAAATGGCTGACATATCAAAATAACATTTAAAAGATATTCTACCTAGTGCAAGTCCTACAATGTTTCAAATCTCAAAGAGCAGCTTAGACACTCCCTAATCTAGGAGCACACACATACACCCCCTCTAAGCAATATCACAAATTGGTTTTATTGCTTATGTCTAGAAATGGATGTGCTTTATAAAACTGTCAGTGTTTCATTTCCCTCTGTCAGGGGAAAAGAAAATGTATCAGCAATAATATCATGGGAAGGGGGGTTACTTTTGGTAATCATTCTATTTTCCCTATAAGAATGTAATAATCATAAAAAAAATCAAAATTAATAACCAGTGGTAGTAAAACTAACTAGCCACTGAAGCATTCATTTCTCTTTGTGCAAAACCATCCATGCTGTTTACTCATCAGCAGTTCTGTGCTAGAATGTTCTATGTTAACAAGACCATCTGCTCTCATTGTCCTGATAAATGAAAAATACTATAGAGAAAAGATGTATTGAGTTTATAATCAGTACAATTCAAACTTACATAACTCCAGGTCTTAACCTAAGATCTTTCATTTGGGAGAATCAAGGAGAAGAGTCTTCAAGGCTGTAATTTAGATTAATGTTTATTCTCTACCAATTCAGGTCAGGTTGTTTTTTTTTTTCATTTGAATACCTTGGTTTCAAATGGAATTAATGAGAACTAAACATTTAGCCTTTTATGACTTGAGCATAGAAAAATGTTGCATTCCAGACTCCTCCCGTGTTCCATCTGGGCTAGGGATTAACAAACACATAAAAAAAAGTTGAGGTCAAGGAGACCATTTAATAATTATTTCCCTTTAGGGTCTGCAAACTGCTGTCTGTGTCTCGTTTGCAAAGATTGTAGCTGATTACTATAGGAGCTGTCTTTCAGGAGAGAAGCTGTTTTCAATATGGAACATTAATGAGCATTCTTTTGAAAGCTCTTTAAATAGATTGTCAATAGTCATTCTGGCAGGAATAAAACTTAAAACCATTAAGAGTAAATGGGAACAGCTGTTTTGCTAACCAGACAATAGAGAGGTAATAATAAAAGCCCTCAGAAGGGAAGACACACAAGAAAGGATGTTACTATATACTATGTGCTTTTTGCTTTTTAATTTTCATCTGATCTGAGAGAGTATCTTTCACCATATGTATTAGCTTCTAGTTTTGCAGAGTCTTACTTGGTTTCTTAACTGTTCTGACTCTTCTTAGATCCCCCTTTGACTTGGGTCTCATCTCTCTTAAATTAAGATTCCTTATTAGCAAAAACATTTATTAAGTAGCTACTATCTAGGCATGTTTTTTTTTCTTTTTTGTGTTTATTAAGTGACTAGGAGACAGCCTATTGTACTCAAGGAGTTTATATTCTCCTATAATCCTTAGGAATTTAGATTTCTAGAACTAGATCTCAAAGGGACCCTGGAAGTCAGGAAAGCATTTTCAGTTCTTTCAGGTCATTAATTGCAAGTTTATGGCCACACAATAATATAACTAAACAGCCATACCACCAATCTCTTCATAGAACCATTTATCACTGTGCTTTGTACCTAATGTAGTACTCTGATGTGACTGTTGTAGAACTAATAAATTGAGGGGGAAAAAATCATCTGGCCTGCTGTATTCAGTTCTGGGTACCACAGGTTGGGAAGCACAATGAAAAGCTGGAGACTTTGCAGAGGGTGCGGAATGGTGAAGGGTTTTGAGTCTATCTCTTATAAGGAGTAGTAGAAGGAACCTGAGATGTTTAGCCTAGAGAAGACTGAGCAAGTACATAGTAATTATGTTCAAGTATTTAAAAAACTGTAATATGAAAAACGACTTAGACTTTTTCTACTTTACCTCAGATGGTAGAATCAGGTAAAAGTTGTAAAAAGACAAATGTAAACTTGACTTCACCAAAAAATTTTTTTGTAATTCCTTAAATTAGAGCTATCCAAAAGCACATGAGAGTTGTTATCTCTTCATTGGCCATCTTCGAAGAGAAACTTCTAACAGATATTCTTTATTCCAGTCAAATTGTCCTTCTTACTCTTCTTCATGGTGCCTTGGCACAGAAAAAGCATTTAATAAATACTTATAGATTAATTGATTGATGTTGTAGTGGGGATTCCTTTTCTTGTATGAGCTAGACTAAATGCTTTACAATTCTAAAATTCTGGGATTTTGTGATTCAATTTGCATTTTCCTGGGTCTACACAAAAAAGACTATTCCAACAACACTTTGGTTGTAACAGTGGCAGACCTTGACCTTCTAATATTATAAGCCTTCCTTAAATGGAGTCAAATGCTCCCACTGAAATTTTAAGCTCTATCCAAAAGAGGGGTTTGGTTTTGTTTGGTTTTCTTCCTCTAGGATTATCTGGTAACTACCTTCAGATAATTTGTGCTACCTCCACAGGGTAGCACTGGCAAAGTCATTTGAATTTTCTTTGGTTGTGGAAACAATATAAAAGGGGGAGGGAGAATATACAATTTATATGTCATGATTTTTTCCCAAGAAAATGGAATTTCTAAAGAAAAACAAACAAGAAATAATTAAGTTGAATTTTTGAATAAACTATTCAATATCACTGAGAAAGAATGAAAAGAACAGAACCTTCTAAGCACAAAGGATGCATTGAATCATTTAACTGTGATAAAGGCTCAGTTTCTTATCCTTTGCTTTCTCTATGCCACTGTTATATGTGGGCAGCCCCAGGTCATTTCCCAGTTATAGCCCCATTTGTTTCATTTCATTATCAGCTGTTAAGTAGACTAGAAGTGTTAAAAACTAAATTAACACTTACTATGAAGAACAAAAAATATCTCTGATTCTTTTATGTTCCCTTTGCTTCATTTTCCATTGTCTTCTGGGGAAACCAGTCTCTCTCTCTTCCATCTTTTATTCAAGCCAGAAGAGCTGCATTTTACCTTAGGGTACCTAATTCCATGGTTTGGCCCCCAACTGTTCCTAATTCTCTTTCTCCTCTTCTCTCCTTTGGTTACTGGGCTATAGGTTAATGTAGCTCAAGTTCTTGACACAACACCAGGTTAGTGACACCAAATTTAACAACTGACTTTTTTTAAAGGAACTACCAGACAAATCTGCAACTAAGTCAAGAGTAGGTTAAACAAAACTGTTGTTGCATGCTACAATAATTACATTCAAGAAAAAAAATGCATTCCTTTAACACCTGAAATATACAACCCATAGAATTTTTAGTCTGGATTACATCAAGTTCTGATCATTTTTCTTACTGCACGCTGGCATTTCAACACTTAACAGGAAGCAGAGACAGCATTTACATTTAAAAAAAAAGACATCAGGAAGCTAGGATGGATAGTTTCCCCATGACTACCACTGCTCTGTTGGCTTATAGAACCAGTCATTTGTCACTTAATTTCCAATTTTCCCCTGTTGCAATTATTCCAGTGTCTTAACACTCTAAACTAGATACTATGAGTTATACTTCCCAGTATTTCCTACTGCTTCTCTGGAGCCATTCCCCCTCCATAATAGATCTCCTGGCCCTTTGAATCACTGGTGCAAAATTATGGATTATATTTCTCAATATTTGGAAATTGGGAGAGGGGTATTTATTATTCTTCTTTTTCTCAAGCTCTGGCATGGTCGTAGCCACATCAGAAATCTATTGATCCTATATTAACTCAAAACACTGATGACCCCACCTTGGAAAGCAAGCATTCTATGATAGCACAATTCTATTATATATTACGAATACCCTTTAAGATAAGGAGTCAAAATCTTGGAGCTCTAAGAGTGGAATCAGGACTTTTAATCTGGGTGAGGACAGAGATAAAGCTGTTGATATAAACAAGATTCCAGAGATGGAAAAACATACCAAAAAGATGCTGAAACTTCCAGGAACATTTCCTGAAGTCTTTGTGCTGCTGGTGTCTGACATTAAAGCATACCACAGCATTGGCGATCATCTAAGTTCATTTATTTAACAAATGTTCGTTAAACATTTACCACATACAGTGCACTGCCCTGGTCAACTGAGGAAGTTGTAAATATAACAGGCCTGGTCAAGTAAAACAACACCTCCCGATCTGCCTAGGGACCTTGAGAACAAAACTATAATAACAATAATAATAATTAGCATCCACATAGTTCTTTTGTGTCAGGTCCTGTGCTTTATAATTGTTATCTCATCTGATCCTCACAACAAGCCTGGGAGGCAGATGTTATTATTACCCACATTTTACAGATGAGGAAACTGAGGTAAATGAGAATAAAGTAGAGTACTTTCCCAGGGTCTCATGGCTAGTAATTCTCTGAGTCTGGATTTGAACACAGATCTTCCCAACTCCAGACATGCCAGTCTACCCCCTAGCCCACCTCACTTCCACAGCAGCTCAATGAAAAATTTCCCAGAACTCCATTTCCCAGGAGCTATACTATATTTCAACAGTATAGGTGAGTGTTGACATTAAGAAACTTCTGGGGAAAAGGATGAGGTCATGTAGAGAGACCCAAGGGTCATATAAGTTTATAATGGGGATCTCTAGAAACTCAGGGGCCTCTCTGAAACTCCATAGAACAAAGAGAGAAGTTATCTGAGATGTGGAAGAGCTGGAAAGACAAAGTGACTAGTCCTGTGAAGATGTTGGGTTTACATGGATGAAATTCTGCACCCTTTACTTTGGCACAGGAGGACCTTCCACTACAGGAGTAATGAGTTTGGAGGGACTCATTTCCCAACTGGAAGAAAGACAATGAGATTATAATTATTTGGGAATACACTTACTTTCTGTTTGTTTCATGCCTAACTAAATGTTTTACTACAGAAATGCCATCCTTTGTCTGAATATGTTTTTGATGAGCAGCTGAATATCTTAAACTACATTCCCATTTTCATACTGAGTTTGGGAGTAAATGGGTCAGATGAAGTGAATTACTTTCAGTTTGATCCTGAATCTGGAAAAGTCCAGAGAGGGTAGAACCCATTGAACACAAAAATATAAAGAAGGCATAGGCACTGCCTTCAAGGAATATGTCTTACCCCTTCCTCTTTTACAGAATGGAAAGATAACATGTAAACAAAGAAATACAGTATAAATTAAAATATACTAAGTATTTATAATAGGAGCATTTTCTGTTATACATGTAAGAGTAGTTATAAAATATTCAGATGAGGGGGGATAGATTGTTTCTGCGAAGGCTGGAAAAGGCTTCATGCTAAGGTAGCCTTTGAATTAGGACTTTAAAATGGATAAGGCATCAACAGGCAGAAATGGCAAGAAGAGAATTATGCTGCCAGCAAAGATGCAGAGATGGGAAAGTGTGGTGTATATGAAAGAAAGTAATATACTTAGGCTTGGAGCCTGGGGGTACAGAAGGAGAGTAGTATAAAGCAAGACTAGAAAGATAGGTTAGAAGAAAACTGTAGAAGTCTTGAATATCAAGCTAAGCCCCTTTCTTGCCAAAAAAGCTTCTTAAATAATTTTATTTTAACCTTTTTCTCTCAGGGAAAGTATCACAACTTTTAGTGGAATCTACTAGGAATTTCCAATCTAGTTTTCCAAATTTTTCTCTACAATAATTTTTCTAATATACATCTATTCCAGGGTGGCTAGGTGGTGCAGTGAATAGAGCACCAGCCCTGAGTTCAAATCTCTCCTCAGACACTTAACACTTACTAGCTGGGTGACCTTGGACAAGTCACTTAACCTCAACTGCCCTGACTTCTCCACTCCAAAAGGCAAAAAAATATATATACATCTATTCTAAAAAGTAAGGAATATTAGTCAATCCATAAGCATTTAAGTACCTACAATGTACCCAAAAAGTATGGAATATTAGTCTGTCCATAAGCATTTATTAAGTACCTACCATGTACTGGGCAAAGTGCTAAGTACTGGGGATACAAACAAACAGACATAAGAAAAATGGTCCCTGTCTTCCAGGAGTTCATAATAGCTCATCGAAAATGTTTCTAGGACTCCGTTTCCCATAAGATTATGTATTGATGCTATATCTTGGTATTAGAATTTTTAAAAATCTCTGGGAAAAGGATACAATTATGTGGAGAGATACAAGAATCATACAAAAGGATGTCTAGGGATAGATAAATATCTTTGAGTCTCTCCACATGGTCTCATCTTTTTTTTTCAGCAGTGTATATGTGTGTGCATGATTGTGTGTGTGTGTGTACACACACATATATGTATCTATGTGTGAATCTATATGTAGCTATATGAGCATAAGCTCAAGAGCTTCCCTCAGGAGGAGATAGCGTGCAAATAACTACATAAAAACACAATATAATCAACAAAGGGAAGATACTCAAAGTATGAGGGACTGGAAAAGGGTCCCAGTAGAAGGTGAGATTTGAGATCAGACTTGAAGGAAACCAGATATTTAAAGAGATGGAGATGAGAAAGCAATCCAGGCAAGGAGAACAGTCGGTGAAAATGCCCAGTCAGAAGATGAAGTATCTTGCTCAAAGAACAATGAGGAGGTCAATGTCACTGGATTGAAGAATACATAGTAGTTCAGAGTGGGGTGGTGGGAGACTTATAAAATGTAAGAAAACTGGAAAGGTTGGAGGTGGGGGAGGGAATAGGTTATGAAGAACTTTAAATGCTGGAGGATTAATACTTGATCATGGAAATGACAGGGAATCACTGGAGTTTATTGAGTAAGAAGAGGAGTGACAAGGTCAGAAAATGTGATTTAGGAAAATCACTCTGGCAGCTGAGTGGAGGAGAGAGACTTGTGGCAGGCAGACCATTCAGCAGGCTATTGCAGTAGTCCAGGTGTGAGGTGATGACAGCTTATACCAGGGTGATAGCATAATAGGGGGAGAAAAGGGAAAGGGATGTTGCAAAGGTGAAATCAGTAAAGCTTTGCAAACTTTAAAATGCTATTATATAAATGACAGCTGTTATTATCCAGTGTTTAGCACAGTACCTGACACATAGTGGGTACTTAAGAAATGCCTGTTGACTAACTATTACTGTTTACTATGGAAGTTTAACCAACATAAATATTTGTAACAATTATGAGGCTATAATACAGAAACTAATCGAACCAACAAATACTCGATCTCCTTGCCAATTAGAGAAACATGTCAAGCCAAGAAAAATAACAGTTCAGAACATAGATTCAAATGCAAAAATCTTACAGAGGACACTGGTGGAAAATTTTGAACAGAATCACTTCAAAAAACAACACTAGAAGGAAAACAAGGCAGCAGAAAGTTTGGCATGAGACCCAGTAGAAGATCCCCAAAGCTTTTCATGATAAAAGGAAAACAATAAATAGGTGAAAAATGGAAAGATCTATTAGCAATTCGCTAATACTCATCTACACCAATTAGCAATAGCAGTGAAATCATGGCATTAGGATTTAACACCTACATCTCCTATGTGCTATATAAGGAAGTAAAAAATAGCGCTTAAAGGCAAAGGACAGAAGAGCATCTCAACCATAACAAATAAACTCTGAAGAAAATAATACTGGAGGTCATACAATTTTGTAAATATTCTGAAATTGGTTTTCAAAATATCTGAAGTAGGGAAGATCCAATAAATGTAGGTATCAATAACTAATGAACCATATACCTATTTTCTTGCCTCTATAAAATATATATGACAGTGATCTACAAACATATTAATAATTTCTTCAATGAAAATATGAGCAAGAAATAGGAAGGCCTGTGTAAATTATTTTCTACAAAAGATTATATATCTTCACCCATGGGAACAAAGGAATCCACTCCACCTCCATCCCATTGTTTGCTGTTTGCTGATTACAAAACTTATTTGGCTAAAATAGAGTAAAATGAAGAGTTGGTGGACTCCTCCATCAAAGTAAAACCTGTAAGATCATAAAATATTCCTAGGAAGATGTAACAGAGGTGTCTATTCAAATATCCTATGATTATTAATAATAAAGAAGAGATTTTTAAAATAATCACAGAATTGAAAAGTTGAAAGTTTAATAACTGTCTAGTGCAACC
Source organism: Pseudocheirus occidentalis (assembly GCA_028646575.1). Taxonomy (NCBI): domain Eukaryota; kingdom Metazoa; phylum Chordata; class Mammalia; order Diprotodontia; family Pseudocheiridae; genus Pseudocheirus; species Pseudocheirus occidentalis. The sequence goes on from CM053594.1 coordinate 107,339,666, forward strand.
CATAATCAAAAGGAATACCCACAATAATATGCCAGAAAAATGAACAAGCCTTGCCTTGCCTTCCATTGCCTTCCCATCTCACTCATGCTGAAAATATAGTGACTATTTATGGGCTTGATTCCATTACTAATGATCACAGAAGTTCTGACCTGATCCATTTCCACTTATGACTGGTTTGCCACTTTTTAGGAGTCATGTTTGCCCCTCTTAAGGCAGTCTCATGGCATCCCCACTCTCCATGGCTCACCATATTGATTCCAGACTTACTGAAGACACTGGATGGGCTTTAGATTCATTGTAGCTCATAATTCCCAGTCTCAAACAATACTACCAGCTACCTCTCCAGGAGCAAAAATTACAGATGTGCACCACCATGCCTAGTGATACCCAATTCTTTTAATCAATTGTCATAAGTTATAAACTCAAGGCCTTTCACCACCCTGGTAACCTTCTTCTAGCCCAGCAGTTCTCAACCTGTGAGTTATGTTCAATTTGTAACAATGAAAATATATCCGGCATATCAGATATTTACATTATGATTCATAACAGTAGCAAAATTATGGTTATGAAGTATGGTTATGGTTGGGGGGGTCACCACAACATGAGGAACTGTATTAAAGGGTCACGGCATTAGGAAGGTTAAGAATGACTGTTCTAGACATTCTCCAAGTTATCAAGTTGCTTCTTATATAATGGCACCCAGAACTAAACACAGCAATCCAAATGAATTCTAACAAATGCAGAGTGTAATAAGACTATGATCTCTCTTTTCCTGGAAACCATGTCCCTAAAAACATAACAAAATTACATGAGCTTTTGGAATTGCCACATCCCATTGCTCAATCCTATACTGGCTCCTTGTAATCACTACTTCCTTTTCTAAATGGTCACCAACGATTTCCTTAAGGACAGATTTTAGAATTTTCTCAGAAGTCTGTTCTCTTTTCCAGGCTTAAAGTATCTGTCAAGCTTTCAGTGGTCTTTTTTTTTTTTTAAAGAATGGTAGCATGTATTGCTTCAATATCCATTTAAACTCTGGTTTTTTTTAGATCTTTCTCTGAATGAAGATATCTCCTTCCATTCTGAGATTTGTAGAGTTGTGTTTTAACTGTGCATTGCTGAGAAGAGTCCAGTTTATCGATGTTGGTCATCACACATATGATGTATCTGTGACTGTGTACAAATTTTTCCTGGTTCTGCTCTTCTCACTTAGCATCAATTTGTATAAGCCTCTCCAGGTAATTATGAAGTCCATCTTCTTCCAATTTCTTATAGCACAATAGTATTCTATTACATTTATATGCCATAACTTGTTCAGCCATTCCCCAATTCATGGGCATCCCCTAAATTTCCAGTTTTTTGTCACCACAAAGAGAGCTGCAATGAATATTTTTGTACATATGGGTCCTTTACGTACTTCTGTGATCTCTTTGGGATACAACCCCAAAAGTGGTATTACTGGGTCAAAGGGTATGCATTTATTTATAGCCCTTTGGTCATAGTTCCAGATTGCCCTCCAGAATGATTGTATCAGTTCACAGCTCCACCAACAATGCATTAGGGTTCCAATTTTTCCACATTCTCTCCAGCACTTATCATTTTCCTGTTTTGTCATCTTAGTCAATCTGACTGGTGAGATGTGGTACCTCATAATTGTTTTGATTTGCATTTCTTGAATCAATAGTGATTTAGAGCATTTTTCCATATGCTTAAAGATATCTTTAATTTCTATCTCTGAAAATTGTCAGTTCATGTCCTTTGACCATTTATCAATTGGGGAATGACTTGTATTCTTATAAATTTTACTTAGTTCCCTGTATATTTAGAAATGAGGCCTTTATCAGAGACACTTTGTAAATATTCTTTCCCAATTTCCCACTTCCCTCTTAATCTTGGTTACATTGGCTTTGTTTGTACAGAAACTTTTCAATTTAATGTAATCAAGATTATCCATTTTGCATTTTATAATGCTCTCCAACTCCTCTTTGGTCATAAAGTCTTCCCTACTCCATAAATCTGACAGGTAAACTATTCCTTGCTTCTCCAGATTATTTACAGTTTCAGCCTTTATACCTAGATCATGCACCTATTTAGACTTGACTTTGGTGTATGGCGTTAGATGATGGTCTATGCCCAGTTTCTGCCATACTATATTCCAATTTTCCCAGCAGTTTTTGTCAACTAGTGAATTCTTAACCCAGAAACTGGGGTCTTTGGGCTTATCAAACAGTATATTACTGTAGTCGTCGACTACTGAGTTTGGTACTTTTTGTACCCAATCTATTCCATTGATCTGCTACTCTATCCCTTAGCCAGTACTGGACAGTTTTGAGGACTGTTGCTTTATAATAGAGATTAAAATCTGGTACAGCTAGACCACCTTCCCTAACATTTCTTCTCATTAATTGCCTTGATATTCTGGACTTTTTGTTCTTCCAAATGAATTTTGTCACTATTTTTTCTAGTTCTATAAACTAATTTTTTGGTAGATTTATTGGTATGGCACTAAATATGTAATTTAATTTAGGTAAAATTGTCATTTTTATTATATTATCTCGACCCAGCCATGAGCAATTGATGTTTTTACAATTAGTGAGATGTGATTTTATTTGTGTGAAAAGTGTTTTGTAGTTGTGTTCTTAAAAGTACTGAGTTTGTTTTGGCAGGTAGATTCCCAAATATTTTATAATGCCTACAGTAACTTTAAATGGGGTTTCTCTTACTATCTCTTGCTGTTGGAATTCATTAGAAATATATAGGAATGCTGAGGATTTATGTGGGTTTATTTTAGAAGCTTCCTCAAATTTCTCCATAATTCCATTTCCCTAAAATCCACCTCTGACCAGCTCACCAAGCCAAATCTTTTCAAGTTACTTACACAGTTTTATTCTCCATATTCAGTACAAATTCTTCTCTTTTGCTTTGGTCCTGCACCTCTAACCTTTGCCCAAAGAATCCATAAATAGAATGAGAAGACATATACTTACCATTGGTGCTTGTCATTGTTATAGAGTATTTACAGATTAAATGGAAGACTAGTTTCTTATGGATGGTAAATTCTTCTAAATATCCCTTTATCTAGGCAGCATTATGCCAATTGCATCAAGCCTCAGAATACCAGAGAGCCTCCCAAATGAGATCCACAACTCTCAAAAGCCATAGTCCTAAAAATCCACATAGGAAAAAAAAGGGGGTGGAGGGGTCAATAAAGAATATCCTCCCTACTAATGGTAATTAGATAAATAACTAGAGTTGCTTGATACATATTAACTAACAGTATTATGTAGACATCTTCAACCCAAAATATACCAAGTGAACTCATCATCTTTCCTTGAAAACCCTTTCCTATTTCTAACCTTCTGTCTCTTGAGGCCACCACCATCCTTCTAATCAACCTAGTTTATGACCTAATGCTGAATTCCTACCCATTGTTTAGTGCTCATCCCAAATTCTACCTTTCCAAGGCATCTTTCTCTGATCTCCTGACTGGTAATGTCCTTACTTAGACAAAAAAAAGAAAGAAAGAAAAAATAAAAGAAAAAGAAAAAAAAGGTCAGCACATGGTTCTGTAATATTTTAAATGCACTTACCACATAATATCATAAGCTTTTAAGTAGCTTATCCCATTATATTGCATGTTCCCTGAAGGCAGGAACTGCTACATCCTAGTTATATTTTATAAACCCTTAACAACTAGCTCAGTGCTCTGTGAACAATATACATTTAATAAACATGGCAGAACTTCTCAAGAGGACCCTTGCTTACTTTGATGAATTCTCCAATCAATTTGATGATATTACAGGGTATAGAAGGAGCAGGTGGGGGTTGGACCTGGAGTCAGAAAGCCTTGAGTTCAAATCTGGCCTCAAACACTTACTAGCTATGTTACCCTGGAAAAGTCACTAAACCTTGTTTGCCTCAGTTTCCTCATCTGTAAAATGAGCTAGAGAAGGAACTGGCAAACCAATCCAGTATCTTTGTCAAGAAAATCCTATATGGAATCATGAGTCAGACATGTCTGAAAAATGACTGAAAAAACACAGGGTATAGAAAAAGAGGGCACCTCCCTAGACACACCTTCCTGGGAGGACATGGGAAAGAAACTACTGGTGCCTAATGTCTGGGAGAGTGTCAAAAATTATTAGAGATTGGAAATAACATGGGAAAGACTCTTGTCAGAGGCACCACCTTCCTTTCATGGTCTATAAGAATTTTCTATAAAATAGATCCACTCTTTTTATATCCTCTTGTCTATGTTTTCTCTTACACTTCTACTTGGGGGAGGAGAAAGATTGCTGTTCTCTCTATCCTCTCAACATCAATAGTCAGTGAGAGGAGAAACACAACAGAGTGAAACATGCGCACACCCAGGCAACCCAAAAATGTCTTGGACCTCATGTTCTCAGGTGTCTTTTTTTTTTCTTTTCCCTTTTCTGGGCACAGGTCAGCAACTAACCATCCTAAGAAATAGATGTTGGGGCGGCTAGGTGGTACAGTGAGTAGAACACTGGCCCTGGAGTCAGGAGGACCTGAGTTCAAATTTGGCCTCAGACACTTGACACACTTACTAGCCATGTGACTTTGGGCAAGTCACTTAACCTCAATTGCCTTCCAAAAAGAAAAAAGGGGAAAAAAAAAGAAATAGATGTTTTCAGCCCTGGCAATCACCTTTTCAATAATCCTACACTGGAGCGTTTCTTAGTTCTAGTATTTGATTACCAGTCATCCAGAAGGAGAAGAGTTCTTTAATAGCACACTTTTCAGAGAAGAAAAAGACCATCAACATAAGAATCTTGTAATTGAAGGACAAGAGCTATGCCTGGCTAGCCAGGAAATCTGGCTTTTGCCAATCCTCCATAATTGTTATGAGTTACTCAAACAGTACAGATCTGAAATGAATGTGAAATATTTATTCATCAATATCACAAAGGATCTTTACCTTCTGAGGGGAGTATAATGAGAAAAATAAGCTATCTGTATGTCTTTAATTTCTGAAGATATTCATTGGTTCCTGTGAATATTTTTCACCTTATGCAATTTCTGTGGCAGAGGAAATATAAAACTGTCCTATCTCTGATATCCATATTGTACACTGAGTGCCTTTTTGGAAAGGTACCCTGCTACCCACTTTGAGAAAAACTGTAGCCATGTCATACTTATGGTTTGTTTTAGAGAATTTCCTGGAGAAATCCAGGAGGAAACATTAAATAGGGAAAGAGAACTTAACCCCTTTGGAGTCCATCTCTCATGATCAAACGCAGGTCTGTTTGAGCCTGTAGGGCTCCCAGGGAATAGAAGGAAGTGGTGACCACAAAGTACCTCTATATTTCCTGATGTTTATTGCTGCTGTTGTTAATTCCCAGCGTGCTACTCTGAAGCACAGAGACAAACTACTACTGGTGATAGAACAAATACAATATCATTCACTGAAGCTAAGTGTCAGCCTTGTCTCTGACACTTTCATAACACAGAGTTTGAGTATACTTGAGTGATTTCTCACATCTCTGACTCATAGACCTCACCCAGAAAATTTGTGAAAATCACAACTTAATTAAGTCCTAAATGCTACCACCAACTCCCCTGGCAAGCATACAGTTGGCAAAATTTTTAAAAGGAAAGCTTTATTGGAAGATCAAAGAAAAGGAAATAATCCTTAGAAAATAAACAAAGACCCTCCAATGAGCAACCCCTCTCCCAAAGATCTAGGTTCTTAGTCACTTGGAACCGCATAAAACACCCAGCAAACAATTCTAGGCATTGCTTTTTTTTTTCAGTTCTTCATTGAGTCCAGCAGACATCAGCATCAATGCTTGCTGATATCTGGGATTGCTCTTTAGGATTACTCATCTGTAAATTACACATTGCTCCCAAAGGGGTCATTATATTGGCTCTCTTTACAGGCCATTTATATAAGCAGAGGCTTCAGGTGTTGTACTCTCTATAGGGTACCCTATTTTTGTTGGTCTTAATCTTTTTGTTGTTGTTAGTCTTAATCTTAACCATTAAAGAATAAAGAATTGGGGGGAGGTTGGGGGGAGGTGTTCCTGTCTAAGGAGACAGCTTTCTCTATATCAAAGCTCTGAAGGCTAGAAAATAGGCACTTCTCCCTCCGGCTATTCCCCTTTGCACAACCCAGTGACCTCCATCCACCTAAGGACTTGCCCAGGGAGCAGGGTCCCTAATAGAGCCCCCTTCTTCAAAAGAGTCCCAATCATTTACCTCCAAGTTCAAGCACACTGACTATAAATCTTAATGCCCTTGCTTTCTCATACCTGAGAGGGATTTGTTTTTCATTCCCTACTTGTTCAGTAATGGTCAAAGTGCCCGCCCTCCAAAATATTCCCAATTGTTTCTCTTAAGTACTAAAGAAACTCTTTCAAGCAATTATGTGAGACTAATTCAAATCACCAAGTTCATCAACAATCTTTTCTAGTCACTATAGTGCCCTTCTGAAAAAGTATTCATCTGTGTATTCTTTTGGGGGAATGCCATTTATTTTGGGAAGAAGGGGGGGGACAGTGATAAAAAGATTCCTGCGCTGGGTTTAAAAGGATAACTAGTAGCTTTAATTTTGGTGGCCTAGAGTAGAAGTGTCAAATACTAGTTGTAGCATGAGACCCACTGCACTCCCCTACACTGCCAAAACATTTTAAAATAAAATTGGGAAATATTTAATCAAATAAATAAAATATAATAGAACATAGATTATGCCAAAATATTATTTTCTAGGTCAATATGCAGCCCACAGGGATCTATTTAGTGATTCTAGTTCTTTTTGACTTTGGCACCACTGGCCTAGAGATTACTCTTCTTTCTGGAGAAAAAAGAGGGTAATTGTATGCTATGGTGGGAAGGAACCTAGCTTCAAAAAAAAAGGACCTGAGTTTGAATACTAGCTCTTCTAGGCACTACTTATATGATCTTGGTTAACTCTATTCCCCTCTATGACTTCCTCATTTGTAAAGTGAGGAAGCTGAACGAGATGAACCATAATCAAGTCAACACAAATAAATGCTTACTATGTAGCAGGCACTGTACTAAGCACAAAAGATGCAAATATGAGCAAAAAAAAAAAAAGAGAGAGACAGCCCCCAATATCAAGGAGCTTATATTCCAAGGCAGGAAGATGACTGGTAACAACCTCCGTACTGAAGCTCCAAGAACTACAAAATGCTGTACCAATATGCTTTTTATAAGTATGTCAGGGACAAAGAAAGTAAGAAGGAGAAGCCATGCTTGCTGAAACTACATTGCCCTCAAGAGGTTGGGGGGCATTTAATTTCTTACATGACATCATCTCCCCTCCAAGTCTCTAATGGATGAAAGAACAACTGAAGAGCATTTATTAAGCCTTACTACATTTTTAATAGAATTGTGCTAATTGCTAAGGCACAAACAGAAAAAGAAGATAATACGTGTTCTCAAGGAGCTCACGCTCCTCCTAAAAGAGAGACAATTCTTTTCAATGTCATCTACATATGTCTATATTCAATTCAATAAACATTCATAAATATCCATTATGTGTCAAGCACTCTAAGTGCTGGAGGTATAAAAAGGCAAAAGACTTACTCTGTTTCCAAAGAGTTTACAATCTAACAGAAGAGACAACAGGCAAATAAATATCTGCAAAGCAAGTTATATACAGGATAAATAGGAAATAACAAAGGGAAGTCAGTAGAATTATGAGGGGATGGAAAAAGCTTCCTCTATGAGTTGGGGTTTTAGTTGAGACTTAAAGGAATCATGGAAGCCAGTAGGCAGAGTGAGCAGAGGAGCAAGAGGATTTCCAGCATAGGAAACAGCTAGAGAGAATGCCCAGACCTGAAAGACAAGAATGTGCTACTTGTAGAAAACCTAGGAGGCCAGAGTCACTGGATTTAAGAGTACTTGTTGGGGAGGAAGGTGTAAGACTGGAAAGGTAGGAGTGGGCTACCCCATGAAGGGCTTTGAATGCCAAACAGAGTTTTCCATATTTTCACCTAGAGGCAATAGGAAGCCATTGGAGTTTATGAAGTAATGCAGTAACATGATCAGACTTCAGTTTTAGGAAAAGCTCTTTAGTGGCTGAATGGAGAATGGATTGGAGTGGGGGGACACTTGAGAAAGGTCCACCTACCAGCAGACTATTGCAATAATCCAGGCATAAGGTGATGAAGGCTTACGCTAGAGTTATGGCAGTGTTTGAGAACAGAAGGGGAGGTGTATTCAGGTTGTATTCAAGGTGAAATTGGCAGGTTTTAGCAACAACTTGGATATGTGGGGGCGTGAGAAGAGAGATAGTGAGGAATCCAGGATGACTCCTAAGTTGCAGTCACTACAGTAATAGGGAAGGAAGTGAGGAGGGTTTAGGAGTTTTGAACATATTGAATTTCAGATGTCTACTGGACATCCCAGTTGAAGATGTCTGAAAGGTAGTTGAAGATGCAAGATTGGAGGCCAGTGAGAGAATGGGGTAGGAAAAACAGATCTGAGAATCACCAGCATTAAAATTGTGATTAAATTCATGGGACCTGATGAGATCATTAAGTAAAATAGGATAATGAGATAAGAGAAGAGGACCCAGGACAGAACCCTGAGGGACACCTTCATTTAGAATGCGTGATTTGGAGGGGCATCCAACAAAGGAGATAGGTAGAATGAAAACCAAGGGAGATTGGTGTCCTGAAAACCTAGAGAAGAGAGTATTAAGGAGAAAAGAGTGATCAATGGTATCAATGACTGCAGAGAGGTCAAGAAGAATGAGTGAGGAAAGGCCATTGGATCTGGCAACTGAGAGATGATTAGAAACTTTGGAAAGAAAAGTTTCTGTGGAATGCTAAGGTTGGGAGCTAGATTGTAAGGGAGCAGGAAGACAGTGAGAGGAAAGTGAAAGCTCCTTTTGTAAATGACCTTTTTGAGGAAAGAAGATAAATAGGAAGATAGTAGCAATGAAAGAATCAAGTGAGGATTTTTCAGGATAGTAAATACATGGGCGTATTTGTAGACAGTAGAAATGAGCCAACAGAGAAGAAGAGATTGAAAATGAGTGAGGGGATAATCTGTTGGCGGAGTTGAAATGGAATGGGATCACTTGAATAAGCAGAGGGGTAAGAAGTAAGGCCACTCAATTATATGAAAAAGGGGTAAAAGAGGAGAAAGCAGCATAAAGCACCTTAGGGATTAGAGATGAGTAAGGGGGAAGAAGAGGGAGTTGATGGGAAATGGCTTCAATGTTTTCTGTAAAATATGAGGTAAATTTCTAAACTAAGATGGGGAATGAAAGGGAATTAAAGGTTTGAGGAGGGATGTAAAGATTTGGAAGAGCAGCTGTGAAGAATTGGATAGTGAGAATAGGATAGTGAGTTGATTATATAGGGATAGAAGGATTGCCTAGCAGCAGTGAGGGCCCAGTAGATGCTATGTAACATATATTTGTAGCGGATGCAGTCAGAATGTTTGCATGGTTTCCTCTACCTTAGCTCATCAGCATGTGTGTAGGTGGAAAGGCAATGAATGGTGGGAATGATCCAAGGCTGAGGCTTGGTTGGGCATACTTCATGATAGGGGAATCTGGAGATTCAAGAGAAGACAGTATAGAGCTGAACTGGTTCACCAAGGAGTTAAGATGGGAAGAAGAGAAAGCGGCAAGTATATGGTGGTGGCCAAGGAGAGAATTTAGGGGTCAAGGGACTAGAAGGCATGGTGAGGGTAAAAAGTTGGGTTATTTAAGAGAAGGCAGAGGGAGGGGTAAAAGGTCAATGGCTGGATAAAATTATTTCGGAATTCTTGAACATGGAGGTGGTACATTTGTGGGTGATGGCAAGATTGAGGACATTACCATCTGTGTGTGTATGTATGTGTATGTGTGTGTGTGTGTGTGTGTGTGTGTGTGTGTGTGAGGTAGGGTGAGAGAAGTATAAGCTGAGAACTGAATGGTTAGGGTTTTTAAGAAATATTCATTATGTATGTTGAAGTCTCCTACTATGAAGGCAAGGGTTTGGGAGGGGAAAAAAGAAATGTAAGCCAGGTATAAACTCATTGAGAAAATGAGGAGAGTGACCAGGAAGTATATAGACAACCACTACCAGGATTTTGAATAGAAGTAAATAATATAAACCTCAAAGGAAAAGAGTTTACTGGGCAAAGAACTGAGGGGGAGAACCTGGAAGTAGCAATGGAGAGCAGCGAGTAACCCAACTCACCTGCCTTGACCAGTGAGTTTAGGAGAATAAGTAAAGGTGTGGAACTGAAAAGCATGGCCAGGAAGGCTGCATCATCAAGGGAAAGCCAGATTTCAACAAGAGCTCGTAGATGAAAGGAGTGAGAGAAGGATAGTTTTCAAATGATCACTATTTCTATCTTTATCTATCACCTGCTATATACCAAGTACTATGTTTAAAACTGATTAGTTTAGAAATTCTCATTCAGTCTTAACAGATAATTTCTTTTAAACTGATATGCTTCACCCTCATATTAGGGGACAAAACTCACCAAAGAATATGTAATTAAAAGAAGCAGTCATGTTATTTACTACTATGTCAATAAATAATGGATTTATTGTGTAAAGATCACTAGTTGCAAGGTTATTCTAGATTTTAACTAGCTAAAAGAATAAAATATTAAAAACTAATTCCCCCAACCATGTACATAGCCAATTACATGTCATAATAGAATCCAAAATTCTTGCTCACAGATTTTCATCATAGCAATCTATACCTCAGCACAGACATTCACTCTCTTCTTTGTGCTCCTCATGATTAAGGCATAATTTTACAACTCAGGATCATATTAAGCATTGTTAATTTATAAGCTCTGACATTTTTACCATTTGGGAAACTTTGCAGATAAGGTTATACCTATCTGGGATCCTTAAACACAGAAAAGATACAATAAAATACAGAGTTCAGCAAAGAGAAGAAATTAAAGAGAATTTAGAGCATGTGATATAAACTTCCAAAGAGAGCCCTGTTTTTAATAGATGTTTTTAACATGTCAATCATTTCTCAATAATTCATTCCCTATACACAACAACAGAGTAGCAGAAGTTTCTCCTATTGTGATTGCAACATTTCTCAGCAATAGTCTATCACCTCTCTATTGAAAAGAAGTGCATTATAATATCAGTCATTTGGAACCAATTTTGATCATTGCCTTTGACCTGATTTCTCTTGTACTCTATTGCTGTCTTTAATTACATATATGTGTGTGTATGTCCTAATTTGCTGTATACTAGAATTTGTTTAGACAGTCTCCATTTTCTGGGCACCTATTTCATTTCTAGGTTTTTGCCATTTTTTGCTAGTTTAATTATAAAATAACCTTGCAGCTAATAACCCTTGCTCATTTTGAAATACAGTTACTTTCTGTCTTTGAACTCTCCGATGTTATGTCTAGTTGTGTGATTGCTTAGGTCAAAAGATCTGAAGAGTTAGTGACATTTCTTGCAAAATGTTAGATAGCTTTCCAGAACCATCATCTACTTTCATCTTTTAATGCCTTTGCCATTTTAATTGACTCCATTCATAGAGAGCTTCCTCTTTTCCACTCCTCACTTTTTCATCTTATATCATCATTCAGATGCCTTCTGCCACTATCTTCTCCTTCACCTTCACCCCTACTTCACACTATTCCTTGCCAAGGCAAACTCCTATATATACACTAGAAATCCCATTGGATCTCATCTACAAATATATCTGTGTCTCACCACCCAGCCACAAAAAGTTGCTACTTGATTCTTCCATCCCTGCTATCACCTTGTATATCTTTTCCCTTTTTATTTAAATTCCTTGAAGTCCATGAGGTTGTGTGGTGTCAATACAATATTTACAGCACCCTTGATCACAATAAAGACTGTGACTATAAGGATGGTATGACTTTAAATCACAAAATATACCAAACTCTCCAGATAGAGGATAGAACTGAAGCATTTATTTAGATACCAGAAAACCAAATCCCAAAACCAGTAAGCCGATTCCATCATAGTACCAAAGATATTCAGGAGCCATAATAACGCTGAGAGCCACAGCATCCTTCAGCCCTCCCACAAACCAATACGAAGATCAGTATTTACTCACAAACCTCACTATCTTCTTAATGAGCATGCTCTCCCTCCTGCCATCTGGCTAGCTCTGACTACTAGATTCCTGTGAGCTCTGCTTCCCTTCAGCAAAACTCCTCCCACCACAGGATCCATGTGACTACATTCAGCCCATTAGGGAACAGGGTTTGCTTTCAAAGCAGGGGAGGTCTTCAAATTCCCCCTAGGTCTATTAAGGGGCAGGGATCATCTTCAAATTCCCACTTCAGGACCTCTTATTCTCCTCTCATTCTCTTCTACAATCTTCAGACTGTAATTCCAATGTCATCATTTAACCAAAATGGCCCTCTCCAAAGTTACCTATGGTCTCTTAATGAACAAATCCCATGGTCTTCTCTTAATCCTGATCCTTCTTGACCTTTCTGCAGCCTTTGGCACTCTCGATCACCCTTTTCTCCTTGATACTCACTTCTCTCTTGGTTTTCAGGATGCCATTCTTCTCATTCTGCTCCTACCTATCTGATCGCTCCTCAGTGTCTTTCACTAGACCCTCATCCTGGTCATACCCACCTACAGCGAGCGTCTCTTAAGACTGGGCTCTTTTCTCTTCTCCTTCAGTACTACTTCACTTGGTGATCCCATCATTTGCCATGAATTCAGTCATCAACTTTATGCTGAAGATTCTCAGCCAAAATCTCTCTGCTGAAATCCTGTTTCTGCATCTCCAACTACCTTTCAGACATCTCAAACCAGATATCCTTTAGAGATCTTAAATTCAATCTGTCCAAAACTGAGCTCATGTTTTCTTCTAAAGCTTTCTGATTTCCAAACTTCCTTATTAACTGGAGAGAGCAACACCATCTTCTCAGTCTCTGAGGCTCACAAACTAGAGGTCATCTTCAACTCCTCACTTTCTCTCAGCCACGTATCCAATCTGTGTCCAAGGCCTCTCAATTTCACCTTTGCAACATCTCTCAAATATGGCCTCCTCTTGCATATCATATTGCCATCACTCTGGTACAGGCTCTTGTCTCCTTGTGCCAATACTATTTCAATAATCTTCCATATGGTCTAGCTGCAACAAGTCTCTCCCCACTCTAGTCCATCAACTTCCAAAGTCATTTTCTTAATGCTCCAGTCTGGCCATATCACCTCTATACTCAATAAACTCCAGTGGCTCCCTATCATCTCCACAAGCTAATACAAAATCCTCTGGCAGTCAAAGCTCTTTATAACCCTATCCTCTCCCATCCTACCTTTCCAGTTTTCTTAAACCTTACACCCTAGTCCCCAGTCTCATGTAATCTTTCATGCAGTGATTGGCCACTCGGCTGTTCCCTAAACAAGACATTCCATCACTTGGCTGTCCCTCATACCTGGAATGGTCTCCCTCTTCATCTCCACCTCCTGGCTTCCCTGGTTTCCAAATCCCAGCTAAAATCTCAGCTTCTCTAGCAGGCATTTCTAAGCCCCTTTTGGTTCCCTCTTTTGGTTATTTCCTAATTATCCTGTATATAACTTGTTTGTACATATTTATTTGTATGTTGTTTCCTTCATTAGACTATGAGATCCTCCAGGGCTAGGACTGTCTTTTGTTTTTCTTTTTATCCTTATCCCAGTACTTATCACTGGACCTGAGCCTAATAAATGCTTATTGACTGACCGACCAGCATCCGGCCTTAGTTACAAAAATGATTAAAACCCACATTTAACTCTGGTCTTATTCACATCATTGTCTCCCCACCCAGCTGAAGTGATTGGTGCTGGGTCCCACCCACTCTTCTCCACCAAGAAAGAATTAAGATATTGGTAAAAGAGAAGAGGTCTTTTGTTTAACTCCTAGACTTAGTAAAGAAGTGCAGAAAGAGTGGGATTGAGACTAGGCTCAACATCTAGAGGAATTATATTGTTAAGTATTATAATCTTGACTTTGCTCAAGATTCCGACTTTACCTGAAATTTTCTTCCAAGTCTCTGAGGCTCATAAAAGACAAGTCATCCTCAACTCCTCACTATCTCTCACCCCTCCCTCCATATCTTTGTTACCAAAATCTCTTGATTTCACCTTTGCAACATCTCTCAATACAACACAGCTTGTTCTTCCATCTGGTACTGCCTCTGCTCTTGTGATATGTCAGAGAACATGGGAACTCCTCCAGTTTGGAGATCTCTCTCTCTTTTTCCTTCTGTCTCCCTGTCTATGTATCTTTCTGTCTCTGCAACTCTGTCTCTTTGTCTCTTTCTACCTTTGCTGGTCTGTCTCTAAGATATAAATGGCTTATAAATAGATTAATGTTAAATTAAATAAAACTGTTTAGAGTAGACTTGAATTTAAATCATGGTGTATCATTTTAGTTATGATATTTTTCCTCGACGAGTCTAATGATATTTTCCAGATCACTTGACCATAATATAAGACCAGACACTTTCTCCAATTCTCTTGACTTCAGAGGACCTCTTCAAAATAAGAATTATGTACAGGAGATAAAGTAGGTTCAGCTTTCTTCACAGGTTAAGACACAAAGAACCTTAATGAGGTAACAAAGTCACTAACAGCACAGAAAGCTAATCCCTAATCCTTTTACACAGTT
>CM053594.1:107360832-107382466 GCA_028646575.1 Pseudocheirus occidentalis
GGGAGGCCTCGGGGAGGGGGGAAGGGGGGAGTGTTCCCGGCTTTGTTCATTCACTGCCAAGGTGGGATGAGGAGCGGGGGGGGGGGGGGGGGAAGGGAGGGGGTTTAGGACACTTACCGCCCACACAGACAAGGAAGAGCAGGAGCCGAGCTGACCTCCAACCCGGGGGCTCCTTTGTGCTCCCGCGACGGGCCATGGCCACAGCAGATGGATGGAGGGAACCGGGAGGAGGAGCCGGAGAGAGACGCCGCTGCCGCCGCCGAGCCCCCGACTGCTCCCTCCCTGCACACACCGCGGCGGGGGGGAGGGGAGGGAGTCCGCGCCGCTGCCGGAGCCGCCGCCGCCGCGACTCGCGCGCACCCCCTCCCTCCCTCCCTCCTTCCCTCTCTCTCACTCTCACTCACTCTCTTCCCTCCCGAGCCGCGCTAGGACACCGCACAGAGTAGGCGGCGCGGAGGCACAGGCAGCGAGCGCTCGGGAGGCCGCCGGCGTGAGGGGGGGGCGGAGCGTGCACCGGCCTCGCGCTACTGAAACTGCCCCCCCAGCCGCCGCCGCTCGCCAGACAAAACGGGAGCTCCCACACACTCATCCGTGCGTTCGGCAATCCCTCCACCCCGCCTGGTCCCGCTTTTTCTCCCAGCCTCTAGTTTAGAGGCTGGGAGACCGTTTTGAGTCTCAGGAGGGAAGGGGGAGGGGAAAACGTAGGAGCCAGACCGCGACAATCGATGACCGAGAGCTTAAACGCCCGGGACTGTCTTCTCTCTTCCAGCTGGGGATCCGGGAGCGGAGCCGAGTAGTGGGGGCGAAGCGGGGGGGGGGGGGGGCGGTTGGGGGCGGATTGGAGGTGAGGAAGGCTGTTGTGCACGGTCGTGGGTTGTGGCAGTTCCCCTTTGACCCTCCCTTTTGGGGCGGGGGCTCTAGGGTGAATGGGAGGAACCAAAGTGACCATGGGAGAGAAGAAGGGATCGCTGAGCTCTCCAGAAGGAGAGTTGATGAGACTCAGGGGAGCAGGAGGTAGCACTCACTCTGCGGGACAGGGAGCCCCCATCTGTGTATGATGTTTGCACACAAATTCGGGCAGAAGAGGCTGCGTCACGCGCGCGCGCACACACTCACAGTCACTCTCTTGTACCCTTGAGTCAGGTCAGAAAGTGGAGGCGCTTCCCTGATGACCATCGCAAATGCCGGAGGCCTTTGGACATCCTAGCTTGGGAGTCGAAGGCTGGGCCAGAATTCGGAGGCGAACTGCTCCCGGAATTCTGCCTCGGAGCGGCAAAAAGTGTGTGATGACATCTACAACCCAATGTCATCGAATTTCGCCCACTATTCAAAACTGACTGGCGGAGCTTTTAAGCACCAAAGTTTTAACAAAGTCACCCTGTGTCTGGGCCTCAGTTTCTTCATATGTAAAATGAGAGATTTGTGTTATATGATCGCCAGCGTTCCTTCCAGGTCTAAATTCTTTGCTTCCCAACTCTGAATTTCCAAATCTGACCATCAGCAACTACCAAGGACTGTATAAGAAGCCTTTTTCTTGCCTGCCCCAGCTGTATGATGTGACAACAGATTTCTGTTAACCTACTAATTGCTCGTTTCGGTATTCTTTTCCAGCAACTGATAGTATCAAAAGAATTTAGTATAATGTATAAAGTATGGCAATTGACTTAACTCGTAAATAAATATCAACAGATTTCAAACCGAAGAAAAGTATTTAGCAAGAACTAGCACCATTCTCCTTGCAATGAAATAGCAGTCTGCAATAACAGGGGTTTTTCTTAACCTCCACTAAAGGCAATCTTAAAAGGCTCCTCGCAGCATGGAGATAACCCTGAAATCTTATAAGGCTAAAATAACAGGGTGCTCGCTCTGGCAAATTCTACAAAGCTGGAAGGTCTTGAGTATGAGCTGGTAAAAGACATATGTCCTGTCTGAGGAAGAGCAGCCTAAGCAGGTCTGGAGAGATTTTATCACTGAGTTGACTAGAGTGGTGTTTCTCCCCCAACAGTATCTCTCAAAGACTTGATCTTAGAAGTATTACAGTATGTTTTTAAGTTGCTTTGCAATGTTGATTCCATTCTGGGATTCCTTGATTCCCTCATTGCCTGCCTCAAGAGAGTACTTTACAAAATAAACAAATGTGGTTAACCACTGTGGTAAGGACTGGCCCTAGGCAAAACTATGGGACCAACAAAGTTATCTCTAGGCACCCCTCTCTTAATTTTTCATTATCTTCTCATCCACTCTTGGTGTCCTCCATACACAACACCCCCAAAACACCAACAATACCACACTGGATATTCTCAAGCTACTACTTGACTGCCAAACCTACCCTCCTGGAGGAGAAAGAAGTACTTCTGGGACAGTGTTGGCCCCCTAACACAGACCAGCATCTCCTCACACTGTTTCATTATCCTGAGTTATTACTCCGGCTCATTTCTCCCCACTGCAGTCCATCCTCCACTCACATCTCTCAAAGTTACTTTTTTCTAAAATCTAAGTCTTGCTATGTCTCTTAGTAAACTCCAGAGGCTTCTTATTACCTTCAGGATCAAATTATAAAATCCTCTAACCTGGCCCCTTTCTACATTTACAGTCTTATACTTTGTACCCTTTGCATATAATCTACTGTCCAGTGACACTGACCTTCATATGGTTCCAGGCACTAAATAGTTCATCTCCCAATTGCAGGCAGTTTCACTGGCACTCCTCTATGCCCAGAAAGTTTTCCTTCCTAAAGTTCCACCTACAAGGAGCCTTAACATCCCACTTAATAATAGTGCCTTCTCTCTGATTGTCTCCAATTTGTCCTGCTTCTATCTTGTTGGCCCATAGTCCTTTATACGTTTTCTCCATCTCACCATTAGACTGCAAGTTCTCTAAGGGCAGGAACCATTTTTTTGCTTTTCTTTGTATTCCCAACACTTAGTCCTGTTCCTAGACATAGTAAGTGCTTAATAAATGCTAGTTGCCTGACATGATTTCTTCCCCTCTTCCTCCCTACTCCATTGTCCCTCTGAGATCCCCTCAAATTTATCCTTGTATGTATGTACAAAGTGGCTTACGTTCTGTCTTCAGGGCTGATTTTGCTTTTGTATTTCCAGTATTTGGCATAGTGCAGAATAGGTTTAATAAATATTTGTAGATTTGATCCAGCTCAAGTCTCCTTTCTTTACCGTGTGCAAATTGGACATTCTGTCTAGAATCTACAGTATTCTTCTGGGTTTTCACTTAGGAAATAAGCTAATTCACTCCAAACTTTTAGTAGTTCAACTCAAGTAAGTGTTGCTCTCTCCCAAGTGCGCCGGTGTTTTTAACTGGGAACATTTCGTTTAATCAAAGGAATTAAATTATAACTTTCCAAAGTCAGCAACAAGCTGGTAGGTGAGACACTTTCAGGGTAGGAAGTCCTTTTGGTCTCCTTTCAAATCACACCACCAAGACCGACAATCAACTCTTCTGACCAAGTGTAAGACTGGCACTATCTATATCCATAAGCTCTGCCTATGACAAAAGGTTGCTGTGAGAATGAGATAATACAAAGGCACACAAAAGCTCAATACAGGTATCAATAATTAATAAACATTTAAGAGCTCATTATGTAACAAGCACTAAGTTAAACTGCTAGAGATATAAGTATGAAAAAGAAAGCGTCCCTGCCCTCAAGTTCTTTACATTCTAAGAGAGAAAAACTACAAGAATAAGAGAGCTGAAGGAGGGGAGTGGGAGTGGGGGTAGGGAAGGAGGGGCTCTGGGGGACGGTAACAGGGTTAGTGGGTACGCAGTGCAGGGGCTTGATAGTGAAGCCCTAGAAGTCCAAAATAAGTACAAATGCAAATGAGTGGTATCATCATCTCCATCATCAATCTGAGTTACATTTTTGCAAGACTTTGTTCCAAGAGAGTTTCAGTGCAATCCAATCCGAAAAACACTTATTTTGATCCAGATTCCTAGTAGTACAGCAAAAATGGAGTGATTAGGCAAATTTTTGAGTTCCTGGTTCTCAAGTTGTTTCAGAGAAATTCCCAGCCTCCTTGCCAGTGTTTGCAAAACAAATGGAGAAAAGGGTGATGTGTCAACTATTGAGCAAGAGTGCTTTGCTGCATTTTTCCCCCCTGAATTTTCTTGATGATTGCCTCAGGGTTTCATTTAGGTTTAGTTATGCAGCCACTTGATCTTAAATGGCATTTTAAGTTTTATCTTGGCTCATCATTCTTCCATGCCCCTATTATTGTTCTGCATTATAGTTGAAGTCTGACTCAGGGAGTATAATAATAACTGGCATTTACAAAGAGTTTTAAATACATTATCTCATTTGATCCTCACAACAGCCATGAGAGTTAGGTACTTTAGGAGTTATTATCCTCATAGTACAGAAGAAGAAAGCAAGAATCAGCAGCATTCAAATATAACTTTCTGAATACAAGCCCTAAACTCTAGCCACTATGACCTTGAGTCACCAAAACAAATGCATACATCTCAGTCCCTCTCCTAGTCCAGACCCATATACATTCAATAGATTTTGAGAACTTCAACAGTACTGTGGATACTGTGCCACTCTGAAGAACATGGTTTTATTGAAAATAAAGTTAATGGTGGTAGTTCTTCTACATGGCATATTGCCAGACAAAACAAAATCTTTGAACTTCTCCCAAGGAGGGCTGTATTATAAAACAACTTGACAGGTACATATGAGTAGCTAAAGGGGCGGGAGGGAGAATTAATCCAACAATAGAAGATTTTACTTTAATGAGATTTGTTTACAAGTAAATTGTTATTTTCATCACAGTCAAATAATACAGGGTAGCAAATGAAATCCATCAATCTAAGGTAACATCTCTTGCACTTTGCAAATACATTTGTTATTGTTATCATTTATTATGTTCCTTGCAATGACAGAGTATTCAGCATTTTGCCAAATTGTCAGACGTAATCATGCTCAAAAATATGTGGTCCACCTTCACAAAGACCTAATGCTGCCTTCAAAAATTCACCTGCAAATAGATAAAGAAGAAAAGTCTACTTCCTATTGCCCAAACCTACAGTCATGTAAACACATATACCACTGATAATCATGCTGACCTGCTGTACAACAGCATACAAATGTAGGTCAGTTACACCCACTAACACACAGAAGAAGAAAGGGCTAGAAAATGAACTGCAGTAGTAGGCATTTACCAAAAAGGATACTGGGTATTTATTTAAACCTTTTTTTTTCCTTTTGGAAGTCAGGGTATAGACTTGTTGGGGGAACTCCCAGTTGTGGAAACTCCTTCCACCAATAGAGATTAGAAACTCATCTATACTTTATGATGTGGTAGAATTGCCTGGAGCATGGAGAGACTTAGTGGCCTGGCCACCCAACTAATTTATATCAGAGGAAGGAGGTGAACCCAAATGCTCTTGAATCCTTCAACAGGTTGCTTTTCTTATGTAGCTATTAAGTTCCAAAATGTAAAAGTTTTCTGTCTCAAGTGCATTGATTTTTACAAAATTACAATGTAACAATTTTCTCTAAGTCTGTGATTGTATCATTGTCCCCAGTGACATAGTGGCAATCTTTTAATATTTCTACTCCAGGGCAATTTACCTTATCAAATTCGTGACATGTGTAACTTTTAGGTGTTTCAAGTAATGTCAACACCATAATCATCATGATGATTCTAAATTACAAGCTGATTTCACTCTGCTTAAATTTTTTATTTTCTTGTGTACAAAATAGGTTACTTTGGAAATGAGAGAATCTAAGGCTGTTTAATGACTTTGTCTTCAAAGTCAGAGATCTAGGGGAGATTTTTTTTTCTGTTACAAAGATGACATCAAATTATTTTAAACTAGCTGGTTATCTGGTCATAAGAACACAGGTTATTAGGCCCAAAAATAGATGGCCACAGTTTCACAGGAAAAAAAAATTAGAAATATCGAGGTAGGTTTGCATTTTTAATGCATACCAGATGTGGTGGAAAAGAACAAACATCCTTTGATTCCAATAGTCCAATATTTAAGTTGTACAATAAGAAGGGAAAGTATACTCTACCAGAATTAATTTAAATATAATCATTCCATTTTCAAAATACCTTGGAGGGGAAATACTCCATGTTTCTTGGGGAAAAAAACATGGATGTTATTCCTCAAAAAAAGAAACAAGAAAATGCCTGGTCGCCCATATAACTACTTTTCCATCTTTACAAGAACTTTAGGAGAATAATGTTTAGATGAACCAAGGCTATACTTGCTGATAATATATTGCTAACTAAGTACTAACTACTAAGTAGTTAGTTGGTTTTTGCAAATAATTTTCTAAGGCAGATTATATTACTCTACTCACACAATTGACTAAAAACTACAGCAAATACAAGAGCCCATGGTCCCTGTGGTTTACTGACTTTTTTAAAAATCTTATTCAATGAAACAAAATAAGTCCTTAAAGACTGTCCTCCAAAAAGGTGTATTCTATACATATCTCAAAATTATACAAGATTCCTTGACAGATGAAATAACTAGTTCAATGAATCCCCAATTATAAATATGAACTGAAGGAAATGCATACTCCGCAAAGGGGTTTGTCAACTGTGATGGACAATATTTTGTACATAGTCCAAATGGAAGAAGCATTCCCTATAGATCAGTGGTTCTCAACATGTGGGTTGTGACCCCTTTGGGGGTCGAATGACCTTTTCATAGGGTTCACAGGGGTTGCCTAAGACTATCAGAAAACACATATTTCTGTTGGTCTTAGGAACCAAGACACCGTTCATCTATCTGTCTCCAAGTGGGTCTGCCCACATGCAGATACACCCACATATAAGTATTGTAAGGTTGAAAACCACTGCTATAGATGATGAGGTTCTCCATAAGTTATTATTTATAGATGACAATGCATCAAGCTCTGAAAAAAAAGTTTCAAAGTGAAATTTGTAATCATTCAGAAGAGTTCAGCCTAACTATCCACATAGGAAAAACTCAAGGAAAGAATGCCTATTATTTAGGCTATAATTTGCAGTGGGATGGACAGCCCTAAGAGCTGGTCCATCAGTATCAGACAGACATTGAATATATACAATATGCCAGGCCTTAAATTGGATGAAGAAGAAGAGAGCAGGTTAGCTTGCCTATGGGAGATTGTGGAGTGATATTTATAGTTCCCAAGATTCTCCCTGAAACTAAAGTCCATCTTTTAACATCAATAGTCTTTCAATAATGTTGTAAGGCTACAAAACATGGAATACCACAATCTTCAAAGAAATAGAATTGCAGGTCACTCAAAGAGCAATGAAGGAGCAATAGGCACTTAATCAGTGCTTGTTGTATTATATCGAATCAAACTAAAGAGATTCAGAATGGGCATAAGTAGACGACAGCACACAATCAATGAAGAATTATGCCAGATGATCAGCATGAAGATGGACTATAGTGTCTTTTCCCACTCTAAGTTTCTGATCCTATAGGCCTTGGTATACAACTAGATAAGGAAGCATGTCAGTCACATGTACGCCATTTGCTTCCATGCACGTCAAAAGGAATAGAAGTCCATTTGTACTTAGGCTGGAAGATTTTACAAGAGGATATGAGTAGGAACTGTACAGGACAAAAATGTGTAGATAGCTGCAATCTATACCACTGGAAAGACTACCCAGATCAGTGAGATCACAGATTCACTTAAGTATTGATGTCTACACAGTGAGGCAATTTAACAGTTTAACTAATTAAAAATAAGTTAATCAGTCTCACATATCACATTAACTAAATCTGGCCACTAGCCAGGCAAATTTCACTTTTTTTTCATCATTACTTCATTAATTGAAGTATGGATAGTCCTCCAAAAAAATACTAACTAATAAAAATCCCCACATATAAACAAAACTCCACAAAATAATCTTAGTAGTTCAATTTCACTAAATCATTCATCTGAAATCAGTACTCTGAACTCATGACTCTTTGTTTTGTATTGTCTTACAAACTTCATCCATCCAACAAATTCTTAATAAAGTACCTATATGTAGAGACCACTGTGCAAGGTATCACGGGAGAGATACATTTTAGTTAAAACATGACTCTTGTTCGGGTGGAGCTTAATGTCTAATAGTGGGATAAGATGCAAATAGATAACTATAACATGGAATATTGAATAATAAAGGATTAGAGTTTCTAAAAAAGGTATATGCAAAGTCCAAGAGGGAAGGTCATTGCTTAAGAGGGAATAAGGGAAGGTTTTAGGGGAGATGGTATTTGACGTGGGTTCTAAAAAATGCATAGAAATTCATTAGACAAAAAGGGAGGAAGAATGGCATTTCAGTCAAAGGGAACAACATGAACAAGGCACAGAAAAAGGTGATTGCAGTGTAAGCTCAGGGGACAGGTCATTTTCTCTTTACCCAGGACAGAGGAGTGTAGCAGAAGTCTTAAAAATATTGTAGCTGTTTGTCCTTCATTTTCAACAAGGACCAATGACATCATGGAGTGATGTCTTCTTACCTTGCTCCTTATTTGGAATTAAGTGAAGCAGAGTTGCGCAGTCATCAGCCTCACTCTCTGTTCCAGAGTCATTACAAGCCAGAGACAAAGCAAAGGCAAGGCAACTGGCCATGGCCTGGGATGTGGTGGATGACCATGGCATCTTTGATGTCTGACCAAGCTCAAAGCTCTTCCCAGCACCTGCTTTAGCCACCTTTATGACCTTTGGAACAAATGGTTCTTATCTGTCCATGCCACTGAGAGAAGTCTTCGAATGCTTGGAGTAGATACTTCCCTAACTCACCTAACAGATTTGAGGCCTATCAGTTACTTCAACCTGGTTTAGTCTGTCTGCCTAGAGCCCTAGACAATTTGGCAGGACTGTGGCCCCTGCACTTGCTACAGCTTCTTGGAGCCACAGGTGTGAGTTGGGTGGCAGTCAGACACCAGAGGTGGATAAGCATCTCTAATCAGCAGCCCTCACACCAGAGCTACTAGTCCTCCTTGAATATCCCATGCACACCAATATTGTGGTGCTAGGCAGTAAAAATCCTTTATGCCAGATAAAAAAGTTTTAATAGTAGTAGTAAATAGGAACCACTAATGATTACAATCAGAGGAATAATGTGGACAAATGAATTCATAAGCAAGGTTATTCTGGAAGTTAATCAGAGGAGGAAGAATAGAATGAGGAGACCTTTTAGGAAGCTATCACAATACTATAGGTAGATGGTAATGGATGTCTGAATTATAATGAGAACTATAATTATAATGGCAATGGGAACCAAGATGAGGGGACAGATGCAAGAGGTGTTACAGAGGTAGAATCAATATAATTTGGTAACTGATTGATTGTGAAAGGTGAGGGAGATAGAAAAGTTAAAAATAACTCAAAGGCTCCTGAACCTGGGAAATAAGGATGAATTGTGATGCCACAGATAGGAATAATGAAGTAGAGGGAAGAGTAGATATAGTAGGGAAAGATAATAAGTTAACTTTTGGATATATTAAATTGGAAGTGTCAGTGGGATATCCAGGTGGAGATGTACTATGGGCAACTCAGGATGTGGATCTGGAGTTCACTGAGAGAATTCATGAACAATGAATGGGATTAATCTTCTCAGTGAAGTGGAATATAGTTCATCCACTCTTAATGGGAAGGGCTAAGGGACAATCAGAAGTAAGGAGAGAGAAGAAAAGGTTTATTAACAGGCACTGTGGAGAATGAGATAGGGACTTGATAAGGGTTGAGTAAAAGAATTATTAAGCAGCAGCTGGTACCCCAGCTGAGGTTATGTGCCATAAATTTATACTGTGTGAAATCAGCTTGATTTCTTGATTTTTTCCAGTCATGGTCAGCAGTAGGAAGAGAGAGATCAGATATTGAGGTTTCCCCCTTGCCACACTTGGCTTTATCTTTTACTTAATTATATCTATCTCATTTCCCTTTATAAATTATAAGGTCCTTAAAATCAGAGCTAGAAATATATTTATATTTGTATCCCCCTTAGCACCTAGCACAGTGCCTTATGCATAGTAGGTGTTCAATAAAGATGATTTAAGGCAATTTATAACAAAAAATATTATTTAAATGTATTCAAATACACTAGGGAAAAGGCTAATTTAATTCAATTCAGAAAACATTTCTTGACTGCCAACTATGTGTAAGACCAATGCAGCAAATTATTCCATTGACTTGCATACTCTCATCCTCTATTAAAATTTGCCTCAGTTGAGTTGGGGAAAGGAAATAAAAGGGCAGGGAACCTGTAACCTTGAGGCCTCATGTGGCCTTCTAAGTCCTTGGCTGTAGTCTTCTAACTGAGTCAAAGTTTTACAGAACAAATACTTTCATTAAGGGGATTTGTTCTGTGAAGTTTGGATTCAGTCAAAGGGTGGCCCTTGAGAACCTAAAAGGCCACATGTGGTCTCAAGACTGCAGTTCCCCACCCTTGGCATACATTTCTCCAAGTGACCTTTTTTAAGAACAATAACAACAAAAATAATGATGATAAGAATGACATCTCATATCTATATAATATCTAATGGTTTACAAACTGCTTTCCTCCTCTGGCCTATGTTCCATTCTACTCTAGATTGACCCAAACTATTATTTTCCATGTGGAGTACATTCACTGATAAGATTTCAAGCTGATAAGGTTTGATCCTCCATCCTAGCTCCACCAGGAGACTGTAAAACAAAGATTCATAATATCTGGGAATAGATTTCAGGGGGGGGTCCATGAATTTGGTTGTAAAGAAAAATTACATCTTTATTTTCACTAACCTTAAAAAAAAGAACCTACACATCAGATTTCAAGAAATTATAAAGAAAAACTGACCTGGTATTATATATTCAGAGTGTTAATTTTGTCCTTCATGCTCAAAGAGAACCAAAATGACATCCCTATGTCACAGTTAAAGTACAGTGTGTCTGATTGTGGCTGATCAGACCAATATAAGCTTAGAAGGCTCTACCACAGGTTGGGCACAAATAGTCCATATGAACATTTGGAGTAGAGATGTCTTTAAATTTGCTCCTCTTACATTTCTTTTGAACTACTGCATTTCTGCTTTGTTCATATAGTACAGCTCCTTTTTTTGATGTGGGCATGCCAAGCTGGTGAAAAAATTATTTCTATTATATTAATAACCCATTATTAATTAGGATCCAAAATTTTTATTACCTTATTTGGGGACCAGCTCCTGTAGGTCAGTCTGACAGTCTCTGAAGGGCTTGATTGATAGAGGAGATTGCCCTAATCCTAGGGATACGTGTTCCTTGATCTTGGGCAGAACCCAATCCAACTAGGAGACCTTACTTCTGTTTGAAGTATGAACAGAATCTAATCTAGGTGATTTTTTTGCCCCAAGGGAATAAGCCTATGTCCATGCACTCCTCAATTGGAGTTTAGGTTGACCCAGGTCATGAAGCAGAAAAACCAGATTGGTCTGGGTCGAGGTGGATTTCGGCAAGAGGAGTAGAGGGCTTGGAATATGATATTCTGGAAGATAAAGGAGATAGGTGATTACAACCAAGAATAACCTATCCAGACCACCACCTCATAGATTGTTTACCAATCAGGGTTGATTGTTACCTGTCAGGGGCATCCTCTTTTCTAAAGGTATTTAAAGCATTCACCATGGTTTTGTTTCTATGGTTTTGTCTTTGGTTACAGAGAGAAGACACTGACCACCAATTTATTGATTATTAGTTAGCCTAATTAATAAATTGATTGTTTATTATCCAGAAACTCTGTCTCTTGGGTTTTTTATTCATCATACTGAATAGTCCTGTGCCAGTGTCTCCCATGTCTCACAAATCATTCCAAAGTTCTTGAGAGAGAACTTGAGTGTCTTTGTATTGCTTCTTCTGACCTCCATGTGAGTACTTGCCTTGTGTGAGAGCAATGGTAAGGGAATTTGAAGATCTTCCCTGCCCCTTAAGAGGCCTTACTTGGAGCCTAACAAGAGCAGCTTACTTAGGGGAGTCTTGTTTTGGGAAGGGCCACACCTTTGGTTACTTTGTAATTAGGCAGTGGGTCACGAAGTCTGTGATTTCCCCTGATGCTGAAGAAGTGTATCTACATACTCTGAGATAAAGTTTTGCTTTGGGGCTCACTTATGGGAAGAGTTCTATGATTTGGCCAGATGAGACTCTGGCTGATCCCCCAGCTTTGAAAACCCAGGTGTTGGTGCTTCTGTCTCTGATAACTGTGTATGTATGTAATGGTCAGACACCTAGAAGCCCTGTTTGTTGGCCTGTTGAACTGCATTATTTTCTGTCTGTATTTTTTGTTTGCTTGTAATTTCTGTTAGTATTTTCTTCAGGTGGCTGACTGTTCCCCCTGAACTAAGTGAATGATATATGTGTTTGATTAAAGTAAGCTTTTTAACCTTTTTTTGAGTTGCTTTCCTTTAGAAAAGCAGATCAAAGAACCTGTCCTAGCAGCCATCCTGGGTATGCTAGGGCGCTTGCTGTTACAATGAGTTCTTTGCAAAATGATCTTTTAGGCAAATGTTCATTTGGCATTTGAACAACGTGACCATCCTATGAGAGTTACATTTTCAGCAATAGAGTTTGAATGCTTGACAGTTCAGCATGAGAAAAAAAATCTCAGGGTCTAGTACCTTATCTTCCCAGGAGATCTTCCTAATACAATTCAAATGGAAGCAGTTCACTTTCCTGCTGGTATACTGCTCAGGTTTCATAGCATTCCTAGGGTAAAACTGAAACTGAAGGACTCCAATGATTACCTCCTGAAAGAGATCCCACAATGAAAACTCCTCAAGAACATTATAGGCAAATTCTAGAGCTCCCAGGTCAAGGAAAAAATATCACAAGCAGCCAGAAAAAAACAACTCATATAATGTGGTGCCACAGTCAGGATCACCAAGATTTAGCAGTTTCTATGTTAAAGGAATGGAGGGCTTAGAATATGATATTCTGGAAGGTAAAGAATATAGGATTATTAAGAAGAAGAATCTACTTAGCACAACTTAGTATAATCTTTGGGTGGTGGTTGGGATGAGGTGGTGAAGGGGAGGAAGTAAGGGAAGTTAATGGATATCTAATAAAATGGAGGACTTTCAAACATTCCTGATTTAAAGACCAGAGCTGAATGGAAAATCTGACATTCAAATAAATGAATTAAGAGGAACATCAAAAGATAAACATGAAAGAGAAATGAGAAGAGACACAATTAAGTTAAGCTGTTCACATTTGTACATAGGAAGATAATACATGAAACTCCTAAGAACATTATCATTATTATGGCAGTTAGAAAGCATCTACATAGAAACAAGGTTGAGTTTGATTATGTTGGAATGATCTAAAAAAAATTGAGAGGATAAAAAAGAGATCTACTGGGAGAAGAGGGTAGGGAGAAACAGAATGGGGAAAATTATCTCACATAAAAAATGTGCACGAGGAAATGGGCTGTGCATGTGGTGGGCAATGCTTAAACCTCACTCTCCTTGGATTTGTTTCAAAGAGGGAGATATATAGATACACATACATATATATATATATGTAAATACACACAGTTCTACATACACACACATATACACACATATGTAAATCATGTAGATACACAGAGCCGGGTATAGAAATCTATCTTACCCAACAGGGGGATGGGAGAAAAGAAAAGGGTGTGTGTGATAAAAGGAAAGTCAGATCAAGGGAGCCAGCAGTCAGAAGCAAAACAGACTTTTAAGAAGGGATAGGCTTGAAAAAGAGAGAGAAGGATAAATGGAAGAAAATAGAATGAAAGGAAACACATAGTAATTGTAACTATGAATGTTAATGGGCTGAACTCACTGATAAAACAGAAGCAGATAGCAGAATGGGATTAGAAAGACTAGAAAGACAACTAGAAAGTTAAAGGACTAAAGTGGAATTATTATGCTTTAGCTGCAGTAAAAACAAATGTCAGGAATAAGAATCATGATTTCAGACAAAGCAAAAGCAAAAATAGAACTAATTAAAAGAGACAATTGGGGAAACTACATTTTACTAAAAGGTACCATAGACAATAAAGTAACATCAAAACATTTTATAGTAAGTTTCTCTGATAAAGACCTCATTTTTCAAATATATAGAGAACTGAGTCAAATGTATTTCCCCAACTGATAAATGGCCAAAGGATATGAAGTTTTTAGAAGAAGAAATCAAAGCTATGTATAGTCATATGAAAGAATGATCTTAATCATTATTGATTAGAGAAATACAAATTAAAACGACTCGAGGTATCACCTCACACATATCAGAAATAAGAAATGTTGGACAGGGTGTAGCAAAAGAGGTTCACTAATGAAGTATTGGCAGAGTTGTGATGTGGTACAACCATCCTGGGAAACTATGGTCAAATAACTGTAAAACTGTGTATACTCTAGGTCTATAACCCAAAGGGAACAGAGAAAAGGGGGAAAGACCTATATGTGCAAAAATATTTATGGTAGCTCTTTATATAGAAGCAAAGAATTAGAAATTGAGGAGATGACCATCAGTTGGGAAATATCTGAACAAGGTGTGGTGTATGGTTGTGATGAAATACTATTGTACTATAGAAAATGACTAGGGGAATGGTTTCTGAAAAACCTAGGAAGATCTAAACTGCGAACTGGTACAAAATGAAATAGACAGACCCAGGAGATCATTGTACACAGTAATAGCAATATTGTAACGATAAGTAACTGTGAAAGACTTAGCTACTCTGATCAATACAATGACAAAAAACAATTCCCAAGGACAAATGATGAAAAATGCTATTCCCCTCCAGGATGAGAACTGATGAATTCTCAATAAAAACTGAAATACAATTTTCTCACTTTATTTTTCTTGCTTTTTTGTGACATGGCTAATATGGGAATGTTTATATTATTTCACATATATAATTGCTATCATACTCCTGCCTTCTCATTGGGTGGGGGAGGGGTGGGTTGCGGGGAGAGATTTTGGAACTCAAAATAAAAAAAAGAAGGTTAATAATAAACTGGGAAATTAAAATAAAACCTAATCTTTGGTTTCCCTTGGAATCCTAGGTACTTTATTTTATGCATTTAAAAAGTATTATTCCAAGAAGGGGGCCCATAGATTTTACTAGACTACTAAAGGAGTCCATGACACAATAAAGGTTAAGAACCCTCGTTCCAAGATCAGTCTAGATGTGTAACAGGTCAGTAGGTCAGATAAGAAATGTGCATTTAAAAATTATTTTATTTATATATTTTGTTTTTACATCATCTTAATTTTCAAATTTATCATTTTTCTCCTCTCCAGAAAGTCATCCCTTATAACAAATAATCAATAAGAAAGAGAACTGAATCTGACATCATATAAAACAGAAGATGCATTTTAAAAATTAGCATTTAATCAGTATGAGTCAGTAAGCAAAAGAATAGGGAAATCAGTCTCCAATATACATTCAGAGATTGGGTTCTCAACCCAACAGTGCAAGATACAAGCTACTCTGAGACTCTTGCTTTGGTGTAAGAAAGCACATGGCAAATATCCCTTGCATGGTGGCAAAGAAGGATGGGAAAGAAGATTCACATATGAAGTATTTGTATCTGCTCATTGTGAATGGGAGGCTGCTATGGAGTCAGAGGACCATATTAGCTAAATAGCTCAGTTAATAGAGTGGTAGGCTGAGAGACAGGAAGACTTTAATTCAAATTCTGCTTTAGGAACTTAGTAGTGTGACTATGGGCAAATCACATCATCTTTCTCATCCCCCAGTTTCTTCATCTGTCAAAAGGAGATGCTAATAATAGCATCAACTTCCCAGGGTTATTGCTAAGATTAATGAGATGTCATAGGTGAAGAGTTTTGTAAACCTTAAAGTTCTATTAATTGTTTATTATGTGCCAGACATATAGTAATTCATGAAAATAGAAGCTCCTAAATATTTAAGTCAGGCCCATCACTGAGGCATAATTCCTTACGAGAAGTATATTCCTTTCTTTAAACATGCCCCCATTTTACTCATAATAAGCGTGGAATACAAATAGTACAAGTATTATTCATCTCATTTGATAAATGCAACATGTAGTACATGGAAACAATGTGATGTAGTAAATAAATCACTGAACTTGGGAATCAGGAAGACCTGAGTTCGAATCCCACTTCGGATGTGCTACTAAAAAAAAGCACTTGATTATTATAAACCTCAGTTTCCTCAGCTGTACAATGAGGTTAATAATATCAACTCCCTGAAAAGGTTATTGTGAGAATAAAAGAAAGATGTTTTACAAACTTTCAAGACCCACAGAAATGTCACATATTATTATTATTATTATCATTATTACAGCTGAAAAACTGAAGATCAGAGAGATTAATGGTCTCACCTTCAGTCAGTGTACAGTTTCTGGACTACTTGTAGTTCAAATACTTAAGTGGGTCTTCAGTCCCATTGGTTTCTGCCAATAGTACATACAACTTATTTATATTTGCCCATCTTCTGTAGCTCTCATCCATATCTTATGGACCCCCCCAGGGGTCCGCTCAAAATGCTGGGGGCTTTCCTCAGATTCTTCCAGAATTGAGAGAGGGTACCAGTGGTATACTCAGGCTGTCCACTTGTTTTCCCTCACACATATTATGTGATCAGTCCATCTGCTCTTTTTGTTATATAATTCTTTGATAACCTCTTCTACTCCTGTTCTTTCTGTAGAATTCTTTGTTGGTTATATGTTGCAGCCTGCTCACAACCACCACGTGCCTTTCTTTTGCTCCAGTCTTTGATATATCACTTGCTCAATTTTTACTTGTTTTGTGTTGAAAATTTATTTTATACCATTTTGTTATAAACATCCAGTATTTTAGTTACATCATGGGTTAAACAGGATCTTGCAGGGCTGTCTGCGAACTTAAGTACCATTTGCAACATTATTTTTTATGGGAAAATCTATTCCAAATTCCACACAACTGACCTGTAAATGAACTTTTGAAATGCCCCACTTTTAAGCAGAGAAATTACATGACCATTCATAAACTGGGAACTGTCTGTATTATGTTTTCTGAAATAAATAGGATCTTTGTTCTCTGGTCTGGCAAAAGGTTGAGAACAGGAACTTTTGAGACCATTAACATCAGGGAAAGATGAGAGACAGTATTTTACTCCCAGTTTTCAGGGAGAGCCCAACTCTGTGTTAGTAAGCTTTCCCTTAGTACAAGTCTATCTACAAGGTGTTGCAGTCAATTTCCAGAATAAAATGACAAACACAGGGTCAGAAAGAGAAAGTTGGAAGTCAGATTTCAATGATAGGATTTTATGATTTTATTTAAAGTATTTAAATTCTTAGGTTATCAGATACATATAAATTTAAATATAAACACAAAAATGCTTTCAAAAGAAAAAGAAAAATTATTTTGGGGTTATAATTGGAAATTATGAATCATTTGTCCTCTAATATGGATGATCTAGAGGTTATTATGCAACAAATGTATGTGCTATAACAATTTTGAAATATGAATTACTATACTATCAGTATACTTTAATTATTAATTAATAATTATCCATCTATCTCATTACTAATAATTCAAAATTTTAGTTACTAAAACTACGCTAGATTCTGTAGAAAACCTGCAATTTGTTTTGCCTTCCACCTAATAGACAAAATGTCGTTGCAGAAATTTATCAGCATTTGAAATGAATCAGAGTAGAATTGCAGACTGTGAAAAATACTTTCTATGTCAGCAGGTTACATTTTACTGTGTTTTTTCTTAATTAACACACCATTCTCTAGGCTCACTTTTAGCTTAGAAAAAGTGATTTTTCTTAGTCAGATCCAGGTTAAGACAAAATTGTATAAATATTGCCTTCAATACTCCATAGCATCTCTTTTCTCTACTCCTCCCCCACAATTAGTAAACATCTCCCCACATCCTCCACCTATTCAAGTAGCACTCTATTAACTTTCTTCCCCTCCCTCGTAATGAAATCTGTGGTCAGATAAGAATCAGATAAATTTATTCACATTAAGATGTAAATGAAAAAAAAAAGCCTAAAGTGGTATTTCTCTTAGGGAAAAAAAAAACTCAAGTCAAAAGAATGGATCTCTAATACTAGGATTTCTGACATGAGGGAACCAAGAAGTAGGAATGAGGGAAAGGGAAGAAAACTTTCCCACTGTCTCTGAAATCACACCAGGAAGTTGGCAGTCTATTCTGTCTATACATAAGATCATCTCTGCCTTAGGTTATAGATTTAAGAGAAAATATAATGACAAAATATACCAAAAGTGGTATATTTATAAGTTACAAACATTTGTTATATCTTAAATGTCTCTTTTGAAGGGATGTTTCTGACCAGCAGTGCTTCAATGTACTTAGATAGGAATGTAAAACTAAGGACCAAAGATTTTATATCTCGTTTATTGTCACTCTGTCCTTAATACTCTTGTCATTATTGGCACCATATGAAGGTGGTTGAGAATCGTCAAGTTTAACTTTGCCCTACAAATCAGAGACCACTGAGGTGTTCAGATATGTGGAAATGATAACCAACTGGGTGGGACCCATATTCTGATTTTTCATGGTATCCTACCCTTAGGTGTTAATGATCTTTAAGAGTTTATAGTACTGTTTGTCAGGTATGTTAAAAGAAGAATTCTTGTTCGAGTATATGTTGGACTTTTAGGGTCCTTTCATCTCTGAGTTTAAGTAATCCTATTATACGAATCGGTGGGTGCCATACCTTTAGTCTCTCCTGAGATATGGTCAACTTGTCCCCACAGCACTTAGCACCATTAACAAAGGATCTTAGTTGCTCTAGTGACCGAAAAACAGTGGAACCTTGAGAGTAAGTGTGAATATGCTGTATCAGACACATTTCTAATGATATATCAGCACCAGAGGTGCTGACAGGTTGCAGACAATTCACCAGACCCAGTCTAAGCAATTTTTTTTCTTCTTTCTCATTTCATTTTTCATAACAACACAATTTGACTGCAACTCAAGTCAAGTTCACTTCTGGTCCCATCCTAATCTTGTATCCTGGTTCTTGTAATTGGGATAGTGACATATTCCTTGTGACCAAGGTCCCACCCAGTAAGTGTACTTGCCTCCTTGCCTTGTTTTCTAGTGCCTGAGTCCTCATCTAAATTTCCTCTCTCCAAGTCCTCTCAGGTGCTAAAATACTGTCTGTATACTTTAGTCCCTTTGGCTGATTCCCTGCTGTCTGATGCCCATGACACTGGTGATCTAACCTATTTGCTTAGATTTCTGCTATTTTTTACACTCAGACTCCCTGACAAAGTGCTCCTTGTGCCTACTGAGACATCCACTAACAGTCTTCATAGACCTCTAGGATGTTTATCCACTTTCCATCTGGACCTCCATTTATTTTCTACTGCCAGACTCTCTGATGCCATCTGTCTGAACATCCTCCAAACAGCTACTGAGACTTTTCTTTATTGCCTATCCTGCCCCATGGGGTCTGAATAATCTTTACATAGATTCTGACCATCCCTGGATACCTCATTTCCAACGATCACTATGTTAGAATGATAGAACTACAGATTAATAGACTTGGAAAGAACCTTAAATGTCCTCTCATCTAGCTTCATTACTGTACAAATGAGGAAACTGAGACCTAGAGAAGTGAAATAAATTTGTTCTGGGTCATACTCTGTCGTTACTGAATTTGTCTATAGGGCTAGCAGTCAAACCAAAGATTTCCTAATTAAAGCATCAGAGGATCATAGATTTAGAACTGGGGAGGAATTATAGAAGCCATCTAGTCCAATAGCCTTACTTTCTAGATGAAGAAAGTGTACATCAGAGAGGTCAAGTGACTTACCCATGGTCAGATTGGTAATAAGTGGCAGATCTGGGGTTCATATCCAGACTCTTGGTTCCAAACCCAGTGCTCTTTACATTGTACTACATCCCATGGCCTTTCCCGTCTTTGACTCTTCCTCTCCCTAATTCCCCACATTTGTCTTTTCAGTTGCCAGGTTATACTGGTTTGATAACCATAGTATCTTGTTTTTCATTGCTACTGCTACCAGGACAGTGACTCAGCTTCATCCTTGAAAACGTCTGTGACAGCGATCTAACCAGTTTTTTTTTCTAACTAGTATTCATCTAACTAGTATTTCTCTCATCTAATCCATGAAACATATGACTCCTAGTGGCATGAAGGAAAAGGATACGAAGAGTAACTGGACAAACAATAAGTGACGTTTTTGTAGTGTTTAAAAGTTTGCAAATGATTTTACCTATGTTATCTCATTTGAGATGCCAGACAAAGCTATGAGTTGATATTATCCCCCTTTTACACATGAAGAAACTGAGTCTCAGAGAGGTTAAGTGGCTTGCTGATGATCACATTGGGAAATTATTGGAACCTAAGTATTCCTGACTCTAAGTCCAACATTGTATATACTACATATGCCCCGTGTTCCCGCTCTAGTATATACAAAAGGGGTGCACAACTTTCTGGATAATGAGGGCATTGAGCCACCCATTGGTGGCTCCCTATAACTTTCAGGATCAAATACAAATTGCTATTTGACATTTAAATCCCTTTGTAACCTAGATACAATCTACCTTTGCAGCCTTATTATATTATTCAGTTTTATGTACTATATGATTTAGCTAAACTTTAGCCAAACCACATACTATAAACTATTTCCCTTCTCTGAGCCTTTGAACAAGCTGTGCTTCTTCCTCACCTCTACCCTTTAGGATATCCAGTCTCATTCAAAGTTTAGTTCAAGTGGCACCTCCACATGTATGTATATGTGTGGGATAAATAAAATGTGAAATCAATAAATAAGTAAAGAAAATGAAAAGCATATATATATATATAAGACACAGAGGTGATTTTGATGATTCTCTAATTATTACTGTCTATTAAGGCATAAAACAAGATTATGTATACTCATCCAAAGTGTCTGCTCCTTTCATGAAAGATGTCCAGTGCAGAGTCCAAATGGAAGACAGATTCTCTATCCCAGAAAGGTTTGTTTGTAGAGGCCTTACCTCTCTCTACATCAAGCACTGGAATACTGTATAGCCTCCTAAATTAGACCCATAATTACTCAGTAGTGTTCAATTTGACTATCACTATGGAAAAATAGAATTGGACAAAGAAGTTCCATAGTCCATATCATGATGCATGTATATTTAAATGGACAACATATAAAGTTAGTATGTAAGTACATTTTTGGACAGACAATGCTGGTGAACAATAATCTAGGCCCAAAATTGAATAGGAGGATTATAATGGACTGGATCACATTTCAGAAATTGCCTAGCAACTTTAATGATTCACAGGAAACGTGTGAAGGTTGGAGTCAACTCAAGCCCCTCCTGTAGCCTGTCTACAGTTCCCTGTCAGAAGGAGTTTTAGAAGGGTGAATGAGAATATACTTAGACAGAATGATTCCTCTGAGGTGACCTACCTCACCTACTCTTCCCTTTCTATTATCCCTCATGTCTAAACACTCTCTAAGTCTTGCAGATTTGACCTCTACGTGTCTTTTCTATATCCCTTCTTTCCACTCACACTGCTGCCACCTTGGTCCAGGGCTTCATCAATTCTACTCTACAAGATGGTGGGTGATAGCTTCATCATTGGTCTCTCTGCCTACAACCTCTTCCTTTCCAATCTAACCTCCTGTAATGTTAATGAAATCAGAAGATCTTCCATGCCCCTTTCTATTGGCACCTACT
>CM053594.1:107382966-107427575 GCA_028646575.1 Pseudocheirus occidentalis
TGGGACTCAGTGTTATGGTTTCTGAATAAAGACCTTGGTGCTGCCTTCCATGTGGAGAGTTTGCTACATTTTGTGATCCAAAACTATACCAGCATATTCATAACCATCATGGGTGTTGTGAATATCTCATTATTGATGCAACTCCAAAGAGTTGCCAAAAACAATTACTAAAGGTCAGTCTGATCATATCAATCCTCTTCTCAAAAGCTTACTGAGACTCCCCAGTGCTTCCAGGATGAACATATTCAAACTTCTTACCTTAACGTTTGCACAATCTGGCTCCCACCCTAAGCTTTCAGTATTATTGCACATTATTGACCTTCCTGAGGTCTTGACACAACCAAAATGGATTACTAGTAGCTTCATGAACTCAGTACTCTCTTCTTTCTCCATGCATTCACATATAGCATCCTTCTTAGATGCAAGGTATTTCCTTCCCATTTCTGCCCTTCAGAGTCCAAAACGTGAAGTATATCCATGGACATATGCAGTAGAACAAATACACAGATATTTGTGGCATGCCCTAAAACACCAAAACACCTCAATCCTGCATTGTTTTGTTTGGAGGGATTATATCTGGCTCCCTTACTCTGTAACTGCTGTATAATGGACACATCTGAGCTCTAGTAGAAAGGTTTGGAGTGTCCTTGATTTTATGTGCTACATATATGTAACCTTAGAAAGGCTGCTTCTCCTGGTAGAGCTATTGCCAACAACTGATTTGCATCCTTGATTGTATTCATATAACTAATTCCTGGCATTTGCTTCTATATTCAGACCTTCAGCCTTGCCTGATCCTGACATAGGTTACCATTTGTCCACTGACACACTGGGGACAAGGACTGGTACTAGAATATATATGAGCATACTCATACTCCCACACACCAGAACAGAAATGGATGCTTTATTTTGATTTTTAAAAAAAGGGTGGAGCTTTGAGGAAGCGGAATGTTTTAGGTGAGGTTTTTGCTGACACTTAGTAGTGGGACTTAGGATTTCAATTCAGGCTTCTCTGACTTGAAAGCCTCATTTTAACTCTTGGTTTCCTGATGTAGACTAAGATTTTTGGATTTGGAATTCCTGAGAAACTCAGGTTCCTGAACTAGCTTTTGATTTACATTATGATTTTGGATTACATTCCTCTTTCCTCAAGAAGGGTTTTGCACACAGGCCAGGAGAATGTTCTAACACCTGAACATATTTTGCCACCTGTGGGGTACAGGATATCTGACATCTTGGGATTTTTTAGTTTTGCTTTTCCCTACCTCCCCCTATGCCTCATATGTGACATTAGAAAATATTCAAAGAGGAAATATTGTTGAGGCTCTGATTTAATTTACCATTTAGTGACTGATTAAGAAATAATTGCCCAAATACCTAATTTGGCGCCATTTTGCCTTGTGAATGTTCAATAACTATCATTAATGATGACTTAGGCTGATTATAGCAATACTGATAGATTTGCAGAATCAAAGACTAGCCATAGCATCTCAGATTTTTTTATATCTCCCCGCTAACACTTGGCTGGAAAAGGTATTGCAAGGAAGAGTGCCAGTGATTCAGGAGATGACAAGATTCCTTATGACTCAGATTAGGACTAAACTAGCAAAGCTTTGGCATAGTGAATTGGTGCACTATGAAATGAAAAGTGTCTTCCTAATGAAATTGTAAAAATAAATTTTAAATATTGGACTTATCACTTAAAGATATTAAAAATACTGAGTGCAGATTTTCTAATGACTGGTTGATTGATTATTGGCATAACAATTTAAATTTAAGAGTTAAATTTAAGTTCACAGTTAGTTGTCAACCAAAGGTTTTACTTTCTACTCTCTTGAAAATGCATACTCCATGAAATTGCATAGAAGATCAAGAGAAGACCTATGAATGACTCCTAGATATTAGCAGGGTAGTTAACAGGGGAGGGAGAGAAAAGGAAGGGAAAAGGAAGAGAAGCTAATGAAAAAGAGAGAAAGATAGAATAGTCAGAGATGTAGGAGGCAATGGAAATGCTATGTTATAGAAGCTAAGTGATGAGAAAGGGCAAGCAGCCTAAAGGCAGTTTGTTGTTTAGTCATTCCAGTCATGTCTGATTTTTGTGACCCTGTTTGGGTTCTTTTGGGCAAAGATACTGGAGTAGTTCATCATTTCCTTCTCCAATTTGTTTTACACAAGAGGAACTGAAAGAAACAAGGTTAAATGACATACCCAGGGTCACTCAGCTAGTAAGTATCTAAAGCTAGATTTAAACTCAGGGAGACAAGTCTTCCTGACTTCAGACTGGGCACTTTATCCCCTGTGCCACCCAGTTTATAGTGTGTCAACTAAGAAAAGATTGAAGTGGATAAAGACTGAGAAAAGGCCATTGGATTTGGTGATAAAGAGGTCTTTAGAGATGAGGAGGAGGAGGAAGAAGAGGAGTAGGAGGAGAAGAAGAAAGAGGAGAAGGAAGAGCAAGAGGAGGAGAAGATCTTGGTAAAGTAGAAGACAATCATATGCTGAGGGATATGTGTGCCTAAGGAGAAAAAAATAATTTGGAATTGCAACTGGGGATTCAATAGTCAATATAAGATGAGCTGGGTTAGAAATCATGAAACTTAGCCAAGCAATTCTGGCCTTACCACTGACTAGTTATAAGACTTCAGGCAAAGCAACAATAGCTATCAATAAACACTTATTACATCTCTACTGTGTGCCAGGTGCTTGAGTAGTTGAAAAATTTATATGCCATAGTTACTGTGTTCAAGAAACTTACAGCCTTCTGGAACAAGTTGCTCCAGTTTCTTCATCTGTAAAATGAGTAGGTCAGATTAGATTGTTCTCTGAAGTACCTTTCATCTCTAATATCTATGGGTTGTTTTTCTTTCTGTTTTTGTTTTTTGAGGCAGTGAGGGTAAGTACCATAAATTTGTAGTGAATGCAAACAATACAGATATATGACTTTCTGTAGCAGTGCCTAGTGCCCTAGCAGAGAAGAAGGGAGGTTGGGTGAGACAGGGTTTGTATTGCCCCATATAATCCAGTTCCTGGGAAGGACTGATATTCTGAATTAGTTAGAAAATGTGGTTGGGTGAGGTCCATTGTGTATGTCAGACCCTTCTCTGTCTCTGAAGAGAGAAAGAAGAGAAATTGTAAAATTCCAGGGAATGCCTGGAGTTAGACAAACCTGGTGGTTATCTGGAAGAGATCTGAAGCCAAACTAGTGTTATGGTAATAGAGTTAAAACCAGATGTTGAAAGTCTGACTAAACATAATTTCTCAGTGACACTATTATTACTAGAAAATTTTCAGTATGACCTCAGTGCCTACTTAGGCTTGATTAGAACTCATAAGGAAGAGGAAATGAGAGAAAAGTTAATGCTCATGCAAAGCTAGAAGATTTCTGCCAGTTTTGCCACATAAGGCTTACAAATGTTGAAGGCCCTCTTCTCTCCCTTCTCTTGGACTCCGGCAGCACTGTAAGGACTGATTTTTTTTCCCTATGTCAGGAACATTTTAGCTAGGAGAATTCTGAGGACGACTGGAATTTTTGACAACATGGAGGAAGAGACAATGCTAGTCCTGATGTCTTCTTTGCTGAGTAGCTCTGACTAAGAGAATCATGGGAACTTTGCCAATTTGTTCCAGTTCCTGTACTGTAATGAATAACTAAGATATTTTCCCCTCCCACTGTGGTAGGAGATAGAAAGATTGTGAAGAAACTAACTTCCTTATTTCCTCTTCTGTCACTTGGGAGAAATAGGAGAGTGAACAAGAAGACTGAACCCTATCCTAGGCAAGTGGAGCTAATTACAATGTATGGTTAGCATGAAAATAATGGGAGTGAGGAGTTTATGAGAAGACAGCTGAACTATTCTTTCCCTTCTCCTTCCTATGATAACCTTGACCTGGGGGGGGGAGGAGCCAGGAAAAATTGTGTCCAACATGTTCTATTCTGCCTGTGCTGCTGTAGAGTAATACTACCACGCCTTTCCTATTTGAACTTGGTACCCTCAAAGATAGAAATTTTGTTGATTATGATTTGAGCAATAATTTTTTTAACAGTTAGATCTCTAAGGAGAAAGATTTCCTTGGTGTTAGTGCTTGGCCAAAAATTACCTAGAACCTGGGAAGATAGCGCCTAGGAGACTAGCCCCCAAGAACTTGTCATGCTTCCTGTTACTCAGAGCCACAAAACAGGCAAAAAGAACATTGGAGAAAGATAAGGTCCAGGTTTCAGGCTACATATTCTGTTCCAAGAGATTTCAACTAGACAAGGTATATGGTTTTAAGTCAGACAGTATGTTATTCCATCCTCTTCTCTCAGCTTGTCCAAACCCTATCGGCTGAATAACTTCATGACTTTATGATCTTCAGTTTTCATAGAAGCTACAGGTCAGTAAACAGATATGGTGTTAGTAGGGCAGTAAATTGAAAGGTTATGGTAGAGAGTAACTAAAATCATAGGCAAGTTCTTTGACGAAATAGCTGACCACACTGTCAAGATTGGTTAGGGAAGCAAGTGAAATTATAACAAGGTTGATAGTCTAGGAGAACAGGGAAAGGAGAGGCAGTCATCAGTTAATCAATAAACATCTATTAAGTGTCTACTATGTACCAGGCACTCTGCAAGGTGCTGGGAATACAAAAAGAGGCAAAACCAAACCAACAACCTAGTCCTTGTCCTCAAGGAGCTTATGATCTAGTGGGAGAAACAACAAGCATACAAAGTAAGCTATAAACAGGATAAATACGTAATAATTTATAGAAAGAAGGAACTAGAATTGGGGAAGTTTTTCTTTAAAAGATGAGATCTTATCTGGCACTTAAAGGAAACCAAGGAGGTCAATAGTAGAATCAGAGGAGGGAGAGTGTTTCAGGCAGGGAATTCCTGGAGTCAAAAAATGGAGTGCCTAGCAAAGAGTTAAAATGTCATTAAGAGGTCATTAAGAGGGCTAAGAGCTGGTTCTGTAGGAATGAGAGTTTAGAAACAAGAGATGATTACTAGATAGAGGAATTTTAGGTTTCAACATCTCAGAAGTGGTGTAATTTCAAGTGATGATTATTGGATCCTCCAATGGATGGTTGAAATAGAGTCAAGAGATGTGAAATAAGTTAGATGGCTGTAACGGGAATGGGAATTTGAAGATCTTCCTTGCCCCTAAATAGACCTGGGGGGAAATCTGAAGACCTTCCCTGCTTTGAAAGTAACTTCTGCCCCCTATTAGGCTGAATGTAATCACATGGAGTCTGTGGTGGGAGGAGTTTGCTGAAGAGAAGCAGAGTCACAGGAAGCTGGGAGCTTGAGCCAGAGAGATGTGGAAGAGAGAGGAGGTTTAGGCAAGGAGAGAGAGAAAGGTTTGTGAGCAAATATTGATCTTGTATAGGTTTGTAGGAAGGCTGAAGGATGCTATGGCTCTCAGTGTTTATTATGGCTTTTTAATATCTTTGGTACTATGATGGAATTGGCTTACTGGTTTTGGGATTAGGTTTTCTGGTGTCTAAATATATGCTTCAGTTCTGTCGTCTATATGGAGAGTTTGGTATATTTTGCAGCCAAAGGTCATGCAATATTTGTAGTCATAGTATTATTGTGATTGTGGGTACTGTAAATATTGCATTGGCACTAATAGTAGCCAAGAAAATTTAAGGCCAGGATATTAGCAGGATAATTAAAATTAGTTCTGAAGTTATTGAAGATAATGGCAGGGAATGGTTTGGAAAGGAAGATTGTAGAACATGTGCTAGTCATCAAGGTGGGAGGTGGAAGGTAGGAAAGTATCTTTAAGGTTGATAGATCAAAGAGACAAGGATAGAGGATAGTAGAAAACTGACTCCTTCCTCTGGCTTGAATCAGTATGAG
Source organism: Pseudocheirus occidentalis (assembly GCA_028646575.1). Classification (NCBI taxonomy): domain Eukaryota; kingdom Metazoa; phylum Chordata; class Mammalia; order Diprotodontia; family Pseudocheiridae; genus Pseudocheirus; species Pseudocheirus occidentalis. The sequence continues at coordinate 107,388,809 of CM053594.1, forward strand.
TGGGAGAGAGTGATCACTCATAGAAACAATTGTCTGGAATTGGTTGTCGTCTTTCATTCTCAAAGAGGACCAAAATGACATCACTATGGTGGAGTCAAGGTACAGTGTGTCCAACTGTGGCTGATCAGACCAATATAAGCTTGTGAGACTCTGTCACAGATTGGACACAAATAGTCCACACAGACATTTGGAATGGAGATGTCTCTGACTTTTCACATCTAATATTTCACTTGAACCAATGCAATTCTGCTTTGCTCAAAGAGCACAGTACCTTCTTTGATGTGGGCCTGCCATTGTGGGAGGTCCTATGCCAGTGTCTACCATGTCATGCAGTCCATTCCAAAGTTATTCAGGGAGACCTTGAGAGGGTCATTGTATCACTTCTGACCTCTATGCAAGCACTTGCCTAGTGTCAGTTCTCTTTAAAATAGTCTTTTAGTCACATGTACATTTGGTGTTCAAATTCCATGGCCAACACATGAGAGCTGTATTCTTTGCAGTAGAGTTTGAATGTTTGACAGTTTTATCCAAGAAAGGTGATGTTCAGAATCTTTCTAAGATAATTCAAATGGAAGCGATTCAGTTTCCTGGCATAGTGCTGGTATACTGTCCAGGTTTCACAGGCATACAACAATGAGGTCAGCACAATGGCTCTGTAGACCTTCAGTCTGATAGCCAATCCAGTACCTCTTCTCTCCCACACTTTCCTTCAGAGCCTCTCAAAATCTGAACTAGCTCTGACAATATATACATCAACCTCATCATGTACGTATACATTTCTGAAAAGTGTACTGCCAAGGTAAGTAAACTTATCCATAGCATTTAAAATTACTCCATTTGCTGTAATCAGTGGTTCCATGTATGGATGATGTGGTGTTAGCTAGTGGAGAACCTGTGTTTTCTTAATTATTAGACCAAAATTAGCACAGGTAGCAGAGAATTGACTCATATTTTGTTGCATCTCATCTTCAAAGGCTACACTGAGTGCACAATAATCTGAGAATAAAAAATCATGTACCAACTCTTTTTCCACTTTAGTCTTGGCTTATATGTAGCTTTTTCAAATTAAATAATTTACAATCAATGTGGTAGCCACAAGGAGAGATGAAGGTGACAAAATTGCCGAAAACATCATGTTAAAAAGCATGGGAGCAAGCACACAACTTGGCTTCCCTCCATTGGTGACTGGGAAAATGAGAGAGTATTGTCCATTATCCAAAACCCAGGCAAGCATGTTGTCATGAAACTGATGTATAATACTGAGGAACTTCTCTGAGCAACCAAATTTTGACATAACTTTTTCACAAGCCCTCATGACTGACAGTATCAAAGGCCCTAGTCATATCAATAAACATTGTATACATGCCTCTGTTCTGTTTCTGGCATTTCTCCTGGAGTTGTTGGGTGGTAAACACCATATCAACTAGTTCCTTTGCCCTTTCTGAAGCCACATTGGCTCTCATGTAAATGACCATCTACTAGGTGAAGGACCAGCCAATTAATGAGAAATCTGACAAGAATCTTGCTAACAATGTCTAAAAGAGAGACCCACACCTACTCTGTGATTGTCACAGGACAATCTATTTCCTTTACTTTTATAGAGATGCACAATGGAGATATCCTTTAACTCCTAGGGGATAACCTTCTCTGGCCATATAACTTAAAAGATTTCAGTCAGCAGTATGTATGAACAGTTCCCATGCCTTGTAAATCTCAGATGGAATAGTATCAGAACCAAGTACTTTGCCATTTGAGAGAAGTCTACTGGCATTCAAAATCTCTTCTTCAGTTGGAAATTCAGCTAGAGAGAGAGACTGATTTTAACCTGAGGTATAGTCAGTGGCTTTAGCATTGATTGATGGCAGTTGGCTGAGAATACTATGGAAGTGTTCAGTCTATCTCTTCAGGATCATGTCCTTATCCCTAATCATTGTGGCTGCATCAGCACTGAATAGTTGAGATGAGCCATAGGTTTTTAACACATAAATCACATTCAGGGCATTATAAAGGAACTTAGGATTGTTACTATTTGTGTAAAACTGAATTTCATTTGTCTTTTTACTGAGCCAAGAATCTTGCATTTCTCTAAGCTTTGCTTGTTTGTTTTTTGATAGAGTTAACTGCTACCTTCTTAGAAACAGACTAACTATCCAGCTTTTCCTAACTTATCCTGAATTTCCTCATAATTTTCATCAAATCAATCTTGATGTTTGCAAGTATTCTGGTCCAGATGAGTAAATGCAGTGCTGTACAACATGTCTCTGAAAACTGCTCATTTCTTTTCTGTTCCACTGTTGCCAACTGTGTGTTGGCTTGGGTTTCCCTTCAAGTTAGCAACAAAATGTTCCTGCTTGGAAAAGTGCTCTAATTTGTTGACTATAAGTCTTTTGGTAGACATCTCTCCTTGTGGTTGCCACTTTTGTTGAATGCTAATATTTGGCTTGGGGAGGATAAGTCTATAATCAGTCCAGCACTTTGTATCACACATTACCTTTGTTACTCTTGCATCCTTTCTGTTTCTTATCCTTACAATGGCATAATCTATTAAATGACAATGTTTGCTGAAAGGATACATCCATGAAGTTTTGTTGTATTTAGGTAAACAGAAGACAGTGTTGGTGATGAGAAGGTCATGAGAGGCACAAGTCTTCAGAAGTATGTTACTATTGCTTTTACTGTTTCTGATTCCACTCTTCCCAAGAACTCCTTGCCATGTCTGGTAGTCTGTGCCTATTCTTGCATTAAAGTCACCCAGAATTATAAGCTTGTCCTCTTTCAGCACATCAATGATGAGAGTCTGCAGGTCTTCATAATATTCCTCTTTGACCTCATCAAGATTTGTCATGGTGAGAGCAGGAAAACTATTGATGGTAGCATAGTGTTTTCCTGCAAGTGGCAATCACATTTTCATGAGTCTGTTATTTACTCCTTTTGGTAGGCACAGAAGTTTGTTAGCTATGTTAGTTTTGATTACAAAATGCATGCCAGCTTCATGGCCCCTTCACTGCAACCACTCCAGAAAAAAAAAATGTGTATTCAGCTTTAACTTTGGTAAGCTACCCTTCATTTGCCAGCTTTGTTTCGGGGCTGCTATTTGGATGTGATAACTGCTGAGTTCTCTCACAACAAGAGCTGTTCATCTTTCAGGTCTTCTGGATTTTATGTTGTCCGTAAATATGGACATGTTCCATATAACAATGGTGAGTAGAATCATCTTTGCAGAAGTTTTCATACATTTTTTGTATGTTTCGATGGTAAAGTTGACTCCCTACTTGCCATAGTAAGAAGATCATATTTGGGTGAAGCAGACATTTTTTAGGGAATCTTTTCTAACCCCTTCCTTATAACAGGAGAAGAACAGTGCAGTCCTTAAAAAGGCTGCTCAAACATCCTGGGAGCTGCTATATTCCACCACTGCTTTCAGTGAGAAGATGACCCTATGTCTTGGGTCACCTATGTGCAGGGTTGTGACTATAGTTCCCATTATATCCACACCTGCTGCTTCATCACTTGCCTGTTGCTACATGACTCTGAGATAGGTAAAAATGGTAAAATGCTATGGGTGAAAAATATAAAATAAAATAAATGCTATGGGTAATGTCTTTTGCTTCACACATAAATTGGACTTAAATGAGGCAGAGTTGCACAAAGTCATCAGCTTCACTCTGCTTTACAGAGTTGTCACCATCCAGTGGCAAGACAAAATCAAGAGGACTGGTGATGGCTCAGGATACAGTAGATGATCTTGGCATCTTTGATGTCTGACCAAACTCTAACCTCTTCACAACATCTGCTTCAGTCACCTTCATGGCCATTGGAATAAATTGTTCTTATTCTTCCATCCTACTGGAGGAAGTTTTCACATGCTTGAGGTAGACATCCTCAAAACTTACTGAAGAGTTTGAGGCCTGTTGGTTACCCTCAACCTGGTTTAGCTGTCTGCTTAAATACTTTACCAGGGTGTGGTTGCTGCCCATGCTACAGTTTCTTGGAGCCACAGGTGATAGCTGGGTGAATCAGGTAGACACCAAAGGTGGAAAGTAGTCCTAAAAAGAACTCAGCAGCCCTTGCACCAGAGGTGCTAATCTTCCCAAAATACAATTTACACCCTATATGAAGACCTTGAAAGGCAAAACTAAGTTTTTGTTAAAGAAGGAAGGTAGAAAAAATGCACACAAAAAGAATTAAAGATGAAGTTAAATTATTGATAATGAAGCAGAAGTTCTAATGGATAGAATGGAATGATCTAGGATTATTTGGAGTCTCATAAATAGCAGTTCTGAGCTGGATTAGGATAAAAGCGTAGGAGTGGGGTAAGATGTGGAAAGGAGTTTTTACTTGGGATTATAATTTATTAGTGATTGGAACTTTGGTAAGGAAGCTATATGGACCATAAGAAGTTATAGGTAGGGTTGATTAGATGGAATTAGGTAAAGGATGATAAAATGATTGGTGTTAAAATACCTCTATAGAAAGCATTCCTAAGTATATCTGAAGTTATCTGAACCAAGCCCAATAACTTTCATCGTGAAGGTCAATCAAGGTTGGTGAATATCTTCTATAAATTGGATTCTATGGGTGTGTGTATGTGTGTGAATCTTCTCTGGTCAGCTCAATAGTTGAAAAAGAGTTAATAAAAAGGAAAGATAAGAAAAAGAAATTAAAGTCATTAAAGAACAGTTTTACATTGTAATGACTATGGTGGCATTTGAGCTATCTAGGACAAAATAAAATGACTAAATTTATTGACATACAATAAACCTTAAAACTTTCTACATCTTTAATAAATATTTATATTCATTATTTCCCCCCTTAGCTTCAATCAAGTATTTTTATATGATTTGGCACTGAGTTCACAAGACTTTTACACATATTCTATAATTTTTTAATATGAAACCACATATTTTTCTAAGTCTAGCCTATTTTTTTAGCTCATAGGTTTTCCAATGGAGTTTAAATCAGGCAACTTTCCAGATACTGAAACATGTTTATCTCCAGCTCTTTGATAATTTTCTTAGCCTTTGGTGATAAATGGAAAGGTGCAAGGCTGTGTTGCAATATTCTATCTTCATTTGGAAATTTCTATTATTTTAAAACAATTCTACTTCCTAACATATCAATATATATATTTATCAGAATTCATCATTGCCTCAGTGGGGACAAGACTTCCAGGCTCACTAGAAGTAAAAAAAAAATCTCTGAACAGTTTTTGAGGTGAGTGAAATTACATTAGTCTGATGAAGATATTCAGATCTGTCTGGACTTCTGATGACACTTTTGGTATAGCCTTGAATAAAAAAAATACTAAGTTTTATCGGTATTCTTTAGTAGTCTAGCATTTGCATTGTTTTGTCAATGAAATGGTTTTTTCTTTGTGGCCTTGTTTAGCAGCTGCCTTTTTTTTAAAATTAGTCTCACTGTTCTTTCAACTTCAAGAAGCCTATGATGTATTTATTGTAGAGGAATCAGCAGCAATTTCTCCAGCTACCAAGTCCTTCTGAAGGTCTTTGCTTGTCTTCTGAGAATTAATCCAGTTATTCTGAAGCAGTAGTTTATCAACTCTTGGGGTAATTTTTCATTTTTGACCACACTTCCCTGTGGTATAAATGATCCTATTTCATTATGGGCTCGAATGATCCTTGAAATGCTTGACTTCCCTACACTGACAGTTATTGTAATAGCTCTAACCACCTCTGAAATGTGTTCTTTAAGAGGTATTTTTTTTTGCATGTTTCCTTGGAGTAATATCCATTCTTAAAAAGCATAAAATTAAAAATATAGCAAAAAGAACAATGAAACACACACATATCACAAAATTCAGCACTCAATTGAAATAAAATGAACTAAAAGTGGAATAACTAGCTCAATGTAGTTTCACCAAAGTCAAATAATGAGTCCACAGAAGGCCACAAATATGACCATTGCTGCAATGAAATTATTCCTTGACACAAGTGACTTGCACATTGCCTTAAGTTCACTGAAAGTATCTAATCAAAACATTTTATTACTTCCAGCACCTTGCATAATCCTCTATGTACAGCAAGCTTAACAAATGTTTGTTGTATGAATGAATGAAATCAAACAACCATAACGGAAATCTGAGAAATGGCTATAAAAGATAAATCCAGTTAAACAATCCAACCAGAAATGTGATAACTTTTTTCACAAAAAAGACATAGGAATTTCTAATTTTCCCACTTCTTACAAAAATTAGTGATGTCAACATTGTCATACTCTAAGTGACATAGTAGATAAAAGCACTTTGGTACTCAGTCAGGAATATCACAGTTTAAATCTAGACTCAGACACTTTCTAGCTATGTGATCTCTGGCAAGTAACTGAACTTGTTTGCCTTAATTTTCACAATTATAAAATGGAGATAATTGTAGCACCTACCTTCTTGGGTTGTTGTGAAGCTCAAATGAAATAATATTTGTAAAGTGTGTAGCACAGTGCCTGGTACATAGTAGGAACTTAGAAAGTCCTTCTTACCTTCTTCCTTCTTTCCTGGATCTGTAAGGACACCTTCCAATAAAAATATTTTAAAATATTTGTGTCATAAGGAAGACATTTGAAATCTATGCTGTTCTCTTTCTCTTTTATAAATGTAAAATGTCAAATATTAGAGACAGACATACTGCATAAAGAGCTAGTTTTAGAGTTGGAAAATGTGGATTCAAAGTCCAACTTCTGACACATAGTGGCTATGTGATCCTGAACAAGTCACTTAATGTCTCAGTGCTGTAGGCGATTCTCTAAAAAACTGTAAATTGCAGAGAAGGTGCCCACCAGTGAGAGTAAAGAGTTCTTCCTCATGCAGGAATTTCCTACATCAGTAAAATCTCTGGTTCAGTCCATATTTATTATACCAAGGAAACAGATTATCCATATTAGTCATTCAAACAGTAATGGTTTGATCAGCTGAACACAATTAGTTCATGTATCAAATTTCAAGACTATGGGTGAAGCCTGATCTTAATCACCACATTCTTTCCATCTGCTTTCTTATTGATAGTGAGCTTAGCAATTTGTTTACTAGAAAACAATGATTCAAGTACACAGAATAAATGTGCAGAGGAATCATGACGGTAATTTAATTGAAAGGGGAGTTCAAGGCCTGAATTATCCAGGTAATTATGTGGTTCTTTATGTGTGTAGGTAGTCTAGAATGGCAACCATTCTATACCTACTCACCACCCTCTAACAGCATAATTTTCCCTCTTGAAGAAAAGAACATATTCTAATTTCAAGCATCCCAGGAGTGTTACCAGCAGTGAAGGAAAGGAGCCTCACAAATGGGCAAAATATGGATGAAATTCCAACGTGAAGGTATCTGTCCTTATTTTAAATACTATTGAATCAGTGTAGCTGTTGTAGAGTACATTTTAAAACTATAAGTCTCCTGTTACTTAATGTAGTTTCTGCTCTTGGAAACTGAAAACATAGCCATAATAATGTTCTTTACCAGGTTCCCCTTCAGTATGTGTGCGTGCATGTGTGTGTGTGTGTGTGTGTGTGTGTGTGTGTGTGTGTGTGTGTGTGCATGAACAACCTTTTTCTTTTTTATTGGGGGAGGTGTTTTATGCTGCTTGTCTTGGGGCATTTATTATCACAGAAAATTATTTTTGCCTGTAAACACAGATCTCATTTTGTTTCATGCACTAAGAAAATGTATTTTTGTGATTTGAAGGAGGCAGGGGGCCTAATTATAAGCTACAAGTCAATTAAACAAATCATGCCTATGCCATATGGCTGTGGCAGGTACTGGAATATAGACATATTGGAGACATTTGCAGCAACCAAAATAATTAGTGGTAGACAAAATTTCTTAAGGAATTTTTCAGAACTCTTTGAATTTGGAATAGACCAAATACTGTTAAAATAACAACAAAAATCAGGGAAACATTTTATTATTCTTGGAGAAATTACTTAAAGGCAGGAAACTATAGGTAGTAATGAACAGAACTGAAGGAGATATGAATAGCTGGGTTCCCTAGGGAGTAGAACTGCCACTGGTTGAATTGAACAGTTTTCTAAATAATCAGAAAAAGGGAGTATACAATGAAATTTTGAGATTTGAAGAGGAGGCTGAATTAATTCATTAATTAAATGGGTCCATGAATTTTTAAAAATATTATGATAACTATTTAAATATAATCAGTTTCTTTTGTCATCCTATACATTTTATTTTACACACGTGAAAACATTTTTCTGAAGTATCTACAGGTTTCACTGGACTACTAAAGGGATTCAGGATCCCCCCAAAAGGTGAAAAATTCCTGCATTCAATAGTAAAACGTTGAACCAACTCTAATAAGCCCCAGGATGACATTTAGGTATGAAAGTAGCAATAGAAATGACAGATTATTTTTTATTCGCCCACACTGAAATATATATACAGAAAAAAACATATCAACTATGTTTTTAAAAAATCATTGGCTTGCAGTTGTGACCTATTGAAAGGTGTTTTCAGAACAGCCAAACATTGTTTGCTGCTCTGCTCTCAAAAGCTTTCAAAAAGGTCAACAAAATTTTAACATCAGCACAAAGTGAACTGGATACAAAATGGAGAGATACTCTTCCCTTCTTATAAAGACTGATATGATAGAAAACTCTAGTCAATACACCTCAAAGTTTAACTAAATTGATTCAAGAAATGGAAAGGCTGCTCAATGAATAGACTTTAGAAAGAGAATTCATTAGCCTGGAATGACAAAGTCACAGGATGGGAAGTCCATAAAATCACAAAGGTAAGTTTAAAATCAATATTGACTGAGAATGAGGTGACGTTCTTTAAAACTTTAAGTAATTTTGGAGAATATCTGTTTTAAGTAATAGATGGTACTTTAAATAAAGGTAAGTTACTTTTTAAAATGTCAATAGTAATGTTTTGCACAAATGTGAGAACAGAGGCCAATTGAATCAATCCTACACCACTTAAAGTGACTAACAGTGATCTATCTCTGCTACCTTTATCAGGTGTGAACAACTCTGTGGCAAGTGTAATTACTGACCTCATGTTAACAAAGAAGAAATTAAGGCCAAGAGAGGTTAAGGGCTTGTTACGGGAAGGATGTCAAATGCTATTAGAATCTGGTCTTCCTAACTTCAGGTACAATGCTCTATCAACAATATACCAGACTGTTTCTCTTAACAAGGACAAAGGAACAGGTACGTTGAAAGTTGAAAGAGTCAGGAGATTGATTCTAAGAAATCAAAGCCTGAAGGATCCAGCAGGTCTAAAAGGTCAAAGCAGGGAGGTTTCAGAGTCCAAGGTAGTTGAAAGCAACAGCATTGGCAAGAAAATCTCTTCTTGAGGGCTCTTTTCATATTTCCTGCTGTGTGTGTACGGGTGGCCTTGAGCCAACAGATCTATAATTTAGACCAGGGGAAGAGTAGAAACATTAGGGTTCCTTCACTCTACTCCTAATTAGGACAGTCTCAGAGGTCCTAGGATTACTAAGAATTTCTTATAACATTAAAGTTTCAGAACTGAATAGCAGAAATCTAAGTACCAGGTCCCACACTCTGAACCTCAGGAACCAAACTTTTCCATGAACTCTGGAAGTCTCTTATCCGGGAAGTCTCTTATCCAACAAATATGATTGAGTATCTCATTATTGTTACTTAAAAACAAATTGAGAGTCTAACTCAACTAGATAACTATGTACACATGTATACACCCATATATGTATACAATGTCTACAGTCAAGAACACTCACTTGTTGGTCAACTCTTAGCCTACTACTTTTGTATTGTTTTCATATTTAAACTCATCATCGGAAATTCTAGAGCAATCAAGGAATATATAGTTATCACTTTCATACCACAGGGGTTAGGCACACAGCACTCCCTCAATCTGGAAAATCTGTGAAAATTTTTTTTGGCCAGCCCTTTTGTACCAAAGAAGTCTGCATTTTTCTTTTTCTTTTACTGAGTGTTTATAGTACCTTATTGCAAAATTTGGGTTAAGTATTTGGTCACAGGTTCTGTGTTGTCTGTTAGCCTTTGTGTGACACTTGTGGCTTCTGCATAACTTCCCCCAAATTCCCATTTAATTTCTTGTACCAGCCCTTGACATATCACAACTACGAGGGGGAAAGTTGTGATGTGGAAAGGATAACTATATTTGAATTTTTCTAATTTGTCACTTAAATATCAACACTTTCCTCAATTAATCAATTACTAAAAACCCCTACCCTACTTCATCAAACTTTATTTAAGGAGCTAGAGAAACTACCTTTCTCTTTATACATCAAAACTCTATAAATCCTAGAATTATATAAAATTACCAAATATACAATTTATTAACATTGAAACCAATAAAAATACATGCTTTTTAAAATACTTTAGCTGTGAGAAAGATCATAAATATTTTATGATATCAGAACTATAGATGACTTTTCTTCACTTCTGAAAACACAGTTCCACCACTTAGTTCATTTATGCTACTGAGCAATGCCATCTTCTTTTCAAGATAAAGATCTAAATACTTCTATCTTCTTTATCTCCATATTCTCCAACTTTTCTCGTCATAAGAAAAAAAACTAAAACTAAACCCAGAAAATAGTACCTTAAGTTTCTTTTAAGTCAATAGCCTTTCTAGAGTCTTATTCCTCATAAAATTTTCTTTATATTGTTTCCTAATAAAATAATAGTTATGATAGTTGTCTTGAGGTGAAAAAAACCATTTTTTCCTCGTCTAATATCTCTCTGACTTCATGGTTTTTCTTAAGATATCTTCAATAATTCTCTTTTCTCAGTTTCTCAGCAAACAAAGAACTACCAGTCTAAATGACCAAATCCTAAACATTTGTCTCTTAAAGATACAATTTATAGTCAACTATAACCTTTTATATATTAGGCTTTAAATAAGAGTTACACATGTGTTAGCTATCATTCTCACAGTAATATTCTAAAGAAGGAAACAGTTGGTTAAGTGGAAGGAGTACTAGATTTGGGTCTGCGTTCAACTCCCAGCAACTTTCAACCTTGGGCAAATTTCTTAGCCTCTCATTTAAAAATGAGGTGGTTAGACTCAGTGACATATATAGCCCCTTCTGGCTCTAAACCTATGATCCTAGGATCCTACTATCAGAATTTAATACCTTTTAGTGGAGAAGAAGTAATCCTGGATTCTAGACAGTAAGTCTAGAAGAATAGCAGTGCAAGCTCTGACTGGTGCCAGAAAGAAAGGTTTTAAAGGTAGACCTAGTAATGGACTGACGACATGTTTGCTGTCTGAAAACTGGCCTCAGTAAATTTAGAGAGGTTCATCATCAGGTTGGCCTCATATTCACTAATTTTTTGGACATAACTCTTGAAGACTGTCGACTAAATAACAGAGGGGTAGCAAACTGTGTTGGTAGTAGAAGCACCCATGCTGATGAAATTACAGCACCTTAAAGAACTACAGTAAGCATGCAATATATCTTTTTTCCTTAATGCTTCATTTGGATACACTGAATTATTATTATTGTTTTCAGATTTTTATTCTTCTTCTGAAACTTAATCAGATATTGTTGCCTGCTTATTAGTTATGTTTACATTTTTAAAAATTGGGAAGATGCAGTCTTCCTGGCACATATCTTTACAAATTAAGGGTTATTAAATCAACAAGAGCTGAAAAGCCCTGATTGCCAGCTTAATTACTAGCTTTAATTTTCACATTTGTGTGAGTGTTGGTAGAGCAAGGCAAACTGTAAATGTTGTGTGATTACAGAAGTTCTTCCAATCTAAGGACCAAAATCTCAGAGACTGAAATTCTGCTCCCTATTCTTTGAATTTGATTGAAAAAAAAACCCACTCAAAATTTATTAAGCATCTATTATGTAAAAGACAAATGTTAGAGATACAGAGATGAGTTTCTTCCCTCAGGAGTTTGTATTGTGCTACATTAATATTTTTTTGTCTTAAAACAAGACTTTTCTATGGCCTCCAGGATCAAATGAAAAATTCTCTATTTAGCATTCAAAGCTCTTCATTACCTAGCTCCTTCCTACCTTTCAAGCTTTCTTATACCTCACTCCCAGCATGTACTCTTCAATCCAGTGACATCAGTCTCCTGGCTATTTCCCATAAATAACACACTCCATTTCCTAGTTCTGGAGATTTTTTACCGACTCTCCCCCATCCCTGAAATGCCCTTCTTTTTCTGCGCTAAATGCTTTCCTTTCTGTCATCCTTTAAGTCCCAACTAAAATTCTACCATCTATGGGAAGCCTTCTGTAACCCCACTTAATTCTAATATTTTCCCTTCATTAATTATTTCCTATTTATCTTGTATATAACTTACTTTGTATATGTTTATTTGCATATAGTCTCTCCCATTAGACTGCAAACTACTCAAGGGCAGGGATTGTGTTTTGCCTCTTTCTGCATCCTTATTTCTTAGCACAGTACCTAGTATATAGTCATTTTAGTCAGGTCCAACTCTTCATAACCCCATTTAGGGTTTTCTAGGCAAAGATATTAGAATAGTTTTGACATTTCCTTCTCCAGCTCATTTTGCAGATGAGGAAACTGAGGGAAACAGGGTTAAGTGACTTGCCCAGGGTCATATAGCAAGTAAATGTCTGAGGCCAGATTCCAGCTCATGACAATGAGTCTTCCTGACTCAGAGTCTGGCACTCTATCCACTGTGTCTTCCAGCTGCTGCCTAGGACATAGTATTTGCTTAATAAATGTTTACTGATTGAAAACACTCAAATGAAAGTATGCTTTTTAAAAGGATTTTCATATTCACTCATCTTTAGAGAATTAATAATCCCAACCACTTCATAGACACAATGAGAGCAATTCTTGCCTTTACATACAGTTTCCCAGGAGACGAAATCATGGTACCCTCTTTTGCCATTGCTGCAGCCAGTTCCAATTTGACAATGGTGTAATTGCCTTTACCTTTAGCTAAGCCTGTTTTTACCATTTGAAGTGATCCTGACCCAGTGCTTTTTAATATTCTTGTTGATGACATGAATAAGAATATGCTCATCAAATTAGTCCATGCCAGCAGATTGTGTATGTTGACCAGAACTCCCAGGAGATATACATTCACTGAAGATGTTTACCACTGTGATCGAGAATGTCTTATAGAAATCTAAATTTGAAATTCTTATGTAAAAATATGTGATTCCTATCAATGGAGAAGTGGTCTAGATGTTAGTCTTCTTAGAAGACCTTGTGCTGACTTCACCGAATCCCAAAATATTGCATTAATGATATCTAGATGTCACTAAAAAATCAGCCTTGATATCTACATTGAAAAAACAAAGTAAATGAAGAACACATTGTTCAGATCGTAACATACGGTTGGGCAAGTAGTCCATTCATTTAGTTATGAGTATTTCTAACTTGCGGATGAACAATGATTTGAACCTAGAATTGAACTGAAAAAAGATATAGGGCTAGATCACATTAGGGAAATTGTGCAGTTCTTTCAATGATCTGAAGGTACTTTCTGAAACTGCAATAAAAGCCTAGTTTTGTGACAATGATATTTTCCCTGTAAAACTACACAGCTGTGTGAATCATAGAAAACAGTTTTAGAAGAATCAAAGCCTCATGTGACCTACAGGATGGTAGAGAGACTCATGCTGGGTTAGAATGTTGTGAAAAATACCATGAGTCACTATGAACCAAAAGGAAATGGCCTGATCAGATGGTAAGGATAAGGGGGATGACAGATGAATGGAGTCCAGGGCTGCATTTCTCCTCCTCTTCCCCCCACCTGCCCTGCAAAATACTAAATAACAAAGAGGAAAATATCCAATGAATTTGGTAAATCTTCTATGTAGTATTTAGGGAAAGAAATGGACCAAAATAAGAGAAGCTAAGTAGCCGTGTAAGGGATTCAGTCTTCACTGGTGAAAAAGGTGCTCACATCAATGAGATCACATGTATACTTAAGTTTTGAGATAAGAACTGCGCCTTGAAAACCAATCAATTAAAGATCATAGGATCATAGATCTAGTCCTGGTAGAGGGTCTTTTGTATAACCCTCTCTTTTTACAAATAAGAAACTGAAGTGGGGAGAGGTTACTATAGCTTTCCCAAGATCACTTAACTAGTAAATTTTGCTGTTGCTTAGTCTATTCGTCATGTTAGTTGTGTCTAACCCTTCATGATGCCATTTGGGGTTTTCTTGGCAAAGATACTAGAGTAGTTTGCCATTTCCTTCTCCAGCTCATTTTATAGGTAAGGAAGCTTAGGCAAACAAGATTAAGTGACTTGCCCAGGGGAACACAACTAGTAAATGTCAGAGGACAGATTTGAACTCAGATCTTCCTGACTCCAGGCCCAGCACTCTCATCTACTGAGTAACCTAGCTGCCTCCAAGGACTAATGGATGTAAGGACAATTAAAATAATCACTATATAATTTAATAGGTGTCTATGATAAGTTAAATATTTCCCATTTTGCCAGGTGAAAACAACGTATCCAAAATCTAACAGTTTGGTTAAATATCTTTATTCAATGTCACTATTAGGATCATAGATTTAGAACTGGAAGAGACTTTAAAGTTCATCCAGTTCAAAGCTCATTTTACAAACAAAGAAACTGAAGCCAAGGAGGTGAAATTACCTGCCCAAGATCACACAGGAAATTAATGTCCTTTGATTCTAGATTTATTATGCCATACTGCCGTGAGTACTTCTTTTCCATGTTGAAGATGGGCCTACACTCTTCATGTATTTTGAAAATAATTCCACAAAATTGGATGCTGTGTAATTATAATGACTGCAGTGTCTGCAGACCTTCGTATTTGTATCCCTATGCTTCCCTGGCTTGGACAAATGATTCACTATAATTTTTTTTTAATTTCCTCATCAGAATTTGGTCTGGCACATTGTCTAGATCTTTTTGGAGGGAGCTCACTATTTTGCCTTCTGCTACTTTTCTGTCTTGACTCCATACTCACCCATAAAGCATATTCTACAAGCATCTGCCTCCACAAGCTCACTTCTGAATATTTAATTAATGAATTACTATAGTTCCCTCTTTTTTGTTTTGTATCTATGTTGGGTCAAACAGCTTGTTCAGGTACTTGTCTCCCACTTTCTTGGATGACTGAAAAATATGTCATAGTCTTAGACTCTGGTGACTCACCATTTCTACATTCTGAAGAATAAAATGTCATAACTTAAATGTTCCTTTGCCCATTGGGATAGGCTCCATGAATCACATGTTCCTTTTGAGAAAGGATTTTGATACCAATGATCTTTTAATTGCCAAATATAATGTCCATTTCTCAGTCCTTATTTATTTGACCTCTCTGTAGCTTTTGATACTGTGGTTCACCTTCTTTTCCTTGACATTGCTCTCTTCTTGTTCTTTTTCTATTTGTCAGACTGTCTCCTTTATCAGACGTTCATCTAAATCATATCTACTAACTGTGGGTCTCCCAATGCTCTGTCCTAGTCCTTCTGATTCTTCTTCCTCTAGTGCTACCTCACTTGGTGATCAGAACAGCTTCCACAAATTCAGTAATTATATCTATGAATTCCCAGGTCAATATATTCAACACTATCCTTTCTCCTGGGTTCCAGTTTCAAATCATCTGCTGTTTCTTGGACATCTCAAATTTAACATGTCCAAAACCAAATTATTTCTCCTACAAAATCTCTTCTTCTGATCTTTTCTATTACTGTCGAGGGCATCATCATCCCTGTGGTTGAAGTGTCATCTCTAACTCTCCATTTGCTCCAATTCCTCCTATTTGATATTTTGTCAAGTCTTATCTTTCCAATGTTCACAACATCTCTCATGATGTCTCCTTTGGGCTCACATAGCCACCACCACGCTGCTGTCTGCTCTGAACAATTGCAGTATCTAACTGGTTGGCTTGCAGACTGTAAGTCTCTTCCCCTATCCATTCAATCGCTCAGCTACCTAGCTGTTCTTCCTAAAGCATAAGTCTGACCATCTGATTTCCCTACCTCAATACACTCCTTCACCTCCAGTGTCCAAAATGAAAATCCATTTGACTTTTAAAACTATTCACAACCTGACACCTTCTTACCTTTCTGTCTTATACTTTCATTGTCTCTACATATTTTAGCATTCATCAATATGGGCTTTTATGCTATCTCTCCCAGAGGAAACTCCATGCTTTTCACTGGCTATTCCAGATGCCTGGAATGTTTTCTCTCCTCATCTCTGACTCCTGGCTTCTCTGTCCTCCAGAAGTGGCTCAAATCACATTTTCAGCAGGCTCTCTTTCCCTACGAGATCACCTTCTATTTATGCTGTAACATACATATTTCATATGTATACATAGTGGATTATACAGGTATATATAGCATGTATATATACTATATATAATATAGTATGCATACATGTATGGATGTATATTGTATACAGATACATATGTGTGTGCACACACACACATATAAAACACATGCCTGTACTATTTCAAAGCCTGTTGGTTGGTCCCCTTGTCTCAAGTCTCTCTCCACTCCATTCTATCCTATCCTCCACTCAGCTGCCAAAGATTTTCTGTATGTTTTCTCCTCTATTAGAATGTGAGCAGCTTCAAGTCAGGGATAGCATCTTTGAGCACCTTTCTTTGTAACTCCATTGTTCAGCACAGGGCCTGCAACATGGCAGATACTTCATAAATAGTTGTTGGCTTACTAACTGAACAACAGAGAGGACCCTATTGAAAGTAAAGGATAAAAGAATCCTTTTTCTCTTTCTGTGATGCATAGTTCTAAAGGCAGGAAGAGCTATTAATCCCACACATCAATAAACTTTTATTAGAGCAATAGTATTTAACCACTGCTTCAGTCAGGTTTGCGGCAAATACCTGCAGCTTGTATAGAGAATGGTAAGCAAAAAGCCTAGGATGATGGTGGGGGTGGGGGGCAGGGCGTATTTCAATACACTGCAGTCATACAGTTTTAGAGATGAAAGTGACCATAGGAATTATCTAATTCAACTTCTCATTTTAGACATGATAAAACTGAATCCCAGAATGGTGGAATGATTTGCCCAATGTAAAAAATTCGGCAATGACATAAAATGTAAATTCTTTGAGAAGGTTTTTTTTTCCCCCTTCATATATTCAATGCTTTGCTTGGTGCCCTCCTCAGAGTTGGACCTTAATATATGCTTGTTTCACTGAATTGAATTGACATAGTAGAAATTAGAACCCAGATCTCATAACTTGCAGTCCAGAGCTATTTTTAGCACATTATACAAGTGGCCCTGGGAGATTTGTAAATTAAATTAGAAGAAGCCTAACATTGCTAACATTTATGATAATAACATTTGCATTAAAGTCTGGAGAGCACAAACTGAGCCAGGTACTTTCTGTATATTTTGCTCTTCTGCGTTCTTGGTTCCAGTCCAATTCCCATATACCTGCATTCTTTAGAATCTCTAGTGTCCTTCAAAGCTCAATTCAAACTTCCTCTAAACAATGAGGTCTTTCTTGATCCTCCCAGTTGTTAATGTCTTCTGTGATCAAATTATTTTGTATTTGTTCTGCATAGATTTTGTATATAAGGTGGTGGGGGCATGGGGTTGGAGCTGGTGAATGAGGTCCAATTATGGGAGCATTTGCAGTAGCTTCAGTTTGCTGCCAACACACATGGAGGTTTGGTAAAGCTATTTGCCAAGGCCAATGGATTTTACCTTCATAATATCTCTCAGACCTCTGATATTGATACCACTCTCATAATTTCATATCGGAACTACTGCAATAGCATTTTTGTTGGGCTCCCTGCCACTTTTCCCTCTATTCTAATCCATCCTCCACTCAGCTAAGGTAATCTTCCTCAAGCCCTCATCTGACCATGTCATCTCCTTCCTGTGCTACCTGCCCCAAGTAAAATCCAGTGGCACCCTATCAACTCCAGGATCAAATATAAAATCCTTTGTCTGGCACTCAAAGTCCTTCATAATCTGGCTCCCTCCTACCTTTCCAGTCTTCTTACACCTTACTCCTTACCATGCACTTTTCAGTCCAGCTCCACTGGCCTCCTTTGTGAACAAGAAATTTCATCTCCCTCCTCTGGGCTTTTTCCTCTGGCTATCCCCTATGCCTTTAATTTTCTCCTTTCTCACCTCTGCCCCCTGCTTCCCTGGCTTCTAAGTCCTAATTAATTTTTTACTTCTAAACTTTTACTTCTTTACTCATCTCCCTTAATTCTAGTGATTTTCCTCTATTGCTTATCTCTAATTTAGACTCTATATAGTTTATTTGTGCATAGTATTTGCGTTGTTGTCTCATTAAGCTTGAGAACAGGGACTATTTCTTTGTGGTTCTTTGTATCCCCAGTGGTTGACACATAGTAGGTGCTTAATAAGTGTTTGATGACTAGCTGACTACTTCTGGAAGTGTGTGATGATATGTAATGGAAGGTCCTGGGTTCCAGTTCAAAGGATGCATAGATATTTTGTGAATTTTTTTCCTATCTTCTTACTTTATGCTAAAGAAATGCCATTTATGTGGTTCTAAGGCCATAACTTCTTGCACAAAACAAAACAAAACAAAACAAAACCACCAACAGACCTTCAACAGAGAATCTTAACCTTTTTATTTTCTTCTGGTGGTGAAATATAAATTATCTGTCTAAGCTCTAGAGGGTTTTTAGGGTATACCTTTTACCAATTTAGGCTGGTCAGTACATACATGTTCTCCTAGGAAATTTTATATGGGTTAAGGCTTCCTTCTGCTTGTGTTTCATTCTTTTTGGTACAGGCTTTGTGAGACCTTGAAAATTCAAAAGATGACCAGAGGTCTGGTGGTTAAACCCAGGAAGAAATCATTCAGGCAACTGAGACTCTGGTTTACAAACTGGGGGATACCTTTTTAATCAGTTTTTCTGTATCTGGAAATGAACTCAATGGTGGACATATTTGTAGCAAATGCTTTTATTTTGAACCCACTCTCCCAAAGGATTGAGATGGTAGAGGGAAGAGCATAACTATGTTTCCAGGAGACATTTGTATTTTTGTTCTTGATAAGTCTTACCCTTTGTAAAAGCTGATTTATGTTAACTAGTTGTCATTGATGTGAGGGAGATATTAACCCATTAAAATAATACTGGGACACAAATCTCAGATGATTATATTGGAGACAATAAGCTATTATGAGGGAGTGAGCTGATAGGATTAGAAAATGCCACTGCTCCTCAGGAATACCTTTAGAACCTTGAGGCAGAGGTTCTATACTATAATACCAGTATATTCAGGTACACTCTAAGGAATTGATCTGCTAGTGTGTATGGGGATGGGGAGGAGGGAAGGTTGGGAGAGTAAGTCCAGAGCCCTGTTACGTTTCTTCCTCAAGGTTCTATGTACTCTGTGGGTCTATATTCCTAAATCTAACAATGGGTTAGTACCTTTAATAGTCAGTCAGTTGTCACAATGAGCTCAAATCAAAGGCATTCACTAAGAAGTCAAAGTAAATGGTCATCCCATAAATCTGTGAGATACTCTCCTCAGATACATGTAATGTCAATGGAAAGAATGGGCACATATATGGAGCACATTGGTAGTTGAGGCACACATATAAGGAACACATGTGGCCACATTTACTTATACCTCCGGCCTTAGAGGACTTTGATGTTCTTTCTCTTCTCATGATGTTTTCACACTGCTATCTATTGAGCATACAAGTTCTTTTGTTTTTGTTGTTAATTTTAATTAGTTAATTTATTTTCTTGTTTACATTATTCATTTCCATGAGATTTTGAGTTACAAAATTTCTCCCCATCTTTGCTCTACCCACTCCTCCACCTAATCCTTCCACCAATCTGCTCTCTCCTATGTCCTCCCCCAACACCCCTCTTACTTTCTGGTAGGGTAGGATGGGTCTCCCTACCCCAGTGCCTGTATATCTTAATTCCCAGTTGCATGTAGTTAATAATAATAATAACAGTATATATATATATATAAAACACATTTGATTATAAAACTTTAAATTCTAGATTCTTTCCTTTCCTCGCTCATCACCCACCCCCACTGGCAGGACAAGCAATTCAATACAGGCTGTACATGTGTAATTACACAGAACATTTCCACAGTGGACATATTTTGAGACACTGATTATATGTCCCTCCTTCCTATTCCACCCCACCCCTCACCTTGTTCTATTATCTACTCTGTCCCTGTCCCTTTACAGAAGTGTGGAGTGCACAAGTTCTTCTGGGTAAGTCATTTAGATAGACTTCTGGGCCTATACTCATATGAAACTCAGTCCTCAACTTCCAGGGTTAATTCTTTCCTGGAGATAGAGATAGTTCTCTTCTTGCTTCCACAGGACTCAATCCTCAGAATTGCCTTCACTGACTCTGTCTTATAGTCTGCTCCCAGCTGAACGTGGTGTCTTCTTGTGGGTGAATAGTTGTGTTGCAATATATTGAAGGTGATAGAGTGGGGTGGAAAGAGAAAGAAATCCCTGTCATCCTCTGACCTCTGTTAGAGAATTATGGGAAAAAAAGAGCAGCCTCTCTCAAAAGCTGGGTTTTTCTTCCACAATTTTCTCTCTAGATTTCCAAAGGGAAATCACAGTCTTTGAAGCTGCTTTTTGTCTCCTTTGCTTCCAGAGCTGGCAAGCTACTTTTATGAAGACCACCAAGGGTACATCCAATTGTCCTTCTATCAGGAAGAATTTATTTTGTTAAAAAAATATTTAAAAAAAAGAAAAATATTTTTCCCCAATTACATGGAAAACTCATTTAAAAACATTTTTTTTAAGTTTTGAGTTCCAAATTCCATCTATCCTTCCCTCTCCTCCTCTTTCCCTGAGGCAGTAAGCAATCTGATATAGGTTATACATTACACTTAGAAAAGGAGTAACAGAGTGTAAGCACATCTTTGCACCTAATTTAACACATTAGCACCTTGTTTTCTCTGTTATTTATGCTATTCTGCCCCTTCTGTGACTTTATTAACTAGGATTGGGCTTTCAAAACATCTCTTGCATCTGCTCCCTTCTTCCCACACATACAGTCACCTTTTTAGTTCAGGGTCTTCTCCTATCTTGTTTGGACCACTGAAATAGCCTCATAATTGGTTTCCCTGCTTTCAGTCTCTCAGCTCCAATGCATCTTCAACATAGCTGTCAAAATAATCTTAAGGCATATATCTGACTATGTCACTTTCCCTCTCAAAATCCGTGGGCATTCTTCAAAATACAAACTACTTAGCCTAGCATTTAAGGTCTCCACAATCTGACCCTAAGCTCACTAATTGCCCAAAAGACTATTTTACAGAGAACTCACACAGGGCAAGTGCTCACATGGTGGTCAAAAAATGTAATACAAGGATGCTCTCGAGGTCTCAAGAACTTTGGAATTGATTGTGTGACATGGGAGACCCTATTATTTCATACTATTCATTAAATAGCAGAATTTAGGAGCTGGAAGAGATCTCATTGGATACCTAGTTCAACCAACAGAAGGAATCCCCATGTAACTCCCTGGCAAATGGTCAACCATCCTCAACTTTCAACAACCTTATGTCCTGGTCAAAGGAGGCCTGTTCCCTAAATTCAACATTTCATCCCCTGCCTAGGGGGTGACTTTTGCCTAGGATTCACTCCTTCCTTGTCTTGATATTTCAGGATCCTCATTTTCCTTTAATATTTACCATTTATATACTGCTACAGGCTTTGAAAAGCACTTCACAAATATTATCTCATTTTATTCTCACAACAGTCCTGGGAGGGAGTGGCTAATATCATCCTTATTTCATAGATGAGGAAATGGAGGCAGACAGAGTTGCAATTTGTCCAGGGTCACACAGCTAGTGTAGGAGATCAGATCTGAACTCAGGTCTTCTTGGTTCTAGGCACAACACTCTATCCACTATCTAGTTCAGTTGCCACTTTTTCCATGAAGCCTTCATTGATTTCCCTAGTTTCCAGTGGTCTCTTTTTCTTTGCTTTTTTTTGTTCTCTTACTTAATTGGGTAAATGTTTTATTTCCCCAGTAGAATGTAAGCTCTCTTGAGCAAGGTCCATTTTTTTTGTTTTGTTTTTGTATTCCTAACACCTAAAATTGTGGCTTGATCATTATTGGTACTTAATGTTCGTTGAATTGAACTGAAATTGTGGGGGTGCTGAGGAGGCATGATGGACCCTTCAAAATTATCCTGTGTAGATAACTACCTATGTGCAAGACTGTAACTCTATACTTGCCTAAACTTATGTCTGAAAACTGAACAGCAATTCTAAGCCTGCATTGCTATATAATTTAGTGGAGAGTGCTCTGGTTGTTGTCCTTCATTCTTGAAGAGGACCAAAATGACATCACTATGTTAGAGTCAAGTTACAATGCATCTGACTGTTGTTGATCAGACCAATATGAACTCGGAATGCTCTGCCACAAATCAGGCACAAATAGTTCATGTGAACATTTGGGGTGGATTCTCTAAATGTATGAATCTTGCATTTCTTTTGAGCTACTTCAGCTCTGCTTTGCTCATAGAGCACAGCACTTTCTCTGATGAGGGCACACCATGCTGAATGGTCCTGTGCCAGGGTCTCCCATGTCACACAACCAATTCCAAAGTTCTTAAGAGACACCTCGAGAGCATCCTTGTATTGCATTTTTTGACCACCATGGGAGCACTTGCCCTGTGTGAGTTCTCTGTAAAATAGTCTTTTGGGCAAGCATAAGTTTTGCAAAACAGCATGGTCAGCCCATTGGAGTTGTGCTCTCTGAAGTAGAGTTTGAATGCTTGGCAGTTTAGTTAGAGAAAGGACCTCAGTGTCTGGTACCTTGTCCTGCCAGGTGATCTTCAGAATCTTCCTAAGGCAATTCAAATGGAAGTGATTCAGTTGCCTGGTGTGGCAATGGTAGACTGTCCGGGCTTTACAGGCATACAGCAATGAGGTCAGCACAATGACTCTATAGAATTTCAGTTTGGTAGTCAGTCTAAAACCTCTTCTCTCCTTTAGAGCCTCCCAAACACTGAGCTACTTGGAATGAAGACGACTTAAAATCAAATCAGGCCTCAGACACTAGCTGTGGGATTCTGGATAAGTTACTTAACCTCTCTAAAATTCTGTTTCTCCATTTGTAAGGTCAGGATAATAATCATACTGATCTCATAGAGTTGTTAGGGGATAAAATAAAATAATATTTATAAAGCACTCTGCAAACATAAAGCAGAGGCATAAATGCCATGATGATGATAATAATGATGTAGTTAGGGAAATAAGATGTTAAAATGTCCATGAATTGAAGGATCAAATGAAATAATATATAGAAAAGTTTTTTAAACTCTAAGGGGCTGGATAAACACTAGTTATTAATATATTCCAAACAAAAACAGACTAGAAGTCATACCATGCAGTAGGAAGTAAGTTGTGCTAAATTCTTTAGGCCCCTTGGATCCATAATGCCTTGCATGTTGTAAGTAGCTCTCTATAAATATTTGTTGAATGAAATTACTTTTAATAAATTACTAAATGGAACCTTAGTGGCCTGAAAATATTAGTACATTGTCTAAAAGGGAACAATTTACTTCCTTCCAGCAAAAGGATTAATCTTTTAAGTCTTTTAATGGACTCTTTAAATCTAACTAACTTTTTCAGAATGTGGGATGATGACATGTTTGTTTTTTTTTTAACAGGATTCTAATGAAGTAGCAAATGAAGCAAGGTCAAATCAAGAAATACTTATGACCTCAGTACTCTGAGGAATAAAAAGAAGGCTAAGTCAAAATCCTTGTCTTTAGGGAGTTTACAATAGAGTCTGTAAAATGAGAAATAAGCATTGAATAAATAATAATAGAGGTGAGGCAGCATTGCATAATGGCTGGAGGGCTAGACTTGACAACAGGAAGACTGTCACATACTGGCTGTGTGACCATGGGAAAAGGCCTATCTGTATTGGCAGCAAGATGTTTCCATAGCAGGGGTTTCCTATTTGGATAAAATCACAGGCTTAGACAATTCCTTCTCACATTCCTTCCTAATCCTCACTGAATACAAGATTTAAATAGTATAACTAGATCTATATTAGTGAAAGTGTCACATGTATTTGAATTCACATTATTCTAAATTATAATTTATTATGTAATCATAATACTAATTACATTATGACATGCATTTATTATATTATATTCGTAATATATAATTATAATAGATCATAATATTATAACGTTATGTAAATATAGTGATTGGTTCCAGCCCAATGGAAATACACAGCAGGAATTTGAAATAATGTGTCTACTTCATGAGATTCATTATCCAAACTAAACAAGACCTACCTGTAGTATAAAAAAACCACAGAAAGAAATGTCACTACTTCAATTATAAGGTAATGATAACAAAATGAGTGGGAATTGGGCATTAATGATCCAGGGAGCTATTTTTGTAAGGGGAGTGGTCAGAACAGACTTTGAAGAAGAGATGATGTTGGCAATGAATCTTAAAAAATTGGCAGGATTTGGTGATGAAGAGGAGAAGGTGGTGATGAGAAAATAAACAAGAACATAAGTGAGAAAGTACAAAGTGTATTTGGAGGCTATGATGCTAGTCTGCATGTAGACAAACACATTCTCACAACAGCACTGTGAGGTAAAGGTAATGTTCTTACCATTTTACAGAGAAGGAAATGCAGCCTCATCCAGATTAAGAGACTTCTTGACAGTAAATAAGTGGCAGAGACCAGACTGAAACCCACGACCTTTGTAATTCCTCCAGCTAGTAAGAACTTTATCCCTCTCAGAATCCTGAATTTCTTTCAAGGCTCAGTTCAAGTGCTGCCTCTTACATGAAGCCTCTCCTGATAAATACCTTCCAGTACCTCTCCTTCCCTCCCTGTTACCTCCCCCAGCCTTGGAAATTATCTTATTTTTCTTCATACATATTTTGTATTACTTATTTGTGCATATGTTTTATTCTTTCATTATAATATTAACTCTTGAGGGGAAGGACAGTTTTAATTTTTGTCTTTCTATGTTCAGCATACAAATGAAGCAGTTAGATGGCTCAGTGGATAGAGCACTCATACTAGAGTCAGGAATATTTGAGTCAAATATGGCCCCAGATAATTTTTAGCCATGTGACCCTGGATGAGTCATTTGATCACTCTCTGCCTTGGTTTCTTCAACTATAAGATAAGAGTAATGAATAGTACTAGCACCTGCTTCCTATGGTTATTGTGAAAACCAAAAAAGATATTACTGTGTTTGTAAAGTGGGGCTTAATAAATGCTTGATGATTTGAATTGAATTTTCTGGAACAGTCTTCATAGTAAATCTTCTGTTCCAGTGCTGCAATAAACCAAACAGTTCTTTGTCAGATCATATGTTCAGAGCTTTTACTTGAAAATTATGGTTGCTGAGGCATTATATCTTAATGGTTGCCAACCCTTGACAGTTTTAACATAGACTTTCAGTTAAGCAATTTCTAGCTAGTGCCTTTCATATCATATTGTGGATTCCTGCACTCACATCTCAAGTGTTGGCTGTTCTGAAGATGAAATAAAAGATGACCTTTCTGGTATAGGTACAGAGTTAAAGAAAACAATAATTATCAGAAGCTTCTACCTCTTCTATGCCATCACTTAAGAGCTTTTCTTGCCCATCTGATAAGGGGAAAATTTCCTTTATATTTCTCTTGGGTTTAATGGGCATAAAGAGCAATTTTCTATTTTTTTATTCCTTTATTTTTTATTCCATAAATTAATCCATTTTTTGTTGGACTATGGGCTACAGATATTTGGTAAGAAGATTTTACTGGTCTTTCAATTCCTTCAGTCTTCTGATAGCAGATCTGACTGTGACTGCAGAGGTGGTATTGTAGGTCCACATACCACTAGTTACTGTTTTCCTACAGGATCCACAATGCCAGATACCCACAGCCTGTCTCTTCACTTTGGTCTTGCCACAGAGGCAGCAGGTATACTTGGCCTGCTGGCTAGTTTCAATTTTCTTCACCATTTTTTCTGAGGGATGCACTATAACATGTTCCAGATTTACCAACAATTCCAACCTTCTTGGTTTGTTTAGCCATGTTACCAGTTGGGGGCTGGGGCTTGGAGAGGAAAGAAGGTAGTGTGCATGCTTTTTTTTATTCCTTTAGATCATTTTAATTTCTTACTTCTTTTCTGACTTAACCCTGCAATTAGTCAGGACTCTATTTTTTCTTTAACTAGTTGTTTCCAGTTTTGAGAACTTTCTCTTCATTATGTCAGGACTGTGTTTATCCAACTCAACTACTTCCTAATCTGTTTAACTATATAATATTGAACTCTATAGAAGGTTGAAAGTAGCATTGGTAAAAGGGTTAAAAAAAATTCAGAATGGGGCAGCTTGGTGGCACAGTAAATAGAGCACTGGCCCTGGAGTCAGGAGGACCTGAGTTTCAAATCTAGCCTCAGACACTTAACACAAAACTAGACATGTGACTTTGGGCAAGTCACTTAACCCCAATTGTCCTCCAAAAAAAAAGAAAGAAAAAAAATTCAGAACAATAATGTACTTTCAGTTATGGGTGAACTGGCTGCCTGCTACTCCTCATTCCTGAACTTCTCTGCATATAAGTTGTTCCTCATCCATGTACAATGTGTTTTCTCACTTCTGCCTATAGTATCTCTAGCTTTCTGCAGTTCAGGTATCACCTCTGGCATGAGGCCTTTCTTGATATGATTAGTTGTTATTCTTTTCCTTCTTAAAATTGCTTTGTATTACTTTGTGTTTACTTACATATGTGCATGGTGTAGTCTCCCAGTAGAACGCAAACTCCTTGAGGTCAGGGACCATTTCATCTTTGAATTCCCCTGCTCCTAACACAGCCATTGGCACATCTATAGCATTTAATAAATCTCTGTTGAATCTAGAAATGAAAGACATTAGGTAATATGCATAAGACAAAGTGAAACAGGTAGTAAGGTGTAACATGAATATTGATGGTTTGGGGCTTCTGTGGTTTTTTTTTAATCATGAATATTTAGGAAGAGTTGTCGTTATTTGTTTAAATTCACTGAATTGACTTTCAACTAGCTCTGGGTACATCAGTAATCATGCAGCCTCTCTGCTTTTCTTTGTGAGTGTAGCTATGATCATATGGTATCAACGTGTAGGACTAAAAATATTTCCACAGTCACACATTGCTACTCATCTGTTCCAGGGAGGTTGGGACACACAATAAAAAAATCCACAACCTCTTTTCTCAGCTTTAGCTAAAAACAAGGCTGCAAGTTCAGTTGAGGAGCTCCGTGGATAGAAAAAACATCATTATCATAGGGCCTCCTCAGACCAGAGAATCAATTACCTGCTGTGTTCAAGGAAGAATCATGCATCATTATTTGCAGCAGGGATGACAATTGATTGTTGTAGATTCTGCAGAGCAAGTCAGCAGCTTGGATTTATAGGTACCTGTTCTCTACCAGTGGATCTGACCTGAATAATGCCCACAGTGTTCACAATAAAAGAGAAAAATTATTCATTGTGTGACATACTGCTTGTCAGAAAATTAGCTGTTTTAGCACTTTCCATAGAGGATGGAGTTCCTCTTCAAGAGGAATTGCTCAGCATAGTGGGAAGGGCACTGGTAGGAGGCAGAAAGGGACCTACATTTTAATGCTAGCTCTACCTTTCAAATGACCAGCAGTGTGACATTGGACAAGACATCTTACTACTTTGATTCTTCACATATAAAATGAGGAGATTAGTTTGGAAATATATCAATGAATCTGTACTCTTCCATTTATATGTTCCCTGCACTGATGCAACTTGACATTATACATGAAAAGTCACCTATCTGTTCATGCCCAGTGGTCCTTCTACTCAGTGAGGTGAAAGAGAGAAACAAAGATTACCTACATATCAAGATATACTCATAGATACGTGTTTCATGGTAGTAAAAACTAGAAAAAAGAAGGTGCTCATTAATTCAGGTTTGGCTGAAAAAAATATGGCAAATGAGCACAAATGAATATTGTTGCACCATAAAAAATGAGGAATATGAAAGATTCAGAGAAATGTGGGAAGATTTATATGAATTGAGGCAGATGAAATAAAGCAGGACCAGGAAAACAATATGTAAATGACTAAAATTATGCTGGTTCTGAGCAATGCTAAATGTAGCAAAGACTGTCAAATGCAGATGCCAGGTTGATTGGTAGAGCATTCTATTCATGGGAGAAGGGAGTGTGTGAACATACTTGGAAATGACAGCTGTTAAAAAAAAGCAAAAGGCATCAATAAAACTCCAAAATAGGGGATCTTAATATTTTGGGGTGTTTGTTTCATGAATCCTTTAGCTTTCCTTGCTGCCATACTACATTGTCAACTCATATTGAATTTGTCATCCCCTAAAACTTCAGGATCTTTAAAAAAAATTTAAACACAAATTGATAACTAGACTTAACTTTACTGTCCTGCACAGAATATTATGTGTGTAATTGATTTTTGTGCCTAAATGAGGAATTTTACATTTATTCTGACTTATGAGACTTAATCCATTGTTTAAGCTTGTCAGAATTTTCGTCTTTATTACATCACTGTAATGCTGGTGTGTATTTTATGCAATATTTGCTGAGGGTTGAATTTTGCTTAATTTAATCCTCTTTAGTGGGCATTCTAACTAATTGACTAGCAAGAAGAATGGAATAGTTTTTTTTTCCCCATCTAGTATCTTTTAAGCTGAGAGTATCTCAAAGCATATTATAAAGTAAATAGTTGTAGAGAAATGCCTATAGGCAAATTGTGTGACTATTATGTATTCATAACTTTAAATGCAGAACTGGTTTTATTAAACATGGAAATGTTGGCCAGAGCAACACTTAAAAATATATCATTATTAATGTTTATTTCCAAGGCTGCTAGGTGTGCATACATAACAAAACTGCCTAGAAAGTATAATTGCAAACAGTCATAAAAGGGTATTTCCAGTGTCTGTTTACTGATCTTTAGTAATTCTAGCCTCATTTCTATATCACACCACAAGGTTGAGGTCCAAGGGTGAGGACAAGCAGTATCACTGAAAATATATACTGCTGTCTGGTATTAGACAAGGGATGGCTAAAGACCAGAGCTGAGAGAAACAAGTAAGGCTGGAGTCAGCACATTGGGAGTGGAAATGGGTTCCTTTTTGGAAAAGAACCTGCTTTTCCACATGACCCCTTCTCTATGCCTTAACCTCCCAGCAAATCTGGCCACATAGATGGTAGCAGTGGAGAGACAGTAGCACAGTGGCAAATGAGTTCCTGAACAGAGAATTAATCAGAAAAAGAGTCCTTGTCTAAGAGAAGAGAAATACTGGAGAAAAGAGAAATTCCTGAGCTATGACAAGTTTCTGTGTACCAGGCTGCAGTATACTAGACAGGCTCTCCCCAGATGATTATTAAATGTTTGGTGTGAGCAATAACATCTTAGAAATCAAACACTACAAATTAGGGCTTGGTTTATCGTTTTGCTGTCTAGACTTAGGAAGAGTGAAGCAGAAAATATTAATAATTCATATTAGACTTTAAAGTGTGTTGTGTGTACATTGTTTTTGGCGGGACAGTTGTTAAACATTACGAGCACATTCTTAAGCAAGAAACCTTCCCCTCCCACTTCCCCCACTACCACCACCACACACACAACTAAAAAGCAGAAAGAGATAGAACCATAGTATGGAGCAGAGCTGTCATATTTGAAGATGTAAAACTCTCAGTTGTGGCCTGAACTAGATTAAAATGTATTGGGAAATAAATAAGAATATATACAACATAAGTAATGTTCATTTGTGTTATACCCCACCACCAGCATTCTGTTTGAAGTAGACACCACCAATGAAGGAACAAATCTATTTAATTTTATTTTTTGCCATTCGTGTTCCCAATGAGAAATCCTGGGTGGAGAACAATCTGTGGAATGCCCCCATGATTGAATCTACTTCATGTGAATCCAGAAGTGGCATTCAAAACAGAGCTTTGTGTTGTAAGCAAGCACAGAAGAAATATCTCAGTTTAAGTCCCAGTTTCTGACACATATAAACTATTTGAGCATGGGCAAACTACTTAAACTCTTGGTGCTTCAGTCCATTCCTTCAGACTATAAATTACAGACAAGGTGCATATTATGAGTTCCCCATTCTAACAAAATCATTAGTCTTTTCCCTGTTCTCCTTCCCCTTCTCTCCCCTTCCCAAGTACTACATTTGAATAGGATTTTATATCCACCAAAGTTTTACCATCATTTTCTCAGGATCCCCCTCTGCAGTTGTTTTAGATCTCTCTCTTCCCCCTCAAATTATTTTAATTTACGTCTCTGTTTACATAAAGTACGTCTTTGGTAGAACAAAAACTCATTGAGGGCAGAGATTGTTTTGTCTTTGTCTATCTAGCATCTGTCATATAGTAAGATCTTGATAAATATTCACTAATTGAATTGACATAAAAGATATGCAGAAATTTTATATTAAGTGAACAACTTGTAATTCATTCTGATTCAAAACCTGTAATTTTCCTGTTTGCCCATGCACGCACGTATGTGTAACTCCAAATCACGAATGCCCTGAAACCAGTAATGGTAGTTCAGTCTTCTCAGCAAAGAGATGTCCACGAATAGACCTCAATTATCCTGAATCTCTCTGTGATACCTGCTTCAGGCAGTAGATGCTCAAAAGTAGCAATTAGCTAGAAAATAGTAAACACTTATTAAATGTCTATTGTGTGGCAGGTACAAGGCTAAACTACAGGCTACAAAGCCAGAGGAGTCAGGGCAAGTCAAGAAGCATTTACTGAGTGTATACTGTTGTGTTGGGCACCACGCTAAACTCTGAGGAAACAGGACAAAAACATGCCTCCCTCGAGTTCACCATGTAAAGGGGGAGACAATATGCAAACAACTTTGTACATACAAAACACATGTAGGGTAAATTGGAGAAGCTTACATTCTATCAGGGGAGACCACAGGTACAAATGCAGAATACACAAAGGTGGGCTAAAATGGGGAAGGAGCATGACTAGCTTGGGGGGAGAAGAGGGGTTGGGGGCAACAGGTTAACCTCCTGTAGAAGGTGGTATTTGAGCTGAGGTTTAGAGGAGGACAGAAATGCTAAGAGGCGGAGGTCAGAAGAGTGTGCATTCCAAGCATGGGGGACAGCTTGTATTGTTTATACAATGATAAACAATGCAGTACCTCCCGAGAGAGCATGATTTCCTAATAGTTAGGAAGTTTTCCTTGTTTTATTTGATTATTTTGAACTTGACAAATAATTGCATTGATATAGAAAACTCTTGTGAGGAAACTCTCTCTCTGTCCATGCAGATTAGTACCTACTCTTCAATTTATAATTTTAGAAAGTTGCGGAGGGTCTCACAGATTAAATGATTTGGCCAGGGAAAACAAGGCCAAGGTGAATCAGAGACAGGAATGGAAACCAGGTCTTTTATTCTTGTTGTTGTTTGTCTTTTATTCTCAAAGAGGACCAAGTGCATCAGGAGGGTGATATCTTGACTACTGAGTGAATTGGATTTAAGTGAGGCAGGACTTTGCAAAGTCATCAGAGTCCAGTGGCAAGACATAGTTTAGGACTACTGGCAATGGCCCCAGAAGCAGTGGGAGGCCCTGACCTTTCTAAACTAAGGTCTTTTCCAGATCTCAGTTTGTCTGAGACCAACACCCATTCAGTCATTAAAGGAAAGGAATGTACTGAGGCAAAAAATGGCCTAGTTTGACTTCCCCAAAGAAGATCTGGGAGGGGAAGACCCTCAGAATTTCTTGGCTAGCTCTCTATCTACTTCAACACAGTATCTTTGCCTCTTGGCAGCTTTCACCCATTGTTCCTAGTTCTTCCTTCTGAGGTTAAGCAGAACAAGTCCAGTCCCCCTCTCCTTTGACAGGTCTTCAAATATTTATGTACCTCCTAAATCTCCTTTCTTCTAGGCTAAAACATCTCAAGTTCCTCCAACACATTTTTTTTTTCTTAGCATGATTTCCATTCCTTTAAACATCCAGTTGCCACCCTTTTTGGGTATGTTGTAAGTCATTAACATTTTTCCCCCTTAAGTATTTCACAGAGAACTGAAGATAGGACTCTAGAGAAAGCTGACCTAACCTGGACAAGTGTGGAGAAACCATTATCTCTGATGATTGGATACTATTAATACAACATAGGATTGATTTAGCTTTTTGGTTGCCACGCTATCCTGTCAATTTTTATCCGGTTTGTGGTTCACTCAAATTTAAGTTCTTTTTTTTTCTCATGAATTATTTTCTAATCCCAATCTTTATTTAAGAAATTGCTTTTATATGATTTTACATTTTTTATATTGAGTTTCATTTTATTAGAGTCAGAAGATATTATTAGATTCAGTCTGTCAATACCATTTTGTATTGACTCTGTCATCGAGTATGTTAGTTTTTCCTCTCAACTGTATCATCTAAAAATCTGATGACTGTATTCTATGACTTAGTCCAAATTAATGAACAAAATTTGTACAGAATCACAGACACATTGTATTGTGATGACCAGCTTTGATAAGCTAGACTTCTCAGCAATGCACAATTGTAAGACAACTCTACAAGTCTCAAGATGGAAGGAGATGTCTACATTCGGAGAAAGATCTAGAAAGAATAGAGTTTAAATGGAGAGTGAAGCAATCTACATGCTATCATTCTTTTCCATGTTTGGTTTTGTTTCTTCTTTCCCATTGTTGACTCCATTGGTTACAACCCTTTTATACAACCAGACTATTGTCCAATGTGAAAGTATTTCCAGTTCCTACGCTTGATTGCATGCTGCTATGGGGGTGGGGGTAGAGAGGGAGAGGAGAAAAATTGAAACTCAAGGGATTGTGGAACTGAATCTTGTAAACTAAAAGTAAATAAACAAATCAATTAATTAAAAAAATAAAAATTAAAAGAATAAAAATAAATGTTGAAGACCACAGAGCCTAGGAAAGAACTCTGGGGCACTCCATTAGAGACCTTCTAGACCCCTCCTTTTTCAGGCTGACTATTCAGGTTATCTATTTACCTATTTCAGTTTATCTATTCATCACTATTCTTTGGCTCCAGTCATTCATCTAATTCCTAATCCATCTATTTGTTTCACCATCCAGCCCCTATTTCTCCATCTTGTCTACAAGGACATCATGGCTGTGTCAAACACTTTTATGAAACCCAGATATACTATGTCTATAACATTCTCCTGTTATGATGTTCTAATAACCCTGTCAAAAGAGGAAATGAGATTATCATAAGATTTAGAGCTAGAGGGTACTTTAGTTATTATGTTGTTAAGCCTCCTAATTTTATAGATGGCAAAAAAGGCCAGAGAAATTGAATGACACCCCACCCAAGACTGCTTGATCAGTTAGCAGCAAGGTCAGCATTTAAATTTAGTTCTTTTCATTCCAGATTCAGTTCTGTTTCCACTGTATTAACATAGCCTTTACTTTATAAGCCTAGGCTGACTCTTAGTAATCATGGATTGCCTTTCAGATTGCTGAATTTGTTCACAATACATCCCTTTTATAAAAAGAGCAATGGACATTAAGTTAGGAAGACTTAATCCAAATCCTGCCTCCAATGTTTTACAGTTACATAATGCTTGGTGAGACATTTTACCTGCTTGAA
This sequence comes from Pseudocheirus occidentalis, assembly GCA_028646575.1. Classification (NCBI taxonomy): domain Eukaryota; kingdom Metazoa; phylum Chordata; class Mammalia; order Diprotodontia; family Pseudocheiridae; genus Pseudocheirus; species Pseudocheirus occidentalis. Next base: position 107,422,343 of record CM053594.1, read on the forward strand.
TCTCAGGCTCCTCATCTATAAAATAGAGGTAGCAATATCCATAGTGTCTAAAAGAACTATTATAAAGATTAATAAAGCAGATGCGGTCCTGCATGTCAAGTGTTTGTAAACTTAAAGCATCCATATAAATGGAAGCTATTATTATTCTTTTGTTGTTCTCTTGCTCCCTATAGAGGTAAAAAAAAGCCCATTTTTGGTGTCTTTAGCATCTGTTGCCAACTTTGACTCCATCTGAACTTTAGAGTTTCTGATGCCATTCTAACAAGATCTCACTGATCTTTTGCATTTATCTTCAATTACCTACTCTTGCTTTCATCTTCTAAATGCTTTTAAAAGTCTGAGTTGCTTGAAAAGTCTCCTATCCTGAGGAGTTGACATGCAGCTTGACAAAGTGGATAGTAGACTGGACTTGACTGCAAAGGGAAGTTCTAAGTTTGAATTCCACCACAGATGCTTGCTAGCTATTTGACTCTTGTCAGGTCATTAACCTTTTGAGTCTCAGTTTTGCCATCTGTAAAACAGAACTAAAAATACCACCTACCTAGTAGGTTTGTGTGTGTGAGTCCAATAAGATGATGTTAGAAAAACCTCTTTGCAGACCTTAAAGTGCTATGCAAATGAAGATTATTGTTATTGTTATTATTATTTCCCAGATCTATTGTTCCTAGTGAATACTTGCCATTTCTGAGTTGCCGATCTCTTTTGTTCTTTGTTGACTAAGAGATCTCCTTAGAGAATTGCTTTAGAGAGGGCCTTTGCTCACTTCTGATTGAACGATGATCCATTTATATCTAACATAATCTCACACAAAGCAGTTGTTCAAGGAAGACAGCTGTGACTCTTGTCCTCTCCACAATCTGGAAGACTTGAGTTATAGTGTTGCCTCAGATACTTTCAGTAAGTCAACAGATATTTATTATTTACCTACTACGTTTCAGGCACTGTGTTAAGCATGGAATGTGCGAAAAGAAGCAAAAAATAGTCCTTCAACTCAAGGAGCTCACAGGGGAGATATTAAGCAAACAAATATGCAGTTAGTGGAGACATTAGGGTAGAATAGGTAGGTCTGAGAATAATCAGCATAAAGATGATAATTAAATCCATGAGAGCTGATTTCCCTGCATAACAGTCCCCACTGCATAATTGTTGCACCCTATTTTCTTTAGTTCAAAAATTGGTTTATAACCTTTCATTGTGTAATTATATCATAGTATAATTCTGTTTGTCATGCTGCTTAAAAGGTAAAGCGAGCAGCAATGTATTCACCAGTAACATATGGACACACATTTATCTCTTTTGCATTGTGAACCATAAACCTAGAATTCTCAGCATAAGCACAGTCAGTATTTACTTTTAACATATATTCTGTGCATCCTAAATGTTCACCAAAGACAGTTTGATAATAAATGATTTTTAAGTCTTGAGGCATAATTTTTAAAAGTTTCACATAATGGTCGCACCCCACTTTTTTTTTTCGCAAAATTTTGGCATAAAATCTGGAAGAATTATGTGGTGAAATATGGTAGCATAGAGGGAGAAGAGAAGAGGTCCCAGGGCAGAACCCTATGGGACACCTATGGTTTAGAAGATATGAACTGGATGAAGATTCAGCAGAGGAAACTGAGGAGTGGTCTTATAGGTAGGAGGAGAATCAGGAGAGAGGGATGCCTTGAAAATCTAGAGAGAAGAGAATATCAAGAAGAAGGTGATTAGAAGTATCTAAGTCAGCAAGAGAGGAGAATAAAAATTGAGAAAAAGCCATTGGATATGGCAGTTAAGGGATTGTTGGTAACTTTGGAGAGAGTAATTTGACTAGAATGATGAGGTCAGAAGTTAGATAGCAAAGAACTGAGAAGCAAATAAGGGGAGAAAAGTGGAGGTATTTATTGCAGATAGCCTTTTCAAGAATTTTGGCCACAAGGTGCAGCAGCAAAATAAGATGACAAGAGGAACTGAAAGATCAAGTGAGGGTTTTTGAGGAGAGGGAGACATAGATATGTTTTTTAGGAAGTAGGAAAAGAGCCCCCAGAGAGGGAGAGATTGAAAACAAGTGACAGAGTAGGGATGACAGAGGAAGCAATCTGTTGAAAGAGAGAGAATGGAATGGACTCACTTGAGCAGGTAGAAGAGTTAGCCTTGATAAGGATAAGGCCTCTTCATCATGTGAGACAGAGTTGAAGGAGGGACATCTGAATGATATTACTTTGAGAAAGTTGGGAGAAGACAGAACTCAAGGCCAATGGTATCTATTTTCCCCTGTAAATATAAGGCAAGCTTCTTAGCTGAGAGGTTAAGGGGGGAGGAGACATAGTTTAGAGGAGGGATAATAAATAATAATAACTAAAATTTATATAGAACTTATCTGCCAGGCACTATGCTAGATGATTTGCACACACCTCATTTCAACCTCAAAACAATCCTAGGATATAATTGCTATTATAATTCCCATTTTACAGATGAGGAAACTAAGACAAATGGAGGTTAAGTGGATTTGAACACAGATCTTCCTGACTCCAGGCCTGACTCTATCCATTGTAGCACCTAGCCAATGTAGAGGGTGGGATGGTGAGTTGATAAGGACAGTGTAGTAGGACTGCCTCACATTAGTGAGGACCCAGTTGAGGTTGTGTGACATAAATTATAGTGAACTCAGTTAAAATGGTTGTATAATATTCTCCATCTATATATATGCTCCGCCTCAGCAATACATGCATAGGATGCATAGGAATTAAGGGATTAATGAGAATTATCTAAAACTGATGCTTGTCAGGGTACAATCAATGATATGATTGGGCGTGGGGACAGGAACTCAAAAGAACAGGACAGTGTAGAATTGAACTGGTTCATCAAGGAGTCAAGATGGAAAAAGAGAGAGCGGCTAGAGTGGGGGAGATGCCCTGGGAGAGAACTGGAGGATTGAAGGATTGGAGGTCTTGGTATAGATGGAAAATAGTGTTTGTTAAAGAAAGGAAGAGGGAGAAGTAGAAAGCATATAGATTATGGTCAGACAAGAGGAACTCAGAATTCTTGGACATAAAGGTCGTTTGTGATGAAAAAAATCATTGGAATAACTGTGTGGCTGAGGAGGGACACAAGAATAGCTCAGGGGAAGTAAGCATGTTGAGGAAGTGCATGGATAGAGAGTTTGAGGGAGATTCAACATATATTTTGAAGTCCTCTAGTTTGAGAGCATGAGTTGGGGATGAGAGAAAAATTGTGAGCCAGGGCCAGGTACCAAACTCATTGTTGAAGGAAGGGGAGTGAGCTGGAAGTCCGTAGACAACAGCTATCAGGATTTTGATTGATAGACCTGGGAGATATGAATAACAGACTTCGAAGGAGAAAGAGGGTACTGAGTGATGGAGGTAGAGAGAAAACCTGGAAGCAGTAATAGGGAATAAGGAGTATTTCAACTCCTCCATTGCCACTACTAAGCCATGGGAAATGAGTGAAGGTGCAGTTAGTACTGGAAAAGGTGCCTTGGGACCACTCTTTTGTTCCCACTCTTGGTTGGGTCTTTGGGGTGGGACGGTTGAGGAGGATGAGAATAAGGAATAGGAATGTGATGGATGGGGAATGGGCTTTGGATAATGACCTATAGAAGTTCAGAATCATGGGGATATGTAGGGTGTGACCAGGTATAAGAACATTTATCACTTAATGGAAGATGCCACTTCTCTTCCTAGAAATAGCTAGAGATTAGTCAAGAGACAAATGCAGCAAAAGAGAAGGCATATGGTCAGGCGGTCAGATAGGAAGCCCCTTTTTACTCATTCTCCTTTGTCTGTAGGCTGGAGATTCGCTAAGAGATGGAAATCCCACTACTTTTTTCCCTCTCTCAAGGGACAGATGCAGCAAGAGATAGAAGGCCTGAAGTCAAAGGCAATGTTGCTCTTCTTTACCTGGAGGCTTTGCACATTCCCAGTTGCCTTGCCTTGGTTCAAAAGAGGTCTTACCGTGGGCCCCTAGCAGCCTTCCCTCAGGGGACATACAAAACAGGAGATGAAAAAAAAAGACTGTCTCCTTCAGAAAAAGTTCTTAAACCTCTTCTACTAGCTGTGTGACTCTGCATGATTCATTTGCTCTCCGTCAATCTCAGTTTCTTCACCTGTAAAATGGGAATAATAATAGTACCACTCTCCTAGGATTATTATGAGAATAAAATGAGATAGTATTTGTGAAATACTTTATAAACATTCAAGCATTATATAAGTGTTATTACAATTATTAGTAAGCTAGGGCTATCAAGTGGTTTAAAATGCCCATTAAAGGGATAAGCTTAGTTATCAACACTAATCATATATGGTCTGGATGTTTATTGGTCATATTTCTTCTTTTGTTATGTACGGTGCTGCACAGAGACAGCAAGAACAATAAACCAAATCACCTTTTTCATAACTAGCATTCATATAGTACTTTATAGGTACAACATACTTTTATAACCCCTTTGATCCCCACAACAGCTCTGTAAGACAGAGTTGCTATTTTTTCTTCATTTTACTAATGAGGAAACTAAATCTGGGCAGATGACATGAATTGCTCAAGGTCACTCAGTAAGTGGTAAAGATGTAATTTAGACCTCAGTTACCAAGTCTTACTCTTTTTACTACACAACTTTTTCTTTCTCTAATTACATCATTTTGTATTTATTATTTATGAAATGGTTTCACATGTAGGTTGCCCTGTTAAACACACTATGTATAATTTAATCCAAAGGTACAACGCCTGACTTTAAGAAATTTAACAATTAATACAGACAAGATACATGGAAAAGAATTGACATGGCCCTTTTAAAGTCTTCCTTCTGCTTGAACTCTGTATCACTTGCTACTATTGACCACTCTCCTTACTATTACTCTTTTCTTCTTTGTCTTATGTGGTTTCTTTCCTGGTTTCTCTCCCATCTCCCTAATCTTTTTTATTAATCTTCTTACTAGGTCTTTTTCATTTCTCCCTCCCCCTCACTCTGTGTTCTCTGGTCTCTGAGACTCTTAACACCAGTGTTCTGTCAACTGAGTCACCCATCTGCCTCTGTCTCAGCCTGGTTTCCCAGTGTCATGTGACTGGTGGATGAAGTCTGTATAATATTTTCTTTTTTTTTTAAATTTATTTTTTTAAATTTAAATTTATTTTCTTGGTTACATCATTCATTTCCACAAGGTTTTGAGTTACAAATTTTCTCCCCTTTTTGTCCCTACCCCCCAGCCTAGAACATTGATCCCACTGTAAGACC
>CM053594.1:107428075-107449098 GCA_028646575.1 Pseudocheirus occidentalis
AACACACACCTCAGTAAAGGGACAGGGACAGTGTAGAGAACAAAACAAGGGGGGGGTGCAGGATAGGAAGGAGGGACATACAATCAGCCTCTCACAATTTGCCCACCACGGAGATGTCCTGCATAATTACACATGTACAGCCTGTATTGAATTGCTGCTTCTTTCAGTGGGAGTGGTTGACAGGGGAGCAATTGCAAGAATCTAGAATTTAAAGCTATATAATCAAATGCAACTGGGAAACAATACATACAGGGGCATTGGAGGAGGACAGAAAGGGGAACAGATTGTGGGAGGGGCTTTATGGTGGGATCAATGTTTTGGGCTGGGGGGGGTAGGGGAAAGAAGGGGAGAAAATTTGTAACACAAAACCTTGTGGAAATGAATGTTGTAACCAAGAAAATGGATTAAAATAAAATATTTATAGCAGCACTTTTTGTAATAACAAAGAACTGAAAACAAAGTATAAGTCCTTCAACTGGGGAGATGGCTTAACAGATTGTGGTACATGAATATAGTAATGGAGTATTACAGTGATATAAGAAATGTGACAAATACAGAGCAGCATGGAATGATCTACAACAAGCCTGCACAACATACGGTCTATGCACTGCTTGCTGACTGCTGAAGGATTTCAGGCATCCTGCCAAAAATGTAGAGGATGTAAATACAGGCCTGCACAAAATACTGCCCGCAGGCTGTATGTTGTGTAGGCCTGATCTACCTGAACTGAAAGAGTGAAATAAGCAGATATAACAAAAGAATATAAAAAATGACTACAATGTAAATAGAAAAACAAATTCAATGTAGCAAAATTATAAGCACAAGCATGGTTTAAAAGAAGAGATAAGAGAAAAGGCTTCCAACCTAATTCTTTGCAAAGGTGGGAGGTCAAAAGTGTTGTTGCACACTCCACATGTTCAGTTTTTTAAAAAATATATTGATCAGTTGTACTTTTTTTCTTTTCTCTCTTTAAAAAAAAGGAGAGTAGATTCTGTCCCTTTCCAAAAGGTTCAAGGAAAAAACGGTAATATCTCAAAACTATAAACACGTAAATTTTCACTGTTTACTTTCATTGTGAGAAAAATGTAAGAAAATTGTAGTGTCAATGAAGATCTAAGGTAAGCCAGCCAAGTAGAGGGAAAGTGGCTCATGATATGAGTCAGAGCACTTCAGTTTCAATTCAGCACTAGTACTGTGTGATTTCAGGTAAACTGTAATCTCTTAGTTTCTTCCTCTGTACAAGAAGGGGATTGGTCTAGATAATCTCTACCATCATTCCTAGCGCTAAATCCTATGAACCAATGCAATGAACTCCATCCCCATCACCAGTCCCAGTTGCTACATTCATTTATACTATAAGTACTGAAGCAGGTACTGAACTCAGGTCTTCGTCTTTTTTCCCACTATTTCATGCTACTTCTCATTACCAACTTTTGCTTGGTTTCTTGACCCTTAAAATTTTCATATAATATCCCTAGATTCATCTTAATATAATGGAAAGCATAGTGGCTCTGGACTTACAAGATCTGGGTTCAAAACCTACTTCAGAAACATTAACTTACATGATCTTGGGCAAGTTTTAACTTAATTTAACTTCCCTGGGCTCCAATTTCCTCACATGAAAAATAAGAGTTACAGACCCCATGGCTTCTAAGGTATCCTCCATCTCTAGATCTATGACCTTCCAACCTACTGTCTGCTCTGGCTCAAAAAATTTAAACAAAATTTTAAGCTTTACCTAAGTTTTTTTGCCTATGGTCTAAACTATCACATTGGTACCCCCAAGTTGTTGGCCCTTATCTTAGTCTAGCCTAATGCTGTAATGGATGTATCTAACACTGCTTCAATTCTCCCAATCCCAGGAGGAGAAGAGAAGTCACTCATAGCCCACTGATACCTATAAAGCTCTGGTCATTAAGTTTATTTGTTTATATGTTGTTGCTTATAAAATCCTAGAATCATGTTACATATCCAATTATATAATGTTCACAATGTTCACAAAATATAATCTTCTTCAAGACAGTCACTGAGATTCAAAAACACATTTAGGACAGAGATACTGTGATTTAACTGGTACAGGGAACTCCAGGATGAGGAAACTCTCTACCAAAGCAGGTACTATTCTGCAATTTATACCCTGAGAGAGTATGCTGGGACATTAAGAGGTTGAATGACTTGCTCAAGGCCATATGGTCAATATATACCAGAGGCAGAATTTGAAATCAAGTTTTCAGAGCTCTAAAGATAGCTTTCTGTCCAATATGCCATGATAAACATATTTCAATATCATTGATACTCTTCTTACCAATATCAAGTATACATTTGGTTATTTCTAGTTCCTTGTATGGTCTCCCCCCCACCCCCCACTGAACTTAATTCTCTTGTGAATTATTACAGACAACAGGGTGACATAGTACTAGCCTTGAAGTCAAGAAAACCGAGTTTGAATCCTACCCTCAGATGCTCTACTGAACCTGAGCAAAATACTGGCCTCTTGGTGCTTCAGGTTCCTTTCATGTAAAATGGAGATAATAATGATACCCAACTCACAGGGTAGTTCTGAGGATCAAATAAGATAATATATGTAAATTGTACTTTGCAACCCTTAAAAGACAATATATACATGCTAACTATTTGGTAATAATAGTCATTGTTGTTAGTATGGCTCTAATTTGTCACAGTCACAATGAAGTCTCTGTCCACTTAAGTGCTACTGTGAGAAAATGTAGTATTAATGAAAATACTGAATTCTTAGAAAACCAAACATTTAAGTGTGGGGAACATAACAAAAAAAATAAAGCTATTTGATTAAAAAATGTCAAATTAGATAGCATCACCATAGTTCCTGATTCGGAATCTCCTCCATTATTTGCTATAAGAACATAGTTTATAATAAATTGGGCCATTTTGTACCACAAAGGAAATTAAATGCCCAAAAGACTAAGTCAATTAGACATATAAGGCAATAACAATGAATGAATTATAGGAAGATTCAAATGTAGAAGGCGTATCAATTTATTTAATTAGGATACTTTCAGGGAGGAAAAAAAAGATGGACTCATTTGTTTTTCCTTGATACTTATATACTCAATCACTGAAACTACCAAGTTACATAATTGTCATACATCGAAGGCAGCATAATATGGGAGTTTTCACTCCTCATAAAACAAAAATTACCATACTGGATTCATGTTTAAACTTACTGTCTCCTTCTTTTTTCTATTCCTTTCCATAATATTAGTAAAAAGTGGCATAATACAATCTGGATTATGAAAAATTTTAAATAAAAAGAACAAATATTAAGACAATTTTCATTCAAAAATGCTCCTTTCCCCCCCCTCAAAAAAAATAAATCAAAATATTCTGCGCTTAAAGGTAAAACACAATGCACTAAAAAATGATTAATAAGAACCATGAATATAAAATTTAGTTCTTTGGAGACTGAATAATAGGCATAAAATATCAACAGAAGAATATCAATGTTTTAAGAAGAGTTTCTAATTTTTAAAAATTTGTTTATTTTTAGTTTTCAACATTCACTTCCATAAGATTTTGACTTCCAAATTTTCTCCCTGTCCCTCCCTTCCTCCCATCCCAAAAAGGCATGTTGTAAAGAAGAATTAGAACTAATGTGAGGAGCCACAAGAAGAAATTTTTTTAAAAGAGAGAGACAGAAAACAGTATGCATTCAGACTCCATAGTTCTTTATCTGGATGTAGATAGCATTTTCCACCATGAATATTTTGAAGTTGTCTTAGATCCTTGCATTGCTAAGAAAAGGTAAATCTAACAAAGTTAGTCATCACACAATGTTGCTATTTCTGTGTACAAAATTCTCCTGGTTCTGCTCACTTCATTCACCATAGCTTAGCACAGACTTGCTCTTGTGAGAGAGCCTTGAAATGCCCTAGCAGAGACTTGCTCTGTGACAGCACCATAGAAAAGTTTAGCACAGACTTACTCTGTCCTGCTTGCCCAATGCAAGCATCACAGATACCTAGGCTCCTTAAGAGTCTACTCAATATGGCGAACTTTCAATAAACTTTACTTTTTCTTTGGCTGAGAATACTTGAGTGGAATTCTTTCAGCAGGATCCGGCATGTTGGTATTTTGGGGTCTCAGGCAGCCCTAACACTCTTTGGGTACCCTCTTCATTTTTATGCTTTCATGTAAGTCTTTCCAGGTTTTTCTGAAATCCACCCACTCATCATTTCTTATGGAACAATAGTATTCCATTACATTCATACACCACAACTTGCTTGGCCATTTCCCAATTGATGGGCATCCCCTCAATGTTCAATTCTTGTCTACCACAAAAAGAATTGCTAAAAATATTTTGTACATGTGGGTCCTTTTCCCATTTTTATGATTTCTTTCAGTTACAGATCTAGAATTGGTATCCCTGGGTCAAAAGGTATGCATAGTTTTGCCCTTTGGACACAGTTCCAAATTGCTCTCCAGAATTGCTCAATCAGTTCACAACTCCACCAACGATGCATTAGTGTTTCAATTGTACCACATATTCTCCAACATTTAACATTTTTCTGTTTCATCCTGTTACTCAATCTGATAGGTGTGAAGTGGTACAATCTCAGAGTTGTTTTGATTTGCATTTCTCTAATCAATAGGGATTTACAGCATTTTTCATGACCATAGACAGCTTTAATTTCTTCATCTCAAAACTGCTTGTACATATCCTTTGACCATTTATCAATTGGGGAATAATGTGAATTCTTATAAATTTGACTCAGTACTCTCTATATTTTAGAAACAAAACTTTTATTAGAGACCCTGGTTGTAAAAATCGTTTCCCAGCTTTCTGCTTCCCTTCTAATCTTGGTTGCACTGACTTTGTGTAAAAACTTTTCAATTTAATGTAATCAAGATTAAGATAAGTCTTTCTTTGAGGAAGGTCAAGATTATTAAAAGCAATACAAAATTCCCCAAAGGTAATCTAGTCCATTTTCCTTTTTCACCTCTTAGCCCATTCACTATCCATCTGCAGTGCCTATCTAAGACAGAAGTACTGATGTTCTAGGTTTTTTCCATAGACACAAAATGCATTCTTCATCTACTTGGTTTTTCCATTGTGGATAGATAAAAATATTTTCAATGGTTATGCACCAGGTTCTGAAAAGTTCAGCAGTTTGATATTAATTAGTACAATGTTATCTGCAAACAAAAGCAAGGAGAGGACATCATTATAGGAAATCCCTTTTTCATTCTGATCCTTTACTGGACATATACGTCTTTGGTGAAGTATGTCATGTCTCACTTCATGGTTATAATGAAAGGGTCAATGAACAATATTATCTCTTGTTAAATGTTTCAAAGGATCATGCATTATTTCAATATGTGCACAAGAGACATCTTGTTGGATGAGAGTCTTAAAGGACATGCCATGTTCTACTAAATCAAATTCATTTAAGAAAAAAAAAGTAGTCAAAACAGGCACAGTAAGATCTTTTGTTTTTTATTATTCCCTGTGAACCATATGACTGTAAAGATGTAAATCTGCTTTGTAGAGTATCATCTGTAAAAACCTGCCTATTTAATTTTCATACATTCATCAAAGAGGCAGCACACCTCCAAGTGTGTAGCCTCAAGGCCAGGACGACTCCACTTTCAAGTTCTACCTATAACACATACTGGCTGTGTTAACACTTGCCTAAACAAGTCACTTAATTTCTCAGTGTTCTAGGCAACTTTCTAAGACTATAAATTGCAAGAAAAGTACTGATATGCACGGGTAGTTTCCTCACCTGGGAAAATCCTAGACCAATAAAACCAATAAAATCTATGTTTATCAATGATAACCTTAATGCAATTATAGATTCTTCTCATATTTTGCAGAGATAGGAAAGTAGACATATGGGTCTGCAGTCAGTTGACAAGTACTTATTAAGTGCTTACTATGTGCCTGGCACTGTGATAAGTAATAGGGATACAAAAATTAAAAACCAAAATTCAAGATCCCTGCCCTCATGAAATACAACTGCTATTACAGGAGAAACAAGCAAATAACTATTAAATGTGAAGTTATACACATCGTTATTGAAAGATTATCTCAGAGGGAAGGCACAAGTAGCTGAGAGGACTGACTGATAAAGGTCTCTGACATTAAGGCAAAATCTGATATGAATTCAGTTATTTGATCACAATCATATACCAAAATTTGTTTAGCCATTCCCCAATTGACAGGCATTCCCTCAGTTTCTAGTTCTTTGTCACCACAAAAAGAGCTGCTATAAATATTTTAGAATATTTAAGTTCTTTTCCTCTTTCTCTAATCCCCTTAGGAAACAGAGCAAATAGTGGTATTGCTGGGTCAAAGGGTATTCACAGTTTTATAACTCTGGGCATAATTCCAGATTGCTCTAAAATGTGGTTACACCAGTTTACAATTCCACCAACAATCAGTTATTTAGTGTCCCAATTTTTCTACTCTCCATTCAACATTTGTTGCTCTCCCCCTTCCATCATTTTAGCCAATTTGAAAGGTACAAAATTTTATCTCAAAGTTCTTTTAATTGGAGTGGCTAAGTGGCACAGTGAATAGAGCACCAGCCCTGGAGTCAGGAGGACCTGAGTTCAAATCCAGCCTCAGACACTCACTAGCCATGTGACCTCAGGCAAAGTCATTTAACCCCAACTGTCCTCCAAAAGGGAAAAAAAAAAAGTTGTTTTAATTTGCATTTCTTTAGCCCAACAGTGATTCTGAACATTTTTCATATGACTATATATTTTGATTTTTTTCATTGAAAAACTGCCTATTAATATTCCATGACCATTTATCAAGTGGGGAATGATTTATATTCTGGTAAATTTGACAAAATTCTTTATATATTTAAGTTATGAAAGCTTTATCTGATAAACTGTCCATAAATATTTCCTCCCAATTTTCTGTTTCCCTTTTAATTCTGACATTATTTTTGTTTGTACAAAACCTTTTAAATTTAACGTAATCAAAATTATCCATTTTATACCACACATAAATCTCACTTATTCATAAAGAAATGGTTGACTGAAACTTGATCAATTCTGGGAGAAGTCACAGGCTTATTACCATTTGTGAATGCTGACCCAATCCAGGTTTTTCATCACTTTTGATAGCTTCTCTTAGAAGCGCATGTTGTTTCCCAGAGCTGGTCAGGTATTAGTTTCAATATTGGGTGCCAATAATGAGGGACAAAAAGATGCAATCAAGAGAATTAGGAGCAAAAGGTCAAAGACTACACATCCATATATATAAATGCATATGCACACATATAGGTATATATCTTTATGTGTACGTGTATTATATGTGTGCATAGCATATGTGTAGTGGGAGAAAGAAAGATTAAGAACATACACAACTGGTATAAGAGGAAATGTGATGGAAATAGTTTTATTTTCTAATTTTAATTTTTGCTTTTTTGGAGGGGACAAGACAGGGCAATTGAGGTTAAGTGATTTGCCCAAGGTCACACAGCTAGTAAGTGTTAAATGTCTAAGGCTGGATTTGAACTCATGTCTTCCTGACTCCAGGGCCAGTGCTCTATTCACTGCACCACCTAGCCACTCCAATGGAAATGGTTTTAGAAAAATGAATTATTAATGGTTTGATGACAACTTGAAGGTACAACTTTGCCCCTGTAGGACTACAACTGACATACTGTGCTTGGTTCCGAATGCCACATTTTAGAAAAGACATAGATGAGCTGGAAGACAACCAGGGTAGCAAGAGAACTGGAGACCATATCCTAATGATGGGTTGAAGGAATTGTTCATATCTGAGCCGTAGAGAAGTCTTAGGAAGAATATGTTCTAAAGGACAAATGTTCAAGAAAAAGATTAGATTTTTTTTGTTCTTAGTCCCAGAAGGTAGAAATAGGAGCAAAATGTAGAAGTAATAGACAAGCACTGAGTAGGGTTTATGTAACAAAGAAAAAATTCTGTATCAAAGCAAAATGGACTGCCTTGGGAGATAGTGGGTTTTTCACCAATAGAGATTTCTTCAAACAAAACTGTATCTGCATGTCAACAATGTTGGAGGAAGGATTGTTGATGAGTTAGGTATGAGTTAAAATTGATACCTCTGGGCTCCCTTCCAAGTCTTAGATTATATGATTAAGTCATGAACTGAGGTAATATATGTTATGGCACTATTTAAGACACTTCATTGGAACAATATATAGAGGGTGTGAAAACTCTTAGGACAATATTGAGTTTTAGTTGCTAAGACTAAGTTTACTGCAACACCCAGTACAATAAGCACATCAAACTTGCACTTCTGCTTCCAATCAGGAAACTAAAAACATGTATGACAAATTTTGCAATACTGAAAACCATGCATCAAAAGACTACTTATTGTATTACATGTAATTGGGAAAAACTGATTAAAAAAACAACTTCTTATAAGTCACCAGACCACAAGGGCTTTTAAACTGCAGTCCTCAGTAAGGCAATAAATACTTAGCAAATGCCTACTGTGGGTCAGGAACTGTCCTAAGAGCTAGAGATACAAAGAAAGGTAAAACACAGTCCCTGAATATAAGGAGTTAACAGCCTAGAGACTATATGCAAAAGCTACACATAAACAAGTTAAATACAGAATAAATTAGAGATAATCAACAGAAGAAAAGCAAGAAGACCATGAAAAGTTTTCTGTAGGTGAGATTTTTAGCTAGGACTTGACGTCAGGAAAACCAGTAGATGGAGATGATGAAGTAGGGAACTTCTGGGCATGGGGGACAGTCATTAAAAATGCCCAGAGGTAGGAGAAAGAGAGAGTCTTATTTGGAGAGAGCAAGAAGGCCAGTGTCACTGGATAAAAGTGAGGCAATAGTAGGTGGAGGGTTGGCAGGAGGAGTAAAATATAAGAAGACTGGAAAAGTAGGAGGGGATGGATTATGAAGGGCTTTGAATGGCAAACAAAATTTTATACAGTGCATCCAGAAAGTGACAGGGAATCACTGGAGTTTATTGAACAAAGAGGGGAGGGGAGATGTTATGGTCAGATTTATACTTTGGGAAGATAAGACTGGCAGCTAAAGGAAAGATAGAAGAGAGACCTGTGGCAGGGAGAAAAATCAGCAGGCTACTGCAAAAGCCCAAGGGCTTTCAAGAAGTGGCATGTCATAGGAGAAAAAGAAGCATATGTGAAACAATGTTACAAAGGTAAAACTGGCAGGCTTCAGCAACAGACTGGATATGGGAGGCAAAAATAAGGTATTGAGGATGATAACTAAGTTGGCAGTGTGGGTAACTGGAGAGATTGTGGTGCCTCAACAGTAAAAGGAAAATGTGGAAGAGTATAGAGTTAGAGGGGAAAGATATTGAGTTCAGTTTTGGACATGGTGAGTTTAAGCTAGCTATGAGAAATTTAGTTGAATGTTCAATGAACAGTTGGAGACATAAAATGGAGGTCAGCAGAGAAGTTTGGGCTGAATAAAGAGATTTTAGAATCATCAGTTGAGATAATAAATAAATCCATTGAAACTGATGATACCACCAAGAGAAATAGTACTGGAAAGGAGAAAGGGGCCAGGATTGAACTCTGTAGGACACCCATGGATTGGGTTAGCAGGTATGACATACTGAACAGTGGTTAGATAAGCAGAAGTGAAAATCTAGATAGAAGAAAGTATCAGAAGAAGGTGACTGATAATTTCAAAGGTTATAGAGAAGTCAAGAAAGACAAGTACTGAACAAAGGCCATTAGATTTGGCAATTAGGAGATTGTTACTAACTTTGAAAATAGCAGTTTTATTTAGATGATCAGGTTGGAAGTCAGACTATAGAGCATTATGAAGACAGTGAAAAATGGCTCAGTGGACAGAACACCAGCCCTGGAATTGGGAGGACCTGATTTCAAATCTTACCTCAAATACTTTCTAGTCTGGGCAAGTCACTTAACCCCTACTACCTCCAAAAAAAAAAGAGAGAGAGAGAGAGAGAGAGAGAGAGAGAGAGAGAGAGAGAGAGAGAGAGAGAGAGAGAGAGAGAGGAAACAAGTACAAGAATTTATAATTGGTTTCTTTTGTAATTATATGTATTTTATTTTATTAATTTATAAACATTCTGAAAAGAGGTCTGAAGCCTTCACCACACTGACAAAGGGTTTTATTTTTATAACAAAAAAACTGCTAAGAATCTCCTGGACTAAAGGGATGTCATTTGAATAACATGATTAAGTGCAATATCCACTGCCTACTATGTAGGGAGTTATCAGGTAAAGAAAATAATTACAAATACTAAAGGTTTTACAAACAAATTGGAGGAACTTACATAACTAAACATACCTTTCAAAATAAGTGATAGATATCTGTCTAGACAAAGACTTAACTCTTGGTAACTTGACTAAGGAAGGTAAATGGTGAAGTAAGTGATATTTGTGGGGAGCCGAATTAGGTGAAGTCAGGAAATTTATGAGAGCTGAACAAAGTTTTGAATGAGCAAAGGTAGGAATTAGTAAAGAGGAGGAAGGCTAAAGAATATGGTTTAACAAAAATTTAGCCAAGTTTCTAAAGGGAGGAAATGAGATGTACAAGTACCTTAGAAGTAGAAGACAATATGAGTGCAGTACAGAAATTAGCATATTTTTCCAGCTAGAACAGAGCATGAAAACTATGCTACATTGCAAAAAAAATTAAGGAGAGGATAGCTTCTAATTTGCATGTGTGTCTTATGCCAGTGTAGACAGAATTCAGGACAACTTTATTAGTAAATTACCTGCTTCAATTAAAAAAAGCTTTTTTCCCCCCCTTTTTTAAACACCAGGTCGGTAAGATTTAAATTCTTTAAGCAATTATCCCAAAAAGAAATTTCTCAGTTTCATGAACACCAACTTTTTTTTTAATATTAAAGAAATTGTATAGTCAAGTGTATAGTATGTTAGTGAGTGTTACTATTTCAATCTAAATCAAGTATTTAATTTCTGACTCTCCTTTATAGGAACCAAAATCCAAAATTGCATTTTAATAAGTTTCATTTCATATAACTTCTTGAAAAGAAAATATCAACTTAACTTAGACTAACTTTTCTCTTAGTTCAATGTTTGTATGGAAAAAAATAATTAAGCAGTCCGTTAAGAAAAGTATAATCAGTTCATGGGCATGCAGGTATCAATTTTATCTTATGAAAATTTTTCCATGTTCCAGTTGCTTCATTCCTTATTACATGCTGCAAAAGGCAGTAATAATTTTTATAGCCAAATATCACTTCATAAGATACCAGGTGGCTTTCAATATTTACCATATAAGTCATGCATGAAATTTAAACATTACAAAAAATGACTTACCAGTTGACACTCCTGAAATATGCACATTTTCAGAATGTTCTGCAAGAGCACCATTTCCTAAAATTAAACATAATGAATAAACTAATTTCCAAGATAAAATTTGTAAAAATTTCTTCAGATCCATTTTCTTTAAAAGGGCATGGAAAGACTAAGCTACTTTGAATAGTTTGCAACTTAAAAATCAAAGGCCCTATACATTAAACTTTTTAAGGTTATTATAGAGACAAAAGCAATAAATATGGCAGAGAAAACATTTCAGAAACTGCCACATGACAGAATTATATACAATTTATTATTTATGCTGAACATATAAGCCTTATTAATATCAAAAAGTTTTATGTTCCTTTTAAATTCACTTCATAAAGTATTTTTAAGAAGTTTAGTGCAGGAAAGAAGAACGAAGTCAAGTGGAATCCCTAGTGGGGGGCAATACAAAAAGAGAAAATTATGACAGTGGAAAATTAGAGGTGCATGTACTATAAAGGTAAGGGAAATGGAAGATAACGGTAATACGTAATTCTTCTTTAATATATATTGATATTTCCAGTAAATGAAGGTTAAAATATGTTGGTGCTCCACCTGCCCAGTTATCTTCTACTCTGGGCACTTTCACTGGATATCACCTGCCTGGAATTCTCTTCCTCCTGGCTTTCCTGACTCCCTTCAAGTACCAGCTACAATAGGCCTTTTCTGATCTTACTATGAATGCTGTCTCTCTCTATTTTATCTCATATATATCTTGTTTCCATAAAGTTGTTTGCACTGTTTTCTCCTCCATTAGGCTGTAAACTTGAGACAAGAGACTGTTATTTTGCCTTTCTTTGTATCCTCAGTACTTATACCTAGCACAGTGCCTGGTCCCTAGTAGGTACTTAATAACTATTTATTGAAATAGTTAATATTGCATGATGACCAAATAGGAATGACTTAGGTATTCTCATCAATATAAAGATCTAAGACAATTCCAAAGGGCTCAAGAGAAAAAGTGTTCTGTACCTCCAGAGAAAGAACTGATGAAATCTGAATACAGATCAAAGCATACTTTTTACACTTTATTTTTTTGTGGGTTTTTTTTTGTCTGTGTTTGCTTTCACAACATGGCTAATTTGGAAATATTTTGCATGACTGAACCTATATAACCAATATGAAAATGCTTACCATTTCAAAAAGAGGGGAAGTGAGGGAGGGGGAGAATATAGAACTCAAAATAAAAAAAATGAATTTTAAAAATTGTTTTTATATGTAATTGGGAAAAAATAAGATATTATTTAAAAAATAAAAAAATAAATGGGAGAAAACATTAAAAAATAACTACTGGCTGGCTTTTCCAAGACTTTTCCATTTGTGTCATACTGTTCTTCATAAGTTTCATGAAGACATCTCTTTAATGCAACTAAACTCCTCAACAGCCACATCATGTACTACTTCTCTTCCTACAACCTCACATAATTTATAGCCTAGAATAAAACCTTAAATACATGTTGAAATGAGTAAATGAATTTTATCTAATAAGACAAAAAGAACTGCCTTGAAGTGTCTCCCCGTTAAAATATGCTTATTTCATGACGTTGAATTTGACATTATGCCAGTGGATATTTATATTTTTCTAAGTTTTGCTGTTTAGTCATTTTTCAGTTACGTCCAACTCTTTGTGACTATATTTGAGGTTTTCTTGGCAAAGATACAGAGTTGGGGTGGCTAGGTGGTTCAGTGAATAGAGCAATGGCCCTGGAGTCAGGAAGGCCTGAGTTAAAATCTAGTCTCAATCACTTGACACTTAACTAGCTATGTGACCTTGGGCAAGTCACTTAACCTCAACTGCCTTGCCATTCCCCCTCCAAAAAAAAAAAAGATAGTAGAGTGGTTTGTTATTTCTTTCTCCACCTCATTTTAAAAATGAGGAAATTGAGGCAAACAAGGTAAAGTGATTTTGCCCAGTGTCACACAGCTACAGGCCAGATTTGAACTCTGGGAGATGAGTCTTCCTGACTTCCTGACTCTCTAGGTACAGCACTCTATCCACCGTGCCATCTAGCTGCTCTATTTTATAAGTACACCAATTATTTTAGGAACATAGCTGAGAATAGTAACAAAAGCACATTTTCAGCTTAAGCAAACTATATCTTTCTGCATAACTAGAAATGAATGTCTTTTTTTAGCCTATGATTACAACTGAGTAAAATTTAGAGCACAAATATGGGATCCATGTCTCAGTTCAATGCCAAAAATTGACATTTTAGTTGTAAGCATTAATTTTACAGATTATTTGTTTTCCCTCTTCTCTATGAACAAAATTCAAGGTATTAGAAAATTCAAACTAACAGAATTTTTTTAGACATTTTACTTTTATGAGAAATAAATGATTACACAGACAAGAAAGATTTCTTGAAAAAAAATAATTTTAAGGGGGGAAGAGCTACCATTTACATAGCTTTTATTATTTGCCAGGCTCTCTGCTAAGCTATGATTATTATCTCATTTGATCCTCACAACAACCTTAGGAAGTAGGTATGGTTATTATTCCCTTACAGAAGAGGAAACTGAGGCAAACAGAGGTGAAGTGACTTGCCCTGGGTCATACAGCTAAGCATCTATTTGAACTCAAGTTTGAACTCTGGTCTTCTGGCTCCAGGCTTGGTCCTCTATCCACTGCACCACCTACCTGCTCTTACTTATATTTCCTAAACTTTATACTTCAACACATCAATAAAACTGTTATCTCAGCCACGTTGATATTTTCTCCATCCATTTAGACCTCAAACAACCCATTCCTTCTCGTGCAGTGAAATTCTTGGCTGTGTTTTTCCCTAGGTCCTCCATAGGGCATCCACACAACACCCTTAAGTTCTTACTCTAGTTCTTTTTTATATCCTGTGCATATTCATATAACCTCATTCTTCAGTTGCTAACACTCACTTCCAAAGCCTACTCTTTTTCTGAGTTTACATAGCTTTTATGCCACTTCTGCATAAGTCATGAACAGAAATATGCTACAACCTTCTTGTCCCTTCACTTGTCTCTCTAATGTATTCTGAATCACCCCTAACTTTTATTATTCACAAAAAAGTTAGATTTAAGATTTATAATTCTAAAGTATGACTGGGAAAATGTGTTTTTTAAAAAGGGATGATTACAAACAAGGAAAATCTGGGATCACTAAAATTACTGAACAATTTCCTAAAGACAATCTAACCCTCAATCTATTCTACTATATAATTAATAGTTGGTATTTATAGTAACCATAGTAATGATTCTTAAATGTTTCTGAGGTCATTCAAATTACATAAATATTGCTTTTCTATGTATAGTGTGCGTGTCTGTGTGTGTATCTCTGTGCTTCTGTATGTATATGTATAAATTTTCAGTATCCCATTCCCCAAATACTAGGGATAAATCATTAGAGCAAAGATTAAGTAGATTTTTTTATACAATCATATAAAGAAACTTAGAATCATCTATCTAATCTGTGTGGGAATAAGAATCCTCTCTAGGTAAGACCTGGTAAGCCATCATCCAACTTTTGCATGAAGCTCTCAAGGGTGTAGCCATCAACTCCTGAGGCAGCCCCCTCCATTTCTGAAAAACTATTAACTGTTAGGAGTTTTTCCTTAGCTCAAGCCTCAATTTGTCTTTTTGCAATGTCTAACCACTGCTAGTGGTTCTTCCCTCTGGGGAAGACTGATCACAATTCCTGTCTCCTACCCTAAATCTTTTAAATAACTGATAGACAGTTTTAATATCTCCCTTCTACCTTCTGTTCTTCAAGTAAAACATCCCCATTCCTTCAACTGATTCTCATGGCAGGATATTCGGTCCCTTTGTCACCCAGGTTGTACTCCTCTGGATACCATTCATCCTTATCAATTTCTTTCCTAAAAACAAGGCTTCCCAAACTGAACAGAAATATCCACATACAGTCCACATATTATCTGACCAGGACAGAATACAACATGGCAATGGGAGATGACAAAAGGTGATTTCAATTTGAGGGCAAATGTGGAGGAAAATAAGGTACAAGTTCAATAAGTTAATTATAAAGAGGAGGATAAAAAGGAGAGAAGTAACAGAGGCAGTGATTGGGTCCTGACAAAGTAAAGAGATGAGGAAAAGAGGAATGAGGCCACTTTAATTATACATTACTAATATTGACTATATTCCTTTTTGTTCCTCCACTTTCTTTTTTCTTTGTAAAGCAGAACATGGGGGAAAAGGGAGGAAAAATTACAAGCAGACATGATATAGAAGGAAACCACAATAAATTATGAATATAAATTCACAACTGTGAATGTGAGTAGGATGAATTCAGCCATTAAATGGAAGAGGGTAGCAAAATGGATTAGAAGCAGAGTTAAATAATGATTCCAAGAAACATACTTGAAACGTAAAGATCAACACAAAGTCCAAATGAGAAGTTGGAACTCAATTTTATCATGCCTTTTGTGAATTTTAAAATTCAAGAGAAAGCAACAACAAAAATAGACATGATTAAAAGAGATAAGCAAAGAAGCTACACTGTGTTTAAAGGTAAAATAAATATGTCCACATGTGCACAGATGCATATACAGACACATACTTAATATACAAGGTGTCCAAAAAGTCTTAGTGCAGTTTAAAATTTTAATAGCTTTAAACTACACTAAAACTTATGGGATACTCTGTATATACACTGAATAGCATATAGAATATCATCCAAAATAGTTAACTGATTTACATGAAGAAAATAGACAGCAAAACTATAAAAGGCAGGGATCTCAATGTGTTCCTTTCAGAACTTGAAAAATTTAATAAAAAGATAAGCAAAAAAGAAGATAAAGATATGAGTAAAATTTTAGAAAAGCAAGAT
Source organism: Pseudocheirus occidentalis (assembly GCA_028646575.1). Classification (NCBI taxonomy): domain Eukaryota; kingdom Metazoa; phylum Chordata; class Mammalia; order Diprotodontia; family Pseudocheiridae; genus Pseudocheirus; species Pseudocheirus occidentalis. Next base: position 107,444,200 of record CM053594.1, read on the forward strand.
ATGATAGATCTCTGGCAATTACTGAATGAGAATCAAAAGGAATACACATATTCTCAGTTTTTTATAGCACACTTTTGAAAAGTGACCATGTGTTAAAGCCTAATAAACTGATGTACAAATACAGACAAGTCAAAATATTAAACACATTCTTTACCAACCTCAGTAAAAATTAAAATCATACTATGATCATGGACTTAAAACCACAAGGAACTTAGAAATGGTTGGTCTCCATGTCTCAAGTTTCTGCCCATTCCAACCAATCCTTCATTCAACTGTTAAACTGAACTTCTTAAAACACAAGTCCGATCACATTATCCCCCAACTTCAGTGGCTCTCTCTATTGCTTCTAAGAGTCAATAAAAATACTCTGGCCTTCCAAACCCCTTTACAGCCTGGACCTCTTTCTACATTTCTAGTCATCTTATATTATACACCTCTCTGCCTCTGACATATTCTACAATGTTGGCCTCACTGCTGTTTCTGGAACATGACACACCATCTTCTGACTGAGCATTTTCACTGTCTTATCTCCCATGTCTGGAACTCTCTCCCTTTCTTATCTATACCTCCGACCTACAAGAGAAGGAAATGGCAAACAGTATTTTTGTCAAGAAAACCCCATGGTGAAAAGTCTATGGAGTCACACAGAGTCAGGCAGAACTTAATGACTAAGCAACAAAAACAAAACAACAAAACAAAACGAAACAAACTAACCCAGCTTCCTTTAAATCTTAGCCAAAGTCCTTCTTTCTTCACGAAGCCTTTCCCAGACTTCCTTAATCTTAATGCCCCTCTAAGACCACTCCTGTGATCCTGCATATATTTTATTTGCACATAATTGTTTGTATGCTGTTATTCCATTATCATCTGAGTTTCTTGAGAAATGGGACTGGTTTGTGTTTTGTATTTTGCTTTCCTGTGTATCTCCAGTGCTCAGTCCAATGGCTAGCCATGGTAGATAATTAATAAATACTAGTTAACTGATCAGTTAGAGTCTACTGAGCTCAGTCTTTCCATTTAACAAATGAAAAACTGAGTGAAAGAGAAGTTAAATGACTTGCCTATGGTGACACAGTTAGCAAGCTCTCAGGTTAGGATTTGAATCTAGTTACTCCTGACTCCAAATCTACTACTTTATCCAATATACCATGATCCATGATACCTGTCTGACAATAAAGGAAACTGGAAGAAAGGATTCAAATATAAATGACTTATATTCTTAAATAACTGGCAGGTTAAAAACAAATGATAGAAATAGCAGAATTTCAACAAAGAAAATTAACAGAATGACACAACATACCAAAACTTTGGGATCAATCGATTGATTGCTATCTATCTATCTAGCCTCTATGAGTGTATGCATACTTTCTTCAACAAGTGAGAAAATAAGCAGAAAAATGAACTGAGCATGTAACTAGACAAACAACAAATCACAAACTTAGAAGTAAATACAAAAAATGAAATTTGGAAAATTAAAGAGATAAACAAAACTGGAAATTCACACACAGACACACACACATACGTACACTGAATTGATAAATAAAGCTAGGAACTTTGGAGGGGGGAAGAACTACTGAAATAAGCAAACCATTTGCTAATGTAATTTTTAAATAAAGAAAAAATCCAAACTACCACACTCAAAAATGAAAACCGGGAATTCACAAAAGATGAAGAAACCAAATGAATATTGATTAAAATATTTAAAAGGATCTGATAGCAATATATTAACACAATTATGTAACTATGACTATATTGGGTTTATAATAGGAATTTAGGATTGAGTTCATATTAGGAAAATAACATATATAAAAAGTCAGTCATGTTCTCCTGTCAAAAAAATTGCATCATATATTAGATCAGACTTAGGAAGGTTTAGGAAAAAATATCCCTGCTTTTTTGGGTTAATATTGAATGAAAAGCATAAAAACAAACTGGCCTTTCCTTAAGATTATCAACATTATCTACGTAAAACCAAGTGCTAACATTATTCATAATAGAAATATTAGAAGTCTTCCAAATGACATCAGAAGTAAAGCAAAGATGTCCACTGCTACAACTGCTATTTGGTAAGAGTTCCGCACATGCTAAATTGCAAATTTGACAATAAGAAACTGAAAACATTTACATAGACAAAAAAGAAACTAAATTACTAGGGTTTTAAGATGATTATAATGGTTTGGTTTACTCAAAGGAATCCTAGAGAGTCAACTAAAAAATTTAACTTTAACAATTTTAACATGAGAAGAATAGTAAGATATAAATACACTTAAAATAAAGTCATCAGTCTTTCTGTATATTATTAAAAACAACCAGCGGAAAGAGGGAGAATGAGAACTATCACTCAAAATATCCAGAGAATAGTTATAAACTATCTGGGAAGTCACCTATCAAGACAGAGATAAATTATATGGATACAACTGCAAAACAGACTTTATAAAAAAAATTTTTTTAATAACTGAAGAAATATTGCTCACAGTGGGTCTATGAAATAATAAAAACAAGAGTACTTTCTTAATAAACTTACAATTTATGTCATACCAAACTACTGAAGATTTACTTCATAGAATTAGGAGTAATTCTGGAGCTAGAATCTCAAGAGAAATAAAGAGTGAGAAAGGAGGCCTAGCAGTACTAAATTTCAAACTCTGGTACAAACTAATGACAGTTAAAACTATTGGCTACTACTTACAAAATGCAAAAGGTGAACAATGGAACACAAGTAAATAAGACCTAGGATCAAACACAGTAAGTAGCAGAGGGATCAATATACAAAGACACTAGCTACTGGAGTTAAGTCTTGATTTAGAAACTGCTGGGAAAACTGCAAAGTATTCTGGCAGAAATTAGGTTTAGACCAACACTACAAGTGATATAGCACAAAAAGCTCCAACTCAACATGTGATCTAAATATTAAAAGTTATATCATAAATAATTAAAGGATCAGAGGAGACACCTTTCACTATTATGGATGAGGAAAGAATTCTTAATAAAAGAAGGGATAGAAAAGATTATAAGAAGTGAAATAGACAATTTTGATTATATAAAATAAAGGTCCTAAAAACAAAATAGGTATGGGGCTGATTTAAATATAAAAGAACAAGACATTCCCCTATAGATAAATGATCAAAGACCACCAACAGGCAATTTTCAAAAGAAGAAATGAATCAACAACTATATGAAAAAAAATGTTGTACTAAGAAAAGAACTGCAAATGTCAACAACTAAGGTTCTACCTCACACTCATCACTCTAACAAAGACATTTAAAAAGACAATTACAACTGTTGAAGGGAAACTATGCACTATTGATGAAACTCTAAATTTGTCCAACAATTCTGGAAATTCCAAAAAATTTTGAATTATGCTCAGAAAGCAACTAAACTATACCTAATTTTTTATCTATCAATCCATTACTAAGCAGATTAAAAAGGAACTCCATGTACAAAAATATTTATAACATCACTTTGTCATAAAGAACCAGAAATATAATGGGTATCTTTCAAAGAGTTATAGTATACTAATTTAATAGAAAACTAGAACGACACTTTTGTTCAATCATTGTTCAGTCATGTCTGACTCTTCATGATTTAATTTGGAGTTTTCTTGGCAAACATACAGTAATGATTTGCCATTTCCGTCTCCAGCTCATTTTACAGATAAGGAAAGTGACGCAAAAAAGGTTAAGTGACTTGCTCAGGATCACAGCTAGTAAGTATCTGAAGCCAAATTTGAACTCAGATTGTTCTGATTCCAGGCGTGGCACTCTATCTACTATGCCACCTACCTATCCCATTGAATGACATAAAAATGACAAAAGGAATGGATTTGGACAAAACTAGTAAAACATGCTTGAGGTGATGCAAAGTGAAGTAAGCAGAGGCAAAACAATTTATATATCTGGTAATATAAATGAATACAACTTTTTAAGATTTAAAAGTGTTCATCAATGCTATAAGTCAATTATGTATGATTCCAGAAAAATGAAGATGACACATGCCTCCCACCTACTGAGAGTGGTTATAAATCAGAGGTGCAGAGTAAGACACACATTTTCAAATTAAGCCAAAGCTCTTCATTATGCAATATTTATTTCTTACAAGGGAAGGCATTTTGTTTTTGGACAGGGAGAAGTTTTGTGGGAAGAAGGTGGATACTGAAAGTGATGCAAAATATGACAGATAAAAATATCAATTAAATATGAAAAAAAAATCCAGAAGAGACAAGGAGAAAAATTCAGAAGGTAACAAAGAGAGAGACGGTAATACTGGTACAATTGCATTAAATAGAGATAGAGAATTGTTACTGCAGTATACTACTGAAACTTGGACAGAAAGAAGAAACAGATATGGATTTTGGAATCATAAACTTAACAAGAAGCATAATACATTAGTGATACAGATTCACTAGCACTCTTTTTCTGACAAAAACAAAGCAGCCAGGAACTTTTTGACTTAGAGCTTCATCTCTAAAAGGTGTAGGAAACAAAGTAGAATTCTATTCAGGATTTATACGATTCTTACTTACAGAGAAAAAATGGTTTCTGGACCAGAAATTATGGAAACATTGTAGCAGCTGACTAGGTTGGGAAAGGAAAGGAAAAGCAATTTGGCCAATCTGCCCCCAGTGCAAGGAAGCAGTGGGGGAAGGGCAGGAACTGCTGTGACCAGCGGCTGCCCCCACTGGGCTGCTTCAGAGCCCCTGGCCTGCGGACCCCGCAGGGAGGCTGAGTCGATATATCAGGGCCAAGTGCTCTTGCATTGAGCGGCCTGGATCCAGATCGTGGTCTTGGGTGGTGGTCCTGGGATGTGCTCTCAGCAAGCCAAAGCTAGGGGGGCTGCAATTCCCCCCTAATAGCTCTGGCAGCTGGGAAAACCCCAGCGATTTGGAATAGAGCTTTCTCC